>CM060421.1:12991698-14240198 GCA_030545235.1 Helianthus tuberosus | reverse complement strand
CGCTGGCACAAAACCTCGGGAACTGACAATCGCAGCTGCCTTGTTCTTCTTATTACTTCAAATGTTAGGATACAGTGCAGGATATGATACGGATCGGCTAAGTGTTACAATGTAATTTCGATACAAGTGTAAGTGTGTTGACAGTGTTTGCAGCTAGAGAGTAGGAGAGTGCGAAAGATTGTGTCCCTAATCTGATCCGATCAATCCTTTTTATAGTAAAAAGAAACCAACTAACTATCCTATTATTCCGGGATTCGGCGAATATTCCATATGTGGACGTTGTAGTCCACATTTTCCGGCTTCAACGTCCATAATCCAACTTATTTTCCCGAGTCTTGAGGAGAAGAAGTCCACTTGAACGTTAGAGACTTGTTCCAATAATCTGCACGTGAGTTAATCAGTTACTACCAGGATATCGTATCAGGATGTTACCAATATCCTGATCCAGCATCCTGGTCACAATAAAACAAACAAAGTCATCATATCGGTTGGGATATATGAGCAGAAAATCACACTTAACAATTGTCCCCAAAATATATCTGTTGGTATACCAATTTCAACGGATATATTTTAAAACTTATCCCCTAAATCGAGGTTATTAAACTGAAACGACGGTTGATGTGACTTTGTGCAACTTCCAGCGTGATATTTACTCTTTGCCGCCCTATGTTCAGCCTCTATTTAGCCGACTTATTCTGCATCATTATTATCATATTTCAAGCGATTTCTCAGGTACTTTCCTTCTCTCTTCTTCTCCTCTGTTTTTCTTCATCGAAATCTTCCATGGCCAGTAGAACGAGATCACATACAGGCGACTCAATCCCATCCTTCGAAGCCCAAAACCTTCTTAGGGAACCCGAAAAAAAAGTTTGTCCGTTCGACAATGCTGACATTGCTGCCCTGCAAGCCTCTGGTGCCTTCCCTGTTGGTACGATCATTCGCCCTTTCGACAGAGAAATCCGATTGGATTTCTCTTCCAACGAATAGGAGTGTTTCTTGGCTTACCCTTTCTCCATCGGACTCCGATACCCCTTTCCGACTTTTATATCCCGTTTCTTTGAGCTTACCGGTCTTAGTTATGCCCAAACCACGCCTATGGTTTGGCGGGTGCTAGTGACCTTGGACCAAATCAGATCCCGTTTTACTCCCGATCTCTGTATTGAAGATCTCCCGATGGCCTATCACCTTCGTTCTCACGGCAACAGTCGTTTTCTCCTTTTCTCAACCTCCAAAAATCCTCTTATCCTTAAAGCCACAAAAAATTAGGAGAAATGGCAACGAAAGTTCTTTTTTGTAAAAAGAGATTCTATTACTGGAGGTTTTGACCTTCCGGTGAAGTGGTTAACTTCTGGTAGGATTTAGGGTTTTAGGAGTATCCCCAATCGTATTCTGAAGTTACATCTTGAATTGACAACTTTATTTTTTGCGCAACAAATTTCAAAGAACTAGCCCCTCCAAGCGCTGAATCAGAACAGATGATCAAAAGCATCTACCAACTCCCGAAAAGTGAGAGAACTTTTTCCCTGTCATTTGCAAGTTCAAGCCAAAGATCCAGCTCCAACATGTCTGGTAAGTATATCAGTATATATGAAACAAATATATCAGTTTAAAAATACTCAAGAGTTAAATGTTTCTTCCCTTCATGCAGCACCAGTCAAAGCTCCAGAGGTCTTTGATCTCGATGAATTGGACAGCTATCCCGCTCCCATTTCGGTGAAGAATGAGCCAAGCCCCAAAGCCACCACATCTTCCAAGCCTAGCGGTTCGAAAGCTATTGCCACTCCCAAGCCTCCTCCAGCTACCAGGACTCGTGCTTCCAGCGCCCGGAAGAGGAAGGAACGGATTCCCCGGCTACCTCTGAGACTTTTCCTTACGAGAACCATGGATTTAATGAAGCCAGTGGGTTCATGACTTCATTCCTTAATCAAGTAAAAATTCCCATCTGATATCCTGCACATATATGTTAACTATTATCCTGAACATCCCACATATGTTGATACATGTACTTTTGATTTCAGGGCCTGGAACGTCTCATGCACTTGTATGAAGAAGCCTGCGGTCTTAACGAAATGCTGGAGGTCAAGCTCAAGAAAGCCGAAGTTACCATCGCTGACCAAGGGATGATCGTCGATGCCCAGTCTCAGCACTACGAAGACAAACTCAAGGCGATGACCCAAGAGCACCAAGCGGCCATCCACAAAGCCAATGAGGACGCCCAAGCCAAGCTGGATGCTGCTCATCTCCAATACCAGCAGGATATGAGTTCCTATCGGGATGGCCTCAAAGGATCTGTTGTAATTTCCCTTCTCCAAGCCAGGTTAAGGATGGCCTATGAGGCCAAAGCCTTGGGCTTTGAATGCCCCTCCTGGAATGTCCACGCTTGGGAAGCGAAATTAAAGGATCTTGGTGGCAATCCTGTGGAACATCCTGCGAAGCATACTGGTGAGGCGGCTCCCAAGGCAGCAGAAGAGGTGACCAATGCTGGTGGCGATGCTGAGAAGAACCCCGAGGGTGATGGTGGCGAGGATGCTGGAAGGAATGCTGCTGATGAAGCCATTGTGGAAGAGGGTGCTGCCCCTTAAAAGTAGCGAAGTGGGCGATAATGGATGTACGTGCCTAGGCCGGAGCCCACTTTTTAAAGTTTGATGGTTGTGCTTGTCTAAACAACTTACTTTTCCTGTCTCTAAACAATTTACTTTCCTGCATTAAGACAATATGATGACCAAAGGTGGATGGGTCATGGGTTTCAGGATGAAGCCCTTGGTCATCAATTAGTATAACCTGTTTTGAACAATATAACAGTTGGAGGTGGATGGGTCTCGGTTTGAGATGAAGCCTTCAACTGTTAATTAAATATGGTAAGAAACTAATCGTGCTTTTGGTGGATGGGCCTCGGTTTGAGGTGAAACCAAAAGCACAACTTTTGACATGTTAATAATATAACCTCCTTTTGACTTATTCGCTGTTGTCTTTTAATTATTGTTATGCATTGCTTAGTTTAGATTTCAACTTTCCAAAATTAGTGCAATCATTTTTTGAAAATATCCTGATCAGTATACTCGGCGATATCCTACAAAGACTTTCGTCTAATAGGGTTTTTTTTTTAAATTCAAACAATTCAGATAAAGTTTTTAAAGAAAAAAGGACAGTTTATTTTACAAAGTTTGTTTTGATAATACTTGTTTGACTAGAATATAGTTTTAGTTCCTAACCCAAGTATTATGTCCCAAATATTCCAAACAAATATCCTGAAACATATTCTAAAAATACATTTTGAGAATATACTCTGAGAATATATCCTAATCAGGATACTTAAGCTTTTGCCAAACATAGTATCAAAAATTCAAATGTTTTAAATAGGGTTCATAAAGGAAAGATCATACCAGAAATAGAGTGTAACCCTATTCTCAAACTCCAATCCCTTTGCAATTTTTTCCTCGAACATGTCCCCAGTCCGATATACTTAGTGTACTAGGTCTAGGTTTGATCCTTTGAGCCTTACACAATTGCCTTAGTAGGAATGTCCCCTGTGCACAATGTCTTTGAACCCTTAGAAATTTTTTGGACATCATTTCCAACTGTTTGAACAATTCTTGTGTTACAGGGGGTAAACCCTAAAATGTACTGGAGATAAATCCTTAATATCCTGGGGATAAACCCATAAGTATTCTAGGGAAAATCCCAAATTTTCGTGTGCTACAGGCGGGAGTGTATAAACTCCAAGACTTAGAAAGGTGATAACCTTTAAACCTTAGAGAGTATGAAAATACCCTTCCGTGAGAGAGGCTGATCAATCCTCATATACCTTTAGGATCCAGGATATAGCCAACAATAACGAAATTGTCAGCGACTTTTACATAGACTGGTCCCGCTATCTTGAACTATCCCTGGATAACTTGCGCTCCAGGCGAGGTGTTTAAACCCAATTCGAGAGAAAGGTTAATACCTTTAAACCTGTGAAGGGATCAGGATCCCTTAAACGTGAGAGGGGGGCAATCCTCTAATCTTTCGAAGTATCCTGAGTGTGTATCCTGGAGCTATATCCCGAAGTATATACTGCAAAATAACTGTAAACTAGGGTGGGTGTTAGCCTGGCTAACACCCCTCCGATGCTTAAGTCAGTATTGGGTTCAAAAGAATAAACAATATCAAACATATTAAAAGAGATAGAATTCATACCATCCTGAGTTAGAAGTTAAATTCCAAACTCACTTGAAATAGAGCTTTAGATGTATAGCATTCCAAGATCTTGGTAGCATATCCCCCTCCATATTCTTAAGTCGGTATGCTCTTTTTCCTGATTCTGATTCAATCTCATAAGGTCCTTCCCACTTTGGGGCTAGCTTTCCATCAGCAGGATTAGTAGTATTCTGAAAAGCCTTTCTTAATACCCAATATCCCACCTGAAATCTTCTAGTCCTTATATTCTTGTTATACGCTCTAGATATTCTCTGTTAATATGCTGCCATTCTAAGCTTTGCCGCATCTCTTATCCCGTAAATAGTATCCAATTCCCGGCATAGGGCTTCAGGACGCTGCTCAGGATCCCGAAGATTGGATCTCGCCGTAGGTATCACCATTTCTGTCGGGATCACCGCTTCTGCTCCAAATACCAAGGAAATTGGGGTTTGGCCAGTTGCACTTTTCACCGTCGTTCTATCAGCCTATAAAACAAAGGGTAATTCTTCTGCCCATCTTCCCTTCTTAGCTCCAAGCCTTTTCTTCAAATTGTTAACAATTATCTTATTTGAGGATTCTGCTTGTCCATTTGCTTGAGGATGTACCGGCGTAGATGTGATCATTTTAATTCCCCAACTCTTGCAAAAGTCAGTAGTCCTTTTACTTATAAACTGAGAACTATTGTCACAAATTATCTCAGCTGGTATTCCAAACCTAGTCAGGATATTCCTTTTTATGAAAGATACTACTTCTTGGTCTCTAACTTGAACGAATGCTTCAGCTTCGACCCACTTAGAGAAATAATCAGTCATTGCCAGCATGAAGACTTTTCCTCCTGGAGTCTTTGGCAATTTTCCTACTATATCCATTTCCCACTTCATGAATGGCCAAGGGGAAGCGATAGGATAAAGTGGCTCAGCAGGTTGATGCAGTATATTACTGTGTCTTTGACATGCATCACATCTTCGAGAATACTCTGCAGCATCTTTTCTCATCGTCGGCCAATAGTATCCTGTTCTTAATACCTTTGAGAATAATGACCTGCCCCCAGTATGGTTACCACAATCCCCTTCGTGTATATCCTGAAGCACTTCTTTAGTTCGGGATCCTCCAAGCACCTCAGATATGGTCTTGCAAGAGATTTCTTATACAAAACATTATTTATAATAGTGAATCGTGATACCTTCATTCTAAAGGCCTTAGGATTTTCATCATTTGCGATGTGTCCTTCCTTGAGATATCTCATGATTGGAGCCGTCCAGGACTTAGGATCCTCCTCGGGATACTCATCATCAGGATCCTGAACACTTACTGCTTCCTTATCCTGAGGATCCGTCGCAGGATACAGGATATGTAATATTGGTATTCGGGTCCCTTTCGGTATCCTGACTGATGATCCTAGATTTGCCAAGGCATCAGCTTCAGCATTATCCTCTCTCGGTACCTGTTCAAGTGTAAAAATTTCGAAATATCCTGCTAATTTTTTGAGAATTTCAAGATACTCGATCAACTTCTCACCTTTAACTGCATAGGTCCCATTAAAATGATTAGTAATTAACAAGGAATCAACAAATACTTGTAAACCCTTGATATTCATGCTCTTAGCCAATTCTAATCCCGTAATTAAAGCTTCATATTCTGCTTTATTATTAGTGGCAGGAAACTCACATCTAATAGCCTGGGGTAATATGTCCCCCTGTGGCGATTTTAGTAGTATACCCAAACCTACACCTCTTACATTAGATGCACCATCAGTATATAGTGTCCAAGATTCTATATTTTCTCCTAGTTGTTGCACTTTTAGGTCTACTTCATTTTGAATATCACTACTGAAATCAGCCACAAAGTCAGCTAGGGCCTGAGACTTTATGGCATTTCTAGGTTCATATATTAAATCATAGGCAATTAATTTTACTGACCACTTACCCATCCTGTCTGACATCTCTGGTTTCCTAAGCACATTTTTAACAGGATAATTGGTTTTAACATGAATCCTATGTGTTTCAAAATAATGTCTAAGTTTTGTTGATGCCATAACTAGGGCTAATATCAATTTTTCTAAATGAGAATATCTAGTTTCAGCATCTAATAAACTTTTACTAACATAATAGACAGGATACTGCTGACCTTCATGATCCTTTACAAGGACAGCACTTACTGCATTTCCTGATACTGCGAGATAAAGGGATAACGGTTCACCATCCTCAGGCTTCATCAATAGAGGTGCGGTTGAAAGATACCGCTTCAAATCCTGCAAGGCCGCTTCATGCTTCTCTCCCCATTCGAATTTCTTATTCTTCTCCAGGATATCATAAAATTCCTTGCATTTTTCCGAAGATCTTGAGATAAATCTGTTTAATGTTGCTGCTCGCCCTGTTAATCTTTGAACATCTTTCATATTTGAAGGTGACTTGATATCCAAGATAGTTTTAATCTGCTCCGGGCTTGCCTCTATCCCCCTTTTCGTCACCATGTATCCTAGAAACTTTCCTGCTCCCACTCCAAAATGGCATTTAGCAGGATTTAATTTCATGTTGTACTGGTCCAGGATATCAAATGCTCCCTTAATATCCTAGAGGTGATCCTCAGCCTTCTTGGATTTTACTACCATATCATCGATGTACACCTCCATGGTGTCCCCCAGTTTGTCTTTAAACATCATGTTCACCAATCTCTGGTATGTTGCACCTGCATTTTTCAAACCAAAAGGCATAGCAGTATAACAATAAATACCTGTTGGTGTCATGAAAGCAGTATCCTCCTGATCCGAGGTTTCCATTTGGATCTGTTGGAATCCTGAGGAGGCATCCATGAAGGTTAACATCTCTTGACCAGCAGTAGCATCCACCATTGAATCAATATGAGGTAGAGGAAACGGGTCTTTGGGACAAGCTTTGTTCAAGTCTGTGTAATCTACACAGACTCTCCATTTCCCGTTTTTCTTTTACACCACAACTACATTTGCCAGCCATTTAGGAAATTTCACTTCCCTAATCATCTTGCTCTTTAATAATCTTTCAACTTCCTTCTGAATGATTGTGTTCCGTTCTGGAGCAAATTTTCTTCGTTTCTGTTGGACAGGCTTGAAAGACCTATCAATTCCGAGCTTGTGAGTTATAATATCCTTGGAAATACCTGTCATATCCTCGTGTTTCCACGCGAGTATTGACATCCTGCATTTCAAAAAGTTAGTCAATTGGTTTTCAATATCCTGAGGGATATTGGTTCCTACGAGCACCGAGATATCCGGATTATCCTGATCCAGGATAACTTTCTTTACATCATGTTCTGAAGCCTCCATGATATCCTGGCCTCGCATCTTTAATTGCTATGCTGCACTAGGCTTCGTTGAGGATTTCATTGAAGAAGAATAACACTCCTTTGCTTCATGTTGATCACTTTCCACCTTGACAACTCCCCAAAGGGTAGGGATCTTGATGCATTGATGATAGGTTGACGGCACAACTTTCATATCATGGATCCAAGGCCTACCTAATATAATATTATAGCAGGATAAAGAGTCCATGACACAAAAGCGTTGCATTGAGTTGACCCCTTCAACATACACGGTCAACTTTATCTCTCCTACGGTATTCCTGGCTTCTCCACTGAATCCAACGAGCACAGTGGACTTCGAAGTAATATCCATCGGGGATATATTCATCCTCTTCAACGTTTCAGCTGAATTATGTTGACGGAGCTGCCATTATCCACCAGTATCCTGCGCACAAAATGGTTAGCAACATATAATGTTATTACCAAAGCATCATGATGAGGATCTTGGACAGTATCCCTGTCATCGTTATCGAACGTGATCACTTTGTCAGTTGTGAGGGTTGACATCCTGGTTGACTTATCTCCCCTTTCTGCCTTGGCTTCCTTCGCGTGCCTTTTCGCCGCAGAATATGATGTCCCGCAAATGTCGGATCCTCCTGAAATAAAATTAATTATCTTGGCATCCGCAGGAGGTTATGCCGCCCGTTCAGGATCCTTCTCAGTATCCTGACCCTTATTCTTCTTTCTTCCCAGGAGATCCTTCAGATATCCCTTGCTCAAGAGATAGCTTATTTCTTTCCTTAGAGCGATGCAATCCTCAGTAACATGTCCGAAATCCCCATGGAAGGCACACCATTTGGACTTATCCTTCCAATCAGCTTTTTGCTGATTCTTCCGGGGCCATCTTGCTTTGTCTCTTAAACCCTGCATAGCATACATCAGTGCAGGTATATTAACGGAAAAACAATATTCAGACAACTCAGGATACTCCTCAGGATACTCCTCAGGATCCTCGTCTTCAACAGCATTCACTTTTTTGTCGTCATTTCTGCCATATGGCTTGGAGCGATATAGTTTATATGAGGATTCTGATTTCCGGTTGGTTGACTCATAGGTTGTGGACGAATTCATCCTCTCTTGCATTTTTCTGTCATCCTCCAGCCGAATATATCTTAAAGCCCTGTTACGAGCTTCATCCAGATTCCTGCAGGGATTCATTACAAGATCCTGGTAAAATTGAGAATCTTTTTGCAACCCCATCTTGAAAGCCTGCACAGCTGTTGCAACATCAAGATGCGGGATATCTAAGGATTCCCGACTAAATTTGTTCACATAATCCCTCAAGGATTCCTGAGGTCCTTGAGTTATCCTGTAAAGATCACTGGTTAGTTTTTCAAAACTTCGGCTACAAGAAAATTGGCTATTAAACAAATTAACTAAATGAGCAAATGAAGTAATTGAGTGAGGAGGAACGTTTAAGAGCCATTTTAAGGCTGGTCCTGTTAGGGTAGAACCAAAAGCCTTGCATAGGCATGCTTCTTTGAGATCCGGAGGGATAGGGTTGATTTCCATCATTTCCCTATACTGGGCAATATGCTCCTCAGGATCCGTAGTTCCATCATAGAGTTTCATGTCGGGAGTCTGAAATCTTTTTGGGATTTCAGCATCACAGATGGGATACGCGAACCATGATATCCTGTGACTGTCTTGGGATACTTCTGGAATTGGTTGGACCACGCCAGGTACACTGGATATCATGTCCTTCAATTTTTGAAGCTCCCTTGAAAATGCTGATGTCATACCTGCATCCTGCAAAGATCCAACACCATTAGTAGCAAGATTATTATTATTATTAGATACATTACCAGTCTGAGGATTCTGGCCATATCCTGAGCTTCTCACAGTTGACACTCTGACTGAAGAGGGTATCTCAGGAGTATGATTCTGGGAATGGCTAGGCACAATATTCCCCCGGTTATCCTCAGTATAAACTGCAGAACTGAAGTTCAAAACCCTGGGTTGCAAGGGAGTGACAGTATCCTCAGCGGGCCTGCTTGAGCTGGATTTCAAGAGTTGTATTTCTCTCATCAGCATCTGGTTTGTCTCCTGCTGCTGCCTCATCTGTTCCTGTACACTACCAAACAAATTTAGAATTTCTTCATTAGAGGCCAAAACAGGAGCAGATCCCTGAATATTGCGAGCGGGGATAACATCTTGAGGCAGTGAAGAGGCTTGGGTTCTAGGAGGAGGTGGTGGAAGCACCGAACCAATTGTTGCAGAGGTTGTAGCAGACATGGAGGAAGAGCTCATGTTTGATCTCTAGGCCATTGAAAATAGTGTAGCAAAAAGTTTTGAAAATAGAAAACCAAGTAATGATTTCGCAAAAGCTTTTAGTAGAAGTAGCACCACTTGCCCCACGGTGGGCGCCAAATTGTTTTGGTCAAAAATTACCGAAGCAATTAAGTGATCAAATTAGTTAAGTGAGGTAGTGTGCTAAGAAAATGTGTGGAAAATATGCTAGTTAAGTTGTTTGCAAAAAACAGTTTTCAGGATACGGCACAGGATATTGAGATGTATCTATGATCAAATAATGAGCAAAAATGTAAAGGGTGACACGGGATGTACGAGGAAAGCCCTTGATCGATCTAGATCGCCGGCACAAAACCTCGGGAGCTGACAATCGCAGCTGCCTTGTTCTTCTTATTACTTCAAATGTCAGGATACAGTGCAGGATATGATACGGATTGGCTAAGTGTTACAATGTAATTTCGATACAAGTGTAAGTGTGTTGACAGTGTTTGCAGCTAGAGAGTAGGAGAGTGCGAAAGATTGTGTCCCTCATCTGATCCGATCAATCCTTTTTATAGTAAAAAGAAACCAACTAACTATCCTATTATTCTGGGATTCGGCGAATATTCCATATGTGGACGTTGTAGTCCACGTCTTTCGGCTTCAACGTCCATAATCCAACTTATTTGCCCGAGTCTTGAGGAGAAGAAGTCCACTTGAACGTTAGAGACTTGTTCCAATAATCTGCACGTGAGTTAATCAGTTACTACCAGGATATCGTATCAGGATGTTACCAATATCCTGATCCAGCATCCTGGTCACAATAAAACAAACAAAGTCAGCATATCGGTCGGGATATATGAGCAGAAAATCACCCATAACAACCAGATAAAAGGATAAGTGAATGGTTGTTTAACTAAGTTATCTAAATTACATCTAAAACATAAATATATTATTATCTTGTTTCATGAACAACCTAAACATATTATCTATCAGATATGTCACAGAAGCACTTAATCAATTTTCCAATTTCTAGACAGTTAGTCATCCGCTAGGAGTTTTCTAACATGATGATTCTTCGGAAAGTTAACGCGATAAACACACGTTAACCACCTAAACTCATTCTTTAGCGAGCTATTGATATTCATTCATGTAAACCTTTAAAGTTAGATTAGTCATCCGCTAGGAGTTTTCTAACCTCACTTATCAAAGAAAGCAATACCGATGGTCACAATACAGCCACGAGGATAAGCATTTAAGTAGATCATATAACAACATATTTCACCTTTACAAGTCTTGAATACAAATCTACCATGTTAGCAATTTCAGACCAAAACTACTAAACAAGGATCATAAACCGCATGCAAGAACATGTAATCAACACCATATAATTCGTTAGAACCCTTACGTGCAAGAAAGCATTCCTAATCAAAATAAGATACATCTTAGATAAAACCAATACCCCTCTCGAGTCTCATGGTGTAAACAAGTTTACAAACAAGTGATTAATCAAGAAATAGTTACCATCCCACTAACCACAGATTCATTATCCAGGACAATCAAACATAATCAAGAACTCAACATCAATGAAACGTTCATTATATAATCATGAAGATTCAAACATGAAAAAGTACTTAAGTTTCATACAAACAAGATTACAATATAAAGATTATTCAAGAAACAAGTTTATAACTATTATTACATAAACTACATTAAACATAAACTAACATCAGTTCATAACTTGCAAAATGATCAGAATACATGTTCAAGAACAAGAAATCGAACCATAAACAAGTAAGGAATTGACGGGTTGGATCGGTTATGCTTCCACTCGATCTTGAGGCTTCAAATGGGTCTGACCAGGACTGCTTCGAAACCCAGAAATCGCCCAGAAACATGGAGAAAAACCCAACACCTGAACCAGTAGTGAATGGCTGTATTTATAGATGATTTTGTGATCGGCACGGTCGTGCCACGGGTCGCACGGTCGTGCCACGGGTCGCACGGTCGTGCGACTGGTGTTGTCGGGTGACGTCAGTTTCTCCGATCCCAAGTCAGCCAAGTGGACAAGTTGCCTGGGTCATCAGATCGGCACGGTAGTGCTGCTGGTCGCACGGTAGTGCGGCGTCATCAGATTGTTGATCAGAAACCTTGGTCAAGCATCGGCACGGTCATGCATCGGGTGGCACGGTAGTGCGGCCCGAGAAAAAGTTGGCACTAACCTTTGCAGTGGCAGTGCTTCCGAGATCAGAGGATCGGCACGGCAGGGCCAATGGATGGCACGGTCGTGCCATACCTGGCAGTCATCAGATTTTTGCCATTTTTTATCTGAAATGCATCATAATTTGTCCGTTTTCATCAGAATTTTCCTTTAAGCTCTATTTAAGACCTGAAAATATAAAAGTACCGAATTTGGTACCTAAATGTTGTGTTTTCGGTCAAAAATGCTTAAAACGGAAGTGTTTTGGGGCATAAAAACATGTATAATTTAACGTATATCAGAGCACTTCTAAAATTCCATTCAACAAGTCAACCTACAAAAAATGATAATGAACCTACAAATGATACACCTACAAATAAACATATAATTTTCAAAAAAAAAAATTAACTATGCCAATTATAAACTTTTTAGTTTATAATTGCCGGTTCCAAGTCCGGTTAAAGGAGGAGAGTTTTGTTATTAAACAGGGGTGAGGCCTCCAAAAACTTAGGAACGGCACTGAATAGATTCAGTAGCTTTTAATTCAAGTTGTATTTGTAATTGTAATAATTTAATTTCATATAATAATTTATCCATTGTAAATTATCAATATGTTGATGCATAGAGTGGTTGTACTTTATGCTTAGGGAGATTTTAAAAAAAAATTGATATAATTACACTTTTAACCTAAAACTATTTTGGTTTTTACTTTTAACTCCAAAGCTTTTTATCTTTGTCAATTTAACCTAATAACTTTTTTACTTTGAACTTTGGTACCCTGTGCTTTTCATATTTCGCAAAAAATCGTTTTACGTTTTGTTCTAAATTTTGCGAGTTAACACGACGCAATGTTCATGTGTTGTTCAACGTTTTTACGTTTCGTTCTAAATTTTGCGAGTTAACATTACGCAACGTGCGTGTGTGGTTCAACGGTTTTATGGTCGTCTATTTTTTCCCGTTTGATAGGTTCATCGTGACGCACGGGTCCTAAATCGACTTAGTTATTATTTTCTATGTTTTATGTTTCGGTCTAATTTCTCCGTATTAACACGTCGCAACTTCAATGTTGGTGATCGCTAACGGTGTTGTAGCCTTGGTGCTATTTGTCATGGTTTTACGCCCCCACAGCAACGCGGAGGGCTTAATACTAGTTTATAATATATATTAACATGTAAAACTTGTGACGTCAACTTTAATCACTTTTTGAGAATCTTCATATCCCATATTTAATATAATTGTATGGTTTAAGTACGCTATTTTTAGTAATTCCAAAATATAAAAACTAATCAACGTAGTATGTTTTCTAATAATATTGCTAAATTTTTATTATATTTAATACTCATAAAAGTGTACTTAAAATACACCGATCAAAGATCCCCAACTTAATTCTTTTTCAACCAAAAAAAATGGCAATGAGATCCTAACTGATATTGCTAACCTTATCGCACTTCATTTCAAACATGTCCGTATCGGCACAGTAATTGTAATTGCAATACTTGGGTCCACTTTAAACTCAACCCATCTACTCCCAACCAAATGCGTTGTGCTTAAAAATATACAAGATTACCAATTATGGTTTAATCGTCCTCACACCCGACACCAATAGCAAACACCAACCCAACCTCAAGGCTTATTGAAAATTTTCAAAACCACACTTGATGCGACCATGCACCAATACCATCACAATAATTATTATATTTTAACCGGTTATTTATTTGGCTTTGATTATGAAGATCGAGATTTTTTTCCCTTAATGATCCCATAAACATTGCCCGTGGCAATGCAATAAATATTTTTTTCTTTTCTTTTACTTGCAATTTTCTTTTTTTCATTTTTGTCAATTTTTTTTAAACTAACATATAATAGGAGGTCAGTTTTTCACCTCTTTATTATTTCTTTCTGATTAATTTGCGGATGTGTATAATAAGGGAAACATGGTGTGTGATAGAGGATATATATCACAACCTATTTTTGTCGGGACTCGGTTTTTAACCATAAACACCGGGATGAGAAACTAAACACATATGCATTTTTAAGTTATTGCACACAACATTGATGTTCTTAAGTTTGGGTCAAGCTTACAAACAAATCACAAATATCTATGTTTTCCTCCCCCAAAAGATCTAATTCATGTACAAGTATCAACAACCAATTTCCTATCATTTCTCATATATGGAAAATCTTTTTCAAGGAACATTTAGCACTTTCCCCATGATCAACCCCGGTTTTATTTTAGTAAATGTTGATCCGAGTGTCGCGCCTCGGTCAAAGATAATATTTATAAACCCAAATTACCTTAATCTAATTGCTAGTGGTCAACATTGTCCTTAATGTGTAGTGCTTAAATGAAGGGTTAAAAATCGTAAATTTTTTCTCCCCATCCTCACACTTGAGGTCAACATTGTACTCAATGTGTAGTATTTTGGATGTGTGTTTTTCAAAACGCAAAGGATGTGACACGACTATTCTCCCAAAATTCCACCCCGGTCAAACATTTACAAAATACAATCCACTTATTCACTAACTAAATAATCAAAGTCAAGAAAGGAAACATATGCACCTGGTTTTGCTCATTCTTCGTGTGCTCTTCGGTCTTTCAATGTAAACGGTCGTCCCATAACGAACATAGATATACCTACAAATCTCAATACTCATGTAGAACCGAACTTCGCACAAAATCAAAACCCATTAGATAACCAATTTTTACCATTTTTATGAAAGATTTACCAAGTCATTCGTTAGTCAACTTCAATTTTTATGGAACCACTCCGGCTAGCTTCTCCACCGTTTCCATTGCGGTTAGGAATTCAAACGCTAATTCATCGCTATCTGTTTTACTTGATCATAAATCACTGTTGCAGCATCACCAACATCTAATACTAGTGAACGGTCTTGAAGGATGGAGTCACCAAAGTTTAACCTAAAATGGTAAAGAAATGTGTATGATTATGAGGAATTTAGGATTGGAATATAAATGGAAAACTTATAACTGTGGAAATACATCAAACATATCTTGCCTAGATACTTATGTAGAAACTATTTTTAGTTTGTGTTTTTCATGATGTTACACCCATTACAAGTCCAAAATAAGGAGTCTAAAGCTAAGATAATTTCTACCTTAACACATAACATTCAACCATGATTTCAGTTGATATTATGGTTTGGTTTTTGGATGTATTATATATGTATATTATTTGTATATTATAGTGATGTATTTGTCATGTATTAGAGGTAGGATAATCCTTTATACCTCAAGATTTTCACCATTGTACAAAATCACCACATGGATGATTCGGATGGTCATGAATACAAGTTTGAGGTATCACCTAGACGGGTACTTCCAACATTGCGAGATTGGAGGCTTGGTGTAGGTTTACTCACTTTATGACTTAGAGATTAGTTAGAAACTTACAAGAACTTAAAAGAAGGCATGCGAACCTTAAATTTTCTGGAACAAAACCTTAACACAAGCCCTTCAATATGGAAGTTTGTTAGTGACTTGGTTTGGTGCGACATGGAGTCTGTCCGGGTTGGTGGAACAACTGTCTACCCCCAGTGTAGCAGGAGGGCTAGACCGAGGCATAGAACTGCTTGAAACTTCTTTTAGATGATGATCCCTTCCAGCCATAAGAGAAGGTAATTTAGGAACAGAGTTGTACTACCAGAAAAAGTGTTCTAAGTAGCGCAGCCCCACGGTGGGAGCCACTTGTTAAAACAACAAGAGTATGACTGGTGGAAGGTCCAAGATCAATTCCAAAAGACAGCTCCTTGATCAGAATCTGCAACCAAATAACACCGCTAGTCTTAACGCGAGAGGTGGCCTCCCACGTTTGGACTCTGGCGTGAGAATTAGTAGAATGTTCTTAAGAGTCTTAGCAAGAGAAAGGATAAGAGATTTAGAGTGAGAGAGTGAGAGAATGACTTACTTTTGGCTGGAACAAGACTCTCCTTATATAGGCAGATTGTTTTGCCTAAGGAGCCTCATGCCAGCTGTATACCTTCTAGTCCTGGTAATCTTATCCTTCCCTGATGTTGCTTGCAGGGTTAGCCTTGCCTCTTTGGGTATGTTTTAGGTTTTGTGTGTCTCGAGGACACCTTTATGCTTTATAATGGTTTGTCTTTTCACTTTGACTTATTCAATTCAAGTCCCAATGTTATACAGTAACTTTACCTTCCTGTCATCAGTTGTAGGTGTATCAGCTCCTGGTCAGAAGCTTTCAGCTTCTGACTTTCAGCTTCTTGTTTTTGCTTAGCGCTGTTTATTTTATTTTTACAATTACCGTTGACTTTGACTTTGCTGACTGGGATCTCCGAGTACCCACGTCATTACTGTGAAAGTAAAAGAAGCATGCTATGAAGCACTGAATGCTTAAATAAAGTGGCTATGTTATTAGAATAAAGAAAAGAAATTATGTTTTGTCAAAATAGGGTTTATCCCTATAAAAACCTTTGTAATATGGGTCTTATCACAGTTGTTTAATAATAAAAATTTGGTGTTTACAACTCTGGAATTTTTCCTAACTACGGTCCTGATGAAATTTTTCCGCTGCGAATTTAATAAACACCGGTACCACTCTGTTATCTGTCACTGGCTCCCGCCCAGGGTGGGGTGGGGGGGGGGGGGTTTGACAATACTCATAAGATGTTTTGAAACAGGTATGATCCATTTATCCTTAGGCATGAGGAACGTAATAGAACTAACTTTAGCCAAAGGTCGTTCTTTAATCTTATTTATCGTTGTACCTGTGCAAGGTAGTAATAAGGGCATTTGATTGGGAATAAATTTGAAGTTAAGGTGGAGTTGTACGTTGCTAAAGGAATGTTGTTCTCCTTTGCACAAAGGGAGTTGCACATTCTAGCGCCCACGTTAATGCGAACTGGTGTAAAAACGCGACCATGCTTAAACTAAGAGTAGTTTGTTAGACCATTCAAATCAGAGAACGATAACAAGAATGGTTAAATAATATGAGAATGAATGTTAATCCATGTCTCATGTTTAACGGATGTTCTAAACAGAAATGGATAACGGATAAGGTTACGATGGCTTTAAACTTGGTTAAGTAATGAGTTACTTGAACGCAAGGAAACAGTTGACAAATATGATTTGTCATACCAAGTTAGGGGCAGTAAGATATGGCTAGACATCCACAACTGTCTACGTTAAGTTATTTAATCGATGACTCGTCCAAGTGGGAGATTGTTGGATATGAGATATCCGAATCACAATTATTTTAACGTTACTAATAAGGTACGGTTCAAAAAATTACACTTTGGACAACGAACCAAAAATAATATTTATTAAAGATAAGTATTATTGTTCACATGTGAGCGTTTTGCAACATTAATGTGGTTCAAATGTTTAGAGAAACATATAGTGTATTAATTATATGTGAGATGAGTAATAAGCATTTAGTTATTTATTTAATTAAAAGTCAATTAAATAATAATTAAATAAAGATAGAAGAATATTATTTATTAGATAAATAAAATATGCATATGATTAATATGTATTATTTATTATAAGATAAATAATATGAATCAAATATTTATGGGATACAAGGGGATTTATTTGTATTAGGATAAAATGCATGTTCTTGGTGTTTGAGTTAAACTAAAATAAGGGGCTATTTGGTTACTTGTGAATGGGTAAGTACTTAACCAGTAAGAAGTCTGAACCATTAAGTGCTGAAGCAGTAAGAGGTCTGGACCATTAAGATCCAGTATAATACTTAACCGTTCAGAGGCAAATGACTGACCAATTCAGATTAGAGGTCTAACTATTCAAACTCAGTATAATGCTTAACTATCTAGAGGCAAATGTCTAAACCATTCAGACATCTGCTCGCGAAACAAAAGGTTTGAACCATTAAGTGTTGAACTAGTAAGTGATTTGAACCATTAAGAGTCTTATTAAGAACTAAACAAACAACCCCTAAGTGTGATACCTATAAACACCTATGGTCTCCAATAGTTGGGGTTACACACCACAAGTTCACAAAACAGCCAAACACTACCACACTTCCACCGTCTCCGCCCCTATGCCACCGGACTACCCATCACAATCGCACGCCAGAGATCGTCGGGACCCAATCGGACCGCTGCCCATCACTACCACACTTCCATCGTCTTCATCCTTCCGTTTCCAAGAGTTAGGTTTGACTGTTGTTGACCAGCTTTGACTTTCAAGATTTGATCGGGTTCGACTTTGACCATGAAGAAGTTTCCAGGTCTCGCGTACGTGTATTCGGGTCAAGAAGTTGATTCGGGATCTTGGTTCGTGAACAAACACCACTTTGGTGGGGGTGGTAGAGGCTTTGTGCCTCTTGGGGAGAGACCAGGGTTCAATTCCTGGCATAGGATAAATTTGATGTAATTTAGAATTAAGGATTATGTAACCTTTGCCTTTAAAAAAAAAAAAAAAAAACAAACGAGATAAATTTAGCTAGTGAACAACTAATAATCTTGTAAAATAATAATAGAGTGGGGCGAGTGAGAGACGGCGCGTGAGTTATAAATACCTCAGGTGTGGGCCACCCACCCATGTGCCATCCTGTTCCCACCAGCTCCTGCCTCTCAATGATTAGAGCTCTATTCTCCTCCTTCACATCTCATTTCACCCTAAAACCCTTATCTCCTCCACTCCCTCACACCATGTCATCATCAGAAGCCGCCACTAACGGCGTCCCAAACGCCTCCATCATCAACAATCAACAGCAAGGTAACGGCGTTTTATCCGTCAAAAAACCTCCCGCAAAAGACCGCCACAGCAAAGTCGACGGCCGCGGCCGTCGCATCCGCATGCCGATCATCTGCGCCGCTAGGGTTTTCCAGCTCACTCGTGAGCTCGGCCACAAGTCCGACGGTCAAACAATCGAGTGGCTCCTCCGTCAAGCCGAACCGTCGATTATCGCCGCCACCGGCACCGGAACCACTCCGGCTAGCTTCTCCACCGTTTCCGTTGCGGTTCGGAATTCAAACGCTAATTCGTCTCTGTCCGTTGCGCTTGATCAAAAATCTCCGTCGCAGCACCACCAGCATCTAATCTCTCCGACGCCGTTTATCCTCGGAAAACGCCTGCGGCCGGAGGACGACGGACTTGACGGCGGAGGAAAAGAGGATAACAGTCATAACATATCTGTTAGCGGCGGCGGAGGCGGAGGATTTTGGGCGCTGCCAGGGAGACCTGATTTCGGACAGGTATGGAGCTTCGCGGCGGCGCCGGAGACGGTGGTGTCTCCGTCGAATGTGATGACGGCACAAGGGAGGTTTATTCAGCAGCCGATGGGAGAGGCGTCGGCGGCTAGGGTTGGGAATTATCTGCCGATAACTCATGGACATTTGAATTTGCTTGCGTCACTTTCGGGTCCTCCGCCACAATCTTCGAACAACAAGGATGATGATAACCGCTGAATTGTTCGTTAACCGGTATCGCTTGCTGTCGATATATATATCTATATATAAATATGCATGATGTTTGTGTGAAGGGTAGGGTTTAGGTGTGATTTTAGGGTTTCTGCAATTTGTTGAAATTGAAATTGAATTAAAATCAAGGTATGTTAGGTTCTAGAGTTGTTTTGGGTCACTGCTTTTTAGGGTTATCCATTTTTTTTCTATTGTATAATGTGGTTCATATCGGAGGAAGAAATCTGAAATGTGAAAGCTACAGAGGGGAAGCTAAGCTAGCTTAATGGTTTTGTTTGAATCCAGGAAGTATGATATGAAACTGCAGGTGTTGTGGGGGTTTTACAGTCAATTTGTGACCTCTATTCTCATTGTTAGATTAATTTGTGTGTGGAAAATAATGTAAACCTTGTCGGTGGTCGTAGTTGTAACTTGTATGTAAGTGAGATTTTATTTTTTCAAGTGGTGCGAATAAATAACCATATGTTTCGCTTGCATTATATCGTCGTTTTCATTTGTCTATATTTCTAAATAGGGTTATGCGCTGCCCGCGTTGCGGGGCGTCAAACCGAATATTTCCTAGTTTAATAACATGTACGTGTTTATTTCGATTACTTATACATGCTACTTGTAACACGATCTCAAAAGAAGATGCATTGAGTCAACCAATTAAACGAAAACACTATCATAGTTATGCAGTTAAGAAATAACTAAAACAATAACAAGCATGTAATTTAGAGCTGGGGGCAAAACAATAATTTGTGAGGAACAATTAGCGAGTGCTAGCTGTTGGCACGAATAAAAACTATATTGAGTGAACCAAGTAAAATAAAACAATACCATATTTTTGCAAAAAAAAAAAAGAAACGAAAGAAAACGATGGCAAGATTGCAATTTTGAATTGGGGTGAAATCGTAATTTTGAAATGGAGGCAAAATCATATTTTGAACTGAGGGCGGACCATAATTTTATTTTGAACTGTGGCAAAATCGTAATTTTTAGATGAGGGCAAAATCGTAAATTTTTAGCTGGAGGCAAAACGAAAATTTTATTTTGAACTGGGGACAAAATCGTAATTTTGGCAGGGCTATAGCGGGGGCAAAAGCATAATTTTATTTTGAAATAGGGGCAAAATCGTAATTTTAACTGAGAGCAAAATGAAAATTTTATTTTTAACTGGGGGAAAAATCGTAATTTTAAACTTGGGATAAAGTTGTAATTTAGTAGAAGTTATATACAACTATTATAAACTTATTAATAAAAGAAAATAGCACCGACTAGGGCTGTAAACGAACCGAACGAACACGAACAAGACCTTGTTCGTGTTCGTTTGTTAAAAAATATATGTGTTCGCGAACCGTTCACGAACACTTATCGAACGGGATTTTATGTTTGTGTTCGTTTGTTAAGGAAATGAACTTGTTCGTGTTCGTTTGTGTTCGTTTGTTAATTTTAAGCAACAAACGTTGACGAACCCAAATGAGCACAAACTAATGTTCATGAAAACAAATGAACACAAACAATCGTTCATGAACAGAATATATAACACACTGACACTTTATTAGATATTTAATTTGTCAGAATTTTGATATATTTAAATAAATATAAAAACTAAAAACACTAACGAACTATCGAACACAAGCAAACACGTTACCGAACGTTCACGAACGTAAACGAACGAATGCGACCTCTGTTCATGTTTGTTCATTTAACTAAACGAACGAAATTTCTTGTTCGTGTTCGTTTGTTTAATAAACGAACGAACACAAACGAACTTCGCACCGAACGGTTCACAAACTGTTCGCCGAACGTTTGGTTTGTTTACAGCCCTAGCACCGACACTTTTAGCCAATTACAAAACAAAATTATTCAGCAAAAAAAAAAAGATGGCCGCACAAACCCACCATTCAGAAAACTAAACTATTGCCCCCTCATGTGTTTTGCATACGTTGAATAATGTCATTGAGTAAATATGACATGGTATAAATTTTCAAGATATATGTTTACTAGAAGTAAACGTAGTAAACGTTAGCTATAGGATAAGTGTAAAATTACATAACAAAAAAATACACGGAAATGTTAATTAAATGCGTGATAAACGTGAGACGATATTTTAATATTTTTTTACTTCTAAGCTCATTAAAAAAAGTTATTTCGATAAAATATATAAAAATTATTTTTGTTAATAATAGCCTCTTTATAAAAATATAGAAGCTTTAGCTTAAATTTACACGATATAATTATATAGTAATATAATATAAAGCAATTTTATCAAAGGGAACCTCTAAAAGTTATTGGTATAAGACCACCCGTAGTGGAACCCCTCGCCGGCGTGATCCCCCCCAAAGACGCCCAAAAACGCCGCCCTCCCCACCACTAGCCGGCGTGATCCGGCAAAATCCCCTGCAGGCATTTTTTTGAAACACGCTTGGATCAAGTTGCTTTGGTCAATCAAAGCTTATCTTCCTTTTTCATTTATTTAATCTTCCAATAGTTTTTTTTTTGTTTTTTTATTTAATTCTTTACACCCTTTTATCATAATGCCCACATCCCCACTACACCCATTTTAGAAAAACGTCCAATAATGCCCCTTACTGACTGGGCTGCCACATGGCGCAAAACGCCCAAGAGTGGATCTTGCCCACTACACATGGTCTAAGACTATCTTCAGGATGCCATCTAGGCACGCTCAGTCACTTGCTGTCCATCACATCGTCATTCCTTGCTTCTCTCCGAGTGGGACGGTCCGAATAAATAAGACTAAGGCCATGTTTGGATTAACTTATTTTACCTTCTTTATGACTTATTGACTTTTGGAGAAGGTGTTTTATAAAATGATGTTTGGCAATAAGGTGAAAAGAAGGTTTTTAGGCATTGAAAAGGAGAAATGAAAAAGTCATTTGTTTGTGACTTTACGAAAAAGGAGATAAGAATGTTAAAAAGTCAATAAGAAGAAATAGAAAAACTCATCCAAACATGCCATAAAAGAAATTAAAAAAAAAAATAGTGATTTTACTTTTGGTCTATTTCATTTGAAAATGTAGTTAAAAGGTCAATAAGAAGAAATGGAAAAAACTCATCTAGACATAGACATGCCCTAAAGGAAATTAAAAAAATTAAAGATTTTAGTTTTGGTCTATTTCATTTGAAAATGTACCATCTTTAACGCGAGTGAGATGGATGTTACTCAGGCAGTCACCATCGTTCACGTCGTCTCCTTACTTCTCTCCTCCCTCTCCCCTCGAATGTGCATACGTATGTCTCCTCCCCTCCTTACACCACCCGTATGGCCATACGTGGTTGTGGATATCATCCTCTCACTTTTCCCCATATCAGACGACCCTCTTCGTAGTTTGACAGGAGTGTTCAATATTGAAATTGAATTTGAAAAACTTATACTCAAACTTTTGAGTTTTTTTTATTTGAAATCGGATTACTATTATTTTACTTTTATTGCATCTATAGTTTTAATTATAATATGAGGGTTTTTTTTTTTTTTTGATAAAATCAACTCAAATTCAAACCGAATTAACAAAAAATAAAATAAATTTTGGATTGGTTTTTCGCATATAATTCGAATCTAAATTCTGAAATTCACATCAAAGCGTTATAGGTGCTCTGACTCTTTTTTAAAAGGGTTATTGGATTTTATCACTCCCAACCATTGGCTATTGGTCGCTGACACCTCCAACTATTACTTTAACACTTAGTGTGTTATTTCACCATTTCGTTAACTGATCACTAATTTTTTATTTTGTTACTATACTTTCGGGGTGTCATAGGAAAGTTTTAGAGATCTTAGGACACCTCCAAAAGTATAGTAACAACATTAAAAGTTAGTAATTAGTTAAAGACGTGGTGATAGAATACACTAAGTATTAAGTTGAGGGTAATGATAATTGAGGTGGCAACAACCAATAACCAATAATTAAGAGTGATAAAATCCAATAATCATTTTTAAAACGAACGTGATAATCATCGACTTTAGTTCCGTAGCAAATAAATATTTTTTTACAAACATTTTATAATATAACTAGATAAACATTAAACTCGAAACAAATGGCGATCATCGACTTTATGTCCGTAGCAAATAATATTTTTATCATTATATTATAACATATAACTAAACAAACATTTAAATAAGGCTGATTCTATACACACCCTCTTCCTGATTATATCCCCCTTGAGAGAGGAAAACTGCCGGTCACACACGGACCCCACCTGTAAGTATGTTAGGGGAGGAGGGTGTAAAAAGTAATTAGCAGAGGTGTACAAAGTAGCCCTTAAATAACCGTAATTCACTTCAACCCAAACAAAAACACACAATGGGGGGTAACATAAACCAACGTGGCATATTTTGTATACGTGGCACCTTATTACTGGTAAGCTTACTCCAGACCACGTATAGTCAACCTCCCACGTCACCCAAAAAAGCTAGATCAGTCCTCATGGTTCTACACTTCTAGCCATATAAATATGCTACGCTAAAACAGTAATAAAACCTTCTTGAAACGTCTCCACAAATCCCAAACTGAATCCCACTTCACCATCCACAGATTCAACTACTTCTGTACGGAACTCAAACCATCGTAGATCCATACAATGCTTTTCAAATTAGGTTTAATAGTGTTCCTACTGTTATTGAATTCAATTCCATCACGATCAGCGGTTTCCAGCATCGATCTAGGTTCAGAATGGATAAAAGTCGCCGTAGTGAACCTAAAACCCGGCCAATCTCCGATATCAATCGCCATTAACGAGATGTCGAAGCGGAAATCGCCAGCACTGGTAGCGTTTCACGCTAACGATCGGTTAATCGGAGAAGAAGCCGCAGGTCTCGTTGCACGGTATCCTAACAAAGTATACTCACAGACACGTGATCTAATCGGAAAACCGTTTGCTCACGTGAAGAAGCTTCTAGACTCGTCGTATCTCCCGTTTGATGTAGTGGAAGATTCTAGAGGTGGTGTAGGGATTAGGATTGATGACGGTGTGACGGTTTATTCACCGGAGGAGTTAACTGGTATGGTGTTAGGTTATGGATTGAAGTTAGCGGAGTTTCATAGTAAGGTGGTGGTGAAGGATGCGGTGGTTACGGTGCCTCCGTATTTTGGACAGGTGGAACGGAAGGGGCTGCTTCAGGCGGCTCAATTGGCTGGAGTGAATGTGTTATCGCTTGTTAATGAGCATTTGGGTGCCGCGCTGCAGTATGGGATTGATAAGGATTTTTCTAATGGTTCTAGACATGTTATTTTTTATGATATGGGTGCTGGTAGTACTTACGCTGCTCTTGTGTACTTTTCGGCGTATAATGCTAAGGAGTATGGGAAGACTGTTTCGGTTAATCAGTTTCAGGTACGACATTTTAACCGTTACTATGATCTCTGATATTACACCTATGATCTGTTATAAACACCTGTATTAGTTACTAGCAATAGATAAAAGACAAGCATTAATAGGATACAGGAACTAGAAGAAGTGTTTGATAAACATAGTTATACTAAAGTTAATGTGATTTTTTTGGTGGTTTATATTTGGAGATATTATGTGTTGGGTTCGTATATAGTCAGTTCTGTAAGGTATCGTTTTTGATATAGTTATTCTGATAATAGGCATCTGAGCTCACATACTAAGCTGCATTAGGATTATAGTCTTGTTTACCGATTGTTAAGTGTAATGTGTATGATTGGCCAAACTTGAACCTCATATAAGTGGAGATTAACCGTTTATAATGTTTTGAAGATGGTTTAATCTCTTTAGCATCCGTCTTAAGTTCATGCCTGCCTGCAAGAAGTAATTCAAGAATGTTTTTTTTTTTTTTTTTTTTTTTTTTTTTTGCGGAGGGTCAAAGCCTTGTTAAATTGGAAAGGTAAAACATGCTGTGATGGTATTCCTTAGCCAAACATGCCAGGATTGAGACCAGATAATTGAACCAACACCTACAACCAAGTGGATGTCAGAACTGAGACTGAAAATACAAAGAAACTCGGTCAGCTGAGAGAGCAGAATTTACTCTCTTGATAATATTAAACTATACTGATGATCAAATACCCCTACAGTCACCAAATATATGATGGTAAACTGTTAAAATAAAATTAAAACCCCAGCTGCCACACTAAATCATTGACATCCCTCCATAAACCAACTACCATGGCTACTGTTTCTATTGAATTAACCAGGTCGACACATAGTGTTCCGTGTAAATTGGACGCCTAATCCTTTTCTTGCTAGCAGCTATCTGTTTCACGCTATGCTTTGTGAAAAATCAATACTTTTGTTGCATCATTACCATCATGGTATTGCTTGATAGTTGATAGCACATGTGCGATGCAGGTCAAAGATGTTAGATGGGACCCCGAGCTTGGTGGTCAAAATTTGGAATTACGGTTAGTAGAATACTTTGCAGACGAATTCAACAAACAGGTTGGAAACGGGATTGATGTCAGGCAGTCTCCCAAGGCAATGGCCAAATTGAAGAAGCAGGTCAAGCGTACAAAAGAAATTCTTAGTGCAAATACTGCAGCGCCAATTTCAGTTGAATCACTTCTTGATGACCGTGATTTTAGGTACGCGCCACAAGTTTTATGTGTTTCTTTATATTACTTGCTCATGTTCTTCCTGTGCAACATGTGATGGTAGTTCACTATTCCAAATTTATGAGTGTTTTTAATTCAAAAGTTTGATTACACCAAAAGTTTAGCTTCCTTTCACCTTTTTGTTATTGTATGCAAGTAAAAATGTTCTTTTTTTCTGTTTTTATGCTTTCACCCTTTCAACGTGGGACCATGTAATTCTTTATAAAAGTTCTGTTTGATTTGATGTACGTTGCAGTTTTTATAAGTATCATTTTTATTATTTTGCCAGGAGCACAATAACTCGTCAGAAATTCGAAGAGATGTGTGAGGATCTGTGGGAAAGATCTGTTATCCCTGTGAAAGAGTTGCTTAAGCACTCAGGTTTGAAGGTTGACGAGGTATATGCCTTGGAGCTGATCGGAGGTGGCACTCGAGTACCAAAGTTGCAGGTATTTTGCTATTTCTGTTCCATTCTGTAATACACATAATAACTAACAGTTGTTGATCTTTCTGTTATGCTGTTATAATTCCTGTTGTTTAGGAACTGATTAGAGTTCTTGATCTAGTTGCAACAGTTTCCACGGACTCTGATTATTTATATATCCTTTTTCACAGGCTAAGCTTCAAGAATTCTTTGGGAGGAGTGATGTTGACAGACATCTAGATGCTGACGAGGCTACAGTTCTAGGTGCTTCATTACATGCTGCAAATCTGAGTGATGGAATTAAATTGAACCGTAAGCTTGGTATGATTGATGGTTCTATGTATGGATTCATGATGGATCTAGATGGTCCTGATCTTGTAAAAGATGAAACCACCACACAGTTACTTGTGCCACGGTTAAAGAAGTTACCAATCAAGGTAAATTTAGTCAGTAGTTTTGGCAATTTCTATCCATTTTTTTATTAAGGGTTGATTTGAGTTGTGTTTTATCTCATATGTGTCAACTTAAATGAAAAAAAATAGCTAAAAAGTCAGTGGGTCAAACGGGTTGAAGTCTCCCAAAGTCAACTTTTAAAATGCATACAACTTCTTAAATCATATCATTCAAAGAATCTAATAAATAACTGAAACAATATTGCTTCTCTAATCTTAGGCAACACATTATTTAGATTAAAATGTCATTTTAGTCCCTAAGGTTTGGCCAGTTTTGCGACTTTCGTCCAAACTCCAAAGGTTTGTTTTTCTGCATCTGGATCCAAAAGGTTTGAAATCTTGCCATGTTCATCCGGCTCGTTAACTCCATCCATTTTCCTCCGTTAAGTCAGCGGTATATTCGTCTTTTTTATCAACTCAAAGGGCAATTCGGGTATTTGAATGCTTGTACATAAAGTGAAAAGATCGTATTGCTCTTTAAGTTAACAAAAAGACGGAAATACCCCTGACTTAACGAAGAAAAATGAATGGAGTTAACGAGCCGGATGAATATGGCAAGATTTCAAACCTTTTGGATCCAGATGCGGAAAAACAAACCTTTGGACGAAAGTCGCAAAACTGGCCAAACCTCAATGACTAAAATGGCATTTTACTCCATTATATATTTATACAAAAGGTGGGCCTGTTTTGACCCATTACAACTAAATCATTACCAAACCTGACCATCTATGAATGGCGGAAAATCTGCCAAGTACCATTGGTTGCTGATGATATACATATATATCTTTTTTTTTGTGTCACAGATGTTCCGGTCTATCATTCACAACAAGGATTTTGATGTTTCACTTTTATACGAGAATGAAGATTTCTTGCCTCCTGGCGTTACTTCACGTACATTTGCAAAGTATGCGGTCTCTGGTCTTGCTGATGCTAGTGAAAAGTAAGCACCGAAACTTAATCATCCTGCTCAGATTTCATCTCATATTAATAAACAACTTTTTAATTATTGTTTAACTCTCTAGGTACATGTCACGCAACCTTTCATCCCCTGTGAAAGCGAATCTTCATTTCTCTCTTAGTAGAAGTGGCATACTCTCTTTGGATCGAGCAGATGCTCTCATTGAAATTTCTGAATGGGTAGAAGTCCCAAAAAAGAATCAGACTCTGGAGAATGCTAATGCTTCTGCTCCCCTTAACCAAACAGTAGAAACCGAATCCGCCAACTCAGCAGAAGCAAGTGATGCTCTCAATCCAGATGATTCGTCTGCCAACTCAGCAAACTCCACAGCAAATGGCCAAAATACTGTTGATCTTGGTACAGAAAAGAAACTAAAGAAACGGATGTTCAGAATTCCTCTAAAGGTTTGATTCCTGGGAACTTACTAGATTATTGGGAAGCGGTCTCATTGATTTTGACCTTGGGTATTTGGTCAACTGCTGCAGATAACTGAAAAGAGTGTGGGACCAGTAGTACTTCTCTCGGAAGATTCTCTTTATGAAGGTAAGCTTAGATTGGATGCACTAGATGCAAAGGATGCTGAAAGGAGGAGGACTGCAGAGTTGAAGAATGATCTGGAAGGTTATGTATATGCTACCAAAGAAAAGGTCTGACTTCCTGTTTTCTAATATATGGAGGGCTGCAAACAAACCGAACGGTTCACGAACTGTTCTTGAATACTTACCAAACGAAATTTTATGTTTGTGTTCGTTTGTTAAGGAAATAAACGTGTTCGTGTTCATTTGTTAATTTTAGGCAACGAGAGTTCATGAACACAAATAAACATTTATGAACAGAATATGTAATACACTAATACTTATTAAATGTTATATTTGTCGGAATTTGAAGCATTTAAATAAAATATAAAAAAAACTAAAAACACTAATGAACTATAAACACAAACGAACAAAAATGATCACGTCACCGAACGTTCACGAACATAAATGAACGAACGTGGCCTCTGTTCATGTTCGTTCATTTAACTAAACGAACGTAATTTCTTGTTTGTGTGCATTCATTTGTTAATGAACGAACACAAACGAACTTCCAGCCGAACGGTTCACGAACTGTTCGCTGAACGTTCGGTTCGTTTGCAGCCCTTTATACATCTGTGTGTCACAGTGTGTGTTAGTTTTTATTCTCATGCTGATTTTCTTTGTTGAATGTGGCAGCTTGATTATTTAGAAGAATTGCAAAAGGTTTCTTCTAGTGAGCAACGACAACTGTTCATTGAAAAGCTTGACGAGGTTATCTCATTCTCTTACTCTCTTTTTTAGGCGCAGATGTGTGTGTAAGTAGGTGAATAAGCATATATGTTGACTTATGTATATACTTTCAGGTGCAAGACTGGTTGTACACTGATGGTGAAGATGCTTCAGCTACTCAATTTCAAGAGCGTTTGGATCAACTGAAAGCTATAGGCGACCCTATTTTTTTCAGGTATGCGAAGTTTATAGGTTATGTTTTTAAAAGGGCTGTCAAGTTTACAATACTTATTCTTCTCAACCATTTATAGATACAAGGAGCTTACAGCAAGGCCAGAAGCATCAGAAACCGCTAAACGGTATTTCAGTGAGCTGCAAGAGGTAAGCTAAGAATCTAAGATCCAGTTACAATGTTTCAAGTTGTGAATTCGTATCTATGAATTTGTGGGAGCAAAACATATGACCTGCCACTTAATGTTTTTTCATGTTACAGATTGTTAGTGGATGGGAATCTAAAAAACCGTGGATTTCAAAAGAGAAAATTGATCAGGTTAGTTTCTTTTACTTCTCCAACATTGCTATTATGGTTTTTGTTTAATCATTCTTAAACAAATCATAGTTAATGTTGTGTTCCATGTATGTTTTCAGGTTTTACGTGTGGCAGAAAATTTCAAAAAGTGGTTAAATGATAAGGAAGACGAGCAACAGAAGTAACATTATATTTAGTTATTTATCATTCAAAGCGATATAGTGCTTTACACAACCCTAATCGTTTGAAATCAAACTCTGTCAACAGGATATCTGCATCCAGCACTCCTGCTTATACTTCTCAAGAAGTTATCAGCAAGCTACTCGATCTTCAAGACAAGGCATGTTTAATTCTTTTTATTAATATATATATTTTTTCGCTTCCTTCCTCACAGTTATCGAACCCATTTTGACCCGTTCATTTTGCTACCTCTAGTTTTTATTTTCTGTCATGCCACTCAATCATGAAGTTCTCTTTTGCTTTGCTAACAAGTGACCATTATACTAATTAACAGGTCGCCAACACAAACAGAATCCCAAAGCCGAAACCAAAAGTTGAGAAACCAACTGTGAAGAATGAAACCAAGAGTCAGACAGACGAACCAAAAGGTTCCGGTTCTAACGATGATGACATTAGTGAATCCAAGGAGGAAACAGACGGGCAGTCAACAGAACATGATGAGCTGTGATTTTAACCAAAGTGACATACAGAGTGGTGAGTCGGCTTCTATAGAAAAACGTCGATAGGCACGTGAGGTTAGGGGAGAGGTAGTTCAACTGATATGTAATCTAAGACCAATTTTGAATATTCCATTATTTGGGTCAATTTTTGTCCTACTGCCTAAGCTTTGTACCCTCAAAAAAGTTTTCTGATAATGCATTATTGCATTTGAGGCTATAAAATGGGCACATTATTACATGATTTAATTATAAGAATTGTGTGATATTGGCAGTGAATAATACTTATCACAAGTGTAGAGAAATAAAGAAATCAAAAGTGTTGGATTAGGTTCTATCTGGTGACGCAAACATATTAAAGGTCTAGAGAGAAATACTGTTAAGTTATGTTCTGACTACAGACGACAAATTCAGTGTTTAAATTCATCAATCATTATGAGATTTGAAATGTATCCCATATTCCCATGACCCCAACTCCCCCAAATATGTTTCATGTTCGAACTGGGTGGTTCGAATATGACGATTATCAAGGGCCAAATCTTATCAACTTATCAAAGGTTGAAAGCATGATTAGTGATGCGCCGTAGTTACAATTGGTTATGACACATGGTAGAAGAAAAAAAAGTATATTTTCTAAACTCTTAATTATGTAATTACTTTCGATATTCACGTAAAAACTTGTTATTCACTAGACATTCTTTACCGCTTTTAATCCTTTGTTAAGTGCAAGTAACCAATTAAAAAAAAAAAAAAAAACTCACAAGGACTATAACCATATTAACTCCATAGACTACAGTGAAACTTATCCATCAATAATTAGCACATGTAATGTACCTACCTCATTATCGTCTACTCATATCGACACTGAAAGTTATCAAGCTTTAGATTGGATATGGAAGTGATGAGTGCAGCGGTAGCGGTGGCGGTGGTGACGGTGGCGGTATACGGGTGGAGATTCTTGAAGTGGGTTTGGTTACTTCCAAAGGCCATGGAGAAGAGCCTTAGAGAGCAAGGTTTGAAGGGAAATCCGTACAGGTTTTTGTTCGGAGACATGAAGGAGATGGTGCAGATGACAAATGAGGCCAAACTCAAACCGATCAAACTAACCGACAGTATCCTTCCACGTGTCCTGCCCTTTTACTATACTTGTGCAAACACTCATGGTACGTCCTTACTTGGTTTCTTTTTTTAATTAAAAGAAAATGTGTCATTTTTGTAATTATAGATAATTATAGATAACTTTGATAGTTATAGATAATTACAAAAATGCCACATTGTCTTATTGACTTTTCCTTCAATTTGTATGTTTAGTATGTTAAGAGCATTCACATCCAACCCACTATATTTTCACCCAAAATTACACTAAAAAACACTACATTTTCTCTCTTATTTTCAATTAAATAATATTTTTTATACCTTTATCATTATCTTTTCTCTCTCCTCCACTCACAATCACTTTCAAAATATATTAAAAAATTATAGGGGTGAACAGTGCCCCCAAATATATATAGATGAACAGTAACATTTTCTCTCTGCTCCACTCACAACCACTTTTTATACTCTTTATATTTTAAAAACACCACACTCACAATATGATGCCTTGGATGTGAATGCTCTAAGATTATTTGTACAAAAACTTTCCCCTATGTATATAATCTTTGTTGCTATAATCTTCATTTAGGTAGCATATTCTTCACTTGGATGGGGCCAAAACCCATGGTGCATATAAGAGAACCTCAATTAATACGACAAATATTGGCTGATTATAATAAATTTCAAAAGCCAAAATTTGGGAATCCATTAGCAAGTTTGCTTGGAAAGGGACTTGTAGATGCTAATGGAGATCGATGGGTCAAACATAGAAAGATCATCAACCCTGCATTCCATGTTGAGAAACTAAAGGTTCCATCTGCACGTTGTTTCTGTTTACTTAAACAGTGAAAATAATCGATCGATTGATCAAAACTGACATTTTTATTTTAATTGTTTCTTGCTATAGCATATGTTACCAGCCTTTTACATTAGTTGTAGTGAGATGATCAACAAATGGGAAGGGATAACAAAAGGAGGATCTCGTGAAGTTGATGTTTATCCTCATCTCCAAACAATGACCAGTGATGTTATTTCGCGTACAGCCTTTGGTAGCAGCTATGAGGAAGGAAGAAAGATATTTGAACTTCAACTCGAGCAAGCAACACTAGTTATAAAAGCCATGCAATCAATGTATATTCCAGGATCTCGGTGAGTAATTTTTTTCATCAATCGTATTTGCTATGTTGCACCATTTTATTTCCAATAAAAATGACTCGTCTAAAAGTAAGAGTTAATCATCGCAAAAATCGGTAGAGAGGGTTGGGGCCAAATTGAACCGGGTCGTTTTTAACAAGTATAAATTTGGTTAAGTCAAAACGGGCTCTGACCAAAATGGGAACACCTTTAAATGGTGGTTTGAGAAAGAAAAAGTTAAAATGGGTTCACCCGCTATATTATGGTGGCTGGTGGTGGTTGCCGAAATTGACCCGTTGGGTAATTTTAGTAGACCCAAATGACCTTACCTGATAAGTAACTTATTTCTTCAACCTAATCAACAAATTTGTTGAAGAATGGGTCGTAATTGCTAATAGTATTTGATTTCACATATGTATGATTTTACAGATTTTTGCCTACAAAAAGATACAGACGAATGAGGGAGATTGACCGAGAAGTGAAGAGCACGGTAAAGAAAATTATTAATAAATGATTAAAGGAAACCACAGACAGCACTAAAGAAGATTTGTTGGGCTTATTGTTGGATTCAAACAACAAAGAAATCAAGCAACAAGGGAATAACAAATTTGGACTTAGCATTGATGAAGTCATTGAAGAGTGCAAACTCTTTTACTTTGCAGGACAAGAAACTACTGCAAATTTGCTTGTTTGGACTATGATCTTGTTAAGTCAACACACGAATTGGCAAGATCGAGCTAGAGACGAAGTTTTAAAAATGTTTGGAGATAGAAAACCAGATATCGACGGATTAAATCGTTTAAAAACTGTAAGTTTCTTCGGTCATCTTTTGTCGATACTTGACACCGTAGATATGAACATATGAGTAGGGTTAGGTTCATTTGTGAACAACCCCCTTGATAGTGAACTGTGTGAACTAATCCTAGCCTTTGATTCTCAATAAACAGGTGTAAATCAATAGTCGGGATTTGATGATGAAAATACACTAGTGTATTTTACAATTTGATGATGTAAATCAATGGCCAGGATTTGTTCACCCAGTTCACAAATACACTAGTGTTCACTCTAGAACCATACCCCATATGAGTATCTATATTTAGATTCAACGATTTTTGTCCTTTACAAAGTGGCGTCTATTAATTATCTAACCAATAACAAGCACATAAGTAAGCTTACTTTTATACCAATCTGAATCTTGCAGATTAATATGATCTTGAACGAGGTACTTAGGTTCTACCCGCCTGGTGTAGGCATGCGGCGGATGATTCATGAAGAAACTAAAGTAGGAAACTTAACATTACCATCCGGGTCACACCTTATGTTGCATATGATGCTTTTACATTACAACGCTGATATATGGGGTGATGATGTGAACGAGTTCAACCCGGAAAGATTTGCTGAAGGCGTGTCAAATGCAACAAAGGAACAAGCATCATTTTTCCCGTTTGGATGGGGCCCTCGTATATGCATTGGACAAAATTTCGCTATGCTGGAAGCAAAACTCGCACTCGTTATGATTCTAAGACGCTTCTCCTTCGAGCTTTCACCGTCATACTCGCATGCTCCACATGTCATTCTCGCCATGCAACCGCAGTTTGGTGCTCAATTGATTTTGAGTGAGCTTTGATGGTTAGTGTGGCCAAAACTAGTTGAATATGTGTTGCTTTTATAATTTGTATTACTTATTTGTAGCTTTTAGCTGCTTTATATGCCCTCTGTTATATCATATATATGTTATTAAAATTTTTATAAGTTGGAAAATTTTTGGGCGTTTTAACTTTTTTTTATTTCATAACATGTTTAGACTATGTGTTATGGAAGGACTATATTGGAGCTTTATTGAGGAAAAGTGTTGCCACGTAGGCAAATTTTTTTTTTCGCATTTCACGCCACAAAAGGGGTGTTGTGAGGCTTTATTGGGGTTTATGTGAAATGTGTATTGGGTTTAGGTGACTAGTTATGATTGGATGGGTATATTATCTAATACTAAGGCTGAACACTATGGAATGATGCCCCCTGTCATGTGGCAAGGGGCTTGGCGTGGAAGAGCGGGGCACACCGCCGGAAGGGGCGGGGTGGGGGTGTGGCGTGGTGGGGGAAACGGTGTGGAGAGGAGGGGTGTTGGTGGGGGCCATGCGCATCAACCAATCCTCTTTTTTTTCTTTTTTTAGAATTTGATATTATTTTAATTGGACGTGAAATGGGGTGAAACCAAGTAGATGATTTTTAAACTACTCGACAAAAGGTAATAAAAACTAGAGGTGCACAAACCGTGTATTTTTAATAACCGGTTCCGGTTATGGAACCGGTTTCGATTTCTCGTTTTAAGGGTTTGAACCGGTTATTGCTATAATCGGTTCGGTTGATCAAAAAACCATACCCTATGTGCCCGGTTCTGGGTAGGGTTCGGTTCCGGTTCTTAAGAAACCGGGCATTAAAATACCCTATTTTCGGGTTTTCCAATATCCTATTTCTGAGTTTTTAGTACCCTACTTTCAGGTTTTTTAATATTCTATTGTGTTTTTATCACCTTACTAGCCTAAGACCCCGCGAGTATCTATATTATTATTTAGATTCAACGATTTTTGTCCTTTACAAAGTGGCGTCTATTAATAATCTAGGGAAAAGATCAAATAGGAAGTTTAATTTGGCTAGGAAGTGTAGGAAGCAATATGATTAGGACATGTGGCAACATTTAAAATAAAGAGGAAGGGTATTTTAGTCAATCCAACCCTTTCTTCTTCCTTTTCAAAACCCAGTAACTTCGAAACCCACCATTTTCAAAACCCATCATCTTCAACCATTTATTCACTTTCTATCTCAATAATCACTACATTATAGTGCGATTTTCATCACAAATCAATGATTCAAACACCCGATCAACGTGTTCTTCAGCTTTTTTGAAGAAAACCCAGTTTAATTTCATAAAAAAATCTTGTTTTTTCGGGTGATTTTGGAGATAATCACTCGATTCGTTCGATTCGAGCGCTGATAAGTGTTTCTATCATTCAAACTTTGTCAATTGTTGAAATCACTTCGATCCATGTAAGAAATTCTTTAATTTCATTTTTACGATCTGGGTTTTTGATTTAGTCATTACGTTTTACGATCTTGGCGGGGGTCCGGGGGCAGCGCCCCTGGCGGGGTCCAAGGGGCAGCGCCCCTGGCGGGGTCCAAGGGGCAGCGCCCCTGGCTGGGGTTGAGAGTGTTTCTGGTTCTGTAAACAACAGGTTCTGGTCATTGCGTTTTAGTTAGATTCTGGTTCTGTGAACAACAGTTTCTGGTTCTGTGAACAACAGTTTCTGGTCATTGCGTTTTAGACAGTTTCTGGTTCTGTGAACTACATTTTCTGGTCATTGCGTTTTAGAAATAAAACATTTTTGAAGTGTTTTTACTCATTGCGTTTTAGGTAAACACATTTTTATGTGTATTCAGTTCATTGCGTTTTAGAGAGAACAGTTTCTTTTGTGTTTTTAGGCCATTGCGTTTTAGAAATAAGACATTTTTATGTGTTTTCTAGGCATTGCGTTTTAGAAATAAGACATTTTTAAGTGTTTTCTGGCCATTGCGTTTTAGAAATAAGACATTTTTAAGTGTTTTCTGGCCATTGCGTTTTAGAAATAAGACATTTTTAAGTGTCTTGGGTGCATTGCGTTTTAGGTAAAACACATTCAGTCAATTGCGTTTTAGAAATAAGACATTTATTTGTGTTTTCTGGTCATTGCGTTTTAGAAATAAGACATTTCTTTGTGTTTTTGGTGCGTTGCGTTTTAGAAAAAGTTATTTTTTTACATTTTTTTTTCATTGCGTTTTACGCAACTGGGTTTTCTCCATTGCGTTTTACGCAACTGGGTTTTCAAAAAAAAATTCGAAAATATAGCAATAGTATACTCGTTTTAAAGATAAAAAAACGCTCGTTTTTTGTGCAATTTTTATAAAAAAATAATGTCGTATGAAAAAAGTTATTAACGTTTAAAAAATGGGGGGAAATTGGAGGAGAGAGAAACTATTGTGCTGGATTGACTAGAATGCCCCTAACAAACCCACGCGCCTCTTTTTTTTTTTTTTGCTTCAATTTCATTCATTTAATCTTAGTCATTGATTAACTAAATGGATGGTCAAGATCACTTCCTAGCCTTCCTAACCAAATAAACTTCCTATTGTATCTCCACCCTAATAATCTAACCAATAACAAGCACATAAGTAAGCTTACTTTTATACCAATCTGAATCTTGCAGATTAATATGATCTTGCACGAGGTACTTAGGTTCTACCCGCCTGGTGTAGGCATGCCGCGGATGATTCATGAAGAAACTAAAGTAGGAAACTTAACATTACCATCCGGGTCACACCTTATGTTGCATCTGATGCTTTTACATTACAACGCTGAAATATGGGGTGATGATGTGAACGAGTTCAACCCGGAAAGATTTGCTGAAGGCGTGTCAAATGCAACAAAGAAACAAGCATCATTTTTCCCGTTTGGAGGGGGACCTCGTATATGCATTGGACAAAATTTCGCTATGTTGGAAGCAAAACTCGCACTCGTTATGATTCTAAGACGCTTCTCCTTCGAGCTTTCACCGTCATACTCGCATGCTCCACATGTCATTCTCGCTATGCAACCGCAGTTTGGTGCTCAATTGATTTTGAGTGAACTTTGATGGTTAGTGTGGCCAAAACTAGTTGAATATGTGTTTCTTTTAGGGTTATTGGATTTTAATAATCCTAAGTTTCACCTGTTAGCCGATAATAATCCCAACTTTAAAAATTCCCTCCAATAATCCCAACTTGTAAAAGTTTGGCCACCATTGATCCTTTTCAAACATATAAAAATTTGGTCTCCTCAATAGATTCAATTACACCTAGAGACTCCTTAATTGATTTAACCGCATCTATGTTAGAAAATGATCAATGACGGCCAAACTTTTACAAGTTGGGATTATTGGAGGGAATTTTTAAAGTTGGGATTATTATCGGCCAACAGGTGAAACTTAGGATTATTAAAATCCAATATCCCTTTCTTTTATAATATGTATTTACCGCTTTTAATCCTTTGTTTAGTGCAAGTAACCAATTAAAAAAAACTTTGTTTAGTGCAAGTAACCAATTAAAACTTGTTGGTATTCACTAGACACTCTTTACCGCTTTTAATCCTTTGTTTAGTGCAAGTAACCAATTAAAAAAAACTCACAAGGACTATAACCATATTAACTCCATAGACTATAGTGAAACTTATCCATCAATAAATAGCACATGTAATGTACCTCATTATCGTCCACTCATATCGACACTGAAAGTTATCAAGATTTAGATTGGATATGGAAGTGATGAGTGCAGCGGTAGCTGTGGCGGTGGCAGTATACGGGTGGAGATTCTTGAAGTGGGTTTAGTTTCACCACTAGTATCAATTTAGGATCTTAAGAACACCATTCAAGTTAGCAATAGAAGGATCAATTAACTCATAATCCAATGAGATAATATAACCAAAATAATATTCATAAACACACTGTACTTTTTTCATTCATTTTGTCGACATACATAAAGGAAACCAAAATGCAACCCCACGTTGCTACAATTAGGGAAGTGGATAAACTACTTCAAATTTTAAATAAATTGAAATAAAATAGGCATAAAATTTGCATGTGGAAAATGGACTAAAAAGAGACCTGTAACTTGAAATGCTAATGGGTGGAATGTGGGCTGCATGTATGATTGTTTGACATGGGTTTTTCAATCTGGGTTGATACCTTGACCCAACTTGATGTAATTGAACCACTTTTAACCCACACCGCAAGACCCGATTGATCCAACGTCTAATACAACGGCTAGGGAATTTAAATAGCTCTAGGGAATTTACTAGGTCACAAGTCGTCCCTGTTTGGGGTTGGGGTAGTTGATGTGGAAGTGGAAAATTTGGCGAGTAGGATAAACTGTAAAGCTGGTGGGATGCCCTTCGTTTACCTAGGTCTCATGGTGGGGGCCAATATGAATAGGGTGGGAAGTTGGATGACGATTATTGATATCTTTAACGGGAGACTAGCATCGTGGAAGGCAAAAACTCTTTCAATGGGTGGGAGGCTCACTCTTCTAAAGTCAGTCTTAGAGAGCATTCCGACGTATTATTTCTCCCTTTATAAGGCACCCTCTAAGGTAATTGATATTTTAGAGGCCAAGAGACGTCGTTTTTTGTGGGGCGGTAGTGACGGGGCTGCAAAGACTAGTTGGGTGGCATGGGAAAAGGTTACAATGGGGAAAAAAGATGGAGGTCTCGGGCTTTGTCCTTTAAAAGTGTCTAATATTTCCCTTTTATCTCGATGGTGGTGGAGGTATAAAACTGAACAAGGTTGCCTGTGGGACAAAATTATAAAAGCCATTCATCATACGCCAAGAGCTTGGCCGGCTCTTCCGCACAATAAAAATCTAAACGGGATTTGGTGCACTATAGCAAAGCTTCAAAGTCACATAAATGTGTCTGATCTGGACATGTCTTTAGTGATTAAAAGTCAGGTAGGTAATGGATTGGATACGCGGTTTTGGTTAGATCCGTGGCTGATGGATTTACCACTTAAATCTATGTACCCTGTTCTGTTTGAAAAAGAGTCGAACAAAGCATGCACAGTAGCAGAAAGATGTGTTATAGTTGAAGGTCAGCTGATGAATTTTACCTGGGCTTGGAGTGGGTCGGATCCCCAAGATGGTGCTGAGTCGGAGCTGGAAAGTCTGAGGTTGGCAGTGATAGAATGCAAAGTTGTGCGTTCCATTGATATCAAACGTATATATATACAATTATGAGATCTCTTATAATCATGTAGAGATATGCCTCATTAATTTAATATTTACATACTAAATATAATCTATTACACCCCCGCAGTCAAAGCAAGAGGAGACCGAATGTTTAGACTGGATCGAAAATCATCAAATAGAATCTTCGGAAGACCTTTCGTAAATATATCTGCAATCTGGTAACGAGACGGGACATGAAGAACACGGACAGCACCCTTTTGAACCAGCTCACGAACAAAATGAATATCCAACTCAATATGTTTAGTACGTTGATGCTGAACCGGATTACCAGATATATAAACCGCACTGATGTTGTCGCAGAAAACAAGACTCGCTTTGGTTAACGGACGACGAAGATCTAATAAGAGATTCCGTAGCCAACAGAGTTCAGCTACAACATTAGCAACTCCGCGGTATTCAGCCTCCTCACTAGAACGAGAAACCACAGCTTGTCGTTTAGAAGACCAAGATAAGAGATTGGGGCCAAGATAAACACAATAACCAGATGTCGAGCGTCTAGTATCAGGACAACCCGCCCAGTCAGCGTCAGTATAGGCTCGTAAGTAAAGGTCATTAGACCCGTCCAACGTGACACCAAACGATGAAGTACCCTGTAGATAACGAATAATGCGTTTCAATGCATTCCAATGATCAATCCGTGGAGAGTGCATGTGCATGCAGACCTGCTAAACTGCGTAGCTGATATCAGGTCGTGTAAAGGTGAGGTACTGAAGAGCACCTGCTAAACTGCGATACTGAGTAGGGTTATCAAACTCTGGACTAGACGCGGCACTAAGTTTAGGTTTTGAGTCAACAGGTGTCGCAACAGGATTACACGAGCGCATCCCGGCTCGTTCGATTATATCATTAGTATATGCCTGTTGTGAAAGGAACATAGAATTTCCAGTGCGAGTAACCTGAATGCCCAAGAAATGACTTAACGAACCGAGATCCTTCATTGCAAATATATGCCTGTTGTGAAAAGAATTCATATGTATGGATGATGATAATGACTCGACGATGGCAATTAAGAAATCAAGGCAACGACAAAGAATTTTTTATTTTTTTTTGGCTGCAGAGGAAGCCGTGGAAGAGAGGGGATCGGTTAGGGTTAGGGTTTCACAATGATACCATGATAGAATGCAAAGTTGTCCGTTCCATTGATATCAAACGTGTATATATACAATTATGAGATCTCTTATAATCATGGAGAGATATGCCTCATTAATTTAATATTTACATACTAAATATAATCTATTAGGCAGCCTTTTCTTACAGATTCAGTAATGGTGAGGATTTGTGGAGGTGGCTTGGTGACAAAACAGGATCATTCTCAGTGGCGTCGGTTAAGAAGTGCCTTATCAAGATGGAGCCGTTGCAAAGCGAAAAAATCCTGGATTGGAATTCTTGGTTACCTCTGAAGCTAAACACTTTTGGTTGGAGACTTATTCAATGCCGGCTGCCCAATTCTGAAGCTTTGAGTAAAAGGAAGATCATAAACGGTCCAACCGGGTGTTATCTATGCTGGTCGGATGAGGAGACGGTAAACCATCTGTTTACAGGTTGCATCGTGGCGACTTTGGTTTGGCAAGAAGTATCTAAGTGGTGCAACATACGACACATCTTTGCTTTCTCAATAGGTGACCTGCTAAAGATTCATAAGCATATTCCGGGGAGCGAGCAGAAGAGGAAAATGGTGCAGGCTGTGATCCTGTTAGGCTGCTGGAGCCTATGGAGGGCAAGAAACAACCTTGTTTTCTCAAATATACCGGTTAGTGTTAAGGATATTATTGGCGAGATGAAATCCTTGGGCTTTTTGTGGCTGAAACATAGAGCTAACGGTGAGACTTTAACGTGGGAGAAGTGGAAAAAATTCGATGTATAATGTCTTGTCTTGTTCTCGGTTTCTTTGTTGTATGGCCCGAGCCCCGCTAGCTCCTTGCTAACGGGGTTTTCGGTTTTGTTGTTAATGAAAGTAGCCTTTCGAGAAAAAAAAAAATACTAGGTCACAATAGGATGTCGCATCCTTTGTCTGATGTCGCATCAACTAGTTACTTTTCTCATTATGATGGGAGGAGAAGTGGGTTTTGAGTTTTGACCCACCCATCATCAATACTTGTTTAGTGCAAGTAACCAATTAAAAAAACTCACAAGGACTATAAGTTAGATGGGGCTTAGAAGAAATATCAGAGGCCGCAGTCCAATTTTACCCATAAAATCTAATTTCCCAACGTTTTCCACAACAATTCCATACGCTTCATCAACTTCTTTCCCGGTCAACAGGTATTTTTCTTTACTCATTACTCCAAAATCTCAATTGTTGATTCTGTTTGCTTTTTTACAAATGTAAATAGTGAAATTTGATTGTAGCTGTGCGTTGATTTTGAGATAATTTTGTTCCATTTGGGCGTCATTTTCTGGGTTTCATCTTTATGCATACCAAGTCAGTGGGAAATTATATTAGTTTAGATGCTTTATTTCAGTATGATTTCGAGTCGAAACGGTATGGGTCAAACTGTGCGCGTCGAAACGGTACACGTCGAAAAGGTTCGCGTCGCAACGGTTCGATTCGAAACGGTACGCGTCGAAACGGTTCGCGTCGAAACGGTACTGGTAGAAACTGTACGGGTCGAAACGGTTCGCGTCGAAACGGTATGCGTCAAAACGGTACAGGTCGAAACGGTACCGAAACTCGTCTCGTGCGGAAACTCGTGTCGGCCCAAAACCCGTTGCGATCCGAAACTCGTCCAGTGCAGAAACCCGTGTCGGCCGAAACTCGAAACCCATTCCGATCCGAAACCTGTCCCGTTTCTTTAAGACACTAACCCACATCGACCCATTTATTTAATGTTGTCGACCCGCTTTGAATCGAAAATAACAAGATGGAATTTCAAGTAACTCATTTATTTAAAATATCTTATCCAAACCAACCTATATAACTTTAAAAGCAACCCAAACCGAGCGATGTAGTCAAGGACTATAACCAACTAGTTCTATACCCGTCCGGTGGACGGGTTTTTCATATTATAATATTACAAATATTTTTTTCCCATTCTAAACAAAATCATTATTTGTTAACAATTTTTATAGTTGGAATGTAAGCTCAAGTTGAACACATTTTAAATCCAAGTACAAAATCAAAATATTTTAATGTATTTGATATTGGCAAATTGAATTTAAATAATCCCAACTCACTATTATTGGCCAATAATAATCCCAACTCATTTAATCACCAATAATAATCCGAACTATTCACTTTTGTTTGTAAAATACTCCCGGTTAAAAAAACACTAACTAGGTTAAAAAATTGCTGATGTGGTGGCATCTGATGTGACCCTTTTAGCTGATGTGTCATATGACGTGGCAGTTGATGTGGCATTTTTTGATGATGTGGCAGCTGAAGTGGCAGTATACGTGGCATTTTTCGATGACGTGGCAGCTGATGTGGCAGTCTACGTGGCATTTTTTGATTATGTGGCAACTGATGTGGCAGATGACGTGGCAAGCCAAATCAGCAATTTTTTAACCTAGTTAGTGTTTTTTTAACTGGGAGTATTTTACAAACAAAAGTGAATAGTTCGGATTATTATTGGTGATTAAATGAGTTGGGATTATTATTGGCCAATAACAATGAGTTGGAATTATTTAAATCCAATTTGCCTTTGATATTTTATCAATTATCATTTATCAATTACATATATAATTTGTTTTATGCATATTATATTCGGACAGTGTAGGTAAAATCGAATTCATTTCTTTCAGAGAATTCTTCCATTTCTCTCCTCCTTCACACGACCTAGGGTTTTGATGTTCCCTTTTGATTTATGATCAAATCTGAGGTTTGGTTATTGTTATTTGTTTAGATTTCTTCCATTTCGTGTACGATGTAGTTTTTCAAGTTCATCGGATGTGATGAACAAATCTGATGATTTTGTTTCTATTTTTGTTCATTTTTTTGGTAAGTAGTACTTATTTTTGTTGCTTGTGTGTTTGATGAACGATTCGGAGTAAAGTTTGTGTGTTGTTTTGTCAATCACCTCAATGTCGTGTCAAAGTTTTAGTAATTTGATTTTATTGCTAACATATGATTTGTAGTTAATTTAAATTTATTTTGTATGTTGATGAGCTCTTCAATGGCATCTGTCGATTTCGTTCATTTGAGGGTTATAGGGCTTGTGTGCTGATAACTTGTTTGGCTTCCACTATACCTACCTTATGTAACTAAAGTTGAAACTTTACATGTCTAATTTTTGTACATTTGTTGGTACTTTGACTTTTAATTGATGTGCTCAGCATTCCCAGACTCTTAAATCTTATTTTTACATCCTTTTTCACTCTGTCTATATTAACACCGACATATTATATGTGACATTATTAAACTCATAAAACTCTTTAAGTTGCCCTGTTAGATAAATACATAACCTTTATGTCTTCGATATAAAAAAGAATCAGTCAAAACCTTCCATTAGCAGCTGCACTAATGGAAGGTTTTGACTAATCCTTTTTTATATCGAAGACATAAAGGTTATGTATTTATCTAACAGGGCAACTTAAAGAGTTTTATGAGTTTAATAATGTCACATATAATATGTCGGTGTTAATATAGACAGAGTGAAAAAGGATGTAAAAATAAGATTTAAGGGTCTGGGAATAAGATGAGCCAAAATGGGTAACATTTATTCCAATATACATAAAAGATATTTGCTTGACCAAATAAACTGGTCTTTTGAAAATTATGTAAACACATAAGAATTAAAATGATTTTATGCTATATGAATGCAATTATCTTTCTAAATTACTCCATCATAGATTGCCTTTTGGATTTTTCATGAAAGACTTTATTGTGGTGGCGGGAATTTTATTTTAATTTGTGTGCATTTTTAGTTCTAATTCTATTCATCTTAAATATAAGAAATGGCTTGGATGCTGGGTCTAATTATATAACTGTGAGTATCTTGTAAATCAAACGCACGCCGTAAAAAGTATGTACAAAAGTTACTTTTGGTTTCCACCGTAGTACGTTATTTATCAAAGCTAAATTTAAAGTGTAATCTTGGTTCCTAGTGTTGGAGATTATGGTTTCAAACAAATCACTTATTTGTATTTATTTTTGTAATACAAATAATCTATTTTTTTTAGAATCTGTATCTGTTGGTTCAGTGAGAATTGAGTAATCCATTTTTGTTTACATATTTTTCTATGATGCTTTAAATGTTCTAATTTTTTTATCTCCTACCAAATGGGAGGTGTTTCTGAAAGGGTTTTTTTTAATGTCCTCTCCATGTACATCTACTTTCAAGGCATCATTTGTTAATCAAGGAAATGTCATAAAAGGTAAAATGAACCCATCTAACAGACTTGACATAGAATGAAAACCTGCAAGATTCAAACTGGTGGAAATTGGTTTTGGCTGTGGACTGAACTCGAATAATCCTACATTTTTTTAGAAAACGAAGCTGCATCTCCCTTGTCACGTAAGGAATTCTTTTCCTGGTCATCATCAAAACTGTTGACTCTGATAACCTCGCCCCATTTTCAAAGGAGTTCTTCTTGGTTTGCTATGTTTTTTTTAAGTTCGCGAACCTAAATAAAAAATTATTAGTATAGCGTATTTATCTAATGATATAGAAACACATAGTGTCATATTAAAGTTTATAAATAGCATGTCTCGTCACTAATTTCGATGTGCAGATCTGATTTGCAAGGGCTAAAATGAGGGCTACACTTCATGCTCTCAACATTGTCAATGTCGTGCTGCAAGTTTTCAAAAATACATGACAGATAAATATAAAAATGAAGAAATGAAAGAAAAGGTAAGCCATTGAACTATTGAAGTTAAATTTGCCAGCTTGTAATAGTATTTTTCATTGCATCATGTCTCTGTTTCAATTTACGCCCTTTTATAATCGAACTGAAACCAAAAACAGGGTAAGTATGTATAGGTTATTTGAAAGTATTGCCATAAAGTTTTCGAATAGATGCATAAATACACATATATAGGGTTAAATGCATACTTGTGCTTCAGAATTGGCTTCTGCAAATACGATTTGCTCCGTCTCAGTAACCGTGTGTAGACGCATTTAAGTGTGTGAAACTTTTGAAAGTTTTTGCATACCATACATACCATGCTGCATTTAAATAGGCTACATTGCAACCGCCACATCCCATCTTTTTCACATACCACGTTAGATGATACTCGTCCCAACTTTTTCGCATCTATTTTTATCACATGGTTTAGTTCTAGTTTCAAGGTAACCGTAATTTCATTATACTCACATCTCAACTTCCCAACTACTATTTTATCACACATGTGTTTTAAAATTTTATTCCTTTTTTTTAAATTAGCCATTATAGTTTATACCTGTTTTATAATAACTAAACTTCATTTATATAACAATAGATGTAACAAAAAAATATAACTGTTAATAATTAAAGTTATTTTATTATTTGTCAAAGCAGGAAAGAATTCATAATGGCAAGGTTGTGGGCCAAAAACTGTCTAATTCAAGGTACATACAATTTTTTTTTTTTTTTTAATATTTAGTTCCAACTTTTAATGACGGATGCTATTTATATAAAATAATTACTTAAAAATTTCCTTGTTTCTGCACTTATTTATGTTTCTTTAAGATATATCTTTTTTAAATTTATTGTAGAATTTATTTATGAGTTACTTGTTTTTTCCATTTTTTAGATAGACGTTTCTTGGTAGAATGTAAATCATTAGAATTAGGCTAAAAATTTTCTGTGGCTAATATATGCTTGTTATCTACTTTTTGCCAGTGGCGGATCCAGGGGTGTTTTGAGGGTTCCCGGGAACCCCCCCCCCCCCCCCCCCCGGTTTGGAAAAAAATGAAAAAAAATAGTGGACATTTTATATGAATTAAAAAAAATAGTGAGAATTAGTGAAAATCTACCAAAAGGAACCCCATGAAAAAAATTTCTAGATCCGCCACTGCTTTTTGCAGGTGTCATTTCATGGTAATAGACTCGTAACACAATCTATAGCTTTTTAATGAAGTTTTATATTTTTAATGTTTTTTTTAAATCAGAACGTGGGTAGTAAAAAAAAGGTTGAACCTTTTATATTAAAACGTGGGTTGTGATACTGGCCCAAAATGTCAGATGGTCAAAAGCAAAACTGAAAACCAATCTTGCTAACTACTGCTTCTAGAAGAAATTTCCTATTTTAAAGGGCTCTGATTTCATTTCAGCTTGATCCAATGGTTTAGATTGCTTGATGTTCCCATTGACTTTAACAGGAACATAAGAATATATAATCTATACTATATTATAATACATGAGGGAAGGATTCCCAAAAGTTAAGAACTTTTTCCCCCATTATTTATAAATAAACCCCTAGAATGAGGGTAAAGTGGTCTTTTAAACCATAATTATTTTTTAGTCCCTCAATCTATTACATTTAAATCCTTGACATTTAACATAATTACGGGTAATTAGTTACACTTCCCCCCTCTTTAATTCTTTAATGTATTCCTGCGATATCTTACAACCCGTAATGTTTTAAAAAAATCCGAAGGTACCATGACGATCGGCACATTTTTTTAAACGTTTCGATAGTTGTTTTTTTTTGTTTCGCCGTGCGTTCATAAAGTACAAATAGCCGATGCGTAAATGTACAATTGATTAAAGCCAACATTTGTTTTTTACCCAAGCCAGCTTTGACCATTACATAGCTACCGTGCATTAACATTTGTTTTTTACCCAAGTTTTTTGTTTTGAACGGCATTAATAAACTAAAATATTCCCTAATTTTACTTGTACAGAGTCAGTTTGTTGTGACATGTTTAATATAGTATAGATAAAACTCACAACAAACTTCCTATTAAACATGCCACAACAAACTAAACAGGATATGTGCAACTTATTTTAAAAACTTAAAACTCACAACAAACTTCCTAAATAAATGGATGACCAATCTAAAACTAAACCCCAATGGACTACTATAAATACTTAGCAAACACTCACAATTCTACATTTCTATTGCTAAACAGATTTAAAATATGGAGCCAGTTCTGAATTCACTTGATGCGAAAAAACAAGCATGCGATATTGAAAAATCTAAGGTCGGTTCTATGATAAGTTTTGTTATATCGCAATAATGAATAATTGTTTTCTTTTATTTACTTTTATGTGAATACTAACTTATTTGATTTTTCAGATTCAACACACCAATTTAAACACCCCAGTTGTCGAACAAGCTTTTGTTAGTTTTTAAGTAATATTTTCGCTTATAATCTTTCATATTAACAAGTTCGTTATGTTATTATTTGGTGTTTTATTGTAGGATGATGGTGATAATAGTGTTGAAATTATTTCTTATTGTGCAATGTTCAGTCCATACAAGTCTAATCTTCAACGTCAATTTAGTAAAGAGGTAATTCTAAAATTTATTTAATCTTTTTTAAATTTTTTTATTCAATATTTGTTCTTTTTATTAAATTTTTGTTTTTTTAAGGATCGGAAGTATGAGAATCAAAAGAAAAGATCTAAGAGACTCTCTGAATAGAAATGGGTCGAGGTTATAAATTTAGATGATTTTGAGGATGATGAGAAAGAAGATGAATTAGATGATACTGCTGATTCGAGCACAAACAAGAAAAACGGATCAAAAAAGAAGAGAAATTAGATGAAATATATCAAGTGTTTTTATGTTTTTTTCATTTTCAGTTGTTTTTGTTTGATCTAGACTATCCCATGAATAATAAAGTTTATTTTATATTTGAAGTTTATGTTTTGTGTTATTTTATTGCACTTATAATTTACATCTCGATTGAACTAATATACTTTAGTACTTAATCATGTTCGTATTATATAATTTACATGTTCGTACTTGATCATTTCCAAAGAGATAAATTCGATTACCAAGAATGGTCAAAACATGAAAACTACCTCTTGGTTTGGAGTAAATTCAAGATTGTATTTACAAAGCACACTAAACTTATTCAATTTAACAGTCATGTTCCACGAGGATTTCGTATATATCCATTAGTGCTTTCTATAAAAAAAACTGTTGGACGACACGAGATATGAAAAAATAATTATATAATATTATAGATTTTTTGAATAATTTGTATTTCTTAAATAAAAAGATAAAGTTAATAAAGATATAAACTTTTACATCCTATTTTTTTTTATAAAAATTGTTTTATAAAAATATGATTTTTTAAATATTTATAAAAATGAAATTTAACAAAAGTTAAAGGTGTTTAAAGCGTACCTACAAGTCACCTACTATTTTTTACTTTTTACTTTTTCAAAAACGAAAATTTTAAAATTAAAGTTTATTGGATGAGTATGATGTGGATATTTAAAAAAGTTATGGACTTTAAATAATAAAATTATAAACTTTATCATTTCACCAACAAAATAAACTTACTTTATAACGATAACAACTTATCTTTTATTTTTTGTCATTTGTTTAGTATTTTTTATTAACAAACGAATCTTTACATGTTTAAAACAGTTTTTCTATACTTTATTTATTATTATTTTTTATAACAAAACAAAACTTTGATATTTAGTAGATAGAAGATAAACTATGTTCCAAAAATTTAGGAATTAGTTAATACTAATTTACGATATTAGTAGATAGATAGTAAACTATATCCCAAAATTTTAGGAATTATTTAATACTAATTTACGATATTTAGTAGATAAATAGTAAACTATGTACCAAAATTTTAGGAATTATAAGTCAACTAATTAGGTCCTCCAAGTTAATTATATGGGATGAGGCATCGATGGCGAAACGGTCAGGCGATAGAGGCAGTTGATCGAACATTGCAAGACATTATAGGTGTTAGGCTCCCATGTGTAACACTTATGACATATATCCATCACAACAATAATGTTATCATATACAAATAAGAAAACTACCAGCAACGAGTGCCGCAATCCAAAGTGTCGCCCCCGCCGCATCGCGCGGGCACCCTACTACTAGTTAAAAAAAACTCACAAGGACTATAACCGTATTAACTCCATAGACTACAGTGAAACTTATCCATCAATAAATAGCACATGTAATGTACCACACATATGGATACTATCAAGATTTAGATTGGATATGGAAGTGATGAGTGCAGCCAGGGGCGGTTTTGGGCCTGTGCAGGTCGGGCCACTGCACAAGGCCCAAATTGGCAAGGGGCCCAATTTTTTTTATAAGTTTCTATTAGTTAAGTAGTATATCTGATAATTTTAAGCCCAAAACAAAAACCCAACTCAGATTTGGGCCCTAATCCCCAAATCCGATTACAACTTCACGTTGGCTGTGGTTGGCGACTAAACAAATCCCAGAACGAAGAACACAAACTGTGACGACTCATCTTCATCTCCATCTCCAAGGCTATTCGTTGGGTGATTACTGATTAGGAATTGCGAGTTTTTGGCCGACATCATCATTCAATCGCTCGCGGCTCGCCTGATCAGGTATTGTCATGGAATTCAGAAATTTTATTTGAGTGGAAAGGGATTTGCAAATTGCAAATGTTTCAGTTTCATATCATTCATTCAAAAGCATCGAGGATAATTGTCAGTGATCTTTAATCCATAGTTTAACACTTCATAGTTGACCGCTTACAAACTGTTTGTCGAAATGCCCCAATGAAGTGTTGTACGTTTATAATGGATTTTAATATTCCTTTGAAGTATTGTGCCTTTATAATGGATTTTAATATTCTCATTAATCCCAATGCCATTAAATAGTTGAAGGTTATCTAAATTTTAATTTAATGCTAAATAGTTGAAAACTTTCACAGTTAATGCTAATCTATTATTCTATTAATCCCAATGCCATCTTATTTTGAGGATTATGTTAGTTAATTATTTTAATGTTAAAAACTTTTAGAGTTAATGTTGAAACTTTGTATTTTTTTTCTAGAGATTATGCCTCCCGTTCCCAAATACAAATACCTATCTGGTTGTCAAAAACGTAAAAAGAAGAAGCTAGAGGAAGAAAGAGCAAAGGCTGACAAAGGGCCGCGTATACACAAATTTTTCTCAAAACTATCTCAAAGTTCTAGTTCTAATGTGGATGCTAGCGTGGGTGAAGATAATGCGGATGTTAATGTGGATGAAGCTAATATGGGTGAAGATGATGCTAATGTTAATGTGGATGAAGCTAATGTGGGTGAAGGTGATATGAATGCTAATTTGAATGAAGCTAATATGGGTGAAGATGATGTTAATGTTAATGTGGATGAAGCTAAAGTGGGTGAAGATGATGTTAATGTGGATGAAGCTAATGTGGGTGAAGATAATGATAATGGTAATCCTAGTATTGATATTTTTGATCCTAGAACTTGGGATTCGCTTAATCCTAACTTGAAAAATGAATTGCTTAAGAAAGGTCCAAAAAGAGAGTTGACTATTGATAAGGGTCCCGTGGATAAAGATGGAAGGCGATTTTCTAAAGTCATGTATACTAGAATTCTATCAAACAGGGAGACACGTGAAAGAGAATGGCTAGTGTATTCAAAAGAGCTTGACAAACTCTTTTGTTTTTGTTGTAAACTTTTTAAACAAGGGCATCCGAAAGGTGGGTTAGATAACGAAGGTTATGCGGATTGGAGGCATGCTTCTCAAGGTCTTAATGCTATAAACAATATCTTTCGGCTAGGTGATTTTCCTAATGCTATAAATGCATATAAAGTGCTTTTGACAATTCCGGTAACAGTGGCATCGGCAGAAAGAAGCTTTTCAAAATTGAAGTTGTTGAAGTCTTATTTGCGATCGACAATGTCCCAAGAAAGACTTAATGGCTTGGCGATGATATCTATTGAAAACGAAATATTAGAAGGTATGGACTATAAAGACTTGATCGAGAGCTTTGCTTTCAAAAACGCTAGGAGAGCCTCACGATTTGCTTAAGTAAGTTAGTTTGATTATTTTGCTACACTACTATTGTTTTGTATATTTTTATAACAATTAATCAATTATTGTCGTATTGTGGTTTTTAGATATATAATTCATAAGTTTCTATTATACGAAGAGGGCCCAATTTTTTTTGTCTTGCACGAGGCCCAAATTTTTTTTATTAATCTCGGGGACGGCCCTGAGTGCAGCGGTAGTGGTGGTGGTGGCGGTAGCGGTATGCGGGTGGAGATTCTTGAAGTGGGTTTGGTTACTTCCGAAGGCCATGGAGAAGAGCCTTAGAGAGCAAGGTTTGAACGGAAATCCGTACAGGTTTTTGTTCGGAGACATGAAGGAGATGGTGTAGATGAAAAATGAGGCCAAACTCAAACCGATCAAACTAACCGACAGTATCCTTCCACGTGTCATGCCCTTTTCCTATACTTGTGCAAACACTCATGGTACGTACTTACCTGGTTTCTTTCTAACCTAACCTAAGTAACATCAGATGTATATCTGTCTTCTTATTCTTATAAGCATAAAAGAATGAGTAGATAAAGCAAAGTTTTAAATGCAAGTCGAGTGTATAATCTAATCGTTGTTGCTATAATCTTCATTTAGGTAGCAATATATTCTTCACTTGGATGGGGTCAAAACCCATGGTGCACATAACAGATCCTCAATTAATACGACAAATATTTGCTGATTATAAAAAATTTCAAAAGCCAAACTATGGGAATCCATTAGCAAGGTTGCTTGGAAATGGACTTGTAGATGCTGATGGAGATCGATGGGTCAAACATAGAAAGATCATCAACCCTGCATTCCATGTTGAGAAACTAAAGGTTCCATCTGCATGCGCGTTGTTTCTGTTTACTTAAACAGTTAATCGATCGATTCTAACATTTTTTATTTTAATTATTTCTTGCTATATATAGCATATGTTACCAGCCTTTTACATTAGTTGTAGTGAGATGATCAGCAAATGGGAAGGGATAACAAAAGGAGGATCTGGTGAAGTTGATGTTTATCCTCATCTCCAAACAATGACCAGTGATGTTATTTCACGGACAGCCTTTGGTAGCAGCTATGAGGAAGGAAGAAAGATATTTGAACTTCAAGTCGAGCAAGCAGAGCTAGTTGTAAAAGCCATTCAGTCATTTTATATTCCAGGATCTCGGTAAGGAATTTTTTTCATTAATCGTATAATGCTATGCTGCACCATTTTATTTCCAATAAAGAAGACTCGTCTAAAAGTAATAGTTAAACATGGCAAAATGGGCGGGGCGGGTTGGGGCCAAATTGCACCGGGTCGTTTTTAACAAGTATAAATTTGGTTAAGTCAAAAACGGGCTCTGACCAAAATGGGAACGCCTTAAAATGGTGGTTTGAGAAAGTAAGGGTTAGTAGACATGGGTAGGGATCCTAAGAGAAGTCCACTCTATTTGAGAAACTTGAGAAGCAATCTGGACCACACATTTTCCTTAAGCAAAAAATGCAAAAAAAATGTGAAAAAAAATGCAAATTTTTTTTTTTTTTTTGAAAAATCGCAGCTTTTTCTTTAAGGATTAATTTTTTTTTTTTTTTAAAAAAAAAAAAAAAAAAATTTGTTTTGGATGTATACACATGTGTATATTGTTAATCTTTTAACTATACATATATGTATATTGTCAATTATACATATATGTATATACATGTTTAAAATTGAAAAAATGTGTATATTGTTAATCTTAAACCATAAACACTAAAGCTAAACCTTAATGCTAAACCCTAAACTCTAAACCCTAAAGGTAAACCCTAAAGCTAAACCCTAATGCTAAACCCAAAAGCTAAAACTAAACACTAAAGCTAAACCCTTAATGCTAAACCCTAATACAAACCCTAAAGATAAAGCTAAACCCAAAAGTTAAAGCTAAACCCTAATGCTAAACCCAAAAGCTAAACCCTAATGCTAAACCCTAAATACTATTGCTAAACCCTAATGCTAAACCCTAAAGTTAAACCCTAAAGCTAAACTCTAAACCATAAAGCTAAACCCTAAACCCTAATGCTAAACCCTAAATACTAATGCTAAACCTTAAATAACACTTATTTTTCAATTTTAAACATGTATATACATATATGTATAATGGACAATATACATATATGTATAGTTAAAAGATTAACAATATACACATGTGTATAAATCCAAAAAAAAAAAAATTAAAAAAAAAAATTAATTCTTAAAGAAAAAGCTGCGATTTTTCCAAAAAAAAAAAAAAAAAAATTTGCATTTTTTCACCTTTTTTTTGCATTTTTTTTGCTTAGGGAAAATGTGTGGTCCAGAAAGCTTCTCAAGTTTCTCATTTAGCCTACTACTTCTCACATGATCCTTATCCTAGTATACATTACCTGATAAGTAACTTATTTCTTCAACCTAAATCAACAAATTTGTTGAAGAATAGGTCGTAATTGCTAATATATAGTATTTGATTTCACATATGTATGATTTTACAGATTTTTGCCTACAAAAAGATACAGACGAATGAGGGAGATTGACCGAGAAGTGAAGAGTACGATAAAGAAAATTATTAATAAACGATTAAAGGAAACCACAGATGGTACTAAAGAAGATTTATTGGGCTTATTGTTGGATTCAAACAACAAAGAAATCAAGCAACAAGGGAATAACAAATTTGGACTTAGCATTGATGACGTCATTGAAGAGTGCAAAGCCTTTTACTTTGCAGGACAAGAAACTACTGCAACTTTGCTTGTTTGGACTATGATCTTGTTAAGTCAACACACGAATTGGCAAGATCGAGCTAGAGACGAAGTTTTAAAAATATTTGGAGATAGAAAACCAGATATCGACGAATTTTATCGTTTAAAAACGGTAAGTTTCTTCGGTCATCTTTTGTCGATACTTGACACCGTAGATATGAACATATGAGTATCTATATTTAGATTCAACGATTTTTGTCCTTTACAAAGTGGCGTCTATTAATTATCTAACAAGCACATGACTAAGCTTACTTTCATACCAATCTGAATCTTGCAGATTAATATGGTCTTGCACGAGGTACTTAGGTTCTACCCGCCCGTTGTACGCTTGCGGCGGATAATTCCTGAAGAAACTAAAGTAGGAAACTTAACATTACCATCCGGGTCACACATTATGTTGCATCTGATGTTTTTACATTACAACGCTGAAATATGGGGTGATGATGTGAACGATTTCAACCCAGAAAGATTTGCTGAAGGCGTGTCAAATGCAACCAAGGAACAGGCATCATTTCTCCCGTTTGGAGGGGGCCCTCGTAGATGCATTGGACAAAATTTCGCTATGTTGGAAGCAAAACTCGCACTCGTTATGATTCTAAGATGCTTCTCCTTCGAGCTTTCACCGTCATACTCGCATGCTCCACATGTCATTCTCACCATGCAACCGCAGTTTGGTGCTCAATTGATTTTGAATGAGCTTTGATGGTTATTGTGGCCAAAACTAGTTGAATATGTGTTTCTTTTATAATTTGTATTACTGTTGATGGGTTTATTTGTAGCTTTTAGCTGCTTTATATGCCCTCTGTTATTATTGTTAGACCATCGGCCCATGGGCTCAGTTACGTTTCTAGGGTTACTTGTAATCCTATGTATTGTAAGCTACTCATTCAATAATAAGGAATCAGTCTTTCGTAATTCTTACATGATATCAGAGCCAGCTTAGGCTCTATACCGTTTTCGCCACGCCACACACAAATAACCAAACCCTAGCCGTCACCACTTGAGAAAAACCATAGACAGGGTAGTGTGCCATCATTGTCGCCACCGCCCTGTCGCCACTGTTTGTTTTTTTCCCAGTGAGATGGTAAAAGGCTTGATTCCTTATTATTGAATAATGCATTACATTGTATAGAAAACGGAATGTAAACCCTAAGCACTTATGGTCTGTTTGGTATGGGGTAATGGAATGGATGAGAGAATGGAATGGACCAGGTAATGGAATGGACAACGAAATGAAATGGGTCATTTCATTCTATTGTGATATTTGGTTACTCATATGTGGATAGAATGAATCATTACTTTGTACAATTTAATAATAAAAAAAAAACGAAGTAACGAAACACAATTGTATTAAAAACGAAAAAAATATAATTATTTCAATGATAATAATAATATATTAGTGGTAAAAAAAATTAAGGGTAAATTACTTTTTGAGTCCCTGTATTTTATTTGTTTTAACTAGTTGAGTCCAAAAGCAAAAAGTTTAACGACTTAAGTCCCTATAAGCATTTTCATTAACCATTTGAGTCATTTTGAGTCCAAATTTTAACCTTTTGAGTCCATTTTTTTGGACTCAAATCGTTATAAAATGAACAAAATTGGACTCAAAACGTTATAAAATAAATGGCTAGTGACTCAGAACGTTAAACTTTTTGATTTTCGACTCAAGTGGTTAAAACCACTAAAACACAGGGACTCAAAAAGTAATTTACTCAAAAATTAATAATAAATTTTTTGATATATATTATTATATTATACATATTATTATGAAGTCTCCATGAACAGTACTTTTAATTTAAATTTTACGCGAAAAAGGGCAATTACAAAGCAATGGCTATAATTGTTTATTATTAAATAAATAAATAAATTTAAATTTATTTATTTATTTAATAATAAACAATTATAGCATAATATAGATAGTAATTTCAAGTCTCCATTAATGATATTTCTAATTTTAATTTAACAATAAACCATTATAACACAGTAGATTGCTAACTCCAAATGGTCAACTTTATATTTATATATATATATATATATATATAACCTTTCAAACGTAATATTTATTTATTTAATAATAAACAATTATAGCATAATATAGATAGTAATTTCAAGTCTCCATTAATGATATTTCTAATTCTAATTTAACAATAAACCATTATAACAGAGTAGATTGCTAACTCCAAATGGTCAACTTTATATACATATATATATATATAGGGAGGGGCTCATGCGAGAACCACCCTTATTGTGAGAACCGCGAGAACCAATGTGAACACAACCTAAAATAGTTAAAAAAACCTAACCCCCACCCCCCCCCCTAAAAAAAAAAACCTAACCCCCCACCCCCCAAGCTAAAATGCTAAAAACTAAACCCCTAAAAAACCTAAAAATATCTAAAAAAAAATCTAAATTTTTTTTTTTATATTTTTTATGCTCAAATCGCTACTTTTAGTGGCAAAAAAAAAAAAAAATTTTTTTTTTTGCTTCGAAAAGTAGCGATTTTTATATAAAAAATATTAAAAAAAAAATAAAAAATTTGTGTGATTTTTAGCTATTTTTAGGCATTTTTGGTTGTGTTCACATTGGTTCTCGCGGTTCTCGCAATAAGAGGTGGTTCTCGCATGATTTTCTATATATATATATATATAGGGAGAAAATCATGCGAGAACCACCTCTTATTGCGAGAACCAATGTGAAAACACAACCAAAAATAGCTAAAAAAAACCTAACCCCACCCCCCCCAAAACCTAAACACCCCCACCACCCCCCCCCCCCAAAAAAAAAAAAAAAACCTACCCCCCCCCCCCAAGCTAAATGCTAAAAACTAAAACCCCCAAAAAACCTAACCCCCCACCCCCCCTCCCCCCACCCCCCAAAAACCTAAACCCCCCCCCCCCCAGCTAAAATGCTAAAAACTAAACCCCCAGAAAACCTAAAAAAATCAAAAAAAAAAATCTAAAATTTTTTTTTTAATATTTTTTATGTTAAAATCGCTACTTTTAGAAACAAAATTTTTTTTTTTTTTTTTTTGGCTTCGAAAAGTAGCGATTTTTTTATAAAAAATATTAAAAAAAAAATTGTGTGATTTTTAGCTATTTTTAGGCATTTTTGGTTGTGTTCACATTGGTTCTCGCAATAAGAGGTGGTTCTCGCATGATCTTCTCCCTATATATATATATAGGGTGAGAGTTGGCTACAAAGTTCATTTTTCCTACAAAGTGTAAAAAGTCATAAAATGTCATAATGTCAACCATAAAACATACTCAAAACCCACAAATAACAAAGTGAAGATTACTAAAATGCCATATTTGTGGGTTTTGTGTTGTGTTTTGGATGATAAGGCATTGATTATTGAATGACTTAATATTAGTGTGTTTTATATTGATCATCATGTTGTGTTTTATATTCATAGTTCTACGATGGTGTGCTTGAAGTTTTTATGGACTTTTAGGGTGTGGATATTGTGTTTTAGTAATCTTCACTCTGTTATTTGTGGGTTTTAGGTGTGTTTTATGACTGAAATTGTGGTGTTTTATGACTTTGTACACTTTGTAGGAAAAATGGACTTTGTAGCCGAACCCCACCCTATATATATATATATAACACCTTTCAAACGTAAAAAGATAAATTCATCATAATTCCATCAATGAATTATTTTTAAAATAATTAATGTAATATGGTTTATAAATATTTAGTTGTTCTATATACATTAAAATCGAACTCATATTTTTTTATTGTATTGGTTTTGATAATTATTATAAAACTTCATATGCGATAATAAAACCGATATCTATACTGATACCATGATGAACCGAACCAATATCGTCCGAACATTAATTCAAATTCAAAGTGGCCATGAATAGTAAATATACATTTTTAAACAAATTTTTTAAACTTTTTATTATATTTTATTTATCATGTCATTTGATTATTTTAGTAAATTGCATTTTATGTTTATTTTTTCTTCAATTTTGCGATATAAATTTTTATTAATAACGTATATTGTGTCGTATCGTACCAGACCGAACCGAACAGAAACTGTTTTTTTTTCAACATTGTGATATAAATTTCATTGAAGACGGCTATCGTGCCACACCGATCGGTAATCGACCGAACAATATATGTATTAGTACCATATTTATATATGTTGTTTTTGTTTTCGAAAAACCAACACCATGTCACTATCATACCCTAACGAACAACATCGATACCGATATCTGTATTCATTTTTATTGTTTCCCGTTTCGATAATTTTCATTTATACAACTCTAGATGCGACCATAAACGAATATCAGTACGCGTACCTGATAATATGAACTGATCGATACCATTCGAACAATATCGGTGTCACTACCGGTGTTCGTTTTTATCATTTTCGGTTGATGTAAAACACGTATTGATTTTTATACCGAGTGCATGTATCGTACCAGTAGTGTAACGAACCAAACCGACATTCATTGAAGATGGCTATCGTGCCACACTGATCGGTAATCGACCGAACAATATATGTATTAGTACCATATTTATATATGTTGTTTTTGTTTTCGAAAAACCAACACCATGTCACTATCGTACCCTAACGAACAACATCGATACCGGTATCTGTATTCATTTTTATTGTTTCCCGTTTCGATAATTTTCATTTATACAACTCTATATGCGACCATAAACGAATATCAGTACGAGTACCTGATAATATGAACTGATCGATACCATTCGAACAATATCGGTGTCACTACTGGTGTTCGTTTTTATTGTTTTCGGTTGATGTAAAACACGTATTAATTTTTATACCGAGTGCATGTATCGTACCAGTAGTGTAACGAACCAAACCGACATTGATCGAATGCCCGCGATAAAGTACCGCCGCAACGCGCGGGCATATAATCTAGTTATATGTATGAATACAAAGTTGTCATGAACAGTATTTTAAATAGTATTTTATTCTTAGTTTCTTTTCAAAATATAGTAAGATTATAATTATTTATTTTTTATTATTATAATTTTCAAGCTTTTTTCATTTTATAATAATAACATACATATATTATTATTTTTTAACTTACATTTTTTTAACGATAAATTTGGAATATTGACGGACCACTAAAGTATCATCGTGTCACCAACGGAACCACCCGATCATATCCATCTAGGCATAATGCTTATACATCAATTCAGGAGTAAACCCAATAAATATGAGAAAAACCCCTCTTGTGGGAATAAAACCCAAAACCAATTGGTCCCAAATTCTTATCTCACCCCTAAGATGCCACTGCCACTAGACTATAAAGCCATGGGCTTAACTTGCGTTTTATTAATTAATAGAATTAATTTGTTTTATTATTATGATTGAGTTTATTAATATTTTGTTTTTATAACGTTTAGGTTATGGTATAATTATGATTATAATAGTAAAACACATATATTATTGTTTTTTAACTTACGTTTAACCGTGTTGTTTTTATTGTTTTTGGTCGATGTAAAACATGTGTTGATTTCTATACTGAACATTTTTATTGTTTTCGGGCGATGTAAAGCATGTGTTGATTTCTATACTTAACCCTTTTATTGTTTTTGGGTGATATAAAACATACGTTGATTTCTATACCGAGTGCAGTATTGTACATGTACTATAACAAATCGAACCAATACCCACAGGATGCTCGCGGTTACGTGCTACTATTAAAAGAAAGTGGTCATGAACAGTAAACAAATTTAATATGTTATTATAGTTTTCTATCTTTTAATTATTTTATTAAATTAATTAAACATATTTTGTTTTACTATTATAACTTTTATCAAAACGATAGGTCATGAACAGTAAATAAATTTTTATTTAATATTATAGTTTTTCTATCTTTTAATTATTTTATTATATTAATTAAACATATTTTGTTTTACTATTATAACTTTTATCAAAATGATCTTTTCTAAATTTTTTTAGCATGGAGTTACGATGTGTCTATTTTTTATCTACATTTAATATTTTTTTATATATCGACGCCATTTATCCTTTAAATTATTTTAATAACATAAGTAGTGCCATAAAAAATTTAGAAACTAAGGTTGCGACATGCTTATTTTTATTTATACTTCAATATAAGTTTTGTTTAAATCGAACGGGTAAAGTATAATTCATTTTTTTGTTTTTTTATTATGAAGAAATGAACCAATACCGTGTGCACAACTTCGGTAGCAGTATAGAGTATATTTTATATATTGTAAGCTACAGCGAGTGTTGGTACCATATCCCTACCATGACTAACTAAACTTACACCGTCTTAGCAACATCTATGCATTGTCGATTTCGACCGGACAACATTGATATCGTATCGTTATTATTGGAACCACTATTCGTTTTTATGGTTTTCAAGCATTGTAAAACACGTGTCAACATCTTTTTGGTCATATCATTACTTCTATTTTTTGTATGTATCTTTTAGTTACTATGCTGAGTGTTGAAACTATACCGATCTTGTCATAAATCAAACCGATACTAACCATAGACCCGCCACAACGCGCGGGAGTATTACTAGTTAATATTAGTATGAATAATAATAATAATATATTTCTTTTCATTCCTTGAAGGAATGGAAAAAAACACCCTTATACCAAGGAATAGAAATTGTTATATTTGGAAGGAATTACATTCCTTTGGAATGCTGCATTCCATTACCACATGATAACCAAACATGTTTGTTTTCATACCAAACGCTAACTTATTAGTGCCCGTGGGCTTTTAATAATAAACCTAATAATAATATAGTCCAATTATAAGTTAGAAAATTTTTGTTGTTTAACTTTTATTATTTCATAACATGTATATAACATGTTTAGACTATGTGTGATGGAAGGGCTATATTGGAGCTTTATTGAGAAAAAGTGTTGCCACGTAGGCACACTTTTTTCACATTTCACATCACCAAAGGAGTGTTGTGAGGCTTTATTGGGGCTTATGTGAAATGTGGTATTGGGTTCAGGTGACTAATTATGATTGGGTGGGTATATTATTCATACTAAGGTTGAACAGTATGGAGTGACCCCCTTGTCATGTGGCAAGGGGCTTGGCGTGGAAGGGCGGGCCACACCGCCGGAAGGGGCGATGTGTGGCGTGGAGAGGAAGGGTGTTGGTGGGGTTAATGTCCATCAACCAATCATCTTTTTTTTTAGAATTTGATATTATTTTAATAGACGTGAAGAGGGGGGTTGAAACCAAGTAGATTTTTTAGCCACTTGACAAAAGGTAATAAAAACTAGAGGTGCACAAATCAGATGTTAAGATTAAAATAAATGCACTAACATATATATTAGGATCATGTATCGGGTATAGCCGGGTATAAGAGGTTTCAGTTTTGGTTCTTGTCTGGTTTTGAGTATTAATCAGGTATGATCGGTTCCGGTTTCAGGTATTGAGATCAAAATGCGTACTTTATCTATACCCTATGGGTATGGTCGATTTCGGTTTCGTGTACAGAATACCCGGTGTTAAAAAAACCGATTCTAGTTTTTTTTACCGGTTACACTTTTTTTGTGCACCTCTAATAAAAACCTCTAATACCCAATTAAAGTAGCCCAAATGCCCAAAGTAAATATTAAAATTAATGTAACACCCTTACTATTATATAATGGTTTTTGTACAATTAACGACAATTAAATGTGTATTTACGAATACTCATCCATATAAAAATACGGGTTTATTAAAAACTTTTAAAGAATTAAAAGTATACAACATAACATGTGTAAGTTCGTCATTTAAAATAACAACGATACATATTGCGGAAGCTTGTGTATTGATCGTGTTCGGTTCTTCAATGGGCTTGATCTTCATCCGGGACATCATGACATTCACCTATGATCAAAACCAACTCAAAAGTTAGTTTTGATAGTTAAATAGCAAGTTTAAACAAGTTATATGGGTCAAACAAACAAAACAAAAACTTTTTGCCAGCTAAAGCAGCTCTCGCGGGCCGCGAGAGCTTACTCTAACATCGTCGCGGGCCGCGACTAAGGTCGCGTGACGCGACTAAGGTCGCGTGACGCGACTGCTCAATTCCTTCGCTGTCGCGTGACGCGACAGCCCACTTTCGATAGAAGGTGTGTTTTCTTGGTGCTGCAGATACCCAGCTCCATTTTTTTACCTTAATATATACAAAAACGTGCATAACTTTTGATCTAGATGTCCGTTTCGCGTGATTCTTTTACCCACGCGTCCGTAATTAAAATACGGACCCGTTTACCATCATTGTTCGTATTAAAATCCCGTTTATAGGCACGTAGTCTATAAATCCTTTTTTTCTATTATTTGACCCGTTTAGTTTAAGTTACATTGCAAGAATGTTTTCAAGAGTCGTCTATAACATTTCCTACCCTTCCCTGGGTTTAACAAGCGTTAGCGTTTTCACTCCCATTACGGGGTTCGCGTACGCATTCACATTCACAGATTTATATATATCTTTCTAATCACTTAATCCACGTTTAATTTCTTAAATTTATTTTGACCCATTTAGGGAACTCTTAAGCATCTAAGCATCAAACTCGCTATTTTCTTTTCGCACATCGTCTTTCCATGCTAAATAACTACTTAACTTCCACCACAACTATTTTTGTGGTGGATTTAACATAAGGAACCCGAAATCCCAATTTTACCCTTCGGCTAGCCCTTTTTTGCTAACGACTATTTCTAGGCATTCGACCCACAATTGTTTTTGCCTAGAACTTTGATACGCATCTAAAGTTTACGAAGTCGTAATAAAAGTTCCTAAACAACCTCTAAGGGTCGTTTGCCCGGTTTGCCCATCAAGGGCCTTTTGGTCATTTTTAAATCCTTCATTTTTACTATGAAAGACTTCACTAAATATTCGACCTTACTTGCACTTTTAACTATAAATTCGTATAAGCGTACCTGGCCAGGGTCAACAAATAGACCCGATTTATACCTCGCTTTAATTATCACACAATCTATGGTGACACAATTATCCGATTTGCTAATCGCTCCTGTTAACATAAGACTTGACAACCACATTAGTCGATATTGTCAAATGGTGTTATCACCACCATTCGACCCGTTTGCCCTATATGCCCAATGTTACCTATTTAACCAAAAACATGGTTTTTGATTTCCAATTCATACATCCATCCCATCCCGGATTTTATTACCAAATCCCTTTTTCTCTTAAATTCTTTTCTTACAAATTCAACCCATTTCGGCTTACGCCATTGGTATCCTTTTAACTTTAATTTACATTAGTCGACATTTGACCAATTTCCATTTTTACCCTTTTTCCTCATTATTAGATTACACTACAAGGTAATCTTAACAGAAGTCCATATTTTCGATATTATCGTTATCGCATTTATGACGCATAAAATAAACAAGTATTCCACATAAGTATGTAGGTTTCACTTACCTCGCATCCCGAATACGCCTTTCCTTTATGCTTGACTCTTTTGACCCGCTTTCACCCCAAGCTCCACCTAGCTTGTTAAAGCGCCAACTATTATTCATCATTTCACAAGGTGGTTAGTTTTTATCACAACTTAATAGGATTTTTCCACCTTACGCATTTTACATCTAAAATTATCATTCATTGTATTATAGGCCAGTTTGACTTTTTAAAAGTCAACGGCCTAGTAACATCAGTAATTACACGATGTAGCTCAACTACTCGTTTAATTACTTGGTTAATTACCCGGTAGCATCCTTCTTAGTCTACCGTTTATCCCTTTTATTAACCAAGTTTTATAACCATTATCCATCGAATTAACAGTACATTAACTCTTTCTTAACACATGATGATATCAACATCATTTTAAACACGAGTTTATCATCATTTCCATCTTTTCATACCAAACCCAATTCATGGTAATTATGATTCATGTACTCAAAACACCTAAATGGTTCAAGTAGCTTGTCTTTACTAACTATTATGATGATTCTAATCACAAGTTTAACACTAACATCATCATGTCAACAAGAACCCATTTCAAGTCATGTATGGTTAAATACTCAAACTTGCAAATCGTTTAAGTATCTCGCATCAACCATCAACTATGATGATTTCTAACACAAACATATCATCATCTTCATTACTTAATCAAAAGCCACTTGTCTAAGTGTGGTAAATCATCAGTTTATTCAAATCATAGAAATTTTACTACAAATTTCTACTTAGGGTTTGTTCTTAAGCAATCATACATCTCAATTTCGGCCTTAGCTACTACGATTCATACATAAATCGAATTCTTCAATATTAATCAAATTTCACAACTTCATAAATGTCATAAATTCGACATACCTTTCGATCCACTTGACTTGGTGATCATTTGTATGTGTTCATGCATTTGATTCGAGCAAGTTTTGACCTTCAATTTGATCATCTTGTTGAGTTTAGGGTTTGGGGAGGAATCCTGGTGTCGCCCCCTGTGTTGATCGAACCAGACACACACTAGTGTGTGTGTGGTTTTAATTTTATTGTTTTTAATTATTATTAGTTTCAAACTTAACAACTTTGGTCCCCCATCTATTGTTTGGTTCATTATTAACTAGGTCACAACCTAATTATTTTTAACAATATTCCCACTAATTAGCTAGGTTAAATATTCCTAGTTAACTTAGTGGGTTCGGGGAAATTACGACTAAGTTTATTTTAAGTCCCGTTAACTCGGGCTTCTTATAAACTTTATTTCCTTAGAAGCTTTTATTCCCGTTTTATTTAATATTAGGTGTATTTATTTAAATCCTAATATTTACCGGGTTAGTTGTTACCTGCTAACGGTACTTTTCCCGTCTTTAAGTATTAACGGGGTTTGATTACCAAACCCTTTTTCGGGGTGTTACAAGTCTACCCCCCTTAAAGAGGTTTCGTCCCTGAAACCTTTCTCACGTACTTTATTGGTTTAGATCATCTGAACCTTAGTTTCGGTGATCACTTGAGCATTGCTCGCACATAATAATCTTACCAGGATAGTATGGTAATGTCTTTTTGGTTTCAAAGAGTATGCGCCTTTTACGTGTATGGCCTCATAGGCCGATACTTTCGTCCTGTATTTCTTATTCTGGTCACTTATTTGACCGAGTTGTCATCTGTTCACTCGGTTGTATTTATTTTCAACATGCTTACTTCAAGCTAATCTTATGTCGACATGCGTTTTGTACAAGTCGTAACACTAGTCAGACTTTGAAAGGCTTTACCGGCTAGACTGATTAGTCGCCGTCACTTTATACCCCGTCATTCGGGTATATCTTATTGCCAACCCGGCTTTTGCGTGTTTTCTGATTTCATATCTCGTAACTCGCGTTACGACGTGGTTATATTCTATATTACTTTTTGTGACCGTGATCACGTCACGTCTTGTTTTAAGTTTATGTCGACTTTTCATTATCGAAAATCCTTCTTTCAAATGTATCGCCTTGCACCTATCGGTGTTAAGATCTATATTCTTTGATATTAATCATTTTCCGAGTTCGTCTCATAATATTCATATTTGTTAAAACGTTGTTTCTTACTAAAACTGAATTTTAGTTTAACGTTCTTCCTTTTAACTATGTCAATTACTCTTATCAAGGAAATTGACAATCCATAATGTATTCCTTTCCGTTCTCGTTTTACGCGGGGAATCGTAACAAGTTCCTTCACTTTCCTCTATTGACCCGTATTCACTTAGCCTCGTAGGTTATTTCTTCAGGTCTTCATCCCTTTTTAACAGGGCCCCCATGGTTTATTTCCTTTTTATTTGTGACCCGATGGTCATTTTGGTCCCGTAGACCTTAACACTGTCCGCATCCCCGAAGTTACGATGATCTCGTAGATTCATCTTTTACTCGTGTCATTATTTAAATGTATATATATATATATACACATATATAGCGTCAAGGCGTCCCTTGTTATGTTTGGAATCATTTATTTTCGCTTTTGAACTTTAGTTGTCCTTGACCGTAGTCTAAGGCTTCATTCGTTTACTTTCGGACAAATTTTCTGACTTTATGACTTCTTGCATCATTCACACGTCGGTTTATTCTACACTTACCATTATTTGGTTCTCACCTATATTTCTTTGCAACCCACTACCTGGGTTCTTTTACCTTAAGGTTTTTAGCGCCTATAACCCCTTGCATAGGTTTATTAATATTTCGCTCCTTTATTTATTCAGTTCGTGCTTACTTACATTAGCAAGCGTTATTCTTTATTTAATATGTTTGACTTGTTCGTGTGAAATTTTATCACTTATGAATGTCAATCTTCATTCTTTGTTCGACCCGTTCAACTTTAAAATAGTTAAACGTAATTTATCAAAATTTCTATTTATAGTACCTTATCGTCTTTTAGTCACGACTCGAAACCCGAGTCTTTTGACTTTCCATCCGAGTTCCCTTTTCTCGGTCTACGCATGTGTTTAAATACTTACCCATCAACCGTGTGTTTTACCGAAGTCATTATCATTGTAACCCTTCCGGTATGCATTAAGACTTAGTTTTGATTTATTTAGTCGTCTTAGCGAATTCCGTCGCTTTTATTCAACCAAATCTTTTATTCTTTACGCGACCATCCTTGACGACCTTATTGATTATGAGTGACGATTATCATCGTCATTCTTTCTTTACTACGACTAAAGTTAACAACCACGATTATCTTTTTCGTGTGGGCAATTGTCGCAACCCCCGTTCCCTAATCCCCGGGAACGGGCGGCCGCGAGCCAGTTTCGGTGGTATCGCGTATTGTCTAATTTGGCAGCGGAATTTTTCATCAGGACCGTAGTTAGGAAATATTTGATCAGAGTAAAATACCACATTTCCATAATATTAAACACATGGGATAAACCCAAGTTCGCAGTACACACGTTTTCATAGGAATAAATCCTATTTTATTTAATAAAAACATCTATTTTATTTTAGGTAACTTTATTGCCACTTTTCCAAGCCTTCAGTGCTGTCCAGCTAGCTTCTATTTGGCTTTCACAGTTTGTTACCTGAAACGCGTTTTAAAAACATTTGTCAGTGGGAAATACTGGTGAGTGAATCCCAATTTAATCAAGTTTAAATAAAATACCATTGTATAGTATTGAGGGCGATCTCGCAATTACATTTGTTTCCAAGTTATATCAATTAACATCCATGGTACTGTCAGACCCGACTTGTGGACATGTTACTCCTTGACCAAGTGGTAACAAATTTTGTATACAAAACCCCAACATACTCATGATAATTGTATTCTTACAAATACTCAATAACTGCTTAATATACATTTAATTGTATGAGGTTTTGTAAAACAGTTCACAAAAAGTGGATCAACTCACATTGCTGTCTTAGATTTTTCGTAAGGGTTTCCTGAGAATTATCTATAATTTACACAAAAGCATACGTGTTAGTATAATAACCCATTTTAACATTAGTAATACCCTCCCCGAGACGGCATTCCAACGACTACGTCGGGCAGAACCACGACAGCCGTTACGGAACCCTAGATCAATCGGGCAGTGTATCTAATACGTATCCAGGGGTTATAATACTTACAACGGAGCAGAACTTCGTTATTTAGGGGGTATTAGACCCGAATATTACTTCTACTATCAGAAAATTCGAGTGAAAAAGAAAGATATGAGCGACTGAAACTGATATCCCGAGCTCCCATTATATAGGGCTTCATCTTGGGTTTCTCGCGGCCCGCGTAAAACAAGGCAAGGGCCTTACGCGGCCCGCGTCAACTATAGTCAACGCGTAGGTGATCCGGGTCATCAAGTAGACTCGCCACGATGATGACACGTGTCATCACCGGGCTGCGCCGCCTTTATGATCTTACGCGGCCCGCGTAAGAGTTGGGGTGAGGCTTACGCGGCCCACCTCAACTCAAAAAATCAGATTTTTAATTAAATTTAATAATATCTAAGGTATTCGGGGTCCGTTTTCTCGTATGGGGTGTATTTTGGGACACAATGGGATATTTTAAAATATATTAGGGTGTCGGAAATTATTCGAGGGTGTCCGTTTCCTTGAGGATTGTTATATCCTCCCCACCTTGTTTTAGAGCTCGTCCTCGAGATCTACTGGAACAAGTGTGGATATTTCCTTTGCATTTCAGATTCAAGCTCCCATGTGTACTCAGGTCCTCTTTTGGAGTCCCACTTCACTTTTACCAGAACTAATCTCTTGTGCTTGAGATTCTTGACTTTCCTGTCTTCAATCTGTAGAGGCCTTTGTACAAACTTAAGTTGTTCATTTACCTCTATATCCTTAAGAGGTACCATCAGTGATTCATCGGCTAAGCATTTCTTGAGATTTGATACATGAAATACATCATGTATTCCTGCTATTTCTTCTGGCAGTTGTAGCTGATAGGCTACAGGTCCTATTCTTCTAATAATCTCAAAAGGTCCAACATACCTGGGACTTAGCTTTCCCCGTTTGATGAATCTTACCACTCCTTTCCAAGGAGAGACCTTTAACAATACTTTATCTCCTACTTGAAATTCCAATGGTTTGCGTCGGTTATCAGCATAGCTCTTCTGCCGATCTCGTGTTGCTTTCAGTCGTTCCTTGACTTGAATGATCTTGTCAGTTGTTTCCTGCACTATCTCAGGTCCAGATAGTTGTTTTTCCCCAATTTCTGCCCAACAGACTGGGGTTCGGCACTTTCGTCCATAAAGTGCTTCGAATGGTGCAGCATTGATACTCGTGTGATAACTATTATTGTACAAAAAATCTATTAAAGGTAAGTGATCATCCCAATTACCTCCGAAATCAATTACACAAGCTCTATGCATGTCCTCCATCGTCTGAATTGTCCTTTCGCTTTGTCCGTCTGTTTGAGGATGATAAGCTGTGCTTAGATTTAACTTTGTTCCCATTGCCTTTTGGAAACTTGACCAAAAATGAGAAGTAAAACGGCTATCCCTATCAGAAACGATTGATAAAGGTATTCCATGTAATGAAACTATTTCATTTACATATAATTTAGCTAACTGTTCCATACTGAAAGTTTCTTTCATTGGTAGGAAATGAGCTGACTTGGTTAGCCTATCTACAATCACCCAGATTGTATCATTTCCTTTCTTTTTTTTGGGTAATTTAGTAACAAAATCCATTGCTATCAATTCCCATTTCCATACGAGCATTTCTAACTGTTGTAACAAAACTGAGGGTTTCTGGTGTTCAGCTTTAACTTGTAAACAAGTTAAACATTCAGAAACATAGGCTGCTATGTCCTTTTTCATTCCTATCCACCAGAAATTCTTTCTTAAATCTTGGTACATTTTATCACTTCCTGGATGCATCGTATATTTGGACTTATGGGCTTCTTCTAATATACGATGGCGTAGGTTTCCTAATTTAGGTATCCACATTCTCTTTTGATGTAATCTCCAAATTCCATCTGTTCCTTGTTCTAATTCCTTTAGCATACCTTTTAATTTTTCGGTATCATCCTTGATTACTGATTCTTGTGCTGTTCTGATTTGATCATTTAAATCTACTTGCAGATTTAATTTAAGAGAACGTACCCTTTTTGGCTTTTCGTGATACTTTCGGCTTAAAGCATCAGCTACTACATTTGCTTTTCCTTCATGATACTGGATATCACAATCATAATCACTAAGCATCTCCATCTAACGTCTTTGTCTCATATTTAATTCCTTTTTCCCGAAAACATACCTTAAACTCTTATGATCAGTGAATATGGTAAACTTACTACCATAAAGATAATGTCTCCAAATTTTAAGGGCAAAAATTATAGCTCCTAATTCCAAATCATGGGTTGAATAATTCTCTTCATGATTCTTAAGTTGTCTAGACGCATAAGCTATAACCTTTTGGCGTTGCATTAACACACATCCATAACCTAGTTTGGAAGCGTCACAATATACTACAAAATCTTCAGTTCCTTCTGGTAACGCTAGTATGGGTGTATGGGTTAATATTTGCTTAAGAATTCTAAAAGCTTCTTCCTGTTTTGGTCCTCATTCAAACTTAATGGATTTACAGGTTAACTTAGTTAAAGGAATGACTATTCTAGAAAAATCTTGAATAAATCTTCTATAATAACCGACCAATCCTAAGAAACTTCTAACCTCGGTTGGTGATTCAGGGGTTTTCCATTTGGTAATCGCCTCGATCTTTGTGGGATTCACATGAATTCCTTCATGATTGACTAAGTGTCCAAGAAACTGTACTTGCTCTAACCAAAACTCGCACTTTGAAAATTTAGCATAAAACTTTTCCTTTCTTAATAGACTTAAAAGTGCGTGCAAATGCTTTGCATGATCTTCTTTACTTTTAGAGTAAATGAGAATATCATCAATAAAAACAATTATGAATTTATCCAAATATGGCTTACATATTCGGTTCATCATGTCCATAAATGCGGCTGGGGCATTGGTTAAACCAAATGGCATGACAGTAAATTCATAATGACCATACCTTGTTCTAAACGCGGTTTTAGGAATGTCCTCTTCCTGTACCTTTAATTGATGATATCCTGACCTTAAATCGATTTTAGAGAAAAATCGAGCTCCTTGCAATTGATCAAACAGATCATCGATTCTCGGCAATGGGTACTGGTTCTTAATCGTGACCTTGTTTAATTCACGGTAGTCAATGCACATACGCATTGATCCGTCCTTCTTTTTATCGAATAAAATTGGTGCTCCCCATGGCGATGAGCTTGGCTGTATAAATCCTTTTTCCAGCAATTCGTCTAATTGTTTCTTTAATTCCTGCATTTCGGCTGGTGCCAAACGGTAAGGTACTTTGGCAATCGGTGCTGTTCCAGGCAGTAGATGGATTCTGAATTCAACTTCTCTGTCAGGTGGTAGTCCTGGTAATTTTTCTGGAAATATATCTGAAAACTGAGACACTACTGGAATGTCTTTTAATTCTTTTCCTTTAGTGTTAGTGATTATAGAAATCAAATACACTATAGATCCTTTTCTTATATAACTTGCAGTTTTCATCACAGAGATGAATTTTGTGGATCTAGATGGCTTATTACCTTTAATTGTGATCTTTTCACCCTTTGGTGAATTTATTTGAATTGACTTTTGATCACATAGAATACTGGCTTTATTGGCTATTAACCAATCCATTCCTAAAACGACATCAAATCCTGCCAGATTCATTGGATAAAGGTTTGCAATAAACTTTTGATTTAAAAACTCTATTCTTGCTCCCTGCAAGATTTCAGAAATCCTAACGGTTTCTCCATTAGCTGTCTCTACTAGACATTCTTGTGGTAGTTTAGTTAATGACTGATTTAGAAGTTTGCAAAACGAAGTATTAATAAAACTTTGGTTTGCACCAGAGTCAAATAATACTTTAGCAAAAACATCATTAACTAAAAACATACTAGCTATCACGTCTGGAATCATCTTGGCTTCATCTGCAGTTAGAACGAATGCTCTAGCATTTTTAGTGTTCCTGTTGTTCATAGCTGGAGCCAATTTCAGACAATTCGGCTTGATGTGACCTTTTTCTCCACAATTGAAGCATAGTCCATTACTGGATTTTCTTCTGCAATCTTCTTCCTTGTGTCCTGGCATCTTGCAGAAATTGCAAAGAGTGGAGCATTTTCCCGAATGCTTTTTCTTGCAGATCTTGCAGAAAGGTGCAGAGGTAGAACCCATATTCCTACGATTGAAATTCCCAGAACGGAATTCTTGGGTAAGTCTTTGGGTTAGGTTTCTCCTCTGGTCTTCTTCTCTAGTACGAATTACTTCATCTGTCAAGGTATTGGCTAGTTCTACAACTTCTTCTATAGTTTGAGGTCTAGCTGCCTTGACTACATGTCTAATCTCTCCAATTAATCCCCATATGTAATGGGAGATTAATACCGATTCAGGTGATGCAAGGGTTGGTACTATTCTAGCATATTCAAAGAATGTAGTAGTATAACCCTTACTATCTACCCCGGTCATTCTTAAGTTCAGAAACTTATTCGCTATCTGTTCTTTTTCATTGGGAGGGCAGAATTTCCTTTCTACCATATTTTTAAATTCCTCCCATTCTATGTTGTATACCCTATCACTTCCTTTTGATTGGAGGATAGTGTTCCACCATTCTAAGGCTGAGTTCTTAAATAAATTAGAAGCAAACATTATTTATTCTTCTTCAGCACACTTGCTTATTTTTAAAACAACCTCAGTCTTTTCTATCCAGCGTAGAGCTGCAATGGGTCCTTCATTGCCCGAGAATTCTATTGGTTTGCAGGACCATAATTCTTTGTAAGAACAACCATAAGGCATGGTTCTTCTTCTTTTGGGAATGGGCGCTTGAAGTACGGGTCCATTGTTCACGCTGTTTTCTGGTTCAATTGGTCTCTTACTGCTATGTTTACTTTTATTATTCGCTTCTTGAACCGTTTGAATAATAAATGGCATTGCATCTATAATTCCTTGTGCCACTATGTGTTGGATAACACTATTATCCACTTGGTTTCCATTGTTATTGATGCTCGGATTCTCATTAACCAAGTTAATGTTACTCTGGTTATCGTTATTCAGATTTCCTTGATTTCCTTCGTCGGCCATCTGAATTTTAAACATTTACCACATATTAATATCACAAAATGATAATTAATATAGTCAATCACATGACACGCATTTTTGGTCAAAAGCGTCGATCATGGCGACTTACTCTATTTTCATATACTATGCATCTATTACACACTAGTACTGAAATAAAAATTACAATACCAACTGAAATAAAATTGCACTAATAATAGTAGGCATCCGTACACACATATTTTATTTTATTTATTATTATTATTATTATTATTACCGTCTCCACCATCGCATTCATGGGTATGGATTCATCCAGAAATCCACATTGCGCTCGTCATACTTCCAGACGAGTCGCTCTCCCACCTGTCTCATTCGTTCACTATTCTCTAAAATTTCCTCACCAAAAGTCCTAAGTTCGTGTACGTTTTCTGCACTCATTGGGGGTGCAGGTTCTTGATATGGAGGTGTAGGTGCCTGGAATCGGTAAGGATCTTCTAAAATCTCCCTAATGTATTCATCATGGTAATAGGGATCTAAAGGATCCAAACCTGGGTAGGCTCCTAAGTTCTGCATGGGTGTGTTTTCATGTATCGGGTAGCGTTGCACATAGTCCCTAACGTCATCCCACCAGGGGTCGTAATTTGGGTCTAAGGGGTTTGGTACTGGTACCCTAGGTATTTCTTCCGGATTGAAATCATGCATCTCTACTTGGTTTTCAGGGTTTTCTATCTCCATCGGTTGGTCAGGGATTGGTGGTTGTGGTTGGGGTGCTATTATTTGCTCCAGATTAGGGTCAGATGCAGTGGTTGCTAGGATGTGAATGTTGGATATACCCCTATTGATCATGTCCTGGGCATAGGCGTCTGTCTCTCTCTTGGCGGCTGCCAGTGCTCTCTGGTCTTGTAACTTTTTCATACGTTTTCTACGCTCGTGTGCCCCTCTACTGAACCATCCCCTCTTTTTATGAGGAAATGGCTCTTCTAACTGAGCCTTAAACACAAAGATTCCTTCTTCCGTATCAGCAGAGTACCCTGAGAGGGCAGGCTGAGAAGAGGAGGTGCCTTCGCTTCTAGGCGAACCAGACAATTGATGGTACGCGTCAGATGGTCCTTGGTCGCTCATACTGTAAACTAACAAATAGTCAAATAACACATAACAATTAAATACAATTATGCACGTATTCCACAATTTATTTCCTAACAGATTGAATTTTGATGTCAGCAGAACACTTCTGTGGCTGACACTAGTACACAAGTAACCATTAGACGGGGTTCAATTTTGTTTTTAGACGCGGTAATGCACATAACCCCGTCTAAATATACACACACAATCTCATCACATCAGGATCCTAACGAAATATCCTTTAAACACTAATAAAATTCGCGTCTTTTGATACGAACCCCGACTTAAAATATGCTTACATAGCTTTAGACGGTGTTTACAAACCCTGACTTAAAATATAATTTAACACTAATAAAATTCGCGTCTTTTGATACGAACCCCGACTTAAAATATGCTTACATAGCTTTAGACGGTGTTTACAAACCCTGACTTAAAATATAATTAAAAAACCCCTTTTAAGTTTGATACGATGGAGATATATATTATTTGATTTTTTTAAGTATGATATGGATAGAGATAAAAGGCCAGTTTCCTAGTTGCAGTAAGTTTGTAATTAATTAGGATAGTAGCTTAGGTTTATAAATATGCAAGGTTGAGTTTTGAATAAGAAAAAAGGTTTGTTTCCTTTTGGTGCTATAACGTTTATTTTGTTTGATCAAAGGCTGTAAGCAAGAGTATTAATTGGAATTGTGCGTTCTTGGTTCACTTGTGTAAACGACCTCAGGTTTAACAATTATCTCCATCAAAATTCTACATTTTTTTAACCGACCATTGATAACCTTCAAGAGTTACAAGGTTAGTAATTTTGTAATGATATTAATGTCCTATTTAATTGTAGAATCATAGTTATATGTTTTTACTTGCTTCTAATTGATATAATCTAACTTTTTTTAATGAAAGTTAATAAAGGTATATTTGCTTGGTTAATTAATTAATCTATATGTCTATCTTTTATTATAATAAAATTTACTATAATATTTTTTTAATTGTAGATTTTGGACGCCCGGTGTGATTTCAACCCAAGTGTTGAAGCTTATATACCGGAGGTAGTATTAATGTATTTGTTTTATATTATTAGCTTGTTGGTTTTATATTATAACAAATTGTTTATAATTTTAGATGCAGCATTCGCCTGAAGTCCATGTTCAGTTTGAAAGTAATGATGTTTATTTTGGAAGTAATGAACTATATGACGATAATGTTTTTTAGCCAATAATGATGCACTTATCAACACAAGAATGAGTGCGTTTGAAGAGGACCAAACTCATCATGTTGAACCACAAAGGGTAATTAAATCAGTTCATTACAGATAAATGTGTGTGCGTGAGTTTGTATACACACACACACACACACACACATATATATATATATATATATATGTATATATGTATATATATGTAGGGGACCGCTAGAATGAGAACCACCTCGAGTTATGAGAACCACACCGTACGGGGCGAGGTGGACCAAATTTTTTTTTCAAAAACGTAGATGCATGTATTATAAACACATTCGTAAAAATTTTTTAAAAAAAAAAAACGCCGTGTGGGTAGTTTTTTACACCACAAAGTTGTGGTTTACGAGTTCCGTGTGTGGGTAGTTTTTTACACCACAAAGTTGTGGTTTACGAGTTCCGTAAATTTACGGAACTCGTAAACCACAACTTTGTGGTGTAAAAAACTACCCACACGGAGTTTTTTTTTTTTTAATTTTTTTTACGAATGTGTCCCCTATACATACATCTACGTTTTTGAAAAAAAAAATTTGGTCCACCTCGCCCCGGATCAAGTAGTTCTCGCGGTTCTCATAACTCGAGGTGGTTCTCATTCTAGCGGTCCCCTATATATGTATATATATATATATATGTATGTATACATTAAATTGTTTGATATTTTAGGCTACGACGGTTGTAGTTCAAAAGCCCAAAAGGAAACAATCTAACCCGAAAGAACCTAAAGGAAAACAAAGGAAGGCCAAAGGCAATGAAAAACAGGCCCAACCTAAAGTGACAGATCAGGACAAGCAAGCCGAAAAAGTTGAGCTAGGCTTGCAATTAATCCAAGTAAGACCCAAATGGTTCAGGGATATGGTTCGTCGACTAAAAGAACACATCAAGGACGATTGGAAGACTCAGCTGACCTTTAATGGTCCATTAGGATGATTGATAGGTCAATTAGGGCCACTTGGTCAACTAGGGTTGTTCATGTTCCATTATTGTCAACAAAGGGCGTTTAGGATGATTAATGGTCCATTAGGATGTTGGATGGGCCAATTAGGGACAGTGATAGTCAACTAAGGTTGGTCATGTTCCATTATTTTCAATGAATGGCGTTTAAGATGATCAATGGTCCATTAGGATGATTGACGAGCCAATTAGGGCTGTTCATGCTAAGGGCGTTAAGAATGATCAATGGTCCATTAGAATGATTGATGAACCAATTAGGCTAGTAATAGTCAACTAGTGCTGTTCATGCTACATTAGTGATTAATGATCTATTAGAATGATTGATAAATCAATTAGGGATAGTGGTGGTTAACGAAGGTTGTTTATGAAAAAATTTTGTTTATGAGGTTGTTTAGGATGATTAGTGGTCTATGAGGATGATTGATAGGTCAATTAGGGCCAATGGTGGTTAATCGGGGTTGTTCATGTTCCATTATTGTTTCATCCAATCATCAAACAATGCATTCTAGTCGTCACTCTCTCATTCTTCCCCCTCTCTGACTCTCATCCCTTCTCTCTTAGAATTGTCACCATCACCCTTTCATAGGACCACCACCTCACCGGAACCCAACCAAAGCTCAAAACGTAAACCACCACCATTGCCGTCATCGTGGTTCGAGACGAAACCGTAGCCGCCGCCTCTTACCCCTTTTCAGATCTGAGTAAAAATCTGTCACGGCCCCCTGCCCGGTTTGACCCGGTTCAGGAGCCGCGGGACAGAAAATCCCGTGGTATTTATTTAATTGAGTTGACAGCGGAAGATTTCAGCAGGATCTATTTAAAACTGAAAATGCCTGATTATTTTATTTCACAAAACCCCGGTAGTTTACAATAAAGTGATTTCACTGGGAAATCCTTATTTTTACAAAACATGTTTCTTATTTATATTGAGCCACTTCCTTAAGCTTGTAGTGCTTCACGGCACTTTTTCTGGATCACAACAGATCACCTGAAACATGTTTGAAAAAGGTTTTGTCAGCGGGGAAATACTGGTGAATCATTCTTTTTACTAAAACGACGCATTGTTATAATTTACAGTATTAAGAGCGATTACAATGTTTACATATATCAACCATCTACCCACGGTATTTGTCACTCGACCACCTATTGGCTATCTCGTTGTCCAATGGTGTCTGTGACTATGGTCATATCACCCCTTGGCTAACCCGTTGTCCAATGGTGACGGTTATCAAGTAATGTATACAAAACCCCACATACCGGCTGTAATTTGGTGATTACAAAGACTTAATCCCTATAATTATAACTTTGAAATAAATAGGGTTTTGGAAATAATTTGATAAAAAGAGAATGATTCACATTGCAGATTTACACGGGCAGAGTTTAGCCTACTGATTAGCCTGATAACCTAATTTAAATAACAACGCACACGAACTAGGTTAGTAACTAATACAGCATTTACGATAACTCACGAGACTAAAACCTTCACAATTAATGACAAAGTGAAATACTTAAACATCCATCGAATTCACGACGAATGACAAAGTATAAACCCAAATTTGAGCAGCACTTAAACATTCATCGGATAGTTTCAATCGATCAGACATTGAATCGTAGTAGCGATCGAGTTAATAACCGGTATCGTACCAGCACCCCTCTAATTGAAATTTCGGATTTATGCAGTGAAAATTCGTAATTGAAAGTTTGTTTCGACACCATCTAACTGCTCAGGAACCAAGCTATTTATAGCTGAAATTTAAGTCTGTCGCGGCCCGCGTGAGCCTTCGGCTCAATCTTACGCGGCTCGCGTGGCCGCCCAGTCTACGCGTAGGCTTGATTGGTCACGAGTAGGGTCGCCAGGTGTATGCCACGTGGCACGGGAACGCTTATCCGGTCAACTACATCTTGACGCGGCCCGCGTAAGGCTAAGCTAACCCTTACGCGGCCCGCCTGAAACCTATGTTTCACATTTTATTGATTTTTCATGCACAGTATGGTTTCAGGGGTCCGGGTTTTTACTTACGGGTTATTTTGGGAAAATTTTGAGAGTCCTTACAAAATCGTACCCATCAACACCACAACTAACAATTTTGTGTTCTAATCTAGTTTCAAGATGAAGCTATGAATTAACCCACCAAGTACATGTGATTTCAAAAAATAAAAGGCATCAAAGCAAGAACGAGAGACGAAATGTAATGGTAAAAGAAATGTGTTTAGTTAGTCAAGGTAACAAAATCACCTATTACATAAGCCATTTCATTCCCTCTATAAACCTCAGTCCGTCTACCCCTTTGGGGTCTGTTTGGTATGGGGCAATGGAATGGATGAGGAAACGAAATGGGCGAGGGAACGTTATGACTCCAAGATCTATCTCTCTCTCTCTCAATATATATATATATATATATATATAAAAGCTTAGTTTTGCTATTTAAAAATGGTGGATTTTGATTAAAAAAATCAAAACACATGTAACTCATAATAGTGGAATTTGATTAAAAAAATCAATACACTTGTAATTCATATAATTATTTTGATAACATTATATTACTATATAAGTTTTTGTTTTATTTTTATACCAAACAACTAATTATTCCCGCCTTCAATTATTCTAGCATTTTTAAAATTGTAACAAAAATGTTGATTTTCAAGTCCCGCATTCAACTTTCAGTATCCCTCCAAAAGTTTCCAAATATATTTATCTCAAAAATTCAACCTCCCTCCCAAAATCTTTGTTTTCCATTACTCATTCTCATTCCCCCCCCCCCCTCATGGAAGGCTTCCAGATGCAGAAGCGTCAACGAGATGTAGATGGAGGTTAACTACCCGCTGACTGAATCTCGATCTCTGTTCGCTATGGGTCACCGCCGACAGTCTGTGACGCTGTTTTAACCGAACCACGATTGAACGGTGGTTAGGGTTGAATGAAGAGTCATTCGTAAGTAATTCTTGTATAGGGCGCTAAACTAATTCCCGTTTCTAGAAAAATCTATCAAATAGATGATTCAGTGTTCATTAGGTTAAAGGTTGACATATTATGATTTGTTAAAAAGATGCTGTTTTATAGTGTATTGATTTACATATATGTAACCATGTATAATGTAGTGATGAATGCAAATGGTTTTATGACTATCTGATGGACTATAGGTAAAATCAATTTTTTCTTATACATTGAATTGTTGAATATGAATTTTCATGCTATTTGAATGATACTCCTGTGGTTAAACATTGATTAAGATTTTTGTATTTCAAGAATCAAGATGAGTTTTATATCAACAACTTGCTGATGGAATAAGAGATGTTGATGCTACAGGAAAGTTTGTTATTCCAAGGTAAAGTTTCACCGGCCCTTTAGGATCGACTACAGGATCAATTAATGTGATGTTTGGATGAACATTATATGTATATGAGTATGCACAATGTGCAGGGACTCGGTGGAATAGATATTGGGAGGAAACAATTAAATATACACTAAATACAATCTGTTCCACACACTCTGCAAATTACGGGTATTTATACCCTATGATTTTCAGTTATAACTTATTGAGGTGATTTTTTCTAAACGACACTAAAACTGATCTTGACTTAATTATCTTGATTATTATCTTCCAACAAATTTTGATTTTCATTAATGATATAAATTATTATTTTCATTGAATGCCATTGTTGGATAATCATTTTTTATAGTTAGAATTTGCTTATTGGATAATAATGTCATGACAACACTCATTATTGCTACGACGGATATATATTTTAGATTCACTATTCAAAGAGGGCAACAAGAATCCTAGCCACTATCGTCTTACAAGTGAGATTGAAAGCGCCTTGTTGCCAATAAAACCCACATTTGATATGGTTAATGTAAGTTTTTTTTCTATTTCCTAGTTTGATTTTCTAAATTTTTGAATAAGTAATAATTGTTAATTTATTGTAGTGCAATCAACAAGCTGAGACATGGGAATGCGGCTATATACTTCTTCAATCTATGTTCGACTTTGTCAATGTGTATCAAAAGCAATTTCCCAAAGTAAGTCTATTTCTTAATTATTTTTTAGATGTGCATAAGTATATACAAGATAACAAGCGCAAAAATGCTCACACACACATGCGAGTAGTTATGTGTTTGTAACAATTTGTTCGTTGATGTTAACTAATTTCTAATAGTTATAATATTTTCTCTTTTTTTAGATGTGGAACGACACCAAAGAGGCTACAGATGAAGATATAGAAAAGACGTTGAAGGAATTGATGCCAATTTTATTTTACGGGTTGGGTATTCCTTAGTTTAAATATAGTTTGTTTATGGTTTTGAATAGATTAAGTAGTGAATTGTTATTTTATCAATTAGTATTGTAGACTTTCGGGTTGAATGTGTATTGGGTCACTTTTTACTTGTCCGGATTTGACTACGTTGAATATATAAAAGGATTGATTGGATTTGACGTCTATGTTGGAGTGCATATTATTTTTTTTTACTGCATATTATGTCATTTTTACATATCTTTTTTTTACTACAGATTTTTGTTTGAAATTTGACAGCATAATTTGTCGTTCTTACAGCATTGGTCATAAGTCGCGGTTCATCCAACACCGACTAAAACCTTTCCTAAAATTGTAAAACGACTTTAAGTCGCGGTTCATCCAACACTGACTAAAAACTTTTCCTAAAATTGTAAAACGATTTTAAGTCGCGGTGGTTTATTTTAAGACAGGGTTTAGCAAACCGCGTCTTATAAACAACACATTTTTAGCCCGCGACTAAAAACTATTTTAACCGCGTCTAATGCTCACTTCTGTACTAGTGTGAATCAGTGGCTTAGCTCTGATACCACCTTCTGTCGCAACCCCCGATCCCTAATCCCCGGGAACGGGCGGCCGCGAGCCAGTTTCGGTGGTATCGCGTATTGTCTAATTTGGCAGCGGAATTTTTCATCAGGACCGTAGTTTGGAAATATTTGATCAGAGTAAAATACCACATTTCCATAATATTAAACACATGGGATAAACCCAAGTTCGCTGTACACACGTTTTCATAGGAATAAATCCTATTTTATATAATAAAAACATCTATTTTATTTTAGGTAACTTTATTGCCACTTTTCCAAGCCTTCAGTGCTGTCCAGCTGGCTTCTATTTGGCTTTCACAGTTTGTTACCTGAAACGCGTTTAAAAAACATTTGTCAGTGGGAAATACTGGTGAGTGAATCCCAATTTAATCAAGTTTAAATAAAATACCATTGTACAGTATTGAGGGCGATCTCGCAATTACATTTGTTTCCAAGTTATATCAATTAACATCCATGGTACTGTCAGACCCGACTTGTGGACATGTTACTCCTTGACGGTGGTAACAAATTTTGTATACAAAACCCCAACATACTCATGATAATTGTATTCTTACAAATACTCAATAACTGCTTAATATACATTTAATTGTATGAGGTTTTGTAAAACAGTTCACAAAAAGTGGATCAACTCACATTGCTGTCTTAGATTTTCCGTAAGGGTTTCCTGAGAATTATCTATAATTTACACAAAAGCATACGTGTTAGTATAATAACCCATTTTAACATTAGTAATACCCTCCCCGAGACGGCATTCCAACGACTACGTCGGGCAGAACCACGACAGCCGTTACGGAACCCTAGATCAATCGGGCAGTGTATCTAATATGTATCCAGGGGTTATAATACTTACAACAGAGCAGAACTTCGCTATTTAGGGGGTATTAGACCCGAATATTACTTCTACTATCAGAAAATTCGAGTGAAAAAGAAAGATATGAGCGACTGAAATTGATATCCCGAGCTCCCATTATATAGGGCTTCATCTTGGGTTTCTCGCGGCCCGCGTAAAACAAGGCAAGGGCCTTACGCGGCTCGCGTCAACTATAGTCAACGCGTAGGTGATCCGGGTCATCAAGTAGACTCGCCACGATGATGACACGTGTCATCACCGGGCTGCGCCACCTTTATGATCTTACGCGGCCCGCGTATGAGTTGGGGTGAGGCTTACGCGGCCCGCCTCAACTCAAAAAATCAGATTTTTAATTAAATTTAATAATATTTAAGGTATTCGGGGTCCGTTTTCTCGTATGGGGTGTATTTTGGGACACATTTGGATATTTTAAAATATATTAGGGTGTCGGAAATTATTCGAGGGTGTCGGTTTTCTTGAGGATTGTTATAGCAATGCCTTTGTTTTTATGATCCGGCGGATCATCTATACTTTGGTTTTACTTGCCCATTTTGTCAACATGGCTCTTTCGTCCAAAATGACTTATTTTCGTGAAAGATTTTCCTTAGGTCATTCATTTATATCACTGTTTACATTAATTTTTGTCCCTTCTCTCGGGCTCATTATCCTAACGTAATACGCTTCCGTCACCCGGCTGTGTGTTTACATTATTATCAACTATTTTGTTCATTTGATTCCTTTGGGGTACTTTTAATTTGTCCCACTCACCCCGTCCTTACTAAATTGGACGTAAATGTGTCCATCATAAAAGTTCATGACATCATGTGTTCACTACTTACTTGGCCAGAGTAAGCGATCAACACATTACACACATGACCTTTTTATAATTTTCACATTACACCCTATGTAAGTAATGCCTCTATTTTGTTTTCTTGGAAATAATATCCTGGATAGGTATTCTATTCAGGTTTTCCGAATTTTTAATTTACATATGCAACGACCAGTCTCTACATATTTGTTGCATATTACTATTCGTGTAATAAATTTAAAATGTGCACCTGTAAATGCTTGCCCTAACGGGCTTTCCTTGCTATTAACCTTACCCGCGACTGTTACGCGATTTAGGTCCTTGGCGAGTATGCTCTGCTCGTCATACTTTGGACCGTTCCTCCGTCATATCCGAGATTTGTTCAACTCTCGTCATCTTCGGATGCGAGTGTCCTTCAACTAAAAAATTTACAAGGGTTAGTAATATCAACTTCAATAATTGCCCCGTATTATAATACAAGGCTTTTCTACTATATGCGTCAACGCGCGTAATTTCGTCAACTATGTTTATCATTTAATTGAGGTAACTTGTATTACACGATAACCCTATGTGTTGTTCACAACACTTTAATCATGTTAACCATTAATATACATGTACTTACCGGATTTGCGATCAAGCCTCTAATCGAACACTTAACCCTTTAACCTTGGGCTCTGATTACCAACTTGTAACACCCTTACTATTATATAACGGTTTTTGTACAATTAACGACAATTAAATGTGTATTTACGAATACTCATCCATATAAAAATACAGGTTTATTAAAAACTTTTAAAGAATTAAAAATATACAACATAACATGTGTAAGTTCGTCATTTAAAATAACAACGATACATATTGCGGAAGCTTGTGTATTGATCGTGTTCGGTTCTTCAATGGGCTTGATCTTCATCCGGGACAACATGGCATTCACCTATGATCAAAACCAACTCAAAAGTTAGTTTTGATAGTTAAATAGCAAGTTTAAACAAGTTATATGGGTCAAACAAACAAAACAAAAACTTTTTGCCAGCTAAAGCAGCTCTCGCGGGCCGCGAGAGCTTACTCTAACATCGTCGCGGGCCGCGACTAAGGTCGCGTGACGCGACTGCTCAATTCCTTCACTGTCGCGTGACGCGACAGCCCACTTTCGACAGAAGGTGTGTTTTCTTGGTGCTGCAGATACCCAGCTCCATTTTTTTAACTTAATATATACAAAAACGTGCATAACTTTTGATCTAGATGTCCGTTTCGCGTGATTCTTTTTCCCACGTGTCCGTAATTAAAATACAGACCCTTTTACCGTCATTGTTTGTATTAAAATCCCGTTTATAGGCACGTAGTCTATAAATCCCTTTTTTTCTATTATTTGACCCATTTAGTTTAAGTTACATTGCAAGAACGTTTTCAAGAGTGGTCTATAACATTTCCTACCCTTCCCTGGGTTTAACAAGCGTTAGCGTTTTCACTCCCATTACGGGGTTCGCGTACGCATTCACATTCACAGATTTATATATATCTTTCTAATCACTTAATCCACGTTTAATTTCTTAAATTTATTTTGACCCATTTAGGGAACTCTTAAGCATCTAAGCATCAAACTCGCTATTTTCTTTTCGCACCTCGTCTTTCCATGCTAAATAACTACTTAACTTCCACCACAACTATTTTTGTGGTGGATTTAACATAAGGAACCCGAAATCCCAATTTTACCCTTCGGCTAGCCCTTTTTTGCTAACGACTATTTCTAGGCATTCGACCCACAATTGTTTTTGCCTAGAACTTTGATACGCATCTAAAGTTTATGAAGTCATAATATAAGTTCCTAAACAACCCCTAAGGGTCGTTTGCCTGGTTTGCCCATCAAGGGCCTTTTGGTCATTTTTAAATCCTTCATTTTTACTATGAAAGACTTCACTAAATATTCGACCTTACTTGCACTTTTAACTATAAATTCGTATAAGCATACCTGGCCCGGGTCAACAAATAGACCCGATTTATACCTCGCTTTAATTATCACACAATCTATGGCGACGCAATTATCCGATTTGCTAATCGCTCCTGTTAACATAAGACTTGACAACCACATTAGTCGATATTGACAAATGGTGTTATCACCACCATTCGACCCGTTTGCCCTATATGCCCAATGTTACCTATTTAACCAAAAACATGGTTTTTGATTTCCAATTCATACATCCATCCCATCCAGGATTTTATTACCAAATCCCCTTTTCTCTTAAATTCTTTTCTTACAAATTCAACCCATTTCAGCTTACGCCATGGGTATCCTTTTAACTTTAATTTACATTAGTCGACATTTGACCAATTTCCATTTTTACCCTTTTTCCTCATTATTAGATTACACTACAAGGTAATCTTAACGGAAATCCATATTTTCGATATTATCGTTATCGCATTTATGATGCATAAAATAAACAAGTATTCCACATAAGTGTGTAGGTTTCACTTACCTCGCATCCCGAATACGCCTTTCCTTTATCTTTACTCTTTTGACCCGCTTTCACCCCAAGCTCCACCTAGCTTGTTAAAGCGCCAACTATTATTCATCATTTCACAAGGTGGTTAGTTTTTATCACAACTTAATAGGATTTTTCCACCTTATGCATTTTATATCTAAAATTATCATTAATTGTATTATAGGCAAGTTTGACCTTTTAAAAGTCAACGGCCTAGTAACATCAGTAATTACACGATGTAGCTCAACTACTCGTTTAATTACTTGGTCAATTACTCGGTAGCATCCTTCTTAGTCTACCGTTTATCCCCTTTATTAACCAAGTTTTATAACCATTATCCATCGAATTAACACTACATTAACTCTTTCTTAACACATGATGATATTAACATCATTTTAAACACGAGTTTATCATCATTTCCATCTTTTCATACCAAACCCAATTCATGGTAATTATGATTCATGTACTCAAAACACCTAAATGGTTCAAGTAGCTTGTCTTTACTAACTAATATGATGATTCTAATCGCAAGTTTAACACTAACATCATCATGTCAACAAGAACCCATTTCAAGTCATGTATGGTTAAATACTCAAACTTGCAAATCGTTTAAGTATCTCACATCAACCATCAACTATGATGATTTCTAACATAAACATATCATCGTTTTCATTACTTAATCAAAACCCACTTGTCTAAGTGTGGTAAATCATCAGTTTATTCAAATCATAGAAATTTTACTACAAATTTCTACTTAGGGTTTGTTCCTAAGCAATCATACATCTCAATTTCGGCCTTAGCTACTACGATTCATACATAAATCGAATTCTTCAATATTTATCAAATTTCACAACTTCATAAATGTCATAAATTCGACATACCTTTCGATCCCCTTGACTTGGTGATCATTTGTATGTGTTCATGCATTTGATTCGAGCCAGTTTTGACCTTCAATTTGATCATCTTGTTGAGTTTAGGGTTTGGGGAGGAATCCTGGTGTCGCCCCCTGTGTTGATCGAACCAGAGTGTTTGGTTTTAATTTTATTGTTTTTAATTATTATTAGTTTCAAACTTAACAACTTTGGTCCCCCATCTATTGTTTGGTTCATTATTAACTAGGTCACAACCTAATTATTTTTAACAATATTCCCACTAATTAACTAGGTTAAATATTCCTAGTTAACTTAGTGGGTTCGGGGAAATTACGACTAAGTTTATTTTAAGTCCCGTTAACTCGGGCTTCTTATAAACTTTATTTCCTTAGAAGCTTTTATTCCCGTTTTATTTAATATTAGGTGTATTTATTTAAATCCTAATATTTACCGGGTTAGTTGTTACCTGCTAACGGTACTTTTACCGTCTTTAAGTATTAACGGGGTTTGATTACCAAACCCGTTTTCGGGGTGTTACAAGTAACTACTAAACAGTGCCTGAACGCGAGGATAGAGGAGTGGCGAGTAGCTTTAGAGGGCAAGGGCCTAAGGATTAGTCGATCTAAGACTGAGTATCTACACTGTGATTTCAGCGGTGTAGCCATTGACGATGACACCCAAATCACCATTGAGGATCAATTGGTCTCGCAGGTAACTAGATTTAAGTATCTGGTTCGTTTGTACAAAGAGATGGTGACATAGATAGTGATGTAACCCATCGCATACAGGTTGGCTGGTGTAGATGGGGGCAGCCAGTGGGGTATTGTGTGATAGGAGGTTCCCAACTAAACTAAAGGGGAAATTTTACAGGGTAGCAGTTAGGCCAGCTATGCTTTATGAAATAGACTGTTGGGCTATCAAGAAGACACAAGCGCGCAAGATGAAGGTAGCAGAGATGAGGATGCTGAGGTGGATGTGTGGACACACGAGGTTAGATCGAATAAGAAATGAGGTTTTTAGGGAAAGATTAGGAGTGGCTAGTATATCAGAGAAGATTAAGGAGAGGAGATTGAGATGGTTTGGGCATGTGAAGCGGAGGGAAACGACGACACCAGTTAGAGTAGTGGAAACTCTTACTGTGGAGGGGAGGAGAGGAAGAAGCAGACCCAAACTGACATGGGATGAGCAGATCAGGCATTATTTACTAGAGTTGCATCTTTCTGAGGATATGGTCCAAGATAGGACTTCGTGGAGGTGTAGGATTAGGGTTAAGGACTTCTAGAGGATATTGCTGTAAGGTCTTGTGTGTATTTCAGGGACGTAGGTTTTTCTTATTCTTTAAGTTACTTTTTCGGTGATTGTCTTCTTTTGTTTATGCCCAAATGATGTTGTATGCTATTTTACATGATTTACATTATGTGCCACTCTGTTCACTTTCTTGGTATGGGTGACTTCTTATTTATATATTCTTTCTATATTCTTTGACTTGGTGTGTTGGTTTGCTGTTCGTTTTAGAGCTGAGGGTCTCTCTGGAAGCAGCCTCTATATCCCTATGGATAGAGGCAAGGTCTGTCTACATCCCACCCTCCCCAGACCCTATAGGTAGCTTTGTTATTTATGGGATTTACTGGGTATGGTTGTTGTTGTTGTTATTTTATTTATGATGTGAATTATTTTATGATACTAGTCACAATTATGATCTAATCCCTTTAAGCACGTATTCAAACTCGCATAACAGTGGACAATAGGGATGTGCAAAAAACCGAATTAACCGACAAAACCGAACCGAAAAACCCAAACCGAAAAACCCGAACCAAATAAAAAACCGGTGGGTCGGTTAATGGTTTTTTTGAAAACCGAAAGTAGCGGGTCGGTTATGGTTATCATTTTTTCCATACCCACCATAACTGAACCGAACCGACATGTAATAAATTTTTGTAGGATTTAGGACTTTTCACCATATTTTTAATATTTGATGTTTTTTAATGAAGATTTTTAGTACTTATGGGTTTTTCATATCATTTTGTGGTTTTGGTTGAATGTTTATTTGTATTTATGAAATGTAACATATCACTTTATTTGAATATTCAATAATAATCGATATTAATATTATAGATTATATATATTTTTTAATACTACGTTATATACTAATATATACAAATATGTAATAACAATTTATTCCATGTTAAAAAAAATTAAGTTATTTTTACCTAAGCTAAATACACGGTTAACCACCCATAACCGACATGCTATAACCATCAAAACTGAATAATCAAAACCACCATAACCGATCGGTTATGGTTATGGTTATCCAATAACCGACATCACGGTTATGGTTATGGTTTTTGATCAAAACCGACCCATGCACACCCCTAGTGGACAATTACATTTATTACATTTGCGTTTTGAGGCATAGGACCATGGCAACTCATTAAAAGGAGTTGATTAATTTATCACTAATAAAAACTTCACATAATGTATAGTAAAATGATTGTTAATAAGGTTTTGTTTATCAGTAGGTGAAAATGGCCGTCAACGACGTGTTCCTCGCGAATTCATCAATAAATAGCTTGTCACCGTCCCGTCAATAAAATTGCCACCGTGATCGTTCGAGACATAACAAATGTTTGGTTATTGTTTTTTTAACTAAATATTTTACTCTTAAATCCGCCTAACCCGTTTACTGCAAGACTTGAACCCTCGACCTCCAAAAGAAGCTAGATTTGAACCCTCGACCACCGGATACCGTTGGACCAAATGTCCTTTGGTAACAAATGTATGGTTATTAGATGTAATTTTAATTAATGATATCACAATTGATGTTAAACACGTTACTTTGATATAGATTATGTTGTCACTAGATGTAAATGAGTAAATCAATCAAAACCCAAAAAAAAAAAAAAAAATCGAAAATGATTCGACATCAATATTGGTTAACGCCACATAAATATTGGTCCACACGTCACTCTTCAAGTGTTCGCTAAACGCTTATAAAAGAGTATATATTTAATCTATTATCTATCTATACTTTCTATAAAATGAGAATCCTCAATGACATAAGAAAAGCTTATGTGGCAGCCATAGAGACTACCTAACAAGGTTTTTCTTATGTCATTATCGCATCATAATCCTTAATATATAAAATCACTTTAATTTTCAAAGGTTTGGCCCACATCTAGAAAATCACTTTAAACATCTGCCAACATCTACAAATGGTCAGCTGTTTATAAAACCGCTTCAAACCTCTGCCCATATTCAAAATTTAAAATCCTGGCTCCAAATTCAAAATTTAAACCACATATGAATCTGGCTCCCTATAAATAACATATATGAATTTGGATCCACATTCAAATTTCAATTTATCTCTCTCCTTTATATTTGCGATCATATCTCTCTTACTCAAATGCATAGCTCTCATGATTGAGCCGGTTAATCTTCGATTACAGTTCTTTGTTTGAAAAGTTGTAAGCTCTGTTTACACATTATCCTTTTAATATCATTGTTCCAACATCTTTGTTTCATTGAAGCTCTGTTTCACACACCAACGTTTCACCTCGGCTTTTCTTATGTCACTTGGTTTTCTCTTTTTATAGAAAGTATAGATAGATTGTTACAGGATGCAGAATTTGCATATTCGGTCTGTTCATCTGCGATTACAATTTTTTGTACTTCACGTAATTTTTCCAAAATCATTCTTGCAACATCGTTGAGGGTATGCTTTTTTCTCTGATTTTGAATCTTAAAATTTGAACTGATCTATTCTAATTCTCGCTTTATATAATTCAGCCTAATTAGAGTTGTTAAAAATTCAAACAATCAGTTGCGGGTTATTTTAGGTTTGTGGATTCTTTTAAACTGTTGATATATGTTGATAATATTTATTTTAAGGTGTTAATATATTTCAGCTTTGTTTTTCCCGAGCGAGCAGTGAGGAGTTCTTCTGCACTGTTTTTGAAGTCTGAAGTGCAGAAAGTGGAGTACTTCATTAAGCGCTGATGATGTTCCAGGTTTTCTTGTATTTATTATCACTGATGATGTCCATTTTATATATTAGATCTTCAATCAGCCTAATCATCAGCCTTTTATAGTGTTTAAAATGCATCTTGAAGAAATATACAAGTTAAAAATGTCATCATACCCTTCTGTAGGTTCTTATCATTTAAAGTATCGCTTTATCAAGCAAGTTGAGGATCAAGTATAAGAGGATAGGGCTACTTTTCAAGAGCTGAAGAGGTGTTTTAATGGACTGCATCTTGGTCTGTTTACGAGAGATCAAGTGTCCAGAAACCTGATGGTGATGTCTTTCTACACTTCAGACTTCAAAAACAGTGCAGAAGCTTTTCATCACGTTTTACTACCATTATATCCTTCTTTTACATCAGACTTGAAGAAATATACAAGTTAAAAATGTCATCATACCCTTCTGTAGGTTCTTATGATTTAAAGTATCGCTTTATCAAGCAAGGTGAGGATCAAGTATATGAGGATAGGGCTACTGTTCAAGAGCTGAAGTGGTGTTTTGATGGACTGCATCTTGAAATCAGTGTCTTTAGATTATTAAATTTCGTTGTTCAGTTCTCAATGTAATTGTTGATCTATCGTCATATGTGATATGTAAATTTTAATTCTATTAATCTTTGTAGAGCATTTTATTTTTACTAATTTGAGCATCAACAGTTGTTAGAGTTGATACCTGCTATTGTAAATGTTGAGTTGCTACTGTTTCCAACATCTGTTATTCTCAACAGCAGTTTCCAAAGAATTGTCAACCATTAACACAATAGAAGTTCTGAACATTCTTAAAAAATAGGTATTTTGAAAAAAATTGACAAAAATCTTTAAAAGTCTGTTGAAAACAGCTGTTTTTAAAACATCTGTTTGGCAAAAGATTCATCCAGTGTTTAAAGGTATTGTCTGTTCTCATAATTTCCGTTTTTTGTAACGACTGTTGAGTTGCTACTGTTGCCAACATCTGTTATTCTCAACAGAAGTTTCCAAAGAATTGTCAACGATTAACACAATAGAAGTTCTGAACATCTATTATTGCTCAACAGATCTTTGTAAAATGTCTTCAGAAATTATGAAAACTCCATTCTTAAAAATAGCTATTTTTTAAATATTGGAAAAAACTCTTAAAATAGCTATTTTTAAATATTGGAAAACTCCATCAACAATGCTTTGTTTAGGTTATTATTGCATCATAATTGTTAGGGCATGGATTTTATGCTAAGGATCATCTATCCTGAGACTGGGCATGGATCACAGATCCTTAACGGATTATGCAGGGAGTCTGAGGATCCAGAGTCTGAGGATCCAGAGTCTGAGGATCTAGGATCCTTAACATTACTTATGATTTCTAACAATTGTCACATTTTTAATGTTTATATGCAGGTAATGGACGTTGTGGACTAATTCTCAGCTAGAATCTCGGGAATATTCCTTCAAGATGCCGCACATGTGCTATTTTCACGATGGTCATGCGGAAAAAACATGGGAGCTTCCTTATTTTTTGAAAAGTTAGTTGTTAGCAGTTTTTCCTATTATTTTAGGGGGTATTGAGCTGATAGAAAACAACAAGTTTCGACACAATACCTCTGCTACTCGCTCTCAAACACACACACACACTAGAATTCATTGTAACAAGCTTAATATCTTCCAAAGTTGTAATCTTTTTATGCAATATAGTTGGTGATCGGTAGTTTCCATCACCCGAGGTTTTTTATGCCGGAGATCTTCTAAAGATCAAGGGATTTTTCCTCGTATAAATCTTGGTGTTCATCGTTGATTTTTCATTCATACATTTGTTCATTGATTCAAGCATCATACCTCACAAAATAAGATTTGGTTGCATTATCCTAGTCTGATTTTTGACCAAAACAGTTTGGCGCCCACCGTGGGGCAATTGGTGCTTCAATTCTGAGAAATTTCGTTCATTTCATTCATTTCTGTGCATTACCTTCAACCACATGGCTTCTCAGGGAAAAACTACTTCAAGTTCCATGTCGGCGGTTACCTCATCACAGGGTATTCCACCGTTGCATCGTCTTCCCCATTCATTCCAGTAGAATGCTGCGAATGCTCCGAAGAAGACAACCCCCGTTTTCACAAAACCAACTGTTGTTTCTTCCTCTACACCTACTAACAGTGATCTTTATACTTTGATTTTGCAGATGAGAGGATACATGCAACAGTAGGACGAAACTAATGGCAGGATCCTTTGCGAAGTTGATGAAATCAAGAAATTGAAAAAGTCAGCAGAGGATCACTCCCTAATGATGCCCAGTGTAGGATCATTTGCACAACCAAATGAGTTGTTCAGAAGAGATCTCGTCCAATACGAAAGGCGGAAACAGACGTATCGAAGTTATTTCAGCTGATTTGCACTTAGATTCACTTAAATTGTCTCTTGTATTGATATCAGATCGTTTTACAATGCTGGAGACACTTCGGTAGAGCTTCGCTACCGGAAACCAAACGTTACAAATGAAAGACTCAAGGCTACTATTTATAGGCAGACCCATTTTGCATGAGATGGCCTCACACGAAATGGACACATCTCATTTCGTGCGAAATGGTCACATCCTATATATTTCACATTTTTCTCGTATTTCGTGCCCTGATCTATCTAATCTATTACAAGACTCGATACAAGACGAAGTCGACAGACATATGCACCAACAGACTCCCCCTTGGATGTTGACGAAGTCTTCGGTGTCGAGTCTTTAGTATGTCAACTCTTCAGTCTTTATCAGTCTTCATGCTCTTTTAAAGTATCTGATATTGTAAGCATCCTCAATCTCTTTCTTCTCTCTCTCTTTCTCTTCCAGAATCGCAACCTGGCTCTATACATCTCTTGATCAGGTCACTTGATTCTTTAAGCTCATCAGCTTCAGCAATTTCTCTCTCAAGCTTTGTTCCAGGATCTGAATCTGGCTCTTTACATCTTCAGACTCCCTCTTGATGTTTTCAGACTCCCCCTTTCGATAAGCTGGAATCGCAGTCTGGAATTCACAATCTACAGGCTTTCACAGGTTCTAAGATCGTAACCTGACTTTCTTTAGCAACAAAATCAGAAACCTGGCTTTACCTTCACAATCCTCTACCCAAAACATAAGATATTTATTTATGACAATTTTAATCTCTGCTTACAACTTGTCAAAATCAATTCTCAAAACATCACTTGTTAGATTATGACATTTCTCAAATTTTCTCAAACTTTTAACTTCAAATTTTCATCACAAACAAACTCTCCCAAACCTGTTGTTCATCATATTTAGCACTCAGAATTTTGAAAATCAGCTTTTCAACATCAGTTGTCGAAAATAAGATGAAATAAAATCTTTTTGGATTTTTGTTTTTAATGAAATGCAGTAAAAAAATATTTACAGACAATATTTTTGTGAGTTTGTGTAAGAGGATCATATCAGTTTGTGACAAACCACTAGCACCGTTAAGCTTTAAACATATTAAGTTCTAAACAATTCACTTAGATTGTCAGTATACTGATCCACTTAAATTTTCACACAAAGTTCAACTGTTTCGAGATACGAGATTAGTGTTTTAATAGACTTAACTTATTCGCGTGTACCACCTCAGAATATACTCCCGTATCCAGACTCCTATATTCAGTCTTACAGGTGAATGTACACTAATGATATCTGTAAGGGGTTAAATGCGAGACCATGAGAGCTCAGGATATTGCTTCCGCAAAATCAGAGAGATGATGGTTCGACTTTAGGTGTGTTCCCTTTAGAGAATCTTTTCTTCAACAACACATGATTAGCATTTTTCAATGTTTCATCATTTTTTATGCTGAGGGCGGGCTTTAAGATTAAAGCAATGGAAAGTATTATACGAGGACTAGGCTATTGCTCCAGCAAAATTAGAAGTCCTGGTATAATACTGTCATGGCACCCGGCCCGGTTTGACCCGGTTCAGAAGCCGCGGGACAGAAACCCGTGGTATTTATTATTTGAGTTGACAGCGGAAGATTTAACAGGATCTTTTAAAACTTGAAATGCCCGATTATTTTATTTCATAATTCGGGATCTACCCCGTAATTTACAATAGAGGAATTTTACAAGGAAATTCCCTGATTTACAAAACATGTTTATTTGTTTAACTGAGCCACTACTTCAAGCTTTGTTAGTGCTCCGTAGCACTTTTCCTTGGTTCACAGTAGTCACCTGAAACATGTTTTAAAAATATTTTATCAGCGGAGAAATACTGGCGAGTCATTCCGGTTATATAAAACGACACATTAGTTATGAATTACAGCATAAGAGCGATTACAATGGCTTCTATCTTATTTTTATCTGGCGCCGTGTCACCTCCTGGTGACGATGGTCATACCACTATTGGGTCTTTCACCCAAGTAGTGATGATTATCACTGTTAGGATTTATTAGCCTAACCGTGAGAAATTAGTAATGTGCACAATACCCCACTAGCCAGTGATTCAAGATAACCATGACTTAATCCCTGTAATTATAACCTTTGAAATAAATGGAGTATTGTAAAACATTTTTGATAAAAGAGAATGACTCACATTGCAGATTTAAACGGGCAGAGTTTAGTCTACTGATTAGCCTTGTAACCTAATTTAAATAACATGCACACGAACTAGGTTAGTAACTAATACAGCATTTACGATAACTCACGAGATAAAAACCCTCACAACGAATGACAAAGTGCAATACTTAAACATCCATCGAATTCACGACGAATGACAAAGTATAGCCCTAATTTGGGTAGCACTTAAACATCCATCGGATAGTTTCAATCGACCGGACATTGAATCGTAGCAGCGATCGAGTTAATACCCTGTATCGTAGCAGCGCCTCCCTAATGAAAATTATGATTTTGAGCAGTGTATCTTCGTTTTTGAGAAAAGTTTTTGACACAGTATGAAAGTCCCATGCATAGTCTATTTATAGCCTGAATTTGGGTTTTACGCGGCCCGCGTAAACCCATACTTAACTCTTACGCGGCCCGCGTGGCCACCTAGTCTACGTGTAGGTCTGATGGGTCACGAGTAGGGTCACCACGTGGACTACACGTGGTCCGGATGCTTATCCGGTCAAACTTCAAGTTGACGCGGGCCGCGTAAGGGTCTGCTTATCCTTTACGCGGCCCACGAGAAGACCAAAATGTGTTTTTTCTTGATTTTTGATATGGATTAGGGTTTCAGAGGTCCGGGTTTTTACTTACAGGTCATTTTGGGACATTTTTACAGGTCCTTACAAATACCCCAGATATCACCACGCACAAAGACCTAGTATGTCAGAAATAGAAAGCCCTTCAAACAAGATTTCAGGGGTTACCTATATATCCGAGAGGTGTTCCCCACGAACTAAGTAAGTGTTTGATTTAGGTTTATATCTCGAATACAATCTACTAAGCGTGTAAAAACCTACTGGCATATCATCAGTGAGACCGTTTATCACATTTGACTTTCCAATTCTTTATCATAGTGTGATTGTCTACTGATGTATTATCATATCCTCTTTTTCACAACAAAACTCATTTTTGATTTTTATCATGTTTTTGGCTTTTTCAAATTTTCTAATGTTTTTGGATTTTCTCTAAAATTACTTACTCCCCCTAAAATTCAAAACCATTTAAAGAAAAAATTTGACAAACCGATGTGAATTGTTTCAATTCTCCATCTACTTGGCATAAACAATCAGAACTTCCCCTGACAACAAACTATTTTCCCATTATGATTTCAAAACACTTAAGTTTGTTTTAATCAAATGGTTTTTCCGGAAAATTAGTTATGTTGAAACCACTTGTAAGATCGGGGATCATTCATCACTTTCTTATCAAATTACCACTTGTAAAAAATATCACTAATACCACTTGTAAGTCGAAATATAACAATTTTCAATTTCTCAAGAAAAATGCCGATTCCTGCTCCACGATTACCAACTTGGGAGCTCCGGCAAGTCCAGATTTTCAGTCATGATAGGTTCTATCCCAGTTACTAACCTGGGGTGAACCATCTTCATCTGGTTTACTCGTTTTCTTTTCATAAAATTCTTTTACCCCTTTGACCTTCCCGTCAATCATTTTTCCAAAAATATTTTGAACTGTGGGGTTAAAGGCTTTTTCAACATCAAATTCTTTCTTTTCAGAAAAAAATTGATTTGAAATCTCAACTTTTCCAATTTTTGATTTTAAATTTTCAGCCCGCAATGGTGGAAAATTCGCATCATCCAATGGCGGAACTGAATTTTCTCTTTTTATCTCAACTTGCGGCTCCTCTGACTTTGACGAGTCAGATTCATCGCCAGAAAATAGCTCCTCTGATTTTGACGAATCAGAATCATTGCTTGAACTATCATCTGATTTCTTAACAACCCACTTCTGGTTGTTAAGTTTCACTTTTCTTTTATAAAAACTTTTTGAACACTCACCAACCTCAAACTTTGAATTTTTAAACACTATAAATTGTTTGGTTGGTGGTTCATTCTCAACCATCTTTTCTTTGAGTTTAATAGAAACTTCCTGTTTTGTGTTGGATGCCTTTTGACAGTTCAAGGCAATGTGACCAACTTTTCTGCATTTATAACAGGTTCTTGTCTCTTTCTTCTGAGCAACTTCATTCTTTATTTCTTCTTGCTTCTTAGCAAGGAATTCTTTGTTTGTCTGCTTCCAGAATGAGCTCTTTTCTTCTTCTTCCGAGCTTGACCCTGAAACAAATACAGTTTTTGGTTTATAAGTTTTCTCATTTTTATGATTTTCTGGTGAAATAAAACCCAATCCCTTCTTCTTGAAATTACCGTTATGGTTTGGCTTCTTTCAATAACCTGAACCAGAACTGTAACCTTTTTTCTTGTTTAACCTTTGTTAAACTCTTGAGGTGTAAGGTTTAGGTTTTTCAGCAAAATTTACATTTTTTATTTCAGAATTGTTAATTTCCGTTTGTTTGAAAACCTTTTTGATCATTTCAGATTTGACACCTCTTATTGGAAATTCTGCATCAGAATATAATTTGTCAGAATCATTCAAAGTATATGCTACTTTGAATGTTTCGTCATTCAAATTATTTTGTGATAACAGAAAATCTTTATTGTAAACCCGTTTGTCCTTTTTGACTGTTGGACTTGAAGTGTCGGACTCAGACTTTGACTCTGATTTTGACTCCTCCGTGTCATCTTTATCCAATACCTGATCGACCACTTTCTTAATTATCTCGGACTCATGATCAGTGTTGGATGATGTGAAAGTGACATCAATGTTGTCTGGCAAGTTATCTGAAGGCTCAGATTCCCACTGTAAGTTGGTTGCCTTTTTGACTCTTTCTGAATTAGGATTTCGTGGAGAATATCCATTTTCAATCGGAGGTGGACACTTGTTATAACTAACACTTTGTTTCTTACCAGAATTCTTCACTTCAGTATCCTCTTTTGTTTCATAATTCTTCACTTCAGATGTTTCTTCTTCAAACGCCTTCATGCCTTCAACTGTAGGATAAATCCTGTCAATCACATAAGAAGAACATGAGTAACTTTTTAATAACTTGTTTACTCTTTCAGTTTCTATCCTCTGAGTTTCCAATTTCTGTTCAAGCTCAGCACACATATCAATGTAATAATTGACCATTTTCTGCTTTGTCATGTATGCTCCATTGAGTGTCTTCATAGCTATAGCTTGTTCACTGCTTGAATCGTTATATTGATTCATGGCTTTGTTTAAAACATCATACGATTCTTTCAATCTGTTCATGTTATGAATCAGCTCGTTGTTGTGCTTTTTTAGAGTCTCACAGTTTTCACAATTTTCAGACACCTTCACTGCATCAGTTTCCTTTTTAATTTCGAAAGCTGGAATTTCTTTGTCCTGCCTCTTTATCACTCGGACATCTTCATCATCATTCTTATTTCTCTCGGCTAGAAATCTTAAATGCTCTTTCATACTTTTTGCATAATACGAATTATCAGCATCACGATCATCTTGTTTTTCAATCTTCTTCTTTGGCACTCGAGCATTTTCAGCATCTCTCTCGGCTAGATATTTTAAGTGCTCTTTCATACTATCTGCCCAATACGAATTATCATCAGCACTGTCTTCAATGATTTTAGCAACAAAAGCTTTAGCCTTTAAGATCTCTTCATCTGGACAATATTTGTCCCAGCTAAAACCTTCTGGCAATCTTTCATCCTCTTGATCTATTATACCATAACAAGCTTTTCTTGATGACTCTTCGATCGCCTTTTTAGCATGAGCAGTTTGTGGCTGTTGTTGTTGATACGATTGTTGAGCAACTTGATGATAAATCGCTTTTTGATAGTAATCATTGTTACCGAATGGATTTTGAGCTCCACTTACTTCGCGGTTTGTGCATTCTCTCTTGAAATGCCCTTTTTCCCTGCAACGAAAACAAGTAACTTTAGATTTATCAAATCCTAAAGTAGAAACATTTGCATCACGAAAATCATCTCTTCTCGTAATTTGTTTAAACTTCTCAGCTCTTCTCAACACACTAGCCAAACACCACTTTATATCCATTAACTCCATCTCCTCAGCATCAATTTGATCGTAATCCTCTTTTGTCAACATTGGATTTCCGATCCTTCCTGCAACTAAACTCCCATAAGACTCTAACACAGTCACCAATAAAGACATATGACTTTTGGCTACTTCTTCAGAGTAATTTTGATCATTCTCAAGATTTAGCGCAATGTTGCATTGAAGTACTTTGCCATTCTTGGTTGCTGAAAAATTTGGATCGAATGATGGATATGAAGAAAATCCACTTTTGCTACTTGATCCTTGAGATGAACCTCCAGAAGATTTTTTTTTGCATTAAAAGTTGTTTCGATCTTCGGTGCAATGTTGGTCCTATCACTAGTACCACCTTTGTAATATAGACCAATGTCTTGTTCACCATCAAAGTCCTTCATTCTCACTATCTTTCGTTGTTCCATCTCTTGAGCTTCGAGTTGTTCAATAAACGAGCTCAGCGTTAGATTGTCAAATTCGGGTTTATTTTTCAACATCATAAGATACGTGCCCCAAACATCTTGTGGCAACGCATCGGCCAACTTTTCAATCAATTATTCTTTATCTTTATTGATATTCAATCTCTTCATGTTCATCACCAAATTGCAATATCTTTCTATAATCTGCTTGGTGTTTTCAATTTTTAATCCACGAAATAGATCAAATTCTTTCTTCAAAAGTGACATTTTGTTCTTGATCATCTCTTTACTTCCAACAAACTTCGATTTTAGTTCTTTCCATATTGAATGTGCACTTCCGTTGTGTTGTAGTAAAATCAAGATTTCTTCCTTAACAGCTTGCTGCAAGAGACTAACCATCATCTTTTCATTTTTGTATTTCTTTTTCTCATCAACACCTAGATCTTTAATATCAACCTTCTCTCCGTTATCCTTAACTGGTCTAACATATCGATATTCAGTACATTCCCATGCATCTAAGTAATATGCTTGAACCTAATTTTCAAAACGTTCTGCCCATCCACTATACTCCTCAATATTCATAAGCTTAGGCGGTTTTTGTGTGGTGCCCGTTTCATTTTCTAGCATCGTATTCTGAGTAACAGTGATCGGGGTAGTAAAGGCATTGCAGAATTCGTTTTCCATGATTCGGTTTCAAAAAATTTCACAAACTTTGACTTTCAAATGAAACGGATGATGTTTCACACGATCTGAGTAACTTGGTGCGAAATGGTGCAATTCGTGCGAAATGGAATGTTGTTTCAAGCGAAATGGATCCTTTTCTCCCAATTCATGCGAAATGATGTTCTAAATTACCAATTCGTACGAGATGAAGATCTAATGAACTGTTTCAAGCGAATTGGCACTTGATGCGAAATGGAAACTTAGCTCGTGCGAAATGGAAGCAAATTCAAACGATCTGGTATCCAATTCGTGCGAATTGGTGCTGATGTCACACTTTCGGACAGTTTTTCACAAAATTGATCAAGTTTTACTTCGATTTTAGGTCTGATTCTTTCAAGGGTTTGTTAAAACAGTGTTTCGTACGTTATATGTGAAAATCAAGCCATTTTATCCATGAAATCTCAGCTAATTTTGAAAAATGGTGAAGAAAGTTAGTAGAAATCAGAATTTTAGATAAAAAAAACAACTGAAATGGTAAGAACTCTTCCTCCTGAGCTCTGATACCACATGTAGGATCGTTTGCACCACCAAATGAGTCGTTCAGAAGAGATCTCGTCCAATACGAAAGGCGAAAACAGACGTATCGGAGTTATTTCAGCTGATTTGCACTTAGATTCACTTAAACTATCTCTTGTATTGATATCAGATCGTTTTACAATGCTGGAGACACTTCGGCAGAGCTTCGCTACCGGAAACCAAACATTACAAATGAAAGACTCAAGGCTACTATTTATAGGCAGACCCATTTCGCACGGGATGGCCTCACACGAAATGGCCATTGCCATTTCGTACGAAATGGACACATCTCATTTCGTGCGAAATGGTCACATCCTATATATTTCACATTTTTCTCGTATTTCATGCCCTGATCTATCTAATCTATTACAAGACTCGATATAAGACGAAGTCGACAGACATATGCACCAACACCCAGGTCGTTGGATTTTACAACTCCATCATCAACAATCCAGTTTTCCAAAGGATCCAGTGTCCAGATTCAAGGATCCTCTATCCTTCGGCAATGATCACTGGAGTCAGCACAGCCTCAAGGATCCTACTTCCAGCCTCAAGGATCCTCTTTTCAGCCTCAAGGTTCCTCATCTCAGCATCAAGGATCCTTATTTAGTTCGGGAGGATACATGGGGACGCTTTCAGCTTAAGGATCCTACCCTCAGCATCAAGGATCCTCATCGCAGGTTCAAGGATCCATGGAATATCCTCCAAGACCTTCAGCTCCAACGTATCCTGGATCCAACATCTTTCAGGATCAAGGATCCTCGAGGAGTGTACAACCCAGAAGTTCAGAGATTCACTTGAGATACTTCATTCCCATGTAGACTATCGCTTCATATGATCCCACCGTTGCACCATAATTGCCTCATTTTGGATTCACATCCGGAATCCCTGTCTTGAATCAATCGGGAGGTAACACTTTCAATACATCTTACAATACTAACCATGGTCTTGTGCAGGAACCAGGGATCAACCAGGCCATGGCTAGGGAGTTGCAAAAACTCAAGGATATGATATCCAGTGTCCCAGGAGTGGTTAAACCCATTCCTGAGATCCCGGATGGGAGTCACAGGGTGTCTCGCTTTGCACCACCTATATGTGATGCAGAGATACTAAAGAGGTTTCAAACACCAAATATGAAGTGTTAGGGGAGGATTTCTTAATGACCTGTGATCCTCAAGTGTTATCCTGTTTGGTGATCCTTACTTCTGTGACAATTAGTGATCCTCAGAAGTACTTTGGGATCAGGATCATGGATCATCCTAAGGATCCTTATACTAATGATTGTTCACTTTGAATTCGGTATTGTTTTGCAGGAGTACCGGATTGGACTTGGTCATGGCGATATTCCTGGAGCATATTCTCTTCAATTCTGCACGTGCTGGACCATTTGTGAACGTTATGGAGAACGTGGGGAGAAGGCACGAAATGCGGACAGTTAGTTAAGCTAGATATTTTCTAATTTTAAGGGGGTAGCGAGCTAATTTTTATAACACTTAGCTATTTTTGGCTACACACACTCGTACAACTGCACTCACCAGCTCTCGGCAAAATACTTAGCATTTTTCATACATTTCTACACAATACACTATAGTGATCCTTGTACTTAGCTCGCTATCATCCGAAGTTGTAAAAGATTATTGTTTAATTTGAGTTGGTGATCGGTAGTTTCCATCACCCGAGGTTTTTTATGCTGGAGATCATTCATTGATCAAGGGCTTTTTCCTCGTATAAATCTTTGTGTCTCCTGTGTAATTCATTTCTGAGTGATCCTCATTGTTGTTTACCAATTCAAGCATCATACCCCGTAACAGAGAGTTTGGTTGCATCATCCTCGTCTGATTTTTGACCAAAACAGTTTGGCGCCCACCGTGGGGCAATTGGTGCTTCATTCCTAAGAAATTATCATTTTTGTGATCATTTCGGTTCGTTACATCCAAGCAGATGGCTTCATCATCAAAGAACACCTCCAGTGCGATGTCTGCAGTCAATTCATCCCAGGGCATTCCACCTTTGCCTCCACCACCTTCTGGACCTCAGAAAAATGCCGAGAAGAAACCAACTCCCATTTTCTCAAAACCTCCAACTTCTTCTGCTTATTATACTCCTACTACTAGTGACTTGTTTACTCTGATTTTGCAGATGAAGGATCATATACAGCAGCAGGATAAGACCAATGAAAGGATTCTTAGAGAAATTGGAGACATCAAGAAACAGAAGAGATCGGCAGAGGATCATTCCCCACTGATGCCCAGATCTTTAATTTCGATACTCCGGTTATAACTTCCCAGCCTTCAGTGGTTCCAGACGTTCAATATGTGGGAGGACCAAAGGGAGTGCATTACGGATCATCAGCAATGACTCAGGCTTCAGGGTCATACTTCCAACCAGCAGGATCCCATCCTCAGCATATAGGGTCCTTCGTAAGCTCAGGAGGATACTCAGGAGCGCAGCAGATTCAAGGGTTCTGGCCGTTTCAAGGATCCTCCCAGGTTCAAGGATCCTCTCAGTTTCAAGGATCCTCCCAGGTTCAAGGATCCTCCTATGTTCCAGGATCCTCCCAGGTTCAAGGATCCTCTCAGTTTCAAGGATCCTCACAGGTTCAAGGATCATCTCAGTTTCAAGGATCCTCCCAGGGTCAAGGATCTTCCTACATCCCAGGATCCTCGCAGGTTCAAGGATCCTCTCAGTTTCATGGATCCTTCCAGATTCCGGGATCCTTAAGGAGTTTGCAATTAGGGAGTTCCTATATCCATCAGGGAGATTTTATTCCAATGCAGACCATTGCATCTACTGGTCCATCCGTCATTCCAGAGCCCCAACAATATGGATTCACATCCGCTCTTCCTAATTTGAACCCAATGGGAGGTAACACTTTCAATAGTTCTTATACCACTAACCATGGCCTTATGCAGGATACAGGTATCAATCATGCCATGGCCAGAGAATTGCAAAAGTTAAAGGATATGATATCAAGTGTACCAGGAGTGGTCAAGCCTATCCCGGAGATTGCAGATGGGAGCCACAAGATATCTCGTTTTGCACCACCAATCTGTGATGCTGAGATACCCAAGAGGTTCCACGTGCCTACCATGAAGTTGTATGACGGTTCAACAGATCCTGAAGAACATATAGCACAGTACAGGGAAAGGATGGAGATCAATCCCATCCCAGAAAGGTTAAAGGAAGCATGTCTGTGCAAGGGATTTGGAACCACCCTTACTGGATCGGCTCTTAAATGGCTGCTAAGTCTTCCTCCTTACTCTATTACCTCGTTTGCTAATCTAGTTAACCTATTTAATAACCAGTTTTCTTGTAGTAGGAAATTTGAGCGTTTAACTAGTGATCTGTATAGGATAACCCAAGGTCATAATGAATCATTAAGGGATTATATCACTAAATTTAGTAAAGAATCCTTAGATATTCCTAACCTGGATATAGCTACGGCTGTTGAAGCCTTTAAAATGGGATTGCTTAGGGATTCATTATTCTATGATGATCTTGTTATGACACCTTGCAGGAATCTAGATGAGGTAAGAACCCGGGCCCTTAGGTTCATCCGGCTAGAGGACGACAAAAGGATCCAGGAGAGGTTAGCAGGATCCTCAAAGCAAGAGAAGCAAGGATCCTCATTCAAGAACAACAAGTTCAGATCCTATAACAAATCTGATAACCAGAATGTGCATGCTGTTGAACAAGAAGAGGATGATGAGGATTATCCTCCAATTTCTAAATATTGTTTTTCTGTTGATAACAATGAACTAATCCTTGCGATGCAGAATTTAGGTGATAAGGCTAGATGGCCCAGGAAAAATGACAGACCAGCTGCAACCAAAGATAAGTCAAAGTGGTGTGCATATCATGAAGATTTTGGGCATCTCACAGAAGAATGCATCGCACTGAGAAAAGAAATTGGATACTTGTTGAGCAAGGGGCACTTGAAAGAATTATTGGGGAGAAAGAAGTCAAGGACTCAGGATCCTGAAAGGATCCCAGAGAAAGCTCCGGCCCCTCCAGCAGATGCACAAGTGATAAACTTTATTTCTGGAGGATCAGACATCTGTGGAACATCCTTCTCTGCAGCTAAAAGACATGCAAAGGAAACCAAGATGGATAATGGAGATAGACCTATTCGAACATCCAGTGTCTCTGAAGGAAAAGTTATAACTTTTGATGAGGATGATCGTGTTGACATTCAGGATCCTCATCACGATGGTTTGGTTATCACTCTTTTTATTTCTAACCATTTTGTTCACAGGATCCTTATAGATGGAGGAAGCTCTGTGAACATTATCCAGCTTGATGTCCTCAAGAAGATGAATATTCTCGAATCTGATATCATACCAAGATCCTCTGTGCTCGTGGGATTCAGTGGCGAGACTAAGAATACTATGGGGGACATTAAACTCCCAATCTATATCGAAGGCCTACATTCTTACCAAAAATTCTGTGTTATTGACTGTTTATCTTGTTGTAATGTTATCCTTGGCAGGCCTTGGATACATGACATGAAGGCAGTCCCATCCACTTATCATCAATGAGTGAAGCTTCCTAGTCCTTGGGGAATAGTGAAGATTGATAGTGATCAGCAAGAAGCTAAGAACTGCTACACCTCATCAATGAAACCAGCCTCAAAGTCAAGGGAGCAATAGCAATTAAAGCATCCTCCAAGGGATGTCCTGGAGGCAAGAGAGCAGGATGTAGTAGAAATCCTTATGGATCCTGATGATCCTGAATCTAAAGTTTATATAGGATCAGGGATCCTTGGCGAAATGAAGGAATACCTCATATCCTTCCTCAAAAGGAGAAAGACCACCTTTGCATGGAAACTCGAAGACATAACAGGTATATCTAAAGATATAATCACTCATAAACTTGGCATTGATAGGTCCATCAAACCAATCCATCAAAAAAGGAGGAAATTTGCACCAGAAAGAAATGCCATTATCCAGGAGGATGTAGAGAAATTACTCCGAGCAGGTATGATTAGAGAGGTCAAGTATCCAAGATGGTTGGCCAATGTGGTTGTTGTTCAAAAGAAAAACGGAAAGTGGAGGGTATGTGTCGATTTCACTGATTTAAATAAGGCATGTCCCAAGGATCCTTTCCCATTACCCCACATTGACTCCATGGTGGATGCAACTGCGGGTCATGAACTGTTAACTTTTATGGATGCTTCATCTGGATTTCAACAAATTCAGATGGAACCATCCGATCAAGAGGATACAGCCTTTATGACTCCAACTGGTATATACTGTTATATTGCTATGCCATTTGGATTAAGAAATGCAGGTGCAACTTATCAAAGGCTAGTGAATATGATGTTCAAGGATCAGATTGGACAAACTATGGAAGTTTACATAGACGATATGGTGGTAAAATCCAAAAAGGCTGAGGATCACCTAAGGGACTTGGAGGAAGCATTCAATATCCTTGACAAATATAACATGAAACTTAATCCTTCGACATGTCACTTTGGTGTTAAAGCAGGTAAATTCTTAGGATATATGGTGACAAAGAGAGGCATTGAAGCCAGTCCAGAACAAATCAAGGCTATAGTGAACATCAAGTCCCCTGCCAATGCTAAGGATGTTCAGAGGTTAACAGGCAGGATTGCAGCTTTAAACAGATTCATATCCAAATCCTCAGAAAAGTGCAAGGAATTCTATGATATCCTAAGGAAGAACAAGAAATTCGAGTGGACTGAGAAGCATGAAAGTGCCCTAAGAGCTCTTAAGGATTACCTATCCTCGGCCCCGGCCTTGATGAAACCAGAAAAAGGAGATGTGTTATCCTTATATCTTGCGGTATCCTCAAAAGCAGTAAGTGTCGTCCTTGTTAAGGATCACGAAGGTACACAACATCCTGTCTATTATGTAAGTAAGAGTTTACTTGATGCTGAATCCAGGTATTCACACTTAGAAAAACTTATCCTTGCATTAATTATGGCATCTACTAAATTGAGACATTATTTTGAAACTCATGCCATTATTGTCAAAACTAATTTTCCAATTAAGAATGTCCTCAGGAAACCTGAAATGTCAGGAAGGATGGCTAAGTGGGCAGTGAAGCTTAGTGCATATGATATAAGATATGAGCCCAGGACAGCCATTAAATCCCAAGCATTAGCTGACTTTGTGGCAGATTTCAGTAGTGAGTTGCAAAAGGAAGCTGAATTAGAAGTCCAGCAGCTAGAGGAGACCAAGGATCCTTGGATACTCTATACTGATGGATCCTCAAATGTCAAAGGAACATGGCTTGGAATACTACTAAAATCGCCACAGGGGGACATAATACCCCACTCTATAGCTTGTGAGTTCCAAACTACTAACAATGAGGCTGAATATGAAGCCTTGATAGCGGGTTTGCAAATTGCTAAGCATATGAGGATCAGGTATCTTGAGGTACATGTAGATTCTTTGTTAATTACTAATCACTTTAATGGATCCTATGCTGTTAAAGGTGAAAAGCTAACCAAATATTTGGAGATAGTCAAAGAATTGGCACTCTCTTTTGTTTCCTTTAGTTTGACACAGGTACCAAGGGAAGAAAATGCAGAAGCTGATGCATTGGCTAATCTAGGATCATCTTTGAAGATCCCGGAGGATACAAGTATCCCCATTATCCATATCCTGGCTCCTGCCATCGAGGATCACGTGGCTATGGAAATAGGAGAGGATTCCACAATTATCCCTAGTGAGGATACTCAATCTCATTCAAGATCATGGATCCTCCCAATCATGAGATACTTACAACATGGAGAGATTCCTACAGGAGAAAACCCTAGGGCTTTCAAAATTAAGGTATCTCAATTCACAATTTTAAATAATATGTTGTATAAACGATCTCTTGCAGGACCATATTTAAGATGCATTGAGGATCCTGAAATCCAAGAAGTTTTAAAAGACTTCTATGAAGGAGATTGTGGAAACCACACTGGGGGCAGAGCATTATTCTCAAGGATCCTGAGGACAGGATACTATTGGCCAACTATGAAGAGAGATGCTGTGGAGTACGCTAAGAAATGTGATCCTTGTCAGAGACACAACAATATCCTTCATCAACCAGCTGAATTTTTGCTTCCTATATCCTCCTCTTGGCCATTTATGAGATGGGGTATGGATATAGTTGGTAAGCTCCCTAAGGCACCTGGTGGAAAAGTGTTCATGCTTGCAATGACTGATTACTTCTCCAAGTGGATAGAGGCTGAAGCTTTTGCCCATGTCAGAGAAAAGGAAGTTATATCCTTCATTAAAAGAAATATTATAACTAGATTTGGTATTCCTTCTGAAATTATATGTGATAATGGTTCCCAATTCATTGGGGGCAGAACTACTAACTTTTGTGACAGCTGGGGGATTAAGATGATAACATCAACACCAATCCACCCACAAGCTAATGGTCAGGCAGAATCATCCAATAAGATCATCATCAACAATTTGAAGAAGAAGCTTGGATCCAAGAAAGGGAAATGGGCAGAAGAACTACCTTATGTGCTTTGGGCTGACAGGACAACTCCTAAGAATACTACAGGCCAAACTCCATTCTCTTTGGTATTTGGGGCAGAATCAGTGATCCCTACAGAAATGGTGGTTCCAACTGCTAGAACAAGTATTCGTGATCCTGAGGAAAATGATGAGAACTTGGTTCAAGACCTGGATACTATAGAAGAAATCAGGGATTTGGCAAGGTTAAGGATGGCCAGTTATCAGCAAAGGATGGCTGGTGCTTACAACAAAAATGTCAGGATCAGGAAGTTCCAAGTTGGTGATATGGTGTTGAGGAAAGCATTTCAAAATACCACCAATCCTGCTGATGGAAAGTTGGCACCAAAATGGGAAGGCCCTTACTTGATTGAAGCTGAGGCAGGAAAGGGGGCATATCGATTGCTAACAATGGAAGGTGATTTGATACCCAGGGCCTGGAATGCTGTTCATTTGAAGAAATACTTCATATGATAAGGACCTATGATCCTCACATGATAAGTATCCTTGAAGGATCCTTAAAGCACAGATGATCCTCATTATGGTAACATTCTAATCTCAAACTATTTCATTTCCTTACTTTCTCACATAAGGATAAGGATCTTGCATCCTTTATCCCCCTTTTCACGTGATTCTGAGTTTTGAAGGATCAGGTACTCTTAGCAAAAGGATAGTTATCCACAAAAGCAACCAGTTATTTGGGCTTGACCCCAGTTTCGCCAGTAGCGCACGATGATCCTGGTATAGTTCATGGCAGTGGGACCAGTACTCGCTTTAGGGGCTGATAATTCCATTGTATTGGCTATACCTAGGATCCTACGTATAATGGTAGACGTACCATACATCCGTTCCTAAGGTTTCTAACGTCTTCACGTTAGCTAAGGTTTTGACATTTTCATGTCACTAAGTTTGGATAGTCGCCAGTAAGGGCCATACTCCAGTTTACACAAGTTATCCTTGGGCTTGTCCCCAGTTATCCTTGGGCTTGTCCCCAGTTATCCTTGGGCTTGTCCCCAGTTACTAACTTGTCTTTTATATTGGCTTAGTCCCAAGTTATGTTCTATTTCAGGTTTTCGAAGTTAGACAACTAAGGATCCTTGATCCTTACTTCTTACTAAGGTGTGTCTTATGGTTATCCTGGTTATAGTATTAAGGGTTAGGATCCTAACTTGGATCCCCAGGTATGACCCTTAACTATTTTGATTTTATTCATTGTTTATTTGAATAACCCTTGTACTTTGACAACTGAACTCATGATCCTTAAAATATATCACTTTTTGGAATTTTTCAACTATAGGATATTTGATCCTGGATCATATCCTAAATATTTTTTATCTAATTTGTTCAACTTTTCTTATTTAGACAAGTGTATATCAAAACAATTAAAAGGACAAACAAGGATAACAACACAAGATAAGCCAAAAAAGATTAAAGTTATTTTATTAACAAAAGTTTAACTGTCGAAGGTTGTCAAAATTGCCAACCCACGTTTCTACCAGCAAAACGTGGCCCGTCCACATGGGTTGGCAACGGGTGTCCATTGTTTATGCGGTTATAGCAAGTGCAGGAAATCAAAAGACGGTAGGATCACAATGGCTTCATCTCCCAAACAGAGGATCCCTCCACCATTTGTAATCCTACCTATTATGCTAAGGATCCTAGATCCTTAATCCTAAAACTATTGTTCAAATACAAACCAACCATTGTTTAACAAAAACCACCCCCAAACTTAAAAACAAAAAATGGGCTCCGGCTATGTCTAGAAGTGTCCATCATTGCCCATTGCTGCAGCCTACACCTTCGTTGCATCACCATCTCCAGCTCCACTAGCTTCACCACCATGATCCTTGCCACTGCCTCCAGCCTCGATTGTCAGGATCTCCTCAGCCTCCTCCTCGTCATCCAGTTCAGCCAGCCTTGCCTTCCAGCCTTCCACATCCCAGTTGCTCCTGTCGAAGTCGGGATCCTGAGCTTCCAAGGCCATCTGCAATTTGGTCTTGTACATCGCTATGGCAGCAGAAACTTTAGCATCCTGGGTGATCTCATGCTTCTCGTAATCAGCATTGATCAGAACCTTGGCCGTTTCAGCTTTGGCATTTTGGAGGTCCTTTTGGAGCTCAGAAATCTTAAGATCCTTGAGCAATGCGACTTGTTGGAGGTCAGCAATCTTCTTGTCCTGCTCCTCGACATGCCCAACATAGTCTTCAATCTCAGCAAATTTCTGCAAAGAAGATAAAGAACAGTTCAAGAACGGGTGATCCTCAAATAAGCTGGATACCTAAAGCAGGGATAAGGATCCTTACATTGTTGAAGTATTCAAGGAACTGGTGGCGGATCAGGGGCAGACCTTGCAGATCCTCAGCTTCAGAGGCTTTTCTTTTCTTGCCATCCCTTCCTTTAACGGGTGCCTTGGGGATCGAAGCAGTTGGGCTGGCAGGAAGCTTCTTCTTGGAGGATCGTACGGTGTCAAGCTCAGTGACACTAAATTTGGAAGCAGATCTCGATGATTTTCCAGCACCTGCACATTCAAATCAAGATAAGTATCCTTATCCTATTTCTATTTAACTATTTATTTAAATCTTTAACTATACAAAAAACAGGATACTTACTTGACATGGTGACTGAGCCTGAGGATACCTCTTGAGAATCCTGGGTGGTTGTCTTGAATGATCTTGTTTCAGGATCGAGTCTTCTAAAAGCAGCAAGCCTTTCCTTGGTAGCAGGAGACGGTCTGAGGTGCGAAACAGTGATAGCTGCATAACATAAAACAAAAGGGGGGTTAGTGATCTTATCACAAGAGCAGGATTTTCCGGTGATCCTTCTCAGGATCCTCTGTCCTACCATGGGTGGACCACTTCCTGGGTAGATCCTTTCCGTTTGGCATAGAGTCTCTTCTGACAAAGAAAAAGCATCGTTTCCAGTTTGTATCGTTCTTGGTGGCTTTAAAAATAGGGTGTTCTTCACCAGGTTTTCGTTTAAACAAATATCGGTGGGATCCAAACGTTGTGAGATCACACATCTCAGCCAACTTCGTCATTCCTAGATCAATCCCTTCCTGCTCGATGATCCTTTCAAGAGTATATAAGACCCTCCAGATCATCGGCATAGCTTGGATGTAGGAGATGCCGGTAAGGGAGAAAAAGGATTGGGTAAAAGCTGGAAAAGGATAGGTGTATCCTATGGTGAATGGGGTAACAGGAAAGGCAATCCAAGTTTCAGAGATATAGTCGCTCAAAGCAGTGGGATCAAAGGATTTGATAACGGTGTTCACCGGGAAACAATAGCCAATTTTATCAATTTGTGGATCGGTGAAACAACAGTGTTCTTTTTCGGAATCTTTGATGATCCCTTGGCTCTTTAAGGGGCTGTTCTTCTTGTGATCCTTGCTCGGTGAGTTTCGGAGCATCATTTTTGACGAGATGATGGTAAAGAAAGAAAAGCAGAGTAAGAGAAGGAAGAAGAGGAATAGAGAATACCTGAATAAGTCTTCTGATGAGGATTTAAAGATGAAACGCTCGGATTTAAATGCCCTCTCGCTCTTATCTCTAACTGCCATTTATAATGATGATTTTGCAGGATAAGTCACCTCAGTGACGTCAGGATTCCAACGGCTAGTTCGATCTTAACGGCTATATATCCGTTAGTTTGTTACGGATAAGATCGACAAAATACAACTCGTTTATTTACAATATTACTCCTTATATTTTGGGGGCAATTGTTAGGGGAGGATTTCTTAATGACCTGTGATCCTCAAGTGTTATCCTGTTTGGTGATCCTTACTTCTGTGACAATTAGTGATCCTCAGAAGTACTTCGGGATCAGGATCATGGATCATCCTAAGGATCCTTATACTAATGATTGTTCACTTTGAATTCGGTATTGTTTTGCAGGAGTACCGGATTGGACTTGGTCATGGCGATATTCCTGGAGCATATTCTCTTCAATTCTGCACATGCTGGACCATTTGTGAACGTTATGGAGAACGTGGGGAGAAGGCACGAAATGCGGACAGTTAGTTAAGCTAGATATTTTCTAATTTTAAGGGGGTAGCGAGCTAATTTTTAGAACACTTAGCTATTTTTGGCTACACACACTCGTACAACTGCACTCACCAGCTCTCGGCAAAAATACTTAGCATTTTTCATACATTTCTACACAATACACTATAGTGATCCTTGTACTTAGCTCGCTATCATCCGAAGTTGTAAAAGATTATTGTTTAATTTGAGTTGGTGATCGGTAGTTTCCATCACCCGAGGTTTTTTATGCCGGAGATCATTCATTGATCAAGGGCTTTTTCCTCGTATAAATCTTTGTGTCTCCTGTGCAATTCATTTCTGAGTGATCCTCATTGTTGTTTACCAATTCAAGCATCATACCCCGTAACAGAGAGTTTGGTTGCATCATCCTCGTCTGATTTTTGACCAAAACATGAAGCTCTATGATGGCACAACTGATCCAGAGGAGCATGTAGCTCAATACAGGGAGAGAATGGAGATCAACCCCATTCCTGAAAGGTTAAAAGAAGCATGTCTTTGCAAGGGTTTCGAATCCACACTGACAAGATCAGCTCTTAAATGGCTGCTAAGTCATCCCCCTTACTCTATTACTTCATTTGCGAATCTAGTTAATTTGCTTAATAGCCAATTCTCATGCAGTAGGAGGTTTGAACGGTTAACTAGTGATCTATATAGGGTAACATAAGGTCAAAATGAATCACTTAGAGATTACATAACTAAATTCAGTAAAGAATCCTTAGAAATCCCTAACTTAGATATTGCTACTGCTGATGAAGATTTTAAAATGGGTTTATTTAAGGGTTCTCAGTTCTATGATGATCTTGTTATGACACCTTGCGGGAACCTAGATAAGATAAGGAACAGGGCCCTTAGATTCATCCGTTTAGAGGATGACAAAAGGATCCAGGAGAGATTATCAGGATCCTTAAAGCAAGACAAACAAGGATCCTATTTCTAGAATAACTGATCCAAGCAATACTCCAAGCATGACAACCAGAATGTACATGCTATGAAACAAGAGGAAGATGATGAGGATTATCCTCCTATTTCTGAACATTGTTTTTCTGCTGATAATAATGAACTAATCCTTGTTATGCAGAATTTAGGTGACAAGGCTAGGTGGCCAAGGAAGAATGACAAACCGCTTGCTACCAAAGACAAATCGAAATGATGTGCTTACCATGAGGATTTTGGTCATCTCACAGATGAGTGCATAGCATTAAGGAAGGAGATAGGTTATCTTTTGAGCAAAGGATACTTGAAGGAATTGCTTGGAAGAAAAAAATCGAGGATCAAGGATCCTGAAAAAGCTCCTCCTCCACCAGCTGATGCTCAAATCATCCATTTCATCTCCGGAGGTTCTCAGCAGCTAAAAGACATGCAAAAGAAACAAAGATGGAGAATGGGGATAGACCTGTTCGAACTTCCATTCTTACCCAGGAAAAAGTCATATCCTTTGATGAGGATGATCGTGTGGACATACAGGATCCTCATCATGACGGTTTGGTTATTACATTTTTTATATCTAACCATTTTATTCGCAGGACTCTCATTGATGGGGGAAGCTCAGTGAACATAATCCAGTTGGATGTCCTCAAAAGAATGAACATCCTTGTATCTGATATTGTCCCAAGATCATCTGTCCTTATGGGATTCAGTGGAGAGACAAAGAATACATTGGGGGACATCAAACTTCCTATCTATATAGAGGGAGGGAATTCTGTTAAAAAAATTCTATGTTATTGATTGCTTATCTTGCTGTAATGTTATCTTTGGCAGGCCATGGATACACGATATAAAGGCAGTCCCCCTCAACATATCATCAATGTGTCAAGCTACTAATTCTATGGGATGTGGTGAAGATAGAAAGTGATCAGCAAGAGGCAAAGAACTGTTACACTTCTTCAATGAAGCCAGCCTCCAAGGAGCAAGACGTCATGGAGGCAAGAGAGCAAGACGTCAAGGATATTCTGTTGAACCCAGAGGATCCTGAATCCAAAATTTTTATAGGATCCGGGATCCTAGACAGTATTGAGCAGTATTTAATATCCTTCTTGAAAAGAAGAAAGTCTACCTTTGCTTGGAAACATGAAGACATTACAGGTATATCTAAGGATGTTATTACTCACAAACTTGGTATTGACAGGCCTTTCAAGCCAATACACCAAAAAAGGAGAAATTTTGCACTTGAAAGAAATGCCATTATCCAAGAAGAGGTAGACAAATTGCTCAAGGCAGGTAAGAAATAGTGAGGAAGAATAAGAAGTTTGAGTGGACTGATAAGCATGAAGCTGCACTCAAGGCTCTTAAGGATTATCTATCCTCAGCACCAGCCCTGATGTAACCAGAAAATGGAGAATCATTATCCTTATACTTAGCTGTTTCAGCTAAAGCAGTAAGTGCGATCCAATTTAAGGATCATGAAGGCTCTCAACATTCGGTATACTATGTAAGTAAAGTCTACTTGATGCTGAGGCCAGGTATTCTCATTTAGAGAAATTAATTCTTGATTTAATTATGGCTTCCGCTAAACATAGACATTATTTCGAAACTCACACTATTATTGTGAAAGCTAACTTTCCTATTAAGAATGTTCTCAGGAAACCTGAAATGTCAGGTAGAATGGCAAAATGGATAGTCAAGCTTAGTGCATATGACATTAAATACGAACCTAGAACTGCCATCAGGTCCCAAGCTTTAGCTGACTTTGTGACTGATTTCAGTAGTGATCTACAAAGGGAAGCTGAATTAGAAATTCAACAACTTGAGAAGACCAAGGATCCTTGGACACTCTTCACGGATGGAGCTTCAAATGTTAAAGAAACTAGACAAAGCACACTACTAAAATCGCCACAGGGGGACATTATACCCCAATCCATTGCATGTGAATTCCAAACCACTAATAATGAGGCAGAGTATGAGGCCTTGATAGCAGGTTTGCAATTAGCTAACAATATGAGGATCATGTATCTTCAAGTATATGTAGATTCTCTATTAATTACTAATAATTATAACGGTTCTTACACTGTCAAAGGTGAAAAGCTAATCAAGTACTTAGAAATAGTCAGGAAACTGGCAGATTCTTTTGCTTTTTTCAGTCTATCACAGGTACCCAGGGAAGAAAATGCAGAAGCTGATGCCCTAGCTAACCTTGGATCATTCCTAAAGATGCCAGAGGATGTGAAGATACCTATCATCCACATTTTGGCTCCTGCTATTGAGGATCACACAGCTATGGAGATAGTAGAGGATTCTGCAATCATTCCTAGTGATGGTGCATAGTCAAATTCAAGTTCCTGGATCCTTCCAATCATGAGATATATACAACATGGAGAGATCCCTACTGGAGAAAATCCTATAGCTTTCAAAGTCAAGGTATCTCAATTTACAATACTAAATAACATGTTATATAAACGATCTCTTGTAGGTCCATATCTAAGGTGCATCGAGGATCCAGAAATCCAAGAAGTTCTAAAGGATTTTCATGAAGGAGATTGTGGAAATCACACTGGGGGCAGAGCACTGTTCTCAAGGATCCTCATAACAGGATATTATTAGCCTACAATGAAGAAGTATGTTGTGGAATATGCAAAGAAGTGTGATGCTTGTCAAAGACACAGTAATATTCTACAGCAACCAGCATAACATCTGCATCCTAAGCAAAAGCTTTTGCTCAAAGTCAGAGAAAAGATGGCCAGTTATCAACAAAGAGTAGCTGGAGCTTACAACAAGAATGTCAGGGTCAGAAAGTTTCAAGTTGGTGATATGGTGTTGAGGAAAGCATTCCAAAACACCACAAATCCTGCTGATGGCAAGTTAGCACCAAAATGGGAAGGCCCCTATCTTATTGAAGCTGAAGCAGGAAATGGGGCATATAGATTGTTAACAATGGAAGGTGATTCACTACCAAGAGCTTGGAATGCTGTTCATCTCAAAAAATACTTTAAGTAGGAAGGATCAGGGATCCTCGGCGATACCAGTATTTTGATTAAGGATCCGGGATCCTCAAAGGATATATGATTCTACATTTGGTAACACATTACTTTCATTTTCATTCATTTTATTCTTATTACTTATCATAAGTCAAAGATGTTAAACATTTAACATCTATTTTCATAAAGTTTAAGCTTTTGTAGAGTTGTTATCATTTTACAGAAGATCAAAGTGGTTGGCCAACTCTCCAAAGTTATTTGGGCTTGTCCCCAGTTTTTGGGCTTGTCCCCAGTTTTTGGGCCTGTCCCCAGCTTCGCCAGTAGTGCACGATGATCCTGGTGCAGTTCAAGGCAATGGGACCAGTACCCGCTATAGGGGCTGAGAATTTCATTGTACTGGCTGTATTCAAGATCCTACGTATAATGGTAGACATACCATACATCCGTTCCTAAGGTTTCTAACGTTTTCACGGTAGCTAAGGTTTCGGCATTTTCATGTCGCTCACGTTTGGATAGTCGCCAGTTTGGGCCATACTCCAGTTTACACCCGTTTATTTGGGCTTGTCCCCAGTTTATTTGGGCTTGTCCCCAGTTTGTTGGGCTTGTCCCCAGTTTATTTGGGCTTGTCCCCAGTTTGTTGGGCTTGTCCCCAGTTTATTTGGGCTTATCCCTAGTTTGTTGGGCTTGTCCCCAGTTTATTTGGGCTTGTCCCCAGTTATTATGGGTTCATTCCCAATTATTTGGCTTGGTTCCAAGTTTGTTTTTCTTACAGGATCTTAGAGCTCCAAAGTTATACAAGTTCTGTCAATAAGGATCCTGGATCCTCGAAACTTTACTTTTCACAGTTTGTTTATTCAGTATTAATTTACAAGGATATAGAATCCTAACTTGGATTCTCTGGTATGTTATATTCTAACTTTTTCTAAGCTGCAAGTTGTCTCTTATCCTTTTTGGTTAAGGATCATTGATCCACATTTATATGAACACTTCGAGTTTTTGGTTAAAAGTTTAACATTATCATCAGATTCTCAATAACTTTCCAGTTGTTTGGCGATGATATCTTTGAAAATAGAAAGCATACATGAAAAATAAAGAGGGAAGAAACAACAGATGTAGCCAAAAAAGTTTAATGTTATTACCCATTCATTATGTATCAAAATCATCGGGCCTGGATTTCACCAGCAAAACCGTGGATCATCCACCCAGGCCAGACAGGGCTATCTAATAGTTAAAATGTCTATGCAGAAATTAAAATGCGGGAAGGTTTATAGCGAACGCTGTAGAAGGATTCATCTTCCACAAACAGAAGGATCTTCTTGTATGTAAAGGCATTTGAGGAGTTATCTCTAACTCTATATTTTGCAATGATGATTATAGCAGGTCTTATCAGTGACGACAAGCAGTGTAACGACTAGATACTAGCAGCAACGGCTAGTCCGCTTCTAACGGAAATATGACAGCTGTGAATCCTTATCCCAACTGCCATATTGGGGGCAATTGTTAGGGCATGGATTTTATGCTAAGGATCATCTATCCTGAGACTGGTTATGGATCACGGATCCTTAACGAATTATGCAGGGAGTCTGAGGATCCAGAGTCTGAGGATCCAGAGTCTGAGGATCCACGATCCTTAACATTACTTATGATTTCTAACAATTGTCACGTTTTTAATGTTTATATGCAGGTGATGGACGTTGTGGACTAATTCTCAGCTAGAATCTCGGGAATATTCCTTCAAGATGCCGCACATGTGCTATTTTCACGATGGTCATGGGGAAAAAACGTGGGTTATTTTTCGAAAAGTTAGTTGTTAGCAGTTTTTCCTATTATTTTAGGGGGGTATTGAGCTGATAGAAAACAACAAGTTTCGACACAACACCTCTGCTACTCGCTCTCAAACACACACACACACACTAGAATTCATTGTAACAAGCTCAATATCTTCCAAAGTTGTAATCTTTTTATGCAATATAGTTGGTGATCGGTAGTTTCCATCACCCGAGGTTTTTTATGCCGGAGATCTTCTAAAGATCAAGGGCTTTTTCCTCGTATAAATCTCGGTGTTCATCGTTGATTTTTCATTCATACATTTTTTCATTGATTCAAGCATCATACCTCACAAAATAAGATTTGGTTGCATTATCCTAGTCTGATTTTTGACCAAAACAACGATCGTAAGTCTTAATATATAAAATCAATTTAAAACTGATTATCATTGTTTTCATAGTATTTGTTGATGTTTTGAATCAACTTCTGTTTAGAATAGACAATACCCATCAGCAGTGTTTGGAAACCACTGTTGGCCAACAACAGATCTTCAGCAGTGTTTAATAAGAGTTGTTTATCCTAGCGACTGTTGATTTACCACTGTTTACAACATTTGTGTCCGATGAAGTGCTAGTATCCTTTGTTTGCCATTTAGATTATTGTTGGTGTTTAAATGAAGAGTTTTTTTTTTATTTTTTTTTGGGCAGAGTTTTAAAATTTGTACTTTCAGTTTCTTGATATTTAATTTTATAGTTTTCCCATGAAAATTGATTTTTTAAATGTTTTGCATTAAATGGTTGCTGATATTTAATATCAATTTATTTGTTTAAGGTGTTGATAGATTTCAGCTTTGTTTTTTTCCGAGCGAGCAGTGGGGAGTTCTTCTGCACTGTTTTTGAAGTCTGAAGTGCAGAAAGTGGAGTACTTCATTAAGCGCCGATGTTGTTCCAGGTTTTCTTGTATTTATTATCACTGATGATGTCCATTTTATATATTAGTTCTTCTATCAGCCTAATCATCAACATTTTATAGTGTTTAAAATGCATCTTGAAGAAATATACAAGTTAAAAATGTCATCATACCCTTCTGTAGGTTCTTATCATTTAAAGTATCGCTTTATCAAGAAAGTTGAGGATCAAGTATTTGAGGATAGGGCTACTGTTCAAGAGCTGAAGAGGTGTTTTGATGGACTGCATCTTGGTCTGTTTACAAGAGATCAAGTGTCTAGAAACCTGATGGTGATGTATTTCTACACTTCAGACTTCAAAAACAGTGTAGAAGCTTTTCATCACATTTTACTACCATTATATCCGTCTTTTACATTAGACTTGAAGAAATATACAAGTTGAAAATGTCATTATACCCTTCTGTAAGTTCTTATCATTTAAAGTATCCCTTTATCAAGCAAGTTGAGGATCAAGTATATGAGGATAGGGCTACTGTTCAAGAGCTGAAGAGGTGTTTTGATGGACTGCATCTTGAAATCAGTGTCTTTAGATTATTAAATTTCGTTGTTCAGTTCTCAATGTAATTGTTGATCTATCGTCATATGTGATATGTAAATTTTAGTTATATTAATCTTTATAGAGCATTTTATTTTTACTAATTTGAGCATCAACAATTGTTAGAGTTGATACCTGCTATTGTAAATGTTGAGTTGCTACTGTTGCCAACATCTGTTATTCCCAATAGCAGTTTCCAAAGAATTGTCAACCATTAACACAATAGAAGTTCTGAACATTCTTAAAAAATAGGTATTTTGAAAAAAAATTGACAAAAATATTTAAAAGTTTGTTGAAAACAGCTGTTTTTAAAACATCTGTTTGGCAAAAGATTCATCCACTGTTTAAAGGTATTGTCTGTTCTCATAATTTCTGTTTTTGTAACGACTGTTGAGTTGCTACTGTTGCCAACGTCTGTTATTCTCAACAGCAGTTTCCAAAGAATTGTCAACGATTAACACAATAGAAGTTCTGAACATCTGTTATTGCTCAACGGATCTTTGTAAAATGTCTTCAGAAATTATGAAAACTCCATTCTTAAAAAATAGCTATTTTTTTAAATATTGGAAAAAACTCTTAAAAATAGCTATTTTTTAAATATTGGAAAACTCCATCAACAATGCTTTTTTTAGGTTATTATTGCATCATAATCATAAGTCGTAATATATAAAATCAATTTAAAACTGATTGTTTTGGTAAAAAATTACCGAAGCAATTAAGTGATCAAATTAGTTAAGTGAGGTAGTGTACTAAGAATGTGTATCGAAAATATGCTAATTTAGTTGTTTGTAAAAACAGTTTTCAGGATACGGCTCAGGATATCGAGCCGTATCTACAATCAAACAATGAGCAAAAAGGTAAAGGGTGACATGGGATGTACGAGGAAAGCCCTTGATCAATCTAGATCGCCGGCACAAAACCTCGGGAGCTGACAATTGCAGCTGCCTTGTTCTTCTTATTACTTCAAATATCAGGATACAGTGCAGGATATGATGCGGATCGACTAAGTGTTAAAATGCGATTTGAATACAAGTGTGTGTTGTGAGTGTTTGCAGCTAGAGAGCAAGAGTGTACGAGAGATTGTGTGTGTTCTTATCTGATCCGATCACTCCTATTTATAGTAAAAGAAAACTAACTAACTAGCGTACAAATCTGGGATATAACGAATATTCCCTTTGTAAGGACCTTCAAAAATATCCCAAAATAAACCGTAACTAAAATCCCGGACCCCTAAAAACATACTGTGCATGAAAAACCAAGAAATCAAGAATTCTGGTCTTTAGGCGGGCCGCGTAAGGGTTAAGCATAGCTTTACGCGGGCCGCGACAGCTCATAACTTATCCAGAACAGCAACCAAGCCACGTGGCAGACCTAGGTGTGACACGCTAGCCCTAATCTACGAAGTAGACCTCCTCACGGGCCGCGTAAGGTTTGGCTGAGAGTTTACGCGGGTCGCGTGAACCCTAAATTTCAGCTATAAATAGCTCATTGCATGGCCTGTTCTCTGGTGTCGAAATCTCATTTCAAATCACGAGTTATACTACTCTGAAGTCGAAAATTTCAATTAAATTAGTGACGCGCTGCTCCGATACCGGGTATTAACTCAATCGCTGCTACGATTCAATGTCCGATCGATTGAAACTATCCAATGGATGTTTAAGTGCTGCCCACATTAGGGTTATGCTTTGTCATTCATCGTGAATTCGATGGATGTTTAAGTATCGCACTTTGTCATTCGTTGTGAGGGTTTAATCTCGTGAGTTATCGTAAATGCTGTATTAGTTACTGACCTAGTTCGTGGGCATGTTATTTAAATTTAGGTTTCAAGGTTAATCAGTAGGCTAAACTCTGCCCGTATAAATCTGCAAAGTGAGTCATTCTCTTTTTATCAACTGTTTTACAATACTCCATTTTTCAAAAGTTATAATTACAGGGAGTAAGTCGTGGATATCTTGAAATCACTGGCTAGTGGGGTATTGTGCACATTACTAATTTTCTCCCGGTTAGGTTCATTGACCTAACAGGGATAATCATCACTACTTGGGTGACATGACCCAATAGTGGTATGACCATCGTCACACAGTGTGACACGGCGCCAGATAAAAATCTGATAGAAGCCATTGTAATCGCTCTTATGCTGTAATTTATAACTAGGTGTCATTTTATCAAATTTGAGTGACTCGCCAGCATTTCCCCGCTGATAAAATATTTTTAAAACATGTTTCAGGCGACCTGCTGTAAATCAAGGAAAACGTGCTACGGAGCACTAACCAGCTTGAAGAGGTGGCTCAGTTAAAAATGAATAAACATGTTTTAATAAATCAGGGAATTTCCTAGTTAAATTCTTCTATTGTAAAGTACGGGGTTTATCCCGATTTATGGAATAAATAATTGGGCATTTTCGAGTTTAAAAAGATCCTGTTAAAAATCTTCCGCTGTTGCTTCATTGATACCATGGGTTCCTGTCCCGCGGCTCCTGACCGGGTCAAACCGGGGCTGGGGCCGTGACACCCTTTGTGAACGTTGCAGTCCACGTCTTCTGGCTTCAACGTTCATATTCCAACAGATTTGCCCGAGTCTTTCGGAGAAGAAGTCCATTTGAACGTTATAGACTTGCACCTTTAACCTGCACGTGGATTAATTAGTCACTACCAGGATACTGCATCAGGATGTTACCAATATCCTGATCCGGTATCCTGATCACAACAAAAGGAACATAGTCAGAATATTATTCAGGATATATGAGCAAAACACCACCCATAACAATTGTCCCCAAAATATATCTGTTGGTATACCAATTCCAACAGATATATTTTAAAAATCCTATCTCGTGAATCGAGGTTATTATGTTGAAGTGACGATTGAAAAGACAAGCCGCAACTCCCGATGCGTTATTTACTTATCACCCCCTATGTTTAGCTTATATTTATTCAAGCTTTTAACGCCATAATTATTCCATTCCAAGCTCATTCCAGGTAATTCCTTCTTCCTTCTTCTCTATTTTCTTTTGTTTTCTTTCATTTTTCAGTTGAGATTCCTCATGGCTTCACGAACAAGATCACACATAAACGAATCAACCCCATCCCTTGAAAGTCAAAATCTACTCCGAGAACCCAAAAAAGAGATTTGCTCTTTCAATAACGCCGACATTGCCACCTTAAAAGATTCTGGCGCCTTCCCTGCCTGGGTAATCATCCGTCCCTTCGACTGGGAAGTCCGATCAGACGCAGTATCAAACGAATGGGTGTGCTTCTTAGCCTATCCTTTCTCCTTGGGACTCCGGTATCCTTTTCCAGCCTTTATTTCCTGCTTTTTCAAACTCACCGGCCTCAGTTATGCCCAAACCATGCCAATGGTTTGGCGAGTTTTAATGGTCTTAGACCAAATTAAATCTCGTCATGTCCCCGATCTTTGTGTTGAAGATCTCCCTATAGCATATCGACTGAGATCCCATGGAAACAACCGTTTTCTCCTCTTCTCCACTTCTAAGAACCCCTTAATCCTCAAGGCCACTAAGAACGAAGATCAGTGGCAAAGAAAGTTCTTTTTCGTAAAAAGGGATTCTATCGTCAAGGGTTTTGACCTGCCAGTTGAATGGTTGACTTCGGGTAGGATTTAGGGTTTTAGGAATATCCCCAAATATATCCTGAAACTATATGCTTAACTGATACTCTTATGTTTTTATGCAGCAAACTTCAAGGAATTGGCTCCGCCTACTGAAAAATCCCAAGAAAGAATCAAGAGAATCTATTGACTGCCTGATAGTGAGAGATCTTTTTCATCGCACCTTGCAAGTTCAAGTCAGTATTCATCATCCGAAATGTCTGGTAAGGATCAAAAATTTCCACACACATATATATTTAATTAAATAAAATATGAGCAGAGGTTTAGATTCTCCCTGGTATGCAGCATCAGCCAAGGTTCCAGAGACCTTTGAGCTTAAGGAGCTGGACGGCTATTCCACTCCTGTCAATGTCAAGAAGGAAACTCGTGCCACCACCAGTTCCAAGCCGGTACCGGTTCCTAAGCCAAACCCAAGAACTCGTGCCTCTATTGCTAAGAAGAGGAAAGGTTCTGAGGTCAGCACTCCAGGATCTGAAGGGTTCTCTTATGAAGAACTCAGCTTTACTGACTCCTCAGAGCCAATGACATCCTTTCTTAACAAGGTAATATCCTGGTACCATATCCTGCGTATACATCCTGACAGAATATCCTGGTTAGCAAGCCTTAATTTATAGCTAAATTTTGACTTACAGGGTCTCCAGCATCTGCTCCATCTTTACACCGACGCCTTTAGTACGGACAAGTTCCAGGAAGCCAGGATCAAGCAGCTCGAGACCACTGTTGCTGATCAGGGCACCATTGCTGAAGCCAAGTCCTGGCACTACGAGGATAAGCTGAATAAGGTTACTCAGGACGCCGAAGTAAAGCTGGCATCCGTCCAAGTTGAGCATGAACAGGCCATGGTATCCTTCCAGGAAGGAATAAAAAATTCGGTTGTTGTCTCCCTACTACAAGCTCGTATCAAGATGGCTTATGAGGCCAAGGAGACAGGGCTTGAGTGCCCATCCTGGCCGGTTGATTCCTGGGTGGCAAAGCTGTAGGAGCTTGGAGGCAAACCTGTGCCATATCCTGCTAGAGCTGGGGCTGGTGAAACTTCCAAATCAGCATAGGTGGCGGACAAGGCTGGAGAGAAGGAGGATGCTGGGATGGATGCTGATGAGGATTCTGCTCAGGATGCTGAAGCTGAGAAGACAGAGAAAGCTGGTGGTGATGCTGCTGTGTGAGGGCATTTAAGTGGGCGATTATGGATATTGATGCCTAGGCCGGAGCCCACTTTTTTTTTTAAATTTGAATGTTGGTCTGTAATCCCAAAACAATTTACTTTTCCTGCACTTTACTTTTTCCTGCACTTGAATAATATGATGGCCAACGGTGGAGGGATCATGAGTTTCAGGACGAAGCCCTTGGTCATCAGTTAGTATGGTTTGTTTTGAACAATATAACAGTTGAAGGTGGATGGGTCTCGGTTTGAGATGAAACCTTCAACTGTTAAGTAAATATGGTTAGAAACTAATTGTGCTTTTGGTGGATGGATATTAGTTTGAGATGAAACCAAAAGCACAAATTTTGCTATGTTAATAATATAACTTTCTTTTGGCCTTACTGTTGTTCAATATTTATTTTTACTAAGTTCATTTTGATAACAGTTGTTTGAATCGAATACAGTTTTAATTTTTAGTCTAAGTATCATGTCCCAAACATTCCAACCAAATATCCTGAAGCATATTCTGAAAATATATTTTGAGAATATATCCTGAGAACATATCCTAATCAGGATATTCATTAATGTTATAATCAAGCTTTCGTCAAACATAGTTTCAAAATTTTAAACGATTTAGATAAGGTTTTTATAGGAAAGATCATACCAGAAGTAGAGTGCAATCCTATTCTCAATCTTCAATCCTTTTGCAATCTTTCCAACGAAGATGTCCCCAGTCTGGGACACTTAGTGTACTGTGTCCAAGCTTGATCCTTTGAGCTTTGCACAATTGCCTCAGTAGGAATGTCCCCTGTGCATTATGTCTTTGAACACTTAGAAATTTTCTGGACATCAATTGCAACTGCTTGAATAATTTTTGTATTACAGGGGATAAACCCTAAAATATACTGGAGATAAATCCTTAGTGTTCTGGGGATAAACCCATAAGTATTCTGGGGAAAATCCCAAGTTTCCGTGCGCTACAGGCGGGAGTGTATAAACTCCAAGACTTAGAAAGGTGAAAACCTTTAAACCTTAGAGAGTATGAAAATACCCTTTCGTGAGAGAGGGTGATCAATCCTCATATACCTTTAGAATCCAGGATATAGCCAATAATAACGAAATTGTCAGCCACTTTTACATGGACTGGTCCCGCTATCTTGAACTTTCCCTGGATAACTTGCGCTCCAGGCAGGGTGTTTAAACCCAATTCGAGAGAAAGGTGAATACCTTTAAACCTGTGAAGGAATCAGGAATCCTTAAACGTGAGAGAGGGGGCCAATCCTCTAATCTTTCGAAGTATCCTGAGTGTGTATCCAGGAGCTATATCCCAAAGCATATACTGCAAAACAACTATAAACTGTTAGGGGAGGATTTTCTAACAATTAGTGATCCTTACTTGTTATCCTAACTAATGAACCTTACTTCTGTGACAGATAGTGATCCTCAGAAGAGCTTCAGGATCAGGATCATGGATCACCTTAAGGATCCTCATACTAACGATTGTTTGTTTGTGTTTCGTATTATTTCGCAGGAGTAACAAGCTTGACTTGGTCTTGGCAACGTTACTATGGAATATTCCACGGGTATTTCGCACACGTTTGACTGGAAATGGACGTTGTGGAGAACGTGGGAGCTTGGCACAAAAGTCGGATAGTTTGTTATTGTAGTTAACTTCTATTTTTAAAGGGGTGACGAGCTAGAATTAGAACACTTAGCCATTTTCAGCTACACACACTCTCGTACAATCGCACTCTTGAAGCTCTCGACAAACACTTAACAGTTTTCACACACATTTACACATTTCATCGTAGTGATCCTTGTACCTAGCTCGTTACTATCCGAAGTTGTAAACATTTATTGATTTATTTGAGCTTGGTGATCGGTAGTTTCCATCACCCGGGGTTTTTTGTGCCGGAGATCAACTCTTGATCAAGGGCTTTTTCCCCGTATAAATCATTGTGTCGTTTGTGCAATTTACATTGAAGTGATCCTTATCATTGTTACACATTTCAAGCATCATACCCCGTAACTAAGAGTTTGGTTGCATTATCCTCATTAGATTTTTTGACCAAAACAGTTTGGCGCCCACAGTGGGGCAATTGGTGCTTCATTCTTAGAAAGATTCGTATTTCTGTGCTCATTTCAGTTCACTACAACCAAGCAGATGGCTTCCTCAGCGAAGAATGCTTCAAATTTGATGCCCTCATTCAGTTCTTCACAAGGCGTTCCCCCTTTGCCTCCACCACCTTCTGGATCCCAGAAGAATGCTGAGAATGCTGCGAAGAAACCAACTCCCATTTTCTCAAAACCTCCAACTTCTTCTGCTTCTTACACTCCCACTACTAGTGACATGTTTACTTTGATTTTGCAGATGAAGGATCATATACAGCAACAGGATAAGACTAATGAAAAGATTCTCAAAGAAATCGGAGATCTCAAGAAACAAAAGAAAACGGCAGAGGATCATTCCCCACTGATGCCCAGATCTTTGAATTTTGATACTCCGGTGATTACTTCTCAGCCATCAGTGGTTCCAGATGTTCAATATGTGGGTGGACCAAAAGGAGTGCACTATGGAGCAACAACAGTGACCCAGGCATCAGGTTCATATCTCCAGCCAGCGGGATCCTATCCTCAGCATATGGGATCCCTCATAAATTCAGGAGGATACTCAGGAGCGCAGCAGATTCAAGGATCTTCCTTAGTTCCAGGTTCGTTCCAGGTTCAAGGATCCTCCTTTGTTCCAGGATCATCCCAGGTTCAAGGATCCTCCATTGTTCCAGGATCATCCCAGGTTCAAGGATCCTCCTTTGTTCCAGGATCATCCCAGGTTCAAGGATCCTCCTTTGTTCCAGGATCATCCCAGGTTCAAGGATCCTCCTTTGTTCCAGGATCATCCCAGTTTCAGGGATCCTTCCAGATGCCAGGATCCTTGAGGAGTTTGCAAACAGGAAGTTCAGATGTCCATCAGGGAGATTTTATTCCAATGCAGACCAATGCTTCTACTGGTCCTTTGATCATTCCAGAGCCCCAACAATATGGATTAACATCCATTCTTCCTAATTTGAATCCAATGGGAGGTAACACTTTTAATAATTCTTATACTACTAACCATGGCTTTATGCAGGATCCAGGTATCAATCATGCCATGGCCAGAGAATTGCAAAAGTTGAAGGATATGATATCAAGTGTTCCAGGAGTGGTCAAACCTATCCCAGAGATTGCAGATGGGAGCCACAAGATATCTCATTTTGCACCACCAATCTGTGATGCTGAGATACCCAAGAGGTTCCATGTCCCAACTATGAAGCTGTATGATGGTTCGACGGATCCTGAAGAACACATAGCACAATACAGGGAGAGGATGGAGATCAATCCAATCCCAGAAAGGTTAAAGGAAGCATGCCTGTGCAAAGGATTCGGATCCACTCTTACTGGATCAGCTCTCAAATGGCTGCTAAGTCTTCCCCCCTACTCTATTACCTCATTTGCTAATCTAGTTAACTTATTTAATAATCAATTTTCTTGTAGTAGAAAATTTGAACGATTAACTAGTGATCTATATAGGATAACTCAGGGTCATAATGAATCATTAAGGGATTACATTACCAAATTCAGTAAAGAATCTTTAGACATTCCCAACTTAGATATAGCCACGGCTGTTGAGGCCTTTAAGATGGGATTGCTTAGGGATTCATTGTTCTATGATGATCTTGTTATGACACCATGCAGGAACTTAGATGAGGTAAGAACCCGGGCCCTTAGGTTCATCCGGCTAGAGGATGACAAAAGGATCCAGGAGAGGTTAGCAGGATCCTCAAAGCAGGATAAGCAAGGATCCTCATTCAGGAATAACAAGTTCAGATCCTATAACAGATCTGATAACCAGAACGTGCATGCTGTTGATCAAGAAGAGGATGATGAGGATTATCCTCCAATCTCTGAATATTATTTTTCTGTTGATACCAATGAATTAATCCTTGCGATGCAGAATCTAGGTGATAAAGCCAGATGGCCCAGAAAGAATGATAGGCCAGCTGCAACTAAGGATAAATCAAAGTGGTGTGCATACCATGAAGATTTTGGGCATCTCACAGAAGAATGCATTGCACTAAGAAAGGAAATTGGATACTTGTTGAGCAAGGGACATCTGAAAGAATTATTGGGAAGAAAAAAGTCAAGGACTCAGGATCCTGAAAGGATCCCTGAGAAAGCTCCGGCACCTCCAGCAGATGCACAAGTAATAAACTTTATTTCTGGAGGATCGGACATTTGTGGCACATCCTTCTCAGCAGCTAAAAGGCATGCAAAGGAAACTAAAATGGATAATGGAGAAAGACCTGTTCGAACCTCAAGTGTCTCCGAAGGAAAAGTCATAACCTTTGATGAGGATGATCGTGTTGATATCCAGGATCCTCACCACGATGGTTTAGTTATTACTCTTTTTATTTCTAACCATTTTGTCCGCAGGATCCTTATAGACGGAGGAAGCTCAGTGAACATTATCCAGCTTGATGTTCTAAAGAAGATGGGTATTCCTGAATCAGATATCATACCAAGATCCTTCGTACTCGTGGGATTTAGTGGCGAAACTAAGAATACCCTAGGGGACATTAAGCTCCCAATATACATCGAAGGCCTACACTCTTATCAAAAATTTTGTGTTATTGACTGTTTATCTTGTTGTAATGTTATCCTTGGCAGGCCCTGGATACACGATATGAAGGCAGTCCCATCAACTTACCATCAATGTGTGAAGCTCCCTAGTCCTTGGGGAATAGTCAAGATTGATAGTGATCAGCAGGAGGCCAAGAATTGCTATACTTCATCGATGAAACCAGCCTCAAAGTCAAGGGAGCAATAGCAATCAAAGTATCCTCCAAGGGATGTCTTGGAGGCAAGAGAGCAGGATGTGGTAGAAATCCTCATGGATCCTCATGATCCTGAATCCAAAATCTATATCGGATCAGGGATCCTTGGCGAAATGAAAGAAGACCTCGTATCCTTCCTCAAAAGGAGAAAGACTACCTTTGCATGGAAACACGAAGACATGACAGGCATATCTAAAGATGTAATCACTCACAAACTTGGCATTGATAGGTCCTTCAAACCAATCCATCAAAGGAGAAGAAAGTTTGCACCGGAAAGAAATGCCATTATCCAGGAAGAGGTAGAGAAATTGTTCCGGGCAGGTATGATTAGAGAGGTCAAGTATCCAAGATGGTTGGCCAATGTGGTTGTTGTTCAAAAGAAAAACGGAAAGTGGAGGGTATGTGTCGATTTTACCGATTTAAATAAGGCATGTCCCAAGGATCCTTTCCCATTACCCCACATTGACTCCATGGTGGATGCAACGGCGGGTCATGAACTGTTAACTTTTATGGATGCTTCATCTGGATTTCAACAAATCCAAATGGAACCATCTGATCAAGAGGATACAGCCTTCATGACTCCAGCTGGTATATACTGTTATATTGCTATGCCGTTCGGACTAAGAAATGCAGGTGCAACTTATCAAAGGCTAGTGAATATGATGTTCAAGGATCAGATTGGACAAACTATGGAGGTTTACATAGACGATATGGTGGTAAAATCCATAAAAGCTGAGGATCACTTAAGGGACTTGGAGGAAGCATTCGATATCCTTGACAAATATAACATGAAACTTAATCCTTCAAAATGTCACTTTGGTGTTAAAGCAGGTAAATTCTTAGGTTACATGGTGACCAAGAGAGGCATTGAAGCTAGCCTGGAAAAAATCAAAGCTATAGTGAATATCAAATCTCCGGCTAATGCTAAGGATGTTCAAAGGCTAACAGGCAGGATAGCAGCTTTGAACAGATTTATATCCAAATCCTCAGAGAAGTGCAAAGAATTCTATGATATCCTAAGGAAGAACAAGAAATTTGAGTGGACTGAGAAGCATGAAAATGCCTTGAGAGCCCTCAAAGATTACCTATCCTCAGCCCCGGCCTTGCTGAAACCAGAAAAAGGCGATGTGCTATCCTTGTATCTTGCAGTATCCTCAAAAGCAGTAAGTGCGGTCCTTGTTAAGGATCATGAAGGTACACAACATCCTGTCTATTATGTAAGTAAAAGTTTACTTGATGCCGAATCCAGGTATTCACACCTTGAAAAGCTTATTCTTGCGTTAATTATGGCATCCACTAAGTTGAGACATTATTTTGAAACTCATGTTATTGTTGTTAAAACTAATTTTCCAATTAAGAATGTCCTCAGGAAACCAGAGATGTCAGGAAGGATGGCTAAGTGGGCAGTGAAGCTTAGTGCCTATGATATAAGATATAAGCCTAGGACAGCCATCAAATCCCAAGCATTAGCTGACTTTGTGGCTGATTTCAGTAGTGATTTACAAAAAGAAGCTGAGTTAGAAGTCCAGCAGCTAGAGGAGACCAAGGATCCTTGGATACTCTATACTGATGGATCCTCAAATGTAAAAGGCACAGGGCTTGGAATACTACTAAAATCACCACAGGGGGACAAAATACCCCACTCTATAGCTTGTGAGTTCCAAACCACTAACAATGAGGCTGAATATGAAGCCTTAATTGCTGGTTTGCAAATTGCTAAGCATATGGGGATCAGGTATCTTGAGGTACATGTAGATTCATTGTTAATTACAAACCACTTTAATGGATCCTATGCTGTTAAAGGTGAAAAGCTAACCAAATATTTAGAGATAGTCAAAGAATTGGCACTCTCCTTTGTTTCCTTTAGTTTGACACAGGTACCAAGGGAAGAAAATACAGAAGCTGATGCATTGGCTAACTTAGGATCATCTTTGAAGATCCCGGAGGATATCAAGATCCCTATTATCCATATCCTGACCCCGGCTATCGAGGATCATGTGGCTATGGAGATAGGAAACAATTCTGCAGTTATCCCTAGTGAGGATACTCAATCCCATTCAGGATCAGGATCATGGATCTCACCAATCATGAGATACTTACAACATGGAGAGATTCCTACAGGAGAAAACCCTAGGGCTTTCAAAATTAAGGTATCTCAATTCACAATTTTAAATAATATGTTGTATAGACGATCTCTTGCAGGACCATACTTGAGATGCATTGAGGATCCTGAAATCCAAGAAGTTTTAAAAGTCTTCCATGAAGGAGATTGTGGAAACCACACTGGGGGGCAGGGCATTATTCTCAAGGATCCTGAGGACAGGATACTACTGGCCGACCATGAAAAGAGATGCTGTGGAGTATGCTAAGAGATGTGATCCTTGTCAGAGACACAGCAATATCCTTCATCAACCAGCTGAATTATTGCATCCTATATCCTCCTCTTGGCCATTTATGAGATGGGGTATGGATATAGTTGGTAAGCTCCCTAAGGCACCTGGTGGAAAAGTGTTCATGCTAGCTATGACTGATTACTTCTCCAAGTGGATAGAGGCTGAAGCTTTTGCCCAAGTCAGAGAAAAGGAAGTTATATCCTTCATTAAAAGAAATATTATAACCAGATTTAGAATTCCTTCTTAAATTATATGTGATAATGGTTCCCAATTTATTGGGGACAGAACCACTAACTTTTGTGACAGCTGGGGGATTAAGATGATAACATCAACACCAGTCCACCCACAAGCTAATGGTCAAGCAGAATCATCCAACAAGATCATCATCAACAATTTGAAGAAGAAGCTTGGATCCAAGAAAGGGAAATGTGCAGAAGAACTACCTTATGTGCTTTGGGCTGATAGGACAACCCCTAAGAATGCTACTGGTCAAACGCCATTCTCTTTGGTATTTGGGGCAGAATCAGTGATCCCAACAGAAATGGTGGTTCCAACTGCTAGAACAAGTACCCGTGATCCTAAGGAAAATGATGAGAACTTGGCCCAAGACCTGGATACTATTGAGGAAATCAGGGATCTGGCTAGGATAAGGATGGCCAGTTATCAACAAAGAATGGCTGGTGCCTACAACAAAAATGTCAGGGTAAAACCGGGTCGGGGGCCGTGACAGAAAAAGGTGGTATCAGAGCCACTGAATTAAGCCAATTAAGTATTTAGAAAATACTTAATTTCACTAATTGCTATTTTGTGATTATGTGTTTTATTATTTGATTATTTGTGTACAGTATGGGTAAGCAAAAGCTTTCAAACATCTATCTTAAATTAGATAGGTCATCCAATGAGAAGGGAAGTTCATCTCAAACTAAACCCTCAAAATACTCTGCCATTCCTGAAGAAGGAATATTTGTGCGAAAGGCACAATATGAGGAACCACTTTCTCCTAATAAAAGAAGTTTGATTATTAGGAAAAGTCAAGTGAAAATAAAGAAATCGCGAGAAAAGAAAGTTAAACAAGAAACCCAGGAATTAACCAGTAAATCACCTTGGGAAGACAAGTTAGATGAAAAATGTGCAGATCTTTATATGTTAGCTACAGTAGCAGTAAATGCAAATCTTTAACTTGTTTCAGTTTTAGTAACCATATCACCTACGAGCTAGAAAATCTTTCCAGTAAATAAATAAATTTACAATAAACCATAGTGTGTTTTAAAATTTTAGTTGTTTTGTAGTCACATGGTATGCAATAATATTTAAAGGTTATTTATGAAAATTTTGACTTAGTAATTTTTGTTTATTTTGCATATGTGCTAAACAGCATGAACAACTTGTCTGATGCCCTTCAAAATTTAAATCTCTATCCGGTAAAAATAGAGGTTTCCAGAGATTTCAATAGATATATACCAGACATAGAAGAACCTGTGGAATTCAATGCTCCACCTCCAGAGAAACCTAAACCCAAGAAAAGGAGGAGATTTGTGGGATGGAGACGTGTGCGTAGGAGGAAGCCTACAACTAGGAAGATCCCTAAAATAGAAAATCCATTAGACAAAGGAAAAGGGGTTGAAGTTAGTGAAGGTTCTAGGCCACTGGAAATGGAATTGGGAGGAGATTCTAGGCCACCGGGAATGGAGTATGGAGAAGGTTCTAGGCAAACCCAGAGGGAAGTCGGGGAAAGCTCTAGACATATTGATGAGTTACCTTTTCAGGAATAATTAGATCAGGCATTGGCAAGCTGTGATGTCATCAGGCCAATTAATAATAATCTATACCCTACTCTTGAAACACAATTACCAATGAACTTGGACCCAGCAATCCCAGAACCTATAATCCACACCCAGCCTCTAGGAATAGATGAATGGTGGACAAATGATTGGCAGTTCCAAAACCTGATTAACAGTCCCTATTCCTTTCTTCCTCAATTCGATCAAGAACCTCTACCAAATCCACCGATGAGTAAGGAGAATATGGCTGAACTCCGCCATTTTGGCAAAGAACTAATGGATGCTGGGAATAGGATCCGAGAGATTGGGGGACAAATCTCATGGAAATATGATGAGAGGGAACATCGTTATTAAAAATGCAAGTTGAGGAGGGAGAAGTAGGTGGTGAATCTGTGTTTGTATAATAACAATAATATTAATAAAAATTAGTATGTGTAAAATAAACAATAAAATGGTTGTAAGATAAAAATATATATGGAAGCATAATATAATCTATAAAATAAAAGAAAATTTTACAATTGTGGTTGTATATTGGGTTACGTAATTATGTGCAATTAATTGTTATATTGGATTGTTTCTTATTTTATACTAATTATTTATAAATTAATTATCAGATGGAAAACGCTATGTAATTATGTGCAATTAATTGTTATATTGGATTGTTTCTTATTTTATACTAATTATTTATAAATTAATTATCAGATGGAAAACGCTAATAATGAACCAGTAAATGAGGTTAATCAATCTGAACAACAACCAGGGGATCAATATATGACTAGGCAAGATATAGAAAATATCGTTGCTCAAGGGATAGCCAATACTATTCCAGCAATAGTCGCTGTTGTCCAGAAACCTGTTGAACCTCAACAAATCATTCCCAGTAAACGTATTTCTGAAGATAACTTCAGTAATAGCGTAAACGGGGGAAATGATCATAGTAATCATGATAATGAACCACAACAAGCTCCGCTCCCTAAGAAAATGAAAGCTGCAACGCCTGGTTGCACTTATAAAGAATTTCTTGCTTGTAAACCCGCTGAATTTGCAGGCAATGAAGGAGCAACTGCAGCACTGCGTTGGTTTGAGAAAACCGAGGCAGTGATTATAATCAGTAAATGTGCCGAAAACGACAAAGTTATGTATGCGTCAAATCTATTCAAAGAAGGGGCGCTAGAATGGTGGAACACGGTATTACAAGCTAAAGGAAGAAATAGGGCCTATGCCATGAGTTGGGAAGAATTTAAGAATCTTGTAGAAAGAAAATTTTGTCCCGAATATGAAAAAGATCAAATGGCAAATAAGTTCCTAAACCATCGTATGACGGGTGTAGATTGTCGTGGTTATACTTCGACATTCTTTGAATATGCTAGAGTGGTACCAACACTGGCTTCGCCAGAACCGGTACTCATTTCTCGCTATATTTGGGGACTGATTAGTGAAATCCGTAACATCGTTAAAGCTGCGAGACCTCGCACTATTGATGATGCTGTGTAATTAGCTAACACCCTAACTGACGAACTGGTACGCACAAGAGATGAAAACAGAAAAAAGGAACTAGCTCAGAAAATTACCCAAGGATTTCGTATGGGTAGTAATAATAGCTTCAAGAGAAGAGGAACAGGGCAATCTTCAACTTCGCCATTCTGCAAGAATTGCAAAAAGAAACATTATGGAAGATGTAATGTAACCTGCAATTTTTGCAAAGCTGTAGGACATCGGGAAGAAAACTGCAGAAGGAAAACCATAGTCTGCTTTAACTGTGGTGAAGCAGGACATTTCAAAATAGAATATCCTAAATTGGTTAAACCAGCAGACAACAAAGCTAAACCAGCCGATTGAGCTACTAAGAAGAATGTTCGTGCTTTCCAATTAACTACTCAAGAAGCAGAACTCATTCCAGATGTGATAGCCGGTACGTTCTTAGTTCACAACATCTATGCAAAAGTATTATTTGACTCTGGTGCAAACCAAAGTTTTATAAATACTTCATTCTGCCAAGCTCTTAATTTACCTTTAACCCAACTTAGGCAGATTTTAACAGTCGAAACGGCAGATGGAAATTCTGTCAAAATAGATAAGGTTTTGCAAAAAGAAAATATAGAACTCTCAGGTTATAAATTTCATGCAAACCTATTGCCAATGAATTTAACTGGATTCGATGTCGTATTAGGAATGGATTGGTTAGTAGCCAACCATGCTCGAATCCTTTGTGATAAGAATTCCGTAGAAATTCAAGCCCCTAATGGAAAAGTAATCACGATTACAGGAGATAAACCACGTAAACCCATGAAGTTCATATCAGTAATGAAAGTTGCTAATTATGAACGAAAACAAGGAATAGTGTATATGATTTCGGTAATCATTAGCACTAAGGGTAAAGAACTTAAGGAAATTCCTGTAGTCTCGGAATATTCAGATGTATTCCCAGAAGAATTACCAGGATTACCACCAGATAGGGAAGTAGAATTTAGGATTCATCTAATTCCAGGAACTACACCGATAGCCAAGGCACCTTATCGGTTAGCACCCACGGAAATGTTAGAATTGAAAAAGCAATTAGATGAATTACTAAGTAAAGGTTTCATACAACCTAGTTCATCCCCATGGGGAGCACCAGTATTGTTTGTGAAAAAGAAGGATGGTTCAATGAGAATGTGTATTGATTATAGAGAATTAAATAAAGTTACAATTAAGAATCGATACCCATTACCTAGAATTGATGATCTTTTTGATCAACTTCAAGGGGCTAGATATTTTTCTAAGATCGACTTACGCTCCGGATATCATCAATTGAAGGTACAAGAAGAAGACATACCTAAAACTGCTTTCAGAACTAGGTATGGTCATTACGAGTTTACAGTCATGCCCTTCGGATTAACAAATGCTCCTGCAGCATTTATGGACATGATGAATAGAATCTGTAAACCGTATTTGGATAAATTTGTAATTGTCTTCATAGACGATATACTTATTTATTCCAAAAATCAGGACGAACACTGTCAACATCTGCATGCACTCTTAACTCTGCTAAGAAAAGAAAAGCTTTACGCCAAATTCTCGAAGTGTGAATTTTGGTTGCAAGAAGTGCAATTCCTAGGACATATGGTGAATCATGAAGGCATTCATGTAGATCCTGCTAAGATAGAGGCAATTACCAAATGGAAGGTTCCGCAATCCGCAATGGAAATTAGAAGTTTTATAGGTTTAGCTTGATACTATAGACGGTTTATTAAGGATTTTTCCAAGATAGCTGTACCATTAACTAAGCTAACCTGTAAAGCAGTTAAGTTTGAATGGGGACCTAAGCAAGAAGAAGCTTTTAGGATTTTAAAGCAAAAGTTAACGAATGCCCCAATCCTAGCTTTGCCAGAAGGAACTGAAGATTTTGAAGTTTATTGTGATGCTTCAAAATTAGGATTAGGATGTGTGCTAATGCAACGCAAGAAGGTAATTGCGTATGCTTCAAGGCAACTGAAAAAGCACGAAGAAAATTATACAACTCATGACTTAGAATTAGGAGCCATAATTTTTGCCCTTAAGATTTGGAGACATTATCTGTACGGAGGTAAATTTACTGTCTATACGGATCACAAAAGTTTAAGATATATATTTGGGCAAAAAGAGTTAAATATGAGGCAAAGGAGATGGATGGAAATCCTAAGTGACTACGACTGTGATATTCAGTATCACGAAGGAAAGGCAAATGTAGTAGCAGATGCCTTAAGTCGTAAGTACCATGAGAAACAACGTCGGGTTCGTGCTCTTCGATTAAATCTACAATTAGATTTAATGGAATAACTAAAACATTTCCAGGAAACAGCAATCAAGGATGATGCTGAAGGAATGAAGGGACGGATTAAAGAATTAGAACAAGGAGCTGATGGAATTTGGAGATTCCACAAAAGCAGAATTTGGGTACCTAAGCAGGGAGAATTAAGAAATAAGATTTTAGAGGAAGCTCATAAATCTAGGTATACTATGCACCCAGGAAATAATAAGATGTACCAAGATTTAAGAAATAACTTTTGGTGGATAGGAATGAAAAAGGATATAGCTCGATATGTTTCTAAGTGTCTTACTTGTTCTCAAGTTAAGACAGAACATCAAAAACCTTCAGGTCTACTACAACAATTAGAAATGCCTGTATGGAAATGGGAACTCATAACAATGGATTTTGTTACTAAGTTACCCAAAACCAGAAAAGGTAATGATGCGATTTGGGTAATTGTGGATCGATTAACCAAATCAGCTCACTTTCTACCTATGAAGGAAACCTTTAGCATGGAAAGCTTGGCAAAGTTGTATGTAGATGAAGTCGTATCTTTACATGGAGTTCCACTCTCCATTGTTTCCGATAGAGATAGTCGTTTTACTTCTCATTTTTGGACAAGTTTCCAAGAAGCAATGGGAACTCGACTAAATCTAAGCACTGCATATCATCCTCAGACAGACGGACAAAGTGAAAGGACAATCCAAACTCTGGAAGACATGCTCAGAGCATGTGTGATAGATTTTGGTGGAAACTGGGATGATCATTTACCTTTAATTGAATTCTCCTATAACAATAGTTATCATTCAAGCATTGAAACTGCCCCATTCGAGGCACTATATGGAAGAAAGTGCAGAACTCCAGTATGTTGGGCAGAAATAGGAGAAAGTCAATTATCAGGTCCGGAGATTGTGCAACACTGATAAGATCACTCAGACCAAGGAAAGACTGAAGACTGCTTGAGATCGGCAAAAAAGATATGCAGACAATAGACGGAAGCCGTTAGAATTCCAAGTGGGAGACAAAGTACTATTGAAAGTTTCTCCTTGGAAAGGAGTAGTTCGATTCGGTAAGAAAGGAAAGCTAAATCCAAGATACGTAGGACCATTTTCAGTGATCCAACGTATAGGACCAGTTGCTTATCGTTTACAACTACCAGAAGAATTAGTTGGAGTACATGATGTATTTCATGTATCCAATCTTAAGAAATGCCTATCAGACGAATCTTTGGTAGTACCTCTTCAAGACATAGAGGTAAACGACAAGTTAAAATTTTTTGAGAAACCTCTTCAAATCGAGGATCGAAAGATCAAATTTCTCAAGCACAAGCGACTAGTTCTAGTCAAAGTCAAGTGGGATTCAAAGAGAGGAGCTGAATACACTTGGGAGCTGGAATCTGAAATGAAGCGAAAGTATCCTCACTTATTCCAATGAATCTCGAGGACGAGATTTTAATTAAGGTGGGGAGGATGTAAGGACTCTCAAAAATGCTTTAAAAATACCCGTAAGTAAAAACCCGGACCCCTGAAACCTTACCCTACATTAAAAAGCAAGAAAAACAAAAATATGGGTTCCAGGCGGGCCGCGTAAAAGACAAGGGATGTCTTACGCGGGCCGCGTCAACCTTGTGTTGACCGGATAAGTGTTCCGGATCCACGTAGCAACTACCTGGCTAACCTACTTGTGACAGGTCAAAGCTAGTCGTAGACTGGGCGGCACGCAGGCCGCGACAGGTCCTAATTTTAACTATAAATAGCCCGTCACTCGCACAATCCACTGGTGTCAAAATCTTTTCGTAAAAACGAATTGATAAAGCTCTGAACTCGAAAATACAACTTTAATTAGTCGGGTGCTGCTCCGATACCGGGTATTAACTCGATCGCTGCTACGATTCAATGTCCGATCGATTAAACTATCCAATGGATGTTTAAGTGCTGCCCACATTAGGGTTTATGCTTTGTCATTTGTCATTAATTCGATGGATGTTTAAGTATCGCACTTTGTCATTCGATGTGAAGGTTTAATCTCGTGAGTTATCGTAAATGCTGTATTAGTTACTAACCGAGTTCGTGTGCATTTTATTAAATTTAGGTTAAAAAGGCTAATCAGTAGGCTAGACTCTGCTCAATTAAATCTGCAATGTGAGTCATTCTCTTTTTACCAAATTTGATTTCCAAATCATGTTTACTTTTAAAGTTATAAGTACAGTGATTAAGTTTATGTAATCACCAAATTACAGCCGGTATGTGGGGTATTGTGCACATTACTACTGTTTTTATCACTTTAGGTGGGCGAACCTAATTAGTGATACTCTTCACTATTGGGTGACAGGACTCAATAGTGATATGACCACAGTCACCGAAACGAGTCGATGACAAATACTGTGGGTAGTTGGTTGATATCTGAAACATTGTAATCTCTCTTAATACTGTAAATTATAACAAACGTGTCATTTTATTAAAAAGAATGATTCACCAGTATTTCCCGCTGACAAAACCTTTTTCAAACATGTTTCAGGTGATCTGTTGTGATCCAGGAAAAGTGCCGTGCAGCACTATCAGCTTAAGGAAGTGGCTCAGTATAAAATAAAGAAACATGTTTTGTAAAATAAAGATTTCTCCGTGAAATCATATGAATGTAAATTACCGGGGTTTTATCCCGAGTTGTGAAATAAAATAAATCGGGAAATTACAGTTTTAAAAAGATCCTGAAGAAAACTTCCGCTGTTAAATTAATACCACGGGATTTTCTGTCCCGCGGCTCCTGAAAAGGGTAAAACCGGGTCGGGGGCCGTGACACCTACCTTATGTAACTAAAGTTGAAACTTCACATGTCTAATTTTTGTACATTTGTTGGTACTTTGACTTTTAATTGATGTGCTCAGCATTCCCAGACTCTTAAATCTTATTTTTACATCCTTTTTCACTCTATCTATATTAACACCGACATATTATATGTCACATTATTAAGCTCATAAAACTCTTTAAGTTTCCCTGTTAGATAAATAAATAACCTTTATGTCTTCGATATAAAAAAAGGATTAGTCAAAACCTTCCATTAGTGCAGCTGCTAATGGAAGGTTTTGACTGATTCTTTTTTATATCGAAGACATAAAGGTTATGTATTTATCAAATAGGGCAACTTAAAGAGTTTTATGAGTTTAATAATTTCACATATAATATGTCGGTGTTAATATAGACAGAGTGAAAAAGGATGTAAAAATAAGATTTAAGGGTCTGGGAATAAGATGAGCCAAAATGGGTAACATTTATTCCAATATACATAAAAGATATTTGCTTGACCAAATAAACTGGTCTTTTGAAAATTATTTTCAAATTATGTAAACACATAAGAGTTAAAATGATTTTATGCTATATGAATGCAATTATCTTTCTAAATTACTCCATCATAGATTGCCTTTTGGATTTTTCATGAAAGACTTTATTGTGGTGGCGGGAATTTTATTTTAATTTGTGTGCATTTTTAGTTCTAACTAGAAGAATGACCCCGCGCGCGTTGCGTCGCGACCAACGAAATTGACATATTGTTGATCAGATTCACATTTACAATGTGTTAAAGATGTTTTTGTCGGTTAACTTTGTATTACTATCTTATACAAATAAGTAATTCACCAAATAAGCTCAATAAAATTAATGGTGTCATAATTATTACGTTACATGACTTGTATCTATATAAATAACATATCGTATTAAGCTCCCCGCGTTACGGCGGGGGCGTAAAACCGTGACAAATAGCACCAATGGCACACTATAGCCAACGACCACCAACATTGAAGTTGCGGCGTCTTAACGTGGAAAAATTAGACCGACATATAAAACATAGAAAATAATAACTAACTCGATTTAGGACTCGCGCGATGTGACGGACTTATTTGATGCCCTCATTCAGTTCTTCACAAGGCGTTCCCCCTTTGCCTCCACCACCTTCTGGATCCCAGAAGAATGCTGAGAATGCTGCGAAGAAACCAACTCCCATTTTCTCAAAACCTCCAACTTCTTCTGCTTCTTACACTCCCACTACTAGTGACATGTTTACTTTGATTTTGCAGATGAAGGATCATATACAGCAACAGGATAAGACTAATGAAAAGATTCTCAAAGAAATCGGAGATCTCAAGAAACAAAAGAAAACGGCAGAGGATCATTCCCCACTGATGCCCAGATCTTTGAATTTTGATACTCCGGTGATTACTTCTCAGCCATCAGTGGTTCCAGATGTTCAATATGTGGGTGGACCAAAAGGAGTGCACTATGGAGCAACAACAGTGACCCAGGCATCAGGTTCATATCTCCAGCCAGCGGGATCCTATCCTCAGCATATGGGATCCCTCATGAATTCAGGAGGATACTCAGGAGCGCAGCAGATTCAAGGATCTTCCTTAGTTCCAGGATCGTTCCAGGTTCAAGGATCCTCCTTTGTTCCAGGATTATCCCAGGTTCAAGGATCCTCCATTGTTCCAGGATCATCCCAGGTTCAAGGATCCTCCTTTGTTCCAGGATCATCCCAGGTTCAAGGATCCTCCTTTGTTCCAGGATCATCCCAGGTTCAAGGATCCTCCTTTGTTCCAGGATCATCCCAGTTTCAGGGATCCTTCCAGATGCCAGGATCCTTGAGGAGTTTGCAAACAGGAAGTTCAGATGTCCATCAGGGAGATTTTATTCCAATGCAGACCAATGCTTCTACTGGTCCTTCGATCATTCCAGAGCCCCAACAATATGGATTAACATCCATTCTTCCTAATTTGAATCCAATGGGAGGTAACACTTTTAATAATTCTTATACTACTAACCATGGCCTTATGCAGGATCCAGGTATCAATCATGCCATGGCCAGAGAATTGCAAAAGTTGAAGGATATGATATCAAGTGTTCCAGGAGTGGTCAAACCTATCCCAGAGATTGCAGATGGGAGCCACAAGATATCTCATTTTGCACCACCAATCTGTGATGCTGAGATACCCAAGAGGTTCCATGTCCCAACTATGAAGCTGTATGATGGTTCGACGGATCCTGAAGAACACATAGCACAATACAGGGAGAGGATGGAGATCAATCCAATCCCAGAAAGGTTAAAGGAAGCATGCCTGTGCAAAGGATTCGGATCCACTCTTACTGGATCAGCTCTCAAATGGCTGCTAAGTCTTCCCCCCTACTCTATTACCTCATTTGCTAATCTAGTTAACTTATTTAATAATCAGTTTTCTTGTAGTAGAAAATTTGAACGATTAACTAGTGATCTATATAGGATAACTCAGGGTCATAATGAATCATTAAGGGATTACATTACCAAATTCAGTAAAGAATCTTTAGACATTCCCAACTTGGATATAGCCACGGCTGTTGAGGCCTTTAAGATGGGATTGCTTAGGGATTCATTGTTCTATGATGATCTTGTTATGACACCATGCAGGAACTTAGATGAGGTAAGAACCCGGGCCCTTAGGTTCATCCGGCTAGAGGATGACAAAAGGATCCAGGAGAGGTTAGCAGGATCCTCAAAGCAGGATAAGCAAGGATCCTCATTCAGGAATAACAAGTTCAGATCCTATAACAGATCTGATAACCAGAACGTGCATGCTGTTGATCAAGAAGAGGATGATGAGGATTATCCTCCAATCTCTGAATATTGTTTTTCTGTTGATACCAATGAATTAATCCTTGCGATGCAGAATCTAGGTGATAAAGCCAGATAGCCCAGAAAGAATGATAGGCCAGCTGCAACTAAGGATAAATCAAAGTGGTGTGCATACCATGAAGATTTTGGGCATCTCACAGAAGAATGCATTGCACTAAGAAAGGAAATTTGATACTTGTTGAGCAAGGGACATCTGAAAGAATTATTGGGAAGAAAAAAGTCAAGGACTCAGGATCCTGAAAGGATCCCTGAGAAAGCTCCGGCACCTCCAGCAGATGCACAAGTAATAAACTTTATTTCTGGAGGATTGGACATTTGTGGCACATCCTTCTCAGCAGCTAAAAGGCATGCAAAGGAAACTAAAATGGATAATGGAGAAAGACCTGTTCGAACCTCAAGTGTCTCCGAAGGAAAAGTCATAACCTTTGATTAGGATGATCGTGTTGATATCCAGGATCCTCACCACGATGGTTTAGTTATTACTCTTTTTATTTCTAACCATTTTGTCCGCAGGATCCTTATAGACGGAGGAAGCTCAGTGAACATTATCCAGCTTGATGTTCTAAAGAAGATGGGTATTCCTGAATCAGATATCATACCAAGATCCTCCGTACTCGTGGGATTTAGTGGCGAAACTAAGAATACCCTAGGGGACATTAAGCTCCCAATATACATCGAAGGCCTACACTCTTATCAAAAATTTTGTGTTATTGACTGTTTATCTTGTTGTAATGTTATCCTTGGCAGGCCCTGGATACACGATATGAAGGCAGTCCCATCAACTTACCATCAATGTGTGAAGCTCTCTAGTCCTTGGGGAATAGTCAAGATTGATAGTGATCAGCAGGAGGCCAAGAATTGCTATACTTCATCGATGAAACCAGCCTCAAAGTCAAGGGAGCAATAGCAATCAAAGTATCCTCCAAGGGATGTCTTGGAGGCAAGAGAGCAGGATGTGGTAGAAATCCTCATGGATCCTCATGATCCTGAATCCAAAATCTATATCGGATCAGGGATCCTTGGCGAAATGAAAGAAGACCTCGTATCCTTCCTCAAAAGGAGAAAGACTACCTTTGCATGGAAACACGAAGACATGACAGGCATATCTAAAGATGTAATCACTCACAAACTTGGCATTGATAGGTCCTTCAAACCAATCCATCAAAGGAGAAGAAAGTTTGCACCGGAAAGAAATGCCATTATCCAGGAAGAGGTAGAGAAATTGTTCCGGGCAGGTATGATTAGAGAGGTCAAGTATCCAAGATGGTTGGCCAATGTGGTTGTTGTTCAAAAGAAAAACGGAAAGTGGAGGGTATGTGTCGATTTTACCGATTTAAATAAGGCATGTCCCAAGGATCCTTTCCCATTACCCCACATTGACTCCATGGTGGATGCAACGGCGGGTCATGAACTGTTAACTTTTATGGATGCTTCATCTGGATTTCAACAAATCCAAATGGAACCATCTGATCAAGAGGATACAGCCTTCATGACTCCAGCTGGTATATACTGTTATATTGCTATGCCGTTCGGACTAAGAAATGCAGGTGCAACTTATCAAAGGCTAGTGAATATGATGTTCAAGGATCAGATTGGACAAACTATGGAGGTTTACATAGACGATATGGTGGTAAAATCCATAAAAGCTGAGGATCACTTAAGGGACTTGGAGGAAGCATTCGATATCCTTGACAAATATAACATGAAACTTAATCCTTCAAAATGTCACTTTGGTGTTAAAGCAGGTAAATTCTTAGGTTACATGGTGACCAAGAGAGGCATTGAAGCTAGCCTGGAACAAATCAAAGCTATAGTGAATATCAAATCTCCGGCTAATGCTAAGGATGTTCAAAGGCTAACAGGCAGGATAGCAGCTTTGAACAGATTTATATCCAAATCCTCAGAGAAGTGCAAAGAATTCTATGATATCCTAAGGAAGAACAAGAAATTTGAGTGGACTGAGAAGCATGAAAATGCCTTGAGAGCCCTCAAAGATTACCTATCCTCAGCCCCGGCCTTGCTGAAACCAGAAAAAGGCGATGTGCTATCCTTGTATCTTGCAGTATCCTCAAAAGCAGTAAGTGCGGTCCTTGTTAAGGATCATGAAGGTACACAACATCCTGTCTATTATGTAAGTAAAAGTTTACTTGATGCCGAATCCAGGTATTCACACGTTGAAAAGCTTATTCTTGCGTTAATTATGGCATCCACTAAGTTGAGACATTATTTTGAAACTCATGTTATTGTTGTTAAAACTAATTTTCTAATTAAGAATGTCCTCAGGAAACCAGAGATGTCAGGAAGGATGGCTAAGTGGGCAGTGAAGCTTAGTGCCTATGATATAAGATATAAGCCTAGGACAGCCATCAAATCCCAAGCATTAGCTGACTTTGTGGCTGATTTCAGTAGTGATTTACAAAAAGAAGCTGAGTTAGAAGTCCAGCAGCTAGAGGAGACCAAGGATCCTTGGATACTCTATACTGATGGATCCTCAAATGTAAAAGGCACAGGGCTTGGAATACTACTAAAATCGCCATAGGGGGACATAATACCCCACTCTATAGCTTGTGAGTTCCAAACCACTAACAATGAGGCTGAATATGAAGCCTTAATTGCTGGTTTGCAAATTGCTAAGCATATGGGGATCAGGTATCTTGAGGTACATGTAGATTCATTGTTAATTACAAACCACTTTAATGGATCCTATGCTGTTAAAGGTGAAAAGCTAACCAAATATTTAGAGATAGTCAAAGAATTGGCACTCTCCTTTGTTTCCTTTAGTTTGACACAAGTACCAAGGGAAGAAAATACAGAAGCTGATGCATTGGCTAACTTAGGATCATCTTTGAAGATCCCGGAGGATATCAAGATCCCTATTATCCATATCCTGACCCCGGCTATCGAGGATCATGTGGCTATGGAGATAGGAAACAATTCTGCAGTTATCCCTAGTGAGGATACTCAATCCCATTCAGGATCAGGATCATGGATCTCACCAATCATGAGATACTTACAACATGGAGAGATTCCTACAGGAGAAAACCCTAGGGCTTTCAAAATTAAGGTATCTCAATTCATAATTTTAAATAATATGTTGTATAGACGATCTCTTGCAGGACCATACTTGAGATGCATTGAGGATCCTGAAATCCAAGAAGTTTTAAAAGTCTTCCATGAAGGAGATTGTGGAAACCACACTGGGGGGCAGGGCATTATTCTCAAGGATCCTGAGGACAGGATACTACTGGCCGACCATGAAAAGAGATGCTGTGGAGTATGCTAAGAGATGTGATCCTTGTCAGAGACACAGCAATATCCTTCATCAACCAGCTGAATTATTGCATCCTATATCCTCCTCTTGGCCATTTATGAGATGGGGTATGGATATAGTTGGTAAGCTCCCTAAGGCACCTGGTGGAAAAGTGTTCATGCTAGCTATGACTGATTACTTCTCCAAGTGGATAGAGGCTGAAGCTTTTGCCCAAGTCAGAGAAAAGGAAGTTATATCCTTCATTAAAAGAAATATTATAACCTGATTTGGAATTCCTTCTGAAATTATATGTGATAATGGTTCCCAATTTATTGGGGGCAGAACCACTAACTTTTGTGACAGCTGGGGGATTAAGATGATAACATCAACACCAGTCCACCCACAAGCTAATGGTCAAGCAGAATCATCCAACAAGATCATCATCAACAATTTGAAGAAGAAGCTTGGATCCAAGAAAGGGAAATGGGCAGAAGAACTACCTTATGTGCTTTGGGCTGATAGGACAACCCCTAAGAATGCTACTGGTCAAACGCCATTCTCTTTGGTATTTGGGGCAGAATCAGTGATCCCAACAGAAATGGTGGTTCCAACTGCTAGAACAAGTACCCGTGATCCTAAGGAAAATGATGAGAACTTGGCCCAAGACCTGGATACTATTGAGGAAATCAGGGATCTGGCTAGGATAAGGATGGCCAGTTATCAACAAAGAATGGCTGGTGCCTACAACAAAAATGTCAGGGTAAAACCGGGTCGGGGGCCGTGACAGAAAAAGGTGGTATCAGAGCCACTGAATTAAGCCAATTAAGTATTTAGAAAATACTTAATTTCACTAATTGCTATTTTGTGATTATGTGTTTTATTATTTGATTATTTGTGTACAGTATGGGTAAGCAAAAGCTTTCAAACATCTATCTTAAATTAGATAGGTCATCCAATGAGAAGGGAAGTTCATCTCAAACTAAACCCTCAAAATACTCTGCCATTCCTGAAGAAGGAATATTTGTGCAAAAGGCACAATATGAGGAACCACTTTCTCCTAATAAAAGAAGTTTGATTATTAGGAAAAGTCAAGTGAAAATAAAGAAATCGCGAGAAAAGAAAGTTAATCAAGAAACCCAGGAATTAACCAGTAAATCACCTTGGGAAGACAAGTTAGATGAAAAATGTGCAGATCTTTATATGTTAGCTACAGTAGCAGTAAATGCAAATCTTTAACTTGTTTCAGTTTTAGTAACCATATCACCTACGAGCTAGAAAATCTTTCCAGTAAATAAATAAATTTACAATAAACCATAGTGTGTTTTAAAATTTTAGTTGTTTTGCAGTCACATGGTATGCAATAATATTTAAAGGTTATTTATGAAAATTTTGACTTAGTAATTTTTGTTTATTTTGCATATGTGCTAAACAACATGAACAACTTGTCTGACGCCCTTCAAAATTTAAATCTCTATCCGGTAAAAATAGAGGTTTCCAGAGATTTCAATAGATATATACCAGACATAGAAGAACCTGTGGAATTCAATGCTCCACCTCCAGAGAAACCTAAACCCAAGAAAAGGAGGAGATTTGTGGGATGGAGACGTGTGCGTAGGAGGAAGCCTACAACTAGGAAGATCCCTAAAATAGAAAATCCATTAGACAAAGGAAAAGGGGTTGAAGTTAGTGAAGGTTCTAGGCCACTGGAAATGGAATTGGGAGGAGATTCTAGGCCACCGGGAATGGAGTATGGAGAAGGTTCTAGGCAAACCCAGAGGGAAGTCGGGGAAAGCTCTAGACATATTGATGAGTTACCTTTTCAGGAATAATTAGATCAGGCATTGGCAAGCTGTGATGTCATCAGGCCAATTAATAATAATCTATACCCTACTCTTGAAACACAATTACCAATGAACTTGGACCCAGCAATCCCAGAACCTATAATCCACACCCAGCCTCTAGGAATAGATGAATGGTGGACAAATGATTGGCAGTTCCAAAACCTGATTAACAGTCCCTATTCCTTTCTTCCTCAATTCGATCCAGAACCTCTACCAAATCCACCGATGAGTAAGGAGAATATGGCTGAACTCCGCCATTTTGGCAAAGAACTAATGGATGCTGGGAATAGGATCCGAGAGATTGGGGGACAAATCTCATGGAAATATGATGAGAGGGAACATCGTTATTAAAAATGCAAGTTGAGGAGGGAGAAGTAGGTGGTGAATCTGTGTTTGTATAATAACAATAATATTAATAAAAATTAGTATGTGTAAAATAAACAATAAAACGGTTGTAAGATAAAAATGTATATGGAAGCATAATATAATCTATAAAATAAAAGAAAATTTTACAATTGTGGTTGTATATTGGGTTACGTAATTATGTGCAATTAATTGTTATATTGGATTGTTTCTTATTTTATACTAATTATTTATAAATTAATTATCAGATGGAAAACGCTAATAATGAACCAGTAAATGAGGTTAATCAATCTGAACAACAACCAGGGGATCAATATATGACTAGGCAAGATATAGAAAATATCGTTGCTCAAGGGATAGCCAATACTATTCCAGCAATAGTCGCTGCTGTCCAGAAACCTGTTGAACCTCAACAAATCATTCCCAGTAAACGTATTTCTGAAGATAACTTCAGTAATAGCGTAAACGGGGGAAATTATCATAGTAATCATGATAATGAACCACGACAAGCTCCGCTCCCTAAGAAAATGAAAGCTGCAACGCCTGGTTGCACTTATAAAGAATTTCTTGCTTGTAAACCCGCTGAATTTGCAGGCAATGAAGGAGCAACTGCAGCACTGCGTTGGTTTGAGAAAACTGAGGCAGTGATTATAATCAGTAAATGTGCCGAAAACGACAAAGTTATGTATGCGTCAAATCTATTCAAAGAAGGGGCGCTAGAATGGTGGAACACGGTATTACAAGCTAAAGGAAGAAATAGGGCCTATGCCATGAGTTGGGAAGAATTTAAGAATCTTGTAGAAAGAAAATTTTGTCCCGAATATGAAAAAGATCAAATGGCAAATAAGTTCCTAAACCATCGTATGACGGGTGTAGATTGTCGTGGTTATACTTCGACATTCTTTGAATATGCTAGAGTGGTACCAACACTGGCTTCGCCAGAACCGGTACTCATTTCTCGCTATATTTGGGGACTGATTAGTGAAATCCGTAACATCGTTAAAGCTGCGAGACCTCGCACTATTGATGATGCTGTGGAATTAGCTAACACCCTAACTGACGAACTGGTACGCACAAGAGATGAAAACAGGAAAAAGGAACTAGCTCAGAAAATTACCCAAGGATTTCGTATGGGTAGTAATAATAGCTTCAAGAGAAGAGGAACAGGGCAATCTTCAACTTCGCCATTCTGCAAGAATTGCAAAAAGAAACATTATGGAAGATGTAATGTAACCTGCAATTTTTGCAAAGCTGTAGGACATCGGGAAGAAAACTGCAGAAGGAAAACCATAGTCTGCTTTAACTGTGGTGAAGCAGGACATTTCAAAACAGAATATCCTAAATTGGTTAAACCAGCAGACAACAAAGCTAAACCAGCCGATTGAGCTACTAAGAAGAATGTTCGTGCTTTCCAATTAACTACTCAAGAAGCAGAACTCATTCCAGATGTGATAGCCGGTACGTTCTTAGTTCACAACATCTATGCAAAAGTATTATTTGACTCTGGTGCAAACCAAAGTTTTATAAATACTTCATTCTGCCAAGCTCTTAATTTACCTTTAACCCAACTTATGCAGATTTTTACAGTCGAAACGGCAGATGGAAATTCTGTCAAAATCGATAAGGTTTTGCAAAAAGAAAATATAGAACTCTCAGGTTATAAATTTCATGCAAACCTATTGCCAATGAATTTAACTGGATTCGATGTCGTATTAGGAATGGATTGGTTAGTAGCCAACCATGCTCGAATCCTTTGTGATAAGAATTCCGTAGAAATTCAAGCCCCTAATGGAAAAGTAATCACGATTACAGGAGATAAACCACGTAAACCCATGAAGTTCATATCAGTAATGAAAGTTGCTAATTATGAACGAAAACAAGGAATAGTGTATATGATTTCGGTAATCATTAGCACTAAGGGTAAAGAACTTAAGGAAATTCCTGTAGTCTCGGAATATTCAGATGTATTCCCAGAAGAATTACCAGGATTACCACCAGATAGGGAAGTAGAATTTAGGATTCATCTAATTCCAGGAACTACACCGATAGCCAAGGCACCTTATCGGTTAGCACCCACGGAAATGTTAGAATTGAAAAAGCAATTAGATGAATTACTAAGTAAAGGTTTCATACAACCTAGTTCATCCCCATGGGGAGCACCAGTATTGTTTGTGAAAAAGAAGGATGGTTCAATGAGAATGTGTATTGATTATAGAGAATTAAATAAAGTTACAATTAAGAATCGATACCCATTACCTAGAATTGATGATCTTTTTGATCAACTTCAAGGGGCTAGATATTTTTCTAAGATCGACTTACGCTCCGGATATCATCAATTGAAGGTACAAGAAGAAGACATACCTAAAACTGCTTTCAGAACTAGGTATGGTCATTACGAGTTTACAGTCATGCCCTTCGGATTAACAAATGCTCCTGCAGCATTTATGGACATGATGAATAGAATCTGTAAACCGTATTTGGATAAATTTGTAATTGTCTTCATAGACGATATACTTATTTATTCCAAAAATCAGGACGAACACTGTCAACATCTGCATGCACTCTTAACTCTGCTAAGAAAAGAAAAGCTTTACGCCAAATTCTCGAAGTGTGAATTTTGGTTGCAAGAAGTGCAATTCCTAGGACATATGGTGAATCATGAAGGCATTCATGTAGATCCTGCTAAGATAGAGGCAATTACCAAATGGAAGGTTCCGCAATCCGCAATGGAAATTAGAAGTTTTATAGGTTTAGCTGGATACTATAGACGGTTTATTAAGGATTTTTCCAAGATAGCTGTACCATTAACTAAGCTAACCTGTAAAGCAGTTAAGTTTGAATGGGGACCTAAGCAAGAAGAAGCTTTTAGGATTTTAAAGCAAAAGTTAACGAATGCCCCAATCCTAGCTTTGCCAGAAGGAACTGAAGATTTTGAAGTTTATTGTGATGCTTCAAAATTAGGATTAGGATGTGTGCTAATGCAACGCAAGAAGGTAATTGCGTATGCTTCAAGGCAACTGAAAAAGCACGAAGAAAATTATACAACTCATGACTTAGAATTAGGAGCCATAATTTTTGCCCTTAAGATTTGGAGACATTATCTGTACGGAGGTAAATTTACTGTCTATACGGATCACAAAAGTTTAAGATATATATTTGGGCAAAAAGAGTTAAATATGAGGCAAAGGAGATGGATGGAAATCCTAAGTGACTACGACTGTGATATTCAGTATCACGAAGGAAAGGCAAATGTAGTAGCAGATGCCTTAAGTCGTAAGTACCATGAGAAACAACGTCGGGTTCGTGCTCTTCGATTAAATCTACAATTAGATTTAATGGAATAACTAAAACATTTCCAGGAAACAGCAATCAAGGATGATGCTGAAGGAATGAAGGGACGGATTAAAGAATTAGAACAAGGAGCTGATGGAATTTGGAGATTCCACAAAAGCAGAATTTGGGTACCTAAGCAGGGAGAATTAAGAAATAAGATTTTAGAGGAAGCTCATAAATCTAGGTATACTATGCACCCAGGAAATAATAAGATGTACCAAGATTTAAGAAATAACTTTTGGTGGATAGGAATGAAAAAGGATATAGCTCGATATGTTTCTAAGTGTCTTACTTGTTCTCAAGTTAAGACAGAACATCAAAAACCTTCAGGTCTACTACAACAATTAGAAATGCCTGTATGGAAATGGGAACTCATAACAATGGATTTTGTTACTAAGTTACCCAAAACCAGAAAAGGTAATGATGCGATTTGGGTAATTGTGGATCGATTAACCAAATCAGCTCACTTTCTACCTATGAAGGAAACCTTTAGCATGGAAAGCTTGGCAAAGTTGTATGTAGATGAAGTCGTATCTTTACATGGAGTTCCACTCTCCATTGTTTCCGATAGAGATAGTCGTTTTACTTCTCATTTTTGGACAAGTTTCCAAGAAGCAATGGGAACTCGACTAAATCTAAGCACTGCATATCATCCTCAGACAGACGGACAAAGTGAAAGGACAATCCAAACTCTGGAAGACATGCTCAGAGCATGTGTGATAGATTTTGGTGGAAACTGGGATGATCATTTACCTTTAATTGAATTCTTCTATAACAATAGTTATCATTCAAGCATTGAAACTGCCCCATTCGAGGCACTATATGGAAGAAAGTGCAGAACTCCAGTATGTTGGGCAGAAATAGGAGAAAGTCAATTATCAGGTCCGGAGATTGTGCAACACTGATAAGATCACTCAGACCAAGGAAAGACTGAAGACTGCTCGAGATCGGCAAAAAAGATATGCAGACAATAGACGGAAGCCGTTAGAATTCCAAGTGGGAGACAAAGTACTATTGAAAGTTTCTCCTTGGAAAGGAGTAGTTCGATTCGGTAAGAAAGGAAAGCTAAATCCAAGATACGTAGGACCATTTTCAGTGATCCAACGTATAGGACCAGTTGCTTATCGTTTACAACTACCAGAAGAATTAGTTGGAGTACATGATGTATTTCATGTATCCAATCTTAAGAAATGCCTATCAGACGAATCTTTGGTAGTACCTCTTCAAGACATAGAGGTAAACGACAAGTTAAAATTTTTTGAGAAACCTCTTCAAATCGAGGATCGAAAGATCAAATTTCTCAAGCACAAGCGACTAGTTCTAGTCAAAGTCAAGTGGGATTCAAAGAGAGGAGCTGAATACACTTGGGAGCTGGAATCTGAAATGAAGCGAAAGTATCCTCACTTATTCCAATGAATCTCGAGGACGAGATTTTAATTAAGGTGGGGAGGATGTAAGGACTCTCAAAAATGCTTTAAAAATACCCGTAAGTAAAAACCCGGACCCCTGAAACCTTACCCTACATTAAAAAGCAAGAAAAACAAAAATATGGGTTCCAGGCGGGCCGCGTAAAAGACAAGGGATGTCTTACGCGGGCCGCGTCAACCTTGTGTTGACCGGATAAGTGTTCCGGATCCACGTAGCAACTACCTGGCTAACCTACTTGTGACAGGTCAAAGCTAGTCGTAGACTGGGCGGCACGCGGGCCGCGACAGGTCCTAATTTTAACTATAAATAGCCCGTCACTCGCACAATCCACTGGTGTCAAAATCTTTTCGTAAAAACGAATTGATAAAGCTCTGAACTCGAAAATACAACTTTAATTAGTCGGGTGCTGCTCCGATACCGGGTATTAACTCGATCGCTGCTACGATTCAATGTCCGATCGATTAAACTATCCAATGGATGTTTAAGTGCTGCCCACATTAGGGTTTATGCTTTGTCATTTGTCATTAATTCGATGGATGTTTAAGTATCGCACTTTGTCATTCGATGTGAAGGTTTAATCTCGTGAGTTATCGTAAATGCTGTATTAGTTACTAACCGAGTTCGTGTGCATTTTATTAAATTTAGGTTAAAAAGGCTAATCAGTAGGCTAGACTCTGCTCAATTAAATCTGCAATGTGAGTCATTCTCTTTTTACCAAATTTGATTTCCAAATCATGTTTACTTTTAAAGTTATAAGTACAGTGATTAAGTTTTTGTAATCACCAAATTACAGCCGGTATGTGGGGTATTGTGCACATTACTACTGTTTTTATCACTTTAGGTGGGCGAACCTAATTAGTGATACTCTTCACTATTGGGTGACAGGACTCAATAGTGATATGACCACAGTCACCGAAACGAGTCGATGACAAATACTGTGGGTAGTTGGTTGATATCTGAAACATTGTAATCTCTCTTAATACTGTAAATTATAACAAACGTGTCATTTTATTAAAAAGAATGATTCACCAGTATTTCCCGCTGACAAAACCTTTTTCAAACATGTTTCAGGTGATCTGTTGTGATCCAGGAAAAGTGCCGTGAAGCACTATCAGCTTAAGGAAGTGGCTCAGTATAAAATAAAGAAACATGTTTTGTAAAATAAAGGTTTCTCCGTGAAATCATATGAATGTAAATTACCGGGGTTTTATCCCGAGTTGTGAAATAAAATAAATCGGGAAATTACAGTTTTAAAAAGATCCTGAAGAAAACTTCCGCTGTTAAATTAATACCACGGGATTTTCTGTCCCGCGGCTCCTGAAAAGGGTAAAACCGGGTCGGGGGCCGTGACACCTACCTTATGTAACTAAAGTTGAAACTTCACATGTCTAATTTTTGTACATTTGTTGGTACTTTGACTTTTAATTGATGTGCTCAGCATTCCCAGACTCTTAAATCTTATTTTTACATCCTTTTTCACTCTATCTATATTAACACCGACATATTATATGTCACATTATTAAGCTCATAAAACTCTTTAAGTTTCCCTGTTAGATAAATAAATAACCTTTATGTCTTCGATATAAAAAAAGGATTAGTCAAAACCTTCCATTAGTGCAGCTGCTAATGGAAGGTTTTGACTGATTCTTTTTTATATCGAAGACATAAAGGTTATGTATTTATCAAATAGGGCAACTTAAAGAGTTTTATGAGTTTAATAATGTCACATATAATATGTCGGTGTTAATATAGACAGAGTGAAAAAGGATGTAAAAATAAGATTTAAGGGTCTGGGAATAAGATGAGCCAAAATGGGTAACATTTATTCCAATATACATAAAAGATATTTGCTTGACCAAATAAACTGGTCTTTTGAAAATTATTTTCAAATTATGTAAACACATAAGAGTTAAAATGATTTTATGCTATATGAATGCAATTATCTTTCTAAATTACTCCATCATAGATTGCCTTTTGGATTTTTCATGAAAGACTTTATTGTGGTGGCGGGAATTTTATTTTAATTTGTGTGCATTTTTAGTTCTAACTAGAAGAATGACCCCGCGCGCGTTGCGTCGCGACCAACGAAATTGACATATTGTTGATCAGATTCACATTTACAATGTGTTAAAGATGTTTTTGTCGGTTAACTTTGTATTACTATCTTATAAAAATAAGTAATTCACCAAATAAGCTCAATAAAATTAATGGTGTCATAATTATTACGTTACATGACTTGTATCTATATAAATAACATATCGTATTAAGCTCCCCGCGTTACGGCGGGGGCGTAAAACCGTGACAAATAGCACCAATGGCACACTATAGCCAACGACCACCAACATTGAAGTTGCGGCGTCTTAACGTGGAAAAATTAGACCGACATATAAAACATAGAAAATAATAACTAACTCGATTTAGGACTCGCGCGATGTGACGGACTTATTAAACAGGAAAAAAATAGACGACGTAAACACACTGAACGACACACGTACGTTGCCCCATGTTACCTCGCATAATTTAGAATGAAGCGCATAACAAAACGTAAAATCGTTGAACCACACACACACACATTGTGCCGTGTTAAGTCGCAAAATTTAGATCTAAATGTAAAACGAAAAATTTTGCAAAATATGAAAAACATAGGGGATCAAAGTTGAAAGTAAAAAGGTTGTGAGGTTAAATTAGAAAAACTAAAAACTTTTGGGTTAAAACTACAAAATCAAGTAGTTTTGGGTTTAAAGTGAAACATCATTTTTTTTTTTTTTTGAAAAAAAGGGTATTGGATTTTAATAATCCCAAGTTTCACTAATTGGCCGGTAATAATCCTAACTTCAAAAATTGCCTACAACAGTCCCAACTTGTAAGATTTTGGTCACCAATGATTCTTGTCTAACTGGGTTATAACCTTGTTGGGCTGGTGACCTGCAACTTATTCCGGCGACCCGTTTTACCCCTGAAACCACCAAACGAGACCACCACCAATCATCTCCGACCTCCTGTAATCTTCTCCGCTTCTCAAAAGTTTAAAATTTCCACCATCTACGCAACTCCGGTGACCTGCAACTTATTCCGACGACCTTCTTTACCCCTGAAACCACCAAAGGAGACCACCACTTGACATCTCCAACCTCTAGTGACCTTCTCCGCCGCTCAAAACTTCAAAAAACTAACTGGGTTATAACCCAGTTAGACAAGGATCATTGGTGGCCAAAATCTTACAAGTTGGGACTGTTGTAGGCAATTTTTGAAGTTGGGATTTTTACCGGCCAATTAGTGAAACTTGGGATTATTAAAATCCAATACCCCTTGAAAAAACCCCAAAATATGGGGTACAACACTCTAATGTCTCATCTTGTTATAAATTTATATTATGTAAATTTATAATATAATCACCACATATGACAAACTCTAAATAACTTACAAAGTACAACAATTAGATGTATAAAACATACATAAAGCCAAATCTACAACTCAGTTAAGCTCTACAATGTTATAAATATAAATTTATAGTATATAATATAATGTAAATTTATAATATAATCACCACACATGGCAAACTCTAAATAACTTAAAAAGTACAACAATTAGATGCATAAAACATACATAAAGCCAAATGTACAACTCATTAAGCTCTACAATGTTATAAATTAATAGTATATAAATTCTATTCATCTTAAATATAAGAAATGGCTTGGATGCTGGGTCTAATTATATAACTGTGAGTATCTTGTAAATCAAACGCACGCCGTAAAAAGTATGTACAAAAGTTACTTTTTTCACCCCCCCCCCCCTCCTCTCACATACTTACAGGTGGGGCCTGCGTGGGACCGACAGTTTTCCTCTCACAAGGGGGGGTGTAATCAGGAAGAGGGGGGGGTGTATAGAATGAGCCAATTTAAAGTGTAATCTTGGTTCCTAGTGTTGGAGATTATGGTTTCAAACAAATCACTTATTTGTATTTATTTTTGTAATACAAATAATCTATTTTTTTTAGAATCTGTATCTGTTGGTTCAGTGAGAATTGAGTAATCCATTTTTGTTTACATATTTTTCTATGATGCTTTAAATGTTCTAATTTTTTTATCTCCTACCAAATGGGAGGTGTTTCTGAAAGGGTTTTTTTTAATGTCCTCTCCATGTACGTTTGGAAATAAGTAAGTATATTAGATCTAAGACAGAAGGAATTCATATACATTAAATAAACTATATCTACATCTACTTTCAAGGCATCATTTGTTAATCAAGGAAATGTCATAAAAGGTAAAATGAACCCATCTAACAGACTTGACATAGAATGAAAACCTGCAAGATTCAAACTGGTGGAAATTGGTTTTGGCTGTGGACTGAACTCGAATAATCCTACATTTTTTTAGAAAACGAAGCTGAATCTCCCTTGTCACGTAAGGAATTCTTTTCCTGGTCATCATCAAAACTGTTGACTCTGATAACCTCGCCCCATTTTCAAAGGAGTTCTTCTTGGTTTGCTATGTTTTTTTTAAGTTCGCGAACCTAAATAAAAAATTATTAGTATAGCGTATTTATCTAATGATATAGAAACACATAGTGTCATATTAAAGTTTATAAATAGCATGTCTCGTCACTAATTTTGATGTGCAGATCTGATTTGCAAGGGCTAAAATGAGGGCTACACTTCATGCTCTCAACATTGTCAATGTCGTGCTGCAAGTTTTCAAAAATACATGACAGATAAATATAAAAATGAAGAAATGAAAGAAAAGGTAAGCCATTGAACTATTGAAGTTAAATTTGCCGGCTTGTAATAGTATTTTTCATTGCATCATGTCTCTGTTTCAATTTACGCCCTTTTATAATCGAACTGAAACCAAAAACAGGGTAAGTATGTATAGGTTATTTGAAAGTATTGCCATAAAGTTTTCGAATAGATGCATAAATACACATATATAGGGTTAAATGCATACTTGTGCTTCAGAATTGGCTTCTGCAAATACGATTTGCTACGTCACAGTAACCGTGTGTAGACGCATTTAAGTGTGTGAAACTTTTGAAAGTTTTTGCATACCATACATACCATGCTGCATTTAAATAGGCTACATTGCAACCGCCACATCCAGTGGCGGAACTAGAAGAAATATTCAGGGGTATCCCAATTTTTTTTATCTAGACCCATTTCTAAGAATTTGATGGCCCCTAAAGGGGCCTGTGCGGCTAATAAAATTGGGCCCTTAAATTATATATATATAGGCTTCGGTTCAATTAAGAACCATCACGAGTTGTGAGAATTATGAGAACTCCTACTTCACGTGTGAGTTGGGTCACAAGTTTTTTGCACAAACGTAGATGAAAATATTAAAAACACATCTGTAAAGCAAAAAAAAAAACAAAAAAATTTGTCGAGTCAGTAGTTACGTTTGATGTAAGTTTTGTTTATGCCTAATGTAAATTTTGTTACGGTGATGAATTTTTTTTACAACTAATGTAAATTTTCGCATGCGACATTTTTTTGTTGGAACAAGTGATTTTTTTAAGATTTTTGAGAAAAAAAAATTGTCAAAAAACCTTTTAGAAAGCCTAGTTCTAATGGTTCTCACAACTCAAATTTTACCTTTTACTTATATATATAATTACTAGGTTATAGATCTGTGTATTAAACAAGTTGAATAAAGATATTAAATAGTTAGTAATAATATTTATAAATTATAATATGATGTTTTAAGATAAGATATAATTAAATTATGTATTATTTAGGTATAAATATGTGTGTATAGTAAAACTATTAAAAAAACAAAATTATTAATGAACATGTAAAATAATAAATAAACAACGTGAAAAAAAGTAGTTTACAATCAATTAAATAAAGTAAAGGATAGAATACTAATTAAATCTTTGCAGAATAGGCCTTTTCATTCCCAATGCCATATTATTTTATTATTATATTAATAATATAACTTCATCTTCTTCTTCTTCAAGAAGTGCCGCATGCAAGTCCCGTACCGGAAATTTTCGCCGTCAAATCTAAAATTTCATTTCTTTTTTTTTTCATTTATACTTAGGGGTATCCCAAATAAATAAAACGGATAATAAAAGAAAAATTGCACTTCGCGAAGAAAGTTGAGGGGTATCCCGGGCAACCCCTCGCCACCATATAGATCCGCCCCTGGCCACATCCCACCTTTTTCACATACCACGTTAGATGATACTCGTCTCAACTTTTTCGCATCTATTTTTATCACATGGTTTAGTTCTAGTTTCAAGGTAACCGTAATTTCATTATACTCTCATCTCAACTTCCCAACTACTATTTTATCACGTGTTTTAAAAGTTTATTCCTTTTTTTTTTAAATTAGCCATTATAGTTTATACCTGTTTTATAATAACTAAACTTCATTTATATAAGGCAAATTGGAAAATAATAATCCCATCTTTCTGAAATTGGCCGATAATAATCCCAAGTCAGTTATTAGCCAATAATAATCCGACCTCGTCCATTTTTTTGTAAAATAGTCCGCCGTTAAAATAGCTTAACGGAGTTAAGTTTTTTTCTGAATTACAAACAGATGTTTTAGGGCTTTTGATCAGAACGAGGATACGAGTCGATTGATGTAAAACTTACCTCAAAATACTGCCCCCAACCCACGAAAACGGTGCTTCAATTCGGGTGTTTAACTTCCAATTAAAAAAATTCAAGCCATTTCGAACACAATTTCGAGGTAAGTTTTACATCAATCGACTCGTATCCTCGTTCTGATCAAAAGCCCTAAAACATCGGTTTGTAATTCGGAAAAAAACTTAACGCCGTTAAGCTTATTTTAACGGCGGTCTATTTTACAAAAAAATTGGACGAGGTCGGATTATTATTGGCTAATAAATGACTTGGGATTATTATCGGCCAATTTCAGAAAGATGGGATTATTATTTTCCAATTTGCCTTTATATAACAATAGATGTAACAAAAAAATATAACTGTTAATAATTAAAGTTATTTTATTATTTGTCAAAGCAGGAAAGAATTCATAATGGCAAGGTTGTGGGTCAAAAACTGTCTAATTCAAGGTACATACAATTTTTTTTTTTTTTTTTTTTTATATTTAGTTCCAACTTTTAATGACGGATGCTATTTATATAAAATAATTACTTATAAATTTCCTTGTTTCTGCACTTATTTATGTTTCTTTAAGATATATCTTTTTTAAATTTATTGTAGTATTTATTTATGAGTTACTTGTTTTTTCCATTTTTTAGATAGACGTTTCTTGGTAGAATGTAAATCATTAGAATTAGGCTAAAAATTTTCTGTGGCTAATATATGCTTGTTATCTACTTTTTGCAGGTGTCATTTCATGGTAGTAGACTCGTAACACAATCTATAGCTTTTTAATGAAGTTTTATATTTTTAATGTTTTTTTTTTAAATCAGAACGTGGGTAGTAAAAAAAAGGTTGAACCTTTTATATTAAAACGTGGGTAGTGATACTGGCCCAAAATGTCGGATGGTCAAAAGCAAAACTGAAAACCAATCTTGCTAACTACTGCTTCTAGAAGAAATTTCCTATTTTAAAGGGCTCTGATTTCATTTCAGCTTGATCCAATGGTTTAGATTGCTTGATGTTCCCATTGACTTTAACAGGAACATAAGAATATATAATTAAAAAAAAAACTCACAAGGACTATAACCGTATTAACTCCATAGACTACAGTGAAACTTATCCATCAATAAATAGCACATGTAATGTACCACACATATGGATACTATCAAGATTTAGATTGGATATGGAAGTGATGAGTGCAGCGGTAGTGGTGGCGGTGGCGGTAGCGGTATGCGGGTGGAGATTCTTGAAGTGGGTTTGGTTACTTCCGAAGGCCATGGAGAAGAGCCTTAGAGAGCAAGGTTTGAACGGAAATCCGTACAGGTTTTTGTTCGGAGACATGAAGGAGATGGTGCAGATGAAAAATGAGGCCAAACTCAAACCGATCAAACTAACCGACAGTATCCTTCCACGTGTCATGCCCTTTTCCTATACTTGTGCAAACACTCATGGTACGTACTTACCTGGTTTCTTTCTAACCTAACCTAAGTAACATCAGATGTATATCTGTCTTCTTATTCTTATAAGCATAAAAGAATGAGTAGATAAAGCAAAGTTTTAAATGCAAGTCGAGTGTATAATCTAATCGTTGTTGCTATAATCTTCATTTAGGTAGCAATATATTCTTCACTTGGATGGGGTCAAAACCCATGGTGCACATAACAGATCCTCAATTAATACGACAAATATTTGCTGATTATAAAAAATTTCAAAAGCCAAACTATGGGAATCCATTAGCAAGGTTGCTTGGAAATGGACTTGTAGATGCTGATGGAGATCGATGGGTCAAACATAGAAAGATCATCAACCCTGCATTCCATGTTGAGAAACTAAAGGTTCCATCTGCATGCGCGTTGTTTCTGTTTACTTAAACAGTTAATCGATCGATTCTGACATTTTTTATTTTAATTATTTCTTGCTATATATAGCATATGTTACCAGCCTTTTACATTAGTTGTAGTGAGATGATCAGCAAATGGGAAGGGATAACAAAAGGAGGATCTGGTGAAGTTGATGTTTATCCTCATCTCCAAACAATGACCAGTGATGTTATTTCACGGACAGCCTTTGGTAGCAGCTATGAGGAAGGAAGAAAGATATTTGAACTTCAAGTCGAGCAAGCAGAGCTAGTTGTAAAAGCCATTCAGTCATTTTATATTCCAGGATCTCGGTAAGGAATTTTTTTCATTAATCGTATAATGCTATGCTGCACCATTTTATTTCCAATAAAGAAGACTCGTCTAAAAGTAATAGTTAAACATGGCAAAATGGGCGGGGCGGGTTGGGGCCAAATTGCACCGGGTCGTTTTTAACAAGTATAAATTTGGTTAAGTCAAAAACGGGCTCTGACCAAAATGGGAACGCCTTAAAATGGTGGTTTGAGAAAGTAAGGGTTAGTAGACATGGGTAGGGATCCTAAGAGAAGTCCACCCTATTTGAGAAACTTGAGAAGCAATCTGGACCACACATTTTCCTTAAGCAAAAAATGCAAAAAAAATGTGAAAAAAATGCAAAATTTTTTTTTTTTTTTTTTTGAAAAATCGCAGCTTTTTCTTTAAGGATTAAAATTTTTTTTTTTTTTTTTAAAAAAAAAAAATTTTGTTTTGGATGTATACACATGTGTATATTGTCAATTATACATATATGTATATACATGTTTAAAATTGAAAAAATGTGTATATTGTTAATCTTAAACCATAAACACTAAAGCTAAACCTTAATGCTAAACCCTAAACTCTAAACCCTAAAGCTAAACCCTAAAGCTAAACCCTAATGCTAAACCCTAAAGCTAAACCCTAATTCTAAACCCTAAAGCTAAACCCTAATGTTAAACCCAAAACTCCAAAAGCTAAAACTAAACACTAAAGCTAAACCCTTAATGCTAAACCCTAATACAAACCCTAAAGATAAAGCTAAACCCAAAAGTTAAAGTTAAACCCTAATGCTAAACCCAAAAGCTAAACCCTAATGCTAAACCCTAAATACTATTGCTAAACCCTAATGCCAAACCCTAATGTTAAACCCTAAAGCTAAACCCTAAACCATAAAGCTAAACCCTAAACCCTAATGCTAAACCCTAAATACTAATGCTAAACCTTAAATAACACTTATTTTTTAATTTTAAATATGTATATACATATATGTATAATGGACAATATACATATATGTATAGTTAAAAGATTAACAATATACACATGTGTATAAATCCAAAAAAAAAAATTAATTCTTAAAGAAAAAGCTGCAATTTTTTCAAAAAAAAAAAAAAAATTTGCATTTTTTCACCTTTTTTTTGCATTTTTTTTGCTTAGGGAAAATGTGTGGTCCAGAATGCTTCTCAAGTTTCTCATTTAGCCTACTACTTCTCACATGATCCTTATCCTAGTAGACATTACCTGATAAGTAACTTATTTCTTCAACCTAAATCAACAAATTTGTTGAAGAATAGGTCGTAATTGCTAATATATAGTATTTGATTTCACATATGTATGATTTTACAGATTTTTGCCTACAAAAAGATACAGACGAATGAGGGAGATTGACCGAGAAGTGAAGAGTACGATAAAGAAAATTATTAATAAACGATTAAAGGAAACCACAGATGGTACTAAAGAAGATTTATTGGGCTTATTGTTGGATTCAAACAACAAAGAAATCAAGCAACAAGGGAATAACAAATTTGGACTTAGCATTGATGACGTCATTGAAGAGTGCAAAGCCTTTTACTTTGCAGGACAAGAAACTACTGCAACTTTGCTTGTTTGGACTATGATCTTGTTAAGTCAACACACGAATTGGCAAGATCGAGCTAGAGACGAAGTTTTAAAAATATTTGGAGATAGAAAACCAGATATCGACGAATTTTATCGTTTAAAAACGGTAAGTTTCTTCGGTCATCTTTTGTCGATACTTGACACCGTAGATATGAACATATGAGTATCTATATTTAGATTCAACGATTTTTGTCCTTTACAAAGTGGCGTCTATTAATTATCTAACAAGCACATGACTAAGCTTACTTTCATACCAATCTGAATCTTGCAGATTAATATGGTCTTGCACGAGGTACTTAGGTTCTACCCGCCCGTTGTACGCTTGCGGCGGACAATTCCTGAAGAAACTAAAGTAGGAAACTTAACATTACCATCCGGGTCATACCTTATGTTGCATCTGATGTTTTTACATTACAACGCTGAAATATGGGGTGATGATGTGAACGATTTCAACCCGGAAAGATTTGCTGAAGGCGTGTCAAATGCAACCAAGGAACAGGCATCATTTCTCCCGTTTGGAGGGGGCCCTCGTAGATGCATTGGACAAAATTTCGCTATGTTGGAAGCAAAACTCGCACTCGTTATGATTCTAAGACGCTTCTCCTTCGAGCTTTCACCGTCATACTCGCATGCTCCACATGTCATTCTCACCATGCAACCGCAGTTTGGTGCTCAATTGATTTTGAATGAGCTTTGATGGTTATTGTGGCCAAAACTAGTTGAATATGTGTTTCTTTTATAATTTGTATTACTGTTGATGGGTTTATTTGTAGCTTTTAGTTGCTTTATATGCCCTCTGTTATTATTGTTAGACCATCGGCCCATGGGCTCAGTTACGTTTCTAGGGTTACTCGTAATCCCTATGTATTGTAAGCTACTTATTCAATAATAAGGAATTCAGTCTTTCGTAATTCTTACATGATATCAGAGCCAGTTTAGGCTTTATACCGTTTTCGCCACGCCACACACAAATAACCAAACCCTAGCTGTCACCACTTGAGAAAAACCATAGATAGGGCAGTGTGCCATCATTGTCGCCACCGCCCTGTGGCCACTGTTCGTTTTTTTCCCAGTGAGATGGTAAAAGGCTTGATTCCTTATTATTGAATAATGCATTACATTATATAGAAAACAGAATGTAAACCCTAAGCACTTAGTGTGCCCGTGGGATTATAATAATAAACCTAATAATGCTATAGTCCAATTACAAGTTAGAAAATTTTTGTTGTTTAACTTTTATTATTTCATAACATGTATATAACATGTTTAGACTATGTGTTATGGAAGGGCTATATTGGAGCTTTATTGAGAAAAAGTGTTGCCACGTAGTCACACTTTTTTCACATTTCACACCACTAAAGGAGTGTTGTGAGGCTTTATTGGGGCTTATGTGAAATGAGGTATTAGGTTCAGGTGACTAATTATGATTGGGTGGGTATATTATCCATACTAAGGTTGAACAGTATGGAGTGACCCCCTTGTCATGTGGCAAGGGGCTTGGCGAGGAAGGGCGGGGCACACCGCCGGAAGGGGCGAGGTGTGGCGTGGAGAGGAAGGGTGTTGGTGGGGTCCATGTCCATCAACCAATCATCTTTTTTTTTTCTTTTTTAGAATTTGATATTATTTTAAAGGGCGTGAGGGGGGGGGGGGGGGGGGTTGAGACCAAGTAGATTTTTTAGCCACTCGACAAAAGGTAATAAGAACTAGAGGTGCACAAATCGGATGTTAAAATTAAAATAAATGCACTAACATATATATTAGGATCATGTGTCGGGTATAGCCGGGTATAAGAGGTTTCAGTTCCGGTTCTTGTCTGGTTTTGAGTATTAATCAGATATGATCGGTTCCGGTTCCGGTTTCAGGTATTGAGATCAAAATGCGTACTTTAATGGTCGATTTCGGTTTCGTGTATAGAATACCCGGTGTTAAAAAAACCGATTCCGGGTTTTTTTACCAGTTACACTTTTTTTGTGCACCTCTAATAAAAACCTCTAATACCCAATTAAAGTAGCGCAAATGCCCAAAGTAAATATTAAAAGTAATTACTAATGCCCAAATACTCGGCCCAATAACCCATATGATAAGCCTTTAAAAGTTTTATTTTATTTATGTTGTGAATTATTTTATGATACTAGTCACAATTATGATCTAATCCCTTTAAGCACGTAGTCAAACTCGCATAATAGTGGACACTGGACAATTACATTGCTTACATTTGCGTTTTGAGGCATAAGACCATGGCAACTCATTAAAAGGAGTTGATTAATTTATCACTAATAACAACTTCACATAATGTATAGTAAAATGATTGTTAATAAGGTTTTGTTTATCCGTAGGTGAAAATGGCCATCAACGACGTGTTCCTCGCGAATTCATCAATAAATAGCTTGTCACCGTCCCGTCAATAAAATTGCCACCGTGATCGTTCGGGACATAACAAATCATTGGTTATTTTTTTTAACTAAATATTTTACTCTTAAATCCGCCTAACCCGTCTACTGCAAGACTTGAACCCTCGACCTCCAAAAGAAGCTAGATTTGAACCCTTGACCACCAGATACCGTGGACCAAATGTCCTTTGGTAACAAATGTATGGTTATTAGATGTAATTTTAATTAATGATATCACAATTGATGTCAAACACGTTACTTTGATATAGATTATGTTGTCACTAGATGTAAATGAGTAAATCAATCATAACCCAAAAAAAAAACGAAAATGATTCGACATCAATATTGGTTAACGCCACATAAATATTGGTCCACACGTCACTCTTCAAGTGTTCGCTAAACGCTTATAACGTGTTGTTTTCGATTCCCTCTAAATAGGTACGTTATTCATTTGTTTTTGAGTGAATTTCAAATTTTGTCCTTTATCTATATAGCACATTTCAGGCGGTGTCATTTATCTTTAAAAGTGATGAGTTTTGTACTTTATGTTTTAAAAACTTGCATGGTACGTCCTTTAACCATAACCCAGTTAATTTTTAATGTTAGATTATAATCACCCAAGGGTATTTTAGTCTTTTCATCTATAAAGATCATATTTGTAATATGCTAATATTTGTAATAAAACAAATATAAAATTTAAATGCTAAATATAACACCCTTTTCTCACATCCCCTCTCTCTAACCCTTCTCTTTCTCTACCTGTCATCCTCCGCCTAAGGCCACCAGTGCCACCGGCCGCCGACTGCCTTTTCTCCTATAACTATTCTCCTCATATTCCTTACTCAAACCTAATGCCTATTTGGTCTTACTGTAAACCCACTTACCCAGATCCCCAAATGTTGGAAAACCATCCACCATTACCATCAGGATAAACATGTTTAAGTAGTATAAATCAAAACTTAAAAAAGTCAAACAAAATTGATCTAAACAAACAAAAAACACAGAAACGATACGTATATTGTATACAGCAAATAGCGACTTCGTAAAATCACAAAACGAATCAATTTATCAATAACACTAGTACAACAAATTGTTCAACACAACTATGACAAAAATGGATAATAAACTTGTAATAATCAAATCTACGTAGTTGATTTGAATCCAATAACAGATAAACACGTTGAAAAAGAATATCGGAACATAAACGAATTCAAACGAAACAGATCTAAACAAACATTAAAGCAAAAACGATAATATATACACCGAAACCCCTGTATTTGACCAGCACTAGATCATTTTCTGACCAAGGATTAAGTGTAAAGACAGTTTGGTTTTGCGATGTTGCTTCAGATCTGGTTGGTGATATTTTGATTATGAACGGTGATGTGGTTCTGATTTTGGTATTTAAGGTTTGGTCGGTAATACCCTAAGATGGTGGGGGCAACACTTCCTTCTCCGAGCAGATCTGGCTCAAATCGGACTTGTGAGCAGGTGTGGTGTGGCGGTGGTAGCGGTTCAGATGGTGGGGGTGGTTCTGATCACCGGAGAAGGTGGGGGGTGCGGTGGTAGGGGTTCAGACGGTAGGAGTGGCCATGGCAATTGGTGTTTCTGTGGTGGTGGTTCACCGGAAAAAACACCAGTGGTTGGAGAGAGGGGGCAAAGAAAGTTGAGAGAGAAAATGTTTAGAGAGAGAAAGGTTTTAGGATTTTAATATATTTTATTTTTATCTTTATTTATATTTATTTAAGATACATATTTAAAATAAAAGGGCTAAATGACCAAATTGTCCTCATGTGCCTTGCACCTGACCTAAGTTAACGTTAAAAATTAACTGGGTTAGGGTTAAAGGACGTAACATGCAAGTTTTTGAAACATAAAGTACAAAACTCATCACTTTTAAAGATAAAGGACACCGCCTGAAATATGCTATATAGATAAAGGACAAAATTTGAAATTCACTCTTTGTTTTTCTGATTTGAGTTTTCTTTCAATAGGAGTTCAATTGTTGTTTACGGTTCATCAATTTGTTTTTCTTTTTTTAGGATTTCATTGATTGTTGAAATCGATAAAGTTTCACTCTGTTCTTGGTTCGATCTAAACAGGTATGCTATACGGTTCCTTTGTTAGTGTTATTTCTTTCAATCGGCGTCTCAATCTCCTTTTAGGGTGTATTTATTTCTTTTACTTTGGTTTTAGGGTTTCATTGATTGACATGAGGATCTTGATTTGCATATTTGTTATTATTTGTTTTACCTATTATTTTTCTCGATGATGTAGGTGGAAGAAAATGTTGAAATCAATGGTCGTTTCAAGATTTAAGGTGATTCTATGGTTTATTCTTGCTTTTATTTATTGTTTCTGGATAAAAAGATTACACCTTTATTTCGGGATTTGATCTTTATTCTTGATATTTTCTTGAAAACCTTTGTTTGTTTAAAATCTGGACTAAGGAGAAGAAAAAAAGAGAGTGAGGGTGAGGAGGGGGTGGAGACGAGGCACTGGCAGTGACAATGGGAGTGGTGGTGGCGGGTATGGAGGTGCAGGGATAGGTGTCTGAGTTCCAGGTTAAGAGATGTAGAGGAAGAGAGACTCGAATAGTACTGGCTGGAGTAGAGTGTGGTTGAGAAGAACATACTAGCTAGAGTAGCAGGTTTCTGGCGCTAGTGGTGAGTTCAATATTTGGGTTTCACTTATATATGTACCTCTTGATCGCTTCGTACCCAATAATCTTTGTTCTCCAAAGGTAAGTTCATGTCTCTTCTCTATTCCTTCTTCTTATGTTTACGGTTTTTTTATTTCTTATTCCCCAACCTTCATTGTATACTCTTTAAGGTTTGGTAGCTGATTAATGATACAACCAATGGCACCATTGTGTTCGGAACTTTAGACGACAACGAGATTTCTGTGTGGATAGTTCAAATTCTTGGGTTAGATTTTTTAATTTATAATATCTAAGTGTGTGTAATTGTGCTAAAAATAGGTGAAATTCTAGGGCAATTTATTGATGTTTGTGTCCTATTGATTTGTTTAATTTGGAAAGAACTTTGCTGAGTGAGATTTACCGTTTTGTTTCCTTAGTACTTCCATTGCAGGTATGGGAAAGCTTCTCTCTTTAGTAAAGTGTAAGTTTCCAATGCTTTTATGTGTTAATTCATTTGTTTTTGGTTTATTTTGAGTGCTTTTGGTGACAATGTGTGCCACTTTGCATTTCTTACAGTAGGTCGTGGACAGGCTGCATAAACACGAGTGGTTGTTTTGGGTATTAGAACTTTGAGTGAAGGGGGTGTGTTGGTAATTTTACAATGGAACTGGTAATATGTCCGCCACTTAACTACCGTCGTTATGATACTTATTAATTTGATATATAAAATATGTATAAATCCGTGGGGTTTTTTTTCAGTAGAGTCGAGTAAAAATGTTCTTTTATGCGGTTTCGGATTACTACACGATATAATGGAATGTGTGTTGCTATTTTTGTTGCTTCATATGGTACTTGAGGTAATACTAAATATCATTAATCAAATTTACAATTTAGTATTATACAACATGTTGATATTCTATGGTCAACCAAGGTTTGACTTTTATAACCATTTTGCAGCATAGTTTTTGGCTAGAAGATGCCTTGCATAGAGCAACAGAACTATAGGCCAGTTGTTAGATAAAATGTGATTTGAGACATAGGTAAGTTGTGTTGGAAATTTAGTGAAAATGTGTTTTTTACTAAATATTTTGGACATCAATAATATTTATATATGTGTTGTATAAATAATTATTTATGGGTTTGTGTTCAAACTATGTCCAAATAGAGCTAAGATGAATGAGATATCGAAGCTTGAAGTTGTATGTTTGGAACAAACAAAGATGGGAAAAATGGATTAAGTTTTGTCAACTTGTCCCACATAGGTGGGATGATAAAACTTGTAGTGGTTTATAAGGAGGAGGACTCCTTGTATATTGTCTACCTTTGGACAAAAACTAGTGGGACCCTAAAGGGTGCGGCGCACCCTTCCTCGCACATGTGCACGCGTGGCGTAGGCCATGGGCACAATGTGGCGCACTTAGCACTTTGCACACCGCCTTGTATTTTTGTCCATGAGCGCGTGGTCAGGTACATGGCGGGTGGCGGCTCAGCTTATGGCACACCTTGGGTGGCGTAGGCGCATGTCACAAGTTCATTATGTGTCTATTATTGGCTATGGCAGAGGAGCAGTTTGCGCGCAAGTCTAGAAGGCGCAAGACTTGCGGCTTTCGAAAAGCGCGGGTACGCAGACTTCATATGGCGCGGGCCGAAGTATCGGTCCGACAGTAGCCTTGGCACAGGTTCACATGCGCGCGCGAGCGGCCAGTCATATTGGTCAACCACTAGAGTTAATGTCTAAACGGTTTAAAAAAAACGTTTAATTCTGTCATGAATGAAAACGGTTGTTTTTTGACCAACTACTAAAATCCATTTATGAAGACTTTAAACCTGGTTTTATTACAAGATTAATTATCTTGTTTATGACCAATTTTAATAGTTTTGAATAAGTCTTTCAATAGTGTGAGTATAAGTATGAACATAAAGGTTCATTCTAAATAGAGAAATATACACACAAAATAACTTTTGTTCCATAGAAATTTAGAGAAGAGTATTCTCTAAATTGTCTTTTTACACAACTCAGTATTTCCCTACAAAATAAAGAACACCAAATTATACCCGGTGGAATCTCGGGCGTAAGAGTAATCTCCGGCAGTACACATACTGTTCCGGTTGTTGTACCCTGGGAGACAGAACCGTCTGAGAGAAGGCGCAGAATCTGTTTTAAGGGAAGCGTGTTGAACGCGTGCCTCAACCAAAACCGTCAACAATTTTGCTTGTCTTGCAGCGGAGTTTCCATCTCGTAGGTGCGGTTGAAGTTTCCAAAGACATCGACTTGAATCACGATTGGTATAATTCAATTGTATTTTTTACATTTGTTTATTTAGTTTATGTAACCGGTATTGTACTAGTATTTCCCACGAATAAGGAGGTTTCGTTATTATTTATTTTATTAATATTTTTAATAAAAAGTGAACATAGTTCCTACAATCTTAAAACAGACTTTCGTGAAGATTGTTGCTACAATCTTAAATCCCTTCTCTACGAGGATTTAGGTTCACGAAAGTTAAAATATTTAAATGGATTTTTGTTAAAATCTTGTAAATATTTTTTTGGGAAATAATATGTAGTACAAACGAGTCGGATTATTTTTATGATTGGAGTACAATCTTTAATCCGAATATCGTGTTACAAAAACGAACGCGATTCAAGTTTGGAGTTCATGATTTTTGTTCGTGTTTAGATAAACCGAACCATATACAAAATAATATGTATTTCAATATGTTTTTGAAATACTAAAAGTTTCTAATTTTTGTAACCCCATACAAATTAAATGTTTGTAACGTTTAATTTATTTATTACAAGCGTTTAGTAACCATAATTTATATATTAATGTTGGTTTTAAAAGTCTTGAAATATATTTATTTTCTAATTAGCATATTAGAAAATAATTATTTTATAAAATAACTAGTTTTAATATCTTCTAACGAGCGTGTTAGAAACGTTGTTGAAAGAATAACAAGATTAAAACTTTTTATATCTCTAACGAGCGTGTTAGAATTTTATAGAATAATACGTTTTAATATCGTCTTTTATATCTAATGAGCGTGTTAGATACGATGATTGTGTAAACCTAGCTTGTAAAAGATACGTTTAGATTTTCTAACGAGCATATTAGAAAATATTATTATTTAAAATAATTACCGACGAGGGTGTTGGAGACAATTATTTTGGGTAATAAACCTTGTAACGGTTTCGTCTAAACTATTAAATTTCTAACGCGCGAGTTAGAAACGGATTTTTTCCACATACGTTTAAACGATTTTTATTTGTTTATTTCTAATGAGCGTATTAGGAATAGTTTATATTTTTTTTATAAACTTCGAAACAAATTTGTAACGATCATTTCTAACGAGCGTGTTAGAAACGATTTAAAGAGTTTGATAGTTGTTTATTTTCTAACGAGCGTGTTAGAAACAATTTAACGACTTTGTCAATTGTTTATTTCTAACAAGCGGGTTAGAAAACGTTTATTTTATATAAACCAAAAACGGCTTATGGCGATAAATAATCGTTTAATTTTCTAATGGGCGTATTAGAATTAGTGTATCTTATAACCAACTATTTTAACGATTTGCAATCGTTAATTTCTAACGAGCGGGTTTGAACCGGGTTAACTATGATAAACTATTTAAGATGATTTGTAATCGTTTTATATATTTTCTAACGTGCGTGTTAGAAAAGATTTGTGTTTATTTCTAACGAGCGTGTTAGAAAACGTTCACTTAAACCAAAAGTGAATAATTGTATTCGTTTTATTTCTAACGAGCGCGTTAGAAGCGGTTTACTTTATAAAAACCGAATATTTTTGAATGTTTGTTCAACATTTAAATTCTTATTAGCATATTAGAATTGGTTATCATACAAACCACTTTTTTTAACGATTGGTAATCGTTATTATCTAACAGCGGTTAGAAATGGTTTGAATATGATAAACTAATTATTAAAACGAGGTGTATTCGTTTTATTTTCAAACAAGCGAGTTTGAAATTGTTTTATTTATTAAACTATTATAGGGTTTATTGTTTTGATTTGTAATCAAAACATAAATATATAGTTTGATATTAAAACACTTGCAAAAACGAGAAATGTTTTGAACGAATAAAACATGTCTTTGCGAATTATAAATGATTCGATACTTCCACGAGAATTATAACGTCTTGAACCATATAATAGTCTTGAAAAGACTATTTTGTGAAAAACAACTCGATGTTGTTATAGACATAATAAGTTGCTTAACTACTTGCGAGTAGTTAATTGTAAACAACTTTATATTTTGGACAACTTGTGATTATTCAAGTTTAGAGTTCCAAGATGAGGGAGTACCTCAAAACATGACACCGAACGATATAATTGCGTTTATTTCGGTCGAAAGTGTTGAAGATAATAACACTTTGGGATTTGATGTTTAGATATCATTGGTGCATCCGTTATTATATATGTTCTCTTCTATTTTATTTAAAATGGCGGACTACCGTTTAGTTTATTTTACATAAACAAATGGATTAACATATAATAAAAGATAAATTTTTATTTTGGACTACTAATAATTTGTCAAAAGGATACACATTTTGGTACTAAGTGTAAAAAGTAATTTACACAAACACAACGAGCGGGTTGTGATCATGACTTATGTAATAAGTCACAAATCAAACATTAAATACATAACGGCGTCGTGAGAAACGTGGTATATGGTTTGAGATGAAATACACGAAAACGAGATATGTCATCTAATGTTGAAAGCATCAACATGGAAATGCACATGTAAGTTTTCAAAGAATATAACATATGAAAGAAATATATGTTATTATTGTAAATGATTTTAATAAATTTAGAAAATTTATTAATGGAAATTTACAATAGTGATGGACTTGTAGATGCTTCTACCACCATCAATGTTGTTTAAACTATGTGGAGGCTTGGTCCTCAATTTGGGAGAGTATCCCAATACATGGTATTAATGAAACAACAACGTAAATGTATATATCACTATAGGCATACGTGAATGCTTTGTTGTTGAGAGTCAATCTAATTGGCTATATCTCAAGACTCAAGTGATTTTATACAAAGATTTTTCATCAAAGTGACTTAGATTAAGACTTATGCTTAAGTCTTTAGAAAGTCAATGGTGAAGCCTTGGAGATAAAAAGGCAAAACGAGCTATGATCCTAATGGATGAAGTTAACTACGGTTTTGAGGCCTTCCTAAAAACCGATGGTTTTGGAATGGTTAAATAAAATTTCATTATTGTGTCTAAACTAAGAAACGAATGTTCGGAAGAGATAGTGCGTTATCTCTTAAGGTTGTGAAGAATCAGAATGATGCATCTTCTGTTCACATGCTAGACAAATACTTGTTAATTTATATGCTCGACGGAGATTAAATTAACTTTAAACATTCAAAATATGTGATGACACAAGAACGAATTTTGTGCTAACACAAAACTATAAATATAACTTCATTTTAGTCCAAAGGGATACTTAATTAAAATGCAAGCAATGTGTGGGAGGAGCCATTTAAGAAACAAACATTTTAGGGTATGAAGAAATGGTAGTTGAGAAGTTTTCTCAAACTCGAAATGAAAGGGAGAACCTTTCATCACCCCATTTGGATGTTATCCAATTACACTTAAATGTGGGGGTGACTTGCATTTGAATGTGGAAATGGGAGTTGAGAAGTTTTCTCAAACTCGAAATGAAAGGGAGAACCTTTCATCGCCCCATTTGGATGCTATCCAATTACACTTAAATGTGGGGGTGACTTGCATATATTGCAAACGCATGACCAAGTGGAGTACACAATGTTTATATGGAGTCAATCGAGCAGATTGGACTCGAATGCCAATTGGTTAGATTCAAAATCTAGTAAATGTCAGTCATGACACACCAAAGGCATGGTGAAAACGTGTCTAGCCATGAATTGAGTTTCATGTCATTCTAAAGACAAGGTACATAACTGGATCCAGGTTGAGATCACGAGTTATAAGTCTTATGAATCGACTAAAAGGCAAAAGTGACTAGCGAGTCAAGAACACGTTAGAACAACTGATCTAAACTGAAAATTATTGTTGTTGACTTAGCGAAGTCAACAAATAATTTTGGATCCAACAACTAGTGGGTTGATAAGAGATCAAGTTGTGGAATGAGGCTAAAGCCCATGAAAAAGGGACATGAGGGAAACCTAACCTAGTTGACTGGAGATCCTAAGATCTAGGTTCAATAGGAAAACTTAATCATGAACCGAAGGGTAGTCACTGTGGGGGCATAGCTAATATATATGTTTATGTATAAGCTAGTGTATGTGTTCATATACCCCCTAAAACTATAAAAGGGTGTTTAAATACGTCCTAGTCCATTCCTATAATATTCAGTGACAATGTTGTGAGGCTAAGCATAATATATGGCTAATTGATTTGTGGAAATCATAGTAAGCCATAATGCTTTTAATGATTCAAATGAATCACCTATGTGAGAGAGAAGTAGGGTCGCTTCGAATGGCATTGTGGGGTGCGCAATCCTAGAGCTCTCGCAGAACCAGGCTAGTGTTCCAGGACCATAATAGGACACGATAGTGAGGGGATGACCCGGCTAGGGAAAGTATTGTGTGAATGTATATTGTCGTTTACACAAATAGGGGGTTGTTCAAGGATATCACGTCTACAAAACCCTAGTAGACTAAGTATGCTTCACAAAGGAAGGTTCAAAGGCAAAACCTACCTATCCTGCAATACTCGACTGTCGAGGTTTTATCGGGGAATTTTTGGGTGTTTTCATCGATCTCCATTCATGTGGAGGATTGTTGGAAATTTAGTGAAAATGTGTTTTTCACTAAATATTTTGGACATCAATAATATTTATATATGTGTTGTATAAATAATTATTTATGGGTTTGTATTCAAACTATGTCCAAATAGAGCTAAGATGAATGAGATATCGAAGCTTGAAGTTGTATGTTTGGAACAAACAAAGATGAGAAAAATGGATTAAGTTTTGTCAACTTGTCCCACATAGGTGGGATGATAAAACTTGTAGGGTTATGACCCAATTCCTACAAATCATGATTTTGAGAAATTGGACATACCTCTTTAAAAATCGAGTTTAGATAAGTGTAGATTTGAGTTCATGCAGTTGATTTTCTTCTAATCTCTTACCCAATTGATTGAATTTGATAAACAAGGGTTTTTGTAACATTCCCATTTTTATCATATAAGAATTTTAGATTATTTAAAGGGGAAATAACCAAAATGGCCAAGAATGGGTCAACTTTTCCAAACTAGCCAACTGAAACGTCTCATAGAGATGTTTCACGAATTCCCACGCGTCTCAAAGACGTTTCCTCATCAGCCATCCACCTAAAGCCACGTGTCCAATCCCATCATTTTTTTTGAACAGCGTCCAGTCCCATCATAATCAACTTTTGCTTTTTGTTGTCAGTCAAAGACGTTTCCTCCCCTTTCTCTCTCTACAAATCCACCCACCCCTCTCCTTTCTCTCTCTACAACCCCACCCCCACTCCCTTTCTCTCTCTATAAACCCACTTGCAATAGCAAACAACCATACGTGTTCCGGTTATTTAAATTAGGTTTGCAAACGCCGGTTGTTTTATGAAACCAGAAAATCTGAACCGTTGATGGGTTTGTTCTTTTACATAGGGATAAGAACATCACATTTATTTAAAAAATTTAATTTGATCACGATTGACTCGAATCTTTGGTATTTATAACGGCTCACGTTAGTGGTTTATCTTTCTATACCTTGTCTTCCTTTCCTACTTTGACCTTCTCTTCTGCAACTGTTATCCCATAAATGAGCTTCATATCTCCCTGTCCATCTATCCCTGCAAATTTCATGCAAACAAAATAATAATATGGAAGTTGGAAGTTGCATGTTAACACCAGAACTCCCTACAACACCCCCCCCCCTCCTGTCAACCTTCGATTCCGGTGACCAGCGGCGCTGGGTGACGACTGGCAGCCCCCCTCCGATGATCTCCAGCGACGACAGGCGGAGCCGCTGCCTCTCACGACGGTGGCGGTGGTGGGATTTCTTGGTGGTGCCGGTGATGAGATCCGATGACGACCAAGACAGTGAGACAAATCGAGGAGAGATAGAGATCAGAGAGAGTTGGAAGAGAGAGAGGAAGAACGGCGGAGAAGGAGCGGCCCCGCCGTTCACGGCGGCGGCCACGGTAATACATCATCCCCGAAATGAGACCTCTTCTCTCTATCTCTCCACCCGCCGCCGAGTCCCAGTCAACTTTTTCCCATCTTCGCCGGAAAACGAGCGGAACAGAAGACGTTTCACCTGAGACGTTTCAGTGTTCTGAGACGTTTCAGCACTTGTGGACACGTGGCTTTTGGTGGATGGCTGATGAGGAAACGTCTTTGAGACGCGTGGGAATTCGTGAAACGTCTCTATGAGACGTTTCAGTTGGCTAGTTTGGAAAAGTTGACCCATTCTTGGCAATTTTGGCTATTTCCCCTTATTTAAATTTATTAACCACTAGTAAGTAGTTTATTTTTTTTATAATTATTCGACCCAAATAGTTTTAAAAACTATTTTATATATAGTTGGTTGAAATATTATATTAATTAATTGGCTTGTATATGGGTGACCTTTCTATTAAAATAAAAGTATATAAAAACTTATATAATTAGACAGGTAGATTACGGGTAAGTCGACTGTTAAAAATATGAAGTACCTAGACGAGCCTAGTGACTGTATAATAATTAAATTATAAAAATACATTGTATTTGAACCTACTCTATTTTTAATGAAACTTAGACTCAAATGTAGACAAAAATATTCTCGTTCTAATGGCATATTCATTATTTTATAAAACGTTATATTTTACAAGTTATACGCGCCAAATAAGTGAAGCAGTTAAATTAATTATAATATATAATAATAAAATAATAATAATAAACTTAAAATTTACGTTTGAAATAAAAATATTAAATTACATATGAATCATATGTGTACGTGTTAGAAAAAGATTGGAATATTAATGCATATATTTGAAAGAGGGTGTACGTGGAAGTGTGCATGTATTCGAATTCATATATGTGTGGACATGTATATTGACAATTAATGTCAAGGTGTACGTGTATAACTTTCATGCATTCCATGAATCTTGAAGTTAGTATATACAGGATACAAAGCCTTCAAAGAAATTGCTAAAAAAACCTTTCTATTCCTTCGATCTCTCTCTCTCTCTATTTATATACATATATATATATATATATTTTATTTTATTCACCTCATAATAATAATAATAATAAAGCCCTGCTCCGTTTTAAGTATTTTAACTCCCGATCACCGCTACCCTTTCCGATTGATCCTGTGCCCCATAACACATGTCAAGGCTCTGCCTGACTAAGTTCGTTTGGCCGAAGGTTCACGCGGGCCGCGTGAAACCCAATTTCCAGCTATAAATAGAGCGGGTCATAAGCAGTTCGTCTGTGCACGAGAAATCAATCAAAAACGAAAGTATACTGTTAGAAATCATAATTTTCATTAGGGAGATGTTGCTACGATACAGGGTATTGACTCGATCGCTGCTACGATTCAATGTCCGATCGATTGAAACTATCCGATGAATGTTTAAGTGCTGCTTAAACTTGGGTTATACTTTGTCATTCGTCGTTAATTCGATGGATGTTTAAGTATTGCACTTTGTCATTCGTTGTGAGGGTTTTAATCTCGTGAGTTATCGTAAATGCTGTATTAGTTACTGACCTAGTTCGTGTGCATTATTATTTAATTAGGTTACAAGGCTAATCAGTAGGCTAAGCTCTGCCCGTATAAATCTGCAATGTAAGTCATTCTCTTTTTATCAAAAGCGTTTTACAATACTCCATTTTCAAATGTTATAATTACAGGGAGTAAGTCGTGGATATGTTGAATCACTGGCTAGTGGGGTATTGTGCACATTACTAATTTTCTCCCGGTTACGTTCATTGACCTAACCGGGATAATCACAGTTAGGTTCATTGACCTAACAGTGATAATCATCACTACTTGGGGTGGGACCCAATAGTGGTATGACCATCGTCACCATTGTGACACGGCGCCAGATAAAAATAAGATAGAAGCCATTGTAATCGCTCTTATGCTGTAATTTATAACTAAGGGTCATTTTATAAAACCTGAATGAACTCACCAGTATTTCCTGCTGATCAAATATTTTTAAAACGCGTTTCAGGTAATTACAGTAGATTGGAGTAAGAGTTGGATACGGCACTGAAGGGCTTCAAGAAGTGGCTTATTTTATTAATTAAATCAAATTAAGAAATATTGTTTTATGTAATTGGGTTTATCCCTTATTAAAGCTACCTTTGTAAAACATGGGTTTTATCCCATCTATTTAATAAATAAAATCCGGTGTTTTCTAAACTCTGATATTTTTCCTAACTCACGGTTCTGATGAAATTTCCGCTGCACTACTTTTTCAAAATAACCACCGGTACCACTTAGCTGCTCGCGGCTCTCGATTCCACCCAGGGTGGGGTCGGGGGTCGTGACAGAAGGTGGTATCAGAGCCACTGATTTAAGCCTATAGGTGTTGTGATAATAATACCTAAGCTTAAATAAAAGAGTTAGGAAATTGCTATTAACTGGTAGCACACATGATAGCATTTAGACTTGAACTTAAGAAAAGATGCCTTAGTATAAGCTTCGAGATAAGCAAAATACTTGTGTAAATAAAGTGTGATAGGTTTTGGTATGCCATGAGAATGATAACTAGAACGTTGCAAGTATAATAAATAAGCAATAAATACTTGACCACTGTTATTTCTTATTTATTGGTACTACTTTGTTCTAGAATATGACCAGTCAGGTGAATATTTATTTCCTGATTCGTGTTGAAAGTCATAATGCACTTTCCAAATCATGATTTAAGAAAAATACTATTTACGGGAAATATAAATTTATTTTCCGACAAGACTGGGTATGGTGTAGCAGACTCTCCAGTTTGTCCGGATATAATGGGGTTACCTCTCCGGCTAGAACCGGGTAAGCAGGTATATAATATGTCAAACAAGTGACAAGATTTCCCTAAATAGTATCATGACCGAATATCTGACTTGTTTTTGGAAAGATGAATCGGTTAAATACATTGACCTTATGAAGGGTATGTATATTACAACATGTGAAATATATGATTATATAGATATATATATATATCTATAAGGAAATCCAAAAACCATAAGGATTGACAAATTGAAATAAAGCACAAGCATATGTGTCAATAATAAATATAGATTTCTTTATCAGGAATCTCTTGCATATACCTATAATTTCGATATCAAACATTATTTCGTTTGATCGTCTACCTCGTAACTCGTACGACAATATAAACAATGGAAACCCTTTAAGTTGGGACTCCATTGACGGGTGGTCCGTAGGACAACCCTTAAATGAGCTAAATACGTGCATATCCCATATTTTACACGGTTTTGTATCATGAATGTGATAACTACGAGTGTTCATGTGTTTTACAGGTAAATCGTTTAATTCGGTTAAATTGGAACACGTAGGCTACGGAGCATTTATAAATGGACTTCATGCACATGTGGACAAAGACCAAAGTTGTTTGTTTTTCACAAAACATCAAAGTCAACATAATCATCATCATTGGGGAGCAACATAATTGGCAGCAGACTCTTTCACGTGAATATTAATTAGAGGCACATGCTTTGGGGCATAGTCAATAACAATAACAATTCTAAAAAGAACCTCATGATTGCACATTTGCACATTTGGAGATTGGGCCGATATTGAACTTGTGTGGGCTGGACTTCTTTTGGGCGGCACATTTTGGACTTTAGTGAAGGAGGCATCACGTGGGGGGGCCATCATAAGACATCATCACGCATCATCAGTATTGTTCTTTGGGGTTTTCGAGATATGCACATATGTTTTTGAGGGTGTTGACTTTGATAATTGAAAAGGATCATCACATCAAATAGAAGGATTTGGCAGGAGGTACACGTGACAACATTAGTTGGCGGCAGACTTTTGAAGACAAGAAAGTCACGTGGATCCTTAGCCAACAACACACGCACATGGGCTGACGTCTTCATCATCAATACGTGGAACGAAAGATGGAACAAAGAACAAAAGTTAGGTTGTCACCGTAATTTACGGCATGACCGTAATTTACGGTGGACCTGATTTTGACCTGATTCCCACCGTAACTCAGGTTGTTTGTACCGTTAAACATTGAAGGCCACCGTAACTTACGGTGAGACCGTAAATTACGGTGGACATGACGCGAATATGTGTAACTGCCTCATTAAAGTCAGTTTTTATGATGTCTTTTCAAGTATTCTCATCATTGGACGTTTTTGGGAGACACTAGGGGCGATTTTGGGCTATCTTGCTTGGTTCTAAACAATTCCTAACATTCGGTTTGTGTATTCGATTCGTATGAACATTAATCGTTGTGTGAAGATGATGTACCAAGTCATGCGTGGCTAAACTTTTGGTGATCATCCTAGATGTAAGGTTTGCTTTTGAAACACTATGTTTGTGCTTGAATTTCTAGAATAATAACTTTGAATGTTTGTTTGAGTTATTATGATGTTTGGATATTTGTTTGTAAATTGTTGATTATTGTTTGATGTTAATCTAAACCATACGTTCTTGGTGCCGCTGGCAATCGAGATATCATGGGAGGGATTAGGGTTGGATAATTGTCAATTGATCATCGAGTAACAACCTCGCGTTTCATAATCCGAGTACTTAGTTCTCTTTCATCACAAACAGATAATCAAACATGAGCCATGTCTATGTGGTTCTTTCTAGTTAAGCATAAACATTAGTGTGGATTAAAACCTGAAATCTAGGATGGTCGCTTGTTCCTAATCTGTTTACAAAAACACTCTTTGATTTGCAATTTAATTAGTTAATATTAGTTCTTAAAATCAAAACAATCAACTCTTGAATTTTAATTTCTGCAATTTTAGTTTAATCTTAGTTTAAGTGCAAAGCTACATAATCGACATACTTTCCATAAACTCCCTGTGTTCGATACCCTTTTACCACTATATTATAGTTGTTATTGGGATTAAATTTGCGTGACCACGACAATCACGTCAAATTTGGGCGCCGTTGCCGGGGAGTAGTGCGCAACGTGTGTCAGTTTGTTAGTTTTGTTTTGTTATTTTCGGGTTTACACTGGTGTGTTTAGTGTGCAAGTTCTACAGGTGCATGCATACTAGAGGCTCTCACAAAGCGTCACCATTGTCATTTGATCCGGAAATCTAAAGAACGCTAAGGCAAAACCGAGTTTTACTACGCGAAAACAGAATCATTGGTTCACCTACTTCACCAATTACACCAAGAAACATCATGGACGAAACACAAGTACCACCCACAACGGGTCAAACGACCTCATCATTTATACCTACTTCCACACAACCATCACCAAACACAACCATACCAAATTCCACTACAATCCCTACTCCACCTCATGATACTACACCAACCAACACCACACAACCGATTACTACTCAAAGTGAACCCAATCTTACCTTTAGTCCTTCAGCCACAATCCCACCATTATCACACTTCTTTCCTCCATCTACAGGTCAATCATCCTCCCACTATTCAATACCACCAAATTCGACCATTGTCCATACTTCAACATTCAGACCAGTGAACCAGTCGGGTTTTCAATATTCGACTCTTCCTTTTGGGCAAACTTCGGGTATAGAGGGAGATGGATATGAAGAAGGATACGAAGATTATGAGGGTTATGATGAAGACGGGTATGCTTATGGGGGTTATGGTGATCAAGGAGAGTTCGGTTATGTGCAAAGTCAATCGCAAGGGATGGCAAGTGTAGGTGGAGTACCACAACAACAACAACTCATACCACAACACATTAGGCCAAGGCCACAAGGGCCACCAATGCAACGCCCTATTCCATTGCAACAAGTTCGACCACAACATGTGCAACCACAACTCCAAAGGCCGATTCAATACCCATCGATGCCCCAACAACAATTTCAACCACCGTTCGTACCACAAGGGCCTATACCAAGACCAATGGGTCCTATTCGTCCAAGGGGTCGATTGGGTGTTCCAAGAAGGCATCTTAGGGAACAAGCAAGGGGAATAGAAGCACATTTTAGGCCGATAATTACTCAAAACCCTTCCCCGGTGGTTATCCCTCACAACAACCTAGGGAGAACCTTTGAAGTAAGAACAAATTCTTTGCAAAGTTTGCCGAAATACAAAGGGCTAGCAACGGAGGAGCCGTATTTCCATTTAGAGGCCTATGACTCGATTTGCAATACTTTTGGGAGTCAAGGTTTTTCGGCTGATGATGTCAAGTTGGTCCTATTTCAGTTTTCTTTGGAGGACAAGGCAAAGAAGTGGTTCTACACTTTGCCTTCAGCATCTATTTATACTTGGGCGGAGATGCAACAAATTTTCTTAGATGAATTTTATACCGCCCAAAAGACCAATGATGCTAGAAAGGGGTTGAGGAGCTTCCAACAACAAAATGGTGAGATATTCCACGAGGCATTTGAAAGATTCAATATGATGATTAAAAATTGTCCTCACCATGGAATTGAATTGTGGGAGTTGATGAATGCCTTCCACGAGGGGTTGAGTGCCGAAGATGCTCGTGATTTAATGTCCATTACCGGTGGAACTTTTGGCACAAATTATGAAAATGATGATTGGGAGTTCTTAGAAAATATGGCAATTACATCAAAGAGAAAGGCTCAAGCATCGAGGAGAGCCCGACCGGCCATTGCCCGACCTCAAGTGCACGCAATAGATGATGGTAATGTTCAAACTACTAACCAAATTTATGATGTGTGTGCTTTGTGTAATGAAATAGGTCATGCGGCTGAAAATTGCCAAGGGATGGTGGAAGGGCCATATGAAGAAGTTCATGCGGTTCAAGGTCAAGGTCAAGGAGGGGGTGGTAGAAACTACAACAATATGAACTCTAATACTTACCACCCCGGGTTGAGGAATCACCCAAATTTTCGTTATGGGAACCCTTCAAATCAAGCTAACCCTAATTTCCAAGGAAACCAAGGATTTCAAAGGCAATATCAAACGGGTCAAAGTTCTTCGGGTAGAAATGAGATGATGGAGATGTTGAAGGCGATGCAAAGTGAAATGCAACGAATGAACCAACGTGATGAGGTTCGGATGCAAAAGGACGAGGTTCGTGACAAAAGCATCCAATCGTTGACCACTCAAATGGGTCAACTTGCGAGTGACGTGGCGATATTGAAGAAAGCAAAAGGTCAATTACCAAGTGACACGGTGACAAATCCCAAGAACACAAAAAGCATTAACATCAATGTGGTAAGCACCGTTCCAAATACTAAATTTAATGAAACATTGCTAACTTCTTCGTATCAAGTGAATGCAGGTTTGGAAAAAGATGCCGAAGTCGAGAATGATAAAGAGTATGGAGTGCCAATCGTGCCTATCCGTGTGGGAAAATTAAAAATCCCTCACGCATTGTTGGACTACGGGGCAAGCATGAGTGTGCTACCAAGTGATCTATACGATATGTACGATTTTGGTCCGCTTGAAGGTATAGACACCATGGTGAGCTTGGCGGATGGAAGTTTGAGGCGTCCACGGGGAATGGTTAGGAATGTTAAGATTCAGTTGGGAGAGTTTGAATATCCGGTGGATTTCCTAGTTTTGGACTATGCTTCTACCAATATGGCATCACAACAAAGGGTATTTTTAGGTCGACCGTTTCTATACACAGCAAATGCTCAAATTAATTGTAGAGACGAGATTATTACCATGACCGAAAAGAACCGTAGGTTGTACTTTGATGTTCAAACTAGAGTGATTAGTTATGAGTCCATTGAGAGGAAGGGTGGTGAGTCTAGTGATTGTATGAAAAATGTGTTTCAAAGAATGAGAAAAAAACACCCACCGGACCGTGAAGAAACACATATGGGTTCAAGTAGGAGTGTATTTGATTACCCACCGAGTCAAAATGAGACGGATGCATTTTGCCCAATGACAAGCTACAGCGGGGGAGGTGATAGGAACCGATTCTTTGAGCCACCATAAATGGTGGTGGCACGGTCTGGCTGAAGACTCGAAACTTAGCGCTGCTCGGGAGGTAACCCGGGATTTTATATTGATCTTGTTGTTTTTATCTTTTTATGTTTCAGGGCCATGGCAACATTCAAGTGTGGGGAGGATGTACGGATATTTGTGTGAAAGTGGTGATAGGAAGTCGGATTATCTACAACATCTGTTGTGGCAAACTTCACCAGGTCAATGTACTCTTTCCTTAGTCTTGTTGTGTTCTTTAGCTTTGAAATATTGGTAGTTAGTTGTGTGCTTTTGTTTATGGTTGGGAGGTTTGGGGGTGTATTAGTTTAATGTTTTGTGTTGGGTTGTGCTAGTTGGTGGTGTTGATGTTTTTAAGAATATAAGAAAAATATAAAAAATATAAAATGAAAAAAAAAATACAAAAAGAATTTTGGGGTTTGAGTGAAGAAGCTTTTTGTTGGTGTTGAATGATTTTAGTGATCAAAGCCTCCTAAAACCATACATTGGGGTCAATGTATCCCAAGTGTGGGGATGGGGGGAATTTTTGAAGATTTTGAAAATTTTTGAGCCAAGCGAAACGATGTGAAAATTTGAACACCCTAGATTAACCCCAAATTGGTGCACCGGAAACCTTTGATACCCTTTCATTCTTGGTGAGAGTTGTAGCCACACTTGTACATAAATAATGATTGTCTTTGATGAGAGTGGCTACGGGTGGGGGTGCATTAGAACTTGTGCTTGAATGCGGTTCGAGGCCTTAGTTGGACATGAATGTAGAAAGGATAAGGGCATTTAGGTAGCTTCGTCGTTGGTGTGAGCGAGTGTGGGATTTGGGGGGTTGGACCTCATTAATTATATATATGAGCATGGTAGTGAGAGGGGCGGGGGTTTGGACATTTAGTTGCCCAATTTTGTGCCTAAAAACCTATCATTTGTTACCCCTAGCTACTTACCTAAAAATTTACCCAACTTGACCCGGTTTTATAGTGATTAGTGATTGTTTCGTAGTATGTAATGTTAGTTGATGTTATGTTGAAAGTATTATGTTCAAAAAAAAAAAAATAGAAAAGAAAAAAAAAAGAGAGAGAAAAAGCAATGGAAAATAAAAAATGATGTTTAGTTATCTTGTATATAGTAGTTTGCTTTGGTAGTTGTTAGTTTGTTTTATTGTGTTATAAAAAGACCGGGTTAAGTTTTCGCTACTTCATATATATTCCATTTCCTACCCATACACCTAGCCACGTTACAACCTTGAAAGTCCCTTTGATTTGCATTCATGTTTGACACATTTTAGGAGAAGGATCGATTTAGGTACAAGCCTATAGTTGTGCAACCGCCCGTTAGCCTTTGGTGTGTCTAGCTCATATTGCTAGTGCTTATTTGTAGCCGAGAGGAGAGACATGGTGAGGGGTGCATTAGTTGGGTGTTAAAAAGGGGTTAGTAAAAGGATTGCTTGTTTTTGCTTGGCTTACATTGATCACTTGTTGAGAAATTGATTTGATGGGTTGCTTGGGACAAGCAACGGGTAAGTGTGGGGATGTGACGGGTGGTTCGTAGGACAACCCTTAAATGAGTTAAATACATGCATATCCCATATTTTACACGGTTATGTATCATGAATGTGATAACTACGAGTGTTCGTGTGTTTTACAGGTAAATCGTTTAATTCGGTTAAATTGGAACACGTAGGCTACGGTGCATTTATAAATGGACTTCATGCACATGTGGACAAAGACCAAAGTTGTTTGTTTTTCACAAAACATCAAAGTCAACATAATCATCATCATTGGGGAGCAACATAATTGGCAGCAGACTCTTTCACGTGAATATTAATTAGAGGCACATGCTTTGGGGCATAGTCAATAACAATAACAATAACAATTCTAAAAAGAACCTCATGATTGCACATTTGCACATTTGGAGATTGGGCCGATATTGAACTTGTGCGGGCTGGACTTCTTTTGGGCGGCACATTTTGGACTTTTGTGAAGGAGGCATCACGTGGGGGGGCCATCATAAGACATCATCACGCATCATCAGTATTGTTCTTTGGGGTTTTCGAGATATGCACATATGTTTTTGAGGGTGTTGACTTTGATAATTGAAAAGGATCATCACATCAAATAGAAGGATTTGGCAGGAGGTACACGTGAAGAATTTGGGGGGTTTTATTAATTTGAGGATGATCACAAAATTCAACATAACAATTAAACAATATCATCATTATCTCTCATGCAATCTTGGTGAGAGGCTTTGTTCACAAGCCGACACATACAAGCACTTTGGGGACTTCTGTTTTGGCGGCTGACATTAGACTTGTGGAGACTTGGGCCGCACATGATTGGTCTTTGGGGGCGGCACATGTGAAGAAGCAAACAAATATCACATCATCATTGATACATACCACATACATCGATTGGCAGACATCAAGTGAGAAATTAATTGTTTTGGAGGCAAGTGGACTTCTCTTGGATCCACGTGACAACATTAGTTGGCGGCAGACTTTTGAAGACAAGAAAGTCACGTGGATCCTTAGCCAACAACACACGCACATGGGCTGACGTCTTCATCATCAATACGTGGAACGAAAGATGGAACAAAGAACAAAAGTTAGGTTGTCACCGTAATTTACGGCATGACCGTAATTTACGGTGGACCTGATTTTGACCTGATTCCCATCGTAACTCAGGTTGTTTGTACCGTAAAACATTGAAGGCCACCGTAACTTACGGTGAGACCGTAAATTACGGTGGACATGACGCGAAGATGTGTAACTGCCTCATTAAAGTCAGTTTTTATGATGTCTTTTCAAGTATTCTCATCATTGGACGTTTTTGGGAGACACTAGGGGCGATTTTGGGCTATCTTGCTTGGTTCTAAACAATTCCTAACATTCGGTTTGTGTATTCGATTCGTATGAACATTAATCGTTGTTTGAAGATGATGTACCAAGTCATGCGTGGCTAAACTTTTGGTGATCATCCTAGATGTAAGGTTTGCTTTTGAAACACTATGTTTGTGCTTGAATTTCTAGAATAATAACTTTGAATGTTTGTTTGAGTTATTATGGTGTTTGGATATTTGTTTGTAAATTGTTGATTATTGTTTGATGTTAATCTAAACCATACGTTCTTGGTGCCGCTGGCAATCGAGATATCATGGGAGGGATTAGGGTTGGATAATTGTCAAGTGATCATCGAGTAACAACCTCGCGTTTCATAATCCGAGTACTTAGTTCTCTTTCATCACAAACAGATAATCAAACACGAGCCATGTCTATGTGGTTCTTTCTAGTTAAGCATAAACATTAGTGTGGATTAAAACCTGAAATCTATGATGGTCGCTTGTTCCTAATCTGTTTACAAAAACACTCTTTGATTTGCAATTTAATTAGTTAATATTAGTTCTTAAAATCAAAACAATCAACTCTTGAATTTTAATTTCTGCAATTTTAGTTTAATCTTAGTTTAAGTGCAAAGCTACATAATCGACATACTTTCCATAAACTCCCTGTGTTCGATACCCTTTTACCACTATATTATAGTTGTTATTGGGATTAAATTTGCGTGACCATGACAATCACGTCAAATTTGAAACCATAAGGATTGACAATTTGAAATAAAGCACAAGCATATGTGTCAATAATAAATCTAGATTTCTTTATCAGGAATCTCTTGCATATACCTATAATTCCGATATCAAACATTATTTCGTTTGATCGTCTACCTCGTAACTCGTACGACAATATAAACAATGGAAACCCTTTAAGTTGGGACTCCATCAAAAGTATAAAAATTTCCAATGCGTTACCATAAACTATTAACGCAAGTAAAAAGCATGTAAAGTTGTGCTAGTGCACAAGAAAACACATGAAACATAAATTATACGTCCACAGACGTTGAAGTATATCACACACGACTTTCGAGGCAAGACCTTCGGAAAATATGATTGGACACGACGACACGAATGCTAATCCCGTCAGTGGAAGAACTACTAATCAAAAAGCAGCACTTGGCCACGTAATCCTACAAACGACATGAATCTCGCTGAGGTACGTTGGAACAAGATTTCACAACCATCGGTGCACAGTCTAATCAGAGTCATAAGTATTAGCACTGCAAAAGGAGTCACATACCTTTGCAATTCCCCTATTTCATTTTTCGACATTCCATGATAATGTCACTTAACAACGGTTATCACACGAAATTCCAGATAAAGTTCTTATATTTCTTTCATTGAAATTCTGACCTCTGTGAATAAACTTTTTCATTGCTACTTCCCCTAATGGTCATCATACCATGAGGATTTCTTTCATAGTAGCGAATATTGATTTATTTCATTTCTTGGTAAATTCACACGTTACACATGCACTGTTTGTTGCGCATGTGGTTCGTTTGATTTATGAAGACCACTGGAGGGCTTCATTCTAATTGTCGTTTTATCCAAACTCAAATATCATTTCGCTATACTTGATTTTTGGCACTGTAAACCGCATTATTGCTAAACAATGACTCTTTGATATCGAGTCAATGAATTTCTTGAAAAACTCATTTTTCTTTGGTATACATGGTTTTTGTTGTGACCATGTCCGAACTTTCTTATTAAAACTTGTTTTGTTCAAACCAAGTTCAATTGTTTGAATTTGCTCGCATTACATATTAAATTCAAGGTCCCATATGATGAATTGAAGCCATCATATTCGAAATAATCCCAACAAGCACTTCAATTACTTTGAACCATAACAGGCTTGTTTGGTCTTCGACTTCATTGAATCGTTTCTTTGATCACGATCACCTTGTGGTGACATTTTCACAAAAATTGAAGCTTGCACTAATCTTGTTTGCACACCTCATATACGGATTTAATTATTTAATTATTTATTTATTTATTTATATTTGAATCCGCTTTACTGGTTTATCATATTCCAGCAATCTTAACACAATCATGTGTTAAGATAATGATACACAAATTCTTGTCATATTTCAGTGTATCTCTTAATGGTTCTTACAAATCAATCGAGTCTTTTGTAATAATTATTGCTTTATCATCTTCAATTGAAAAATATTATTAAATTGTTTCATTTTCAATCGAAAATCTTACTAGATTATTTAAAACAAACATTCGGATTTACTTCATTGAGCTTTCATTTGGTTTCAAGCAAGGTGAACTCATTTCAGTCACCGCTATTATTATTTCGATTACTACGACACCTTGTGGTGGTGTTTTCATTAACTTGACGTTTGAGCTAATTTCATTTTCACACCTGATATACAGATTTATTTTCTGTTGGTTCATTATCTTAAACATTCTTAATACAATTACGTGTTAAGATAAAAGTACACAAATTCATATTATATTCCTGTGTACCTCTAAAGATTTTTTTCATTGAAAATTCTATGATATTCATTTGGTCTTTCATCATCAATTGAAAATCCTATAAAATTTATTTGAAATGAATATCCAAAATTCCTTCATTAAAACTTTCAGTTGATTTCAAAAACGGTGAATTTGTTCGGTCACCGTAATTATTGAGCTATTTCAATCATTTCGACACCTTGTGGCGTCGATATAAACTTGTAGCTTGGGCTAATCATAATCATACGAATCATTCAAAACCACGTATGTCTTTCCTTTGATTCAGCATTCAAAAGTAGTCTTGATACAATTATGTACTAAGACAACGATACACTAAACTCTATTGTATTTCGGTGTATCCTTGCTATTCAATAAATGTCCACACATTGATTTTTTCATATTATAATTCGATAGTTGACAATCATTTTCGTGCTTCTATTTTATTTGAGCTTATTAATTCTGAGTCTTCCTCAATTGACAATCAAAGTAAATTTTCTTTTGACAATAAATTTTATTGATTCTAGAAGTCATTCACAACTTGTAAACATTCAATTTAGACATCTATTGATCATATATCCCTTTTGGTTTGAACCTAGTCACCTTTGGAAATTATATCATTTCATCTCGTTCATTTGACATCGATTTCTGGAACTAGTTCAGTTGAACCATTGAGTCCAATTTATTGTAAAACTCGTATTCATAAAATTTGATATTTTAAATTCTGTGCCATCTACCTTAATATTATTTTTATTGACTAAGACGTGACATAAGTCTAAAAGAAATATCGTAGCCTAAATCTCGAGGACGAGATTTAAAACAAGGTGGGGAGGATGTAACATTCCCATTTTTATCATATAAGAATTTTAGATTATTTAAATTTATTAACCACTAGTAAGTAGTTTATTTTTTTTATAATTATTCGACCCAAATAGTTTTAAAAACTATTTTATATATAGTTGGTTGAAATATTATATTAATTAATTGGCTTGTATATGGGTGACCTTTCTATTAAAATAAAAGTATATAAAAACTTATATAATTAGACAGGTAGATTACGGGCAAGTCGACTGTTAAAAATATGAAGTACCTAGACGAGCCTAGTGAGCGTATAATAATTAAATTATAAAAATACATTGTATTTGAACCTACTCTATTTTTAATGAAACTTAGACCCAAATTTAGACAAAAATATTCTCGTTCTAATGACATATTCATTATTTTATAAAACGTTATATTTTACAAGTTATACGCGCCAAATAAGTAAAGCAGTTAAATTAATTATAATATATAATAATAAAATAATAATAATAAACTTAAAATTTACATTTAAAATAAAAATATTAAATTACATATGAATCATATGTGTACGTGTTAGAAAAAGATTGGAATATTAATGCATATATTTGAAAGAGGGTGTACGTGGAAGTGTGCATGTATTCGAATTCATATATGTGTGGACATGTATATTGACAATTAATGTCAAGGTGTACGTGTATAACTTTCATGCATTCCATGAATCTTGAAGTTAGTATATATAGGATACAAAGCCTTCAAAGAAATTGCTAAAAAAACCTTTCTATTCCTTCGATCTCTCTCTCTATTTATATATATATATATATATATATATATATATATATATATATATATTTTATTCACCTCATAATAATAATAATAAAGCCCTGCTCCGTTTTAAGTATTTTAACTCCCGATCACCGCTACCCTTTCCGATTGATCCTGAGCCCCATAACACATGTCAAGGCTCTGCCTGACTAAGTTCGTTGGGGTTCTGTCTCGTGACATAGGGACAAGGTTGAATTAGGGGTACTATACTTAACACGAGTACAAATATATATATATTTTAAAATAGCTCAGAAGTTATACCCAAAATTTATACCAGAAGACTTTCTAGTTGAACCCTAAAGTTACAAAGTGGGTCCATTCTTTTTTCTCACTATTTTATTCCCTTTTTCCTTGTGATATAATTATATTCAAAAATGTCCCAAACGGACCCATAAGTAAAAACCCGGACCCCTAAAATCCTACTGTGCATGGAAAATCAAGAAATCAAGAAATCTGATCTTCAGGCGGGCCGCGTAAGGATAAGCCGAGGCTTACACGGGCCGCGACAGCAAGGCAATTACCTGTAACATCCTATAATGTATTGACACGTGTCATAAGCTTGAACGTGTGAAAGTATACTCTAGAGGTACTAAAGTTGACAAACATGAAAAGTGTGTGAATATAAGGGTTCAAAATGTCAGCAAGGGATAAATATACTTTACAGTAACCCTACATGATGCTCATACCTTCAACGAATTAATCATGGATCATACGAAGCTAAATATGAAAGAAAGCGAGAGATTACAAACTACAGGGGTTAAATGTGTCAACATGTTTAAAGTATACCTCTGAGTGACCTTTTAGCAAACCCGAAGCTTTGTAACGATTAAATATGCTCACTAGAATACATGATAAAAATATCATCAAGTTTCGTTATCGTATGAGAAAGTTATGATCAAATTCGTATACGGGGGGTTAAAAGCGTCAACGTTGAAAATTATGACTTTTCGGGTAATAACAATGTGGCCAAGGACTTAACAAAGAAGGTATAAGACTTGAAGCCCTTATAAGTCAATTAGAGGGGCTCAAAATGCAAAGAATAAAGGTGGATTGACCTTTCGAAGGACCAAGAGCCAAGGATGCAAACTGAAAAGGAGTTCTTTGCCCTGATAACTGGCTTACGGACCGTAAAGGTCCACCCTTACGGTCCGTAAAGGTTGCCCAGATGCAGAAAATCGTGAAAGTTGGCTGTTCAGCCTTGGAACCGACTTAGATCAGATATTTTCACTTCCATGCGCGTCCCCTACTAATTTTAGGGCTTAGGGACATGTGTTAATGATCAGGGATCACCCTTAGACTTAGTTGTCATCATCCTAATGGATTAAGAACACTATAAAAAGGGCCATTAGTTGCAACAATTTGATCATCCATTCCATCTGCATTCTTGAGGACTTCTGGAGCTCCAAAGCAGACCCAAGTCATCTCTAATAGTGCATAGGACTTCTGTAAGTATGCTTAACCTTTCTTAGTTGAGTTTTTACTTAGTTTTAGCTTAAAAGTCAAACTGTCGTAATTAACGGTTGACTTAGCGATTAATCATTAATGGTCCAGTGATTAGTCGAATTAAGAGTAGTTATAAGTTGGTAATTATGTGGGCAATAAACCCTTAAAAGGGCACCCTCTGATTCCCGTTCTAACTAGATCAAATGTCGGGTCAAAGTTGTTTATAAAAAGTCAACAGGATCCTAATTTGCGATTTAAAACATAATTAACAATGTAGAAGCTTTGCAACCTGTTTTATTACTCTTATAACTTAGTAATTAATGTAAGAACATGTCTAAGCATGTTCGACCCGACAATTTTTCTGTTTAGACCCGGTTCGGAACCGAAAGTCGCAAAACTTTGACTTTTTCTTTGACTTCAGTTCTGACCCGATTTAGTATGGTTTGTTTATGCCTTAGAGCTTCCTTAGGACCAGGCTACATGTTAGCATAACCCTCTGTGGTTGGTTCATTGATTATCCGATCCGTTTACATGTTTCCGTTAATTGCTTAAATGTTGACCAATATGCCCTTTTGACCATAAAACGAGAATTTTGGATATGTGAAAAGACAATAACCTTTGTTACTGATTTATAAACATGTCCCTAAAATTTTACATCAGTTGGAGGTCTAGATTAGGAGTTATGCTCATTAGCGTAATTATAACGCCTTCTAGTAATTAAAAGGCGCAATTAGCATAAAGCCTATCTAAACCCAATTTTTGACACCAAACCTTTTACCCACTGATGTAATATAATATTTTGGTATTTTTAAAGATTTTTAATTATTTTTAACCTGCTCATAACCTAAGGTTATGGCATTAATTCGGTTAAATACCGAATATACCCTTTTCGGTCATAAAATGAGTTTTACATAATATTTTGACACCAATCCAATTGCTACTGATTTTATATAATAAATAAAGTATTTTGAACTTTATAACCTGATCAGAAAACTCAGATTTCCTGTATAACCCGGAAATCGCTTAAAATCGCTTAAAATGGCTTTTTACGCGTATTAAACGCATAGTTTGGGTTTAAAACCATTTTGCCATATAAGACCTATTACCAACTGATATGACCTAATAAAATAAGTTATTCTACTGATGTATTCGGACCCGAATCTCAGAATTTTAATTAACCTCTTGTATAATCTTTAAAATGACCAAAATACCCCTACGGGGCTTATTTTGAGATTAAACTCGTTTTGGGCATAATGGAAGATATCCTACTAATATCGCAACATTTTTAAGGCATATTAACTTAGGAAACCTATATATGACCCTTTTGGTTACCCGTTACGCTTCTTGCGCATTAGGTTCGGTTTATGTAACTAGTTTGCATAAATTAGCCGAAACGGGTCAAAAACCTTATCATTTTTATCTCAAAATCCAGAAGGTGTTTAGATTACCCATATTATACAAGTATTCAAACTTTTCGGGTCTAAAACACATTCTATTCCGGTCTTCGCTTAATCATGCGTTTGAACCGTATATTTCCTTAAAACTAACCGGTCTAAGTTTAGGCTTAATTAAAGACCCGTTAGTATTCTAATTGGTTATTTATACCATCATTCCAGACTAGAGCCTTCCGGTAAATTGTACCTACGCTTACTTAAGTGAATACGGCTGAGTTATTATAATTCTTGCTATTTAAGACAGGAGCTAGCTCAGGTAAATACTCTTAACTTATTTTCCCTATTACGGGCTTGGGATACGGTAATATAAATACCGCATGGTCAGGTATGGGATTCAAAGACCAATGAGTCGGGAAATCTAAATAACCTGTTTTAATTCGTATTGCTTGACTGAAACATTGGGGGTTAATGCGACCGTGTCCTGGATATCCTTGACTCATTAAATGCAATGGCCACGACCTAAGCACGGGGTGTAGGCATACACCTGAAAGATGCTATATGCTAATTAATTAATTATACCCAATATGGGATTCCCAATAAGGGAATAGTGGTGTGTTGGTTAATCTTGAACCGGCATAGAACCGGGCCCCGTATGTAGAGCAAGTTATGTAAAACTGATAACATGAGATATAGTTTGTCCCAAGTATAAAAGATTAATTTTGCTTTGAGCATTTTAATCAAAGTGTCAACATATTTTCGTGCCTTGTGCACCTAAACCAATTTTCTTAAACTCTTTTCAAATGAGTCAGTTGAGTGTATTTACCAGTGAAAACTGGCGTATTTTCCAAAGTCTAAGTGACAGGTACAAGTACGTAATAGGCTGGAAGCTGCTCAGGACTTGTTAGTTGAGGACTTTGCAACTCCTTCACATAAGCCATTAGTCTGATAACTTCTTTTGTTGTTTTGATCCGCCTGTGGATTATTACAAGCTAGTCTGTACAAAATACTTTTATATTATCAGACATTTGTGTTTGTAATAATATTTTATATTTCAAGACTTCCGCTGTGCATTTAAATTGTGTTGTTTGACTATGATGATATCAACTACGTCACGATACTCCCCACCGGGCCCACCGGTAATACGTGGAAATATCGGGGGTGTGACAGGTTGGTATCAGAGCCAACATTGAGTGAATTAAACACTAGCCTTTTTGTGTTTAATCTCGATGACACATTAGCACATTCCTTGACCTTCTGAGTCTAGACTTAACATAGGAATATTCTCAATCCTAATCTGAAAATTTTTGCTTCCAATATTTTTATTGGATACGTCGCCAAATAAAGAAGCTGTAATAGGAGTTCTCCACACACGGAGCCTTGAAATGCTGAGCTTCGTACCGCAGCTAGAATGAAACGAGCATCCAAGGAGAAAGCATTCAGAAATAAAATGAAGAAGAAACTCTTTTTTGCTGAAGATCGTTTCCTTAATAGTCCTTCTAAGGACATATTTATCTTTCAGTCCCTTCGAGGACAGCATTATTCCTTTCAAGTTCCGTTTAGGGAAAATCTGAAATTTTTTAAATTTTATAGTGGAATGATTAAATTTAAATTTTCATTCTAAACATGAAATACGAAATAAATGAAAAATAACATTACTTTTACAAGATCTACCATTATAATAAAATGGCAAAATCTAAAAAGGGACAAGACCTAGCCACGTGTCATTTTAAGACAGGGCCAAGACGGTAGTTCCTCAGTTAGATTCAGATCCTTATTAACATCTCGATTTAAAATTTGTTCTGCGTTAATTATTAAAAAGAATCTTAAAGGTAAACCTAGCCTATATTACAAGGCCAAGATGGTAGAACCTATTCAAGATATTCAAATCCTTGTTAACACCTAAGAACGTGTTAGCACTCTTGACAGATGTGATTCGAGAAAATCACAACAGTCATTCTTATATTGGATTCTTCCAATTTTCTTATCTAGCCTAGTGATTTAGAAATCATGGCTAATATCATCCTATAAGATGATCATATTATAAACATCCGTTAGTGATGAAGTGCCTACGGGCTAAACTTGTTGCCCAATAAGACAACGACAGTGGTGGTCTTTGACCCCTGTCTAAAGATGTTGGAATACGTCCAAACATAATAGTCAGAAGGATCCATATGATCTCGACTAATAGCATCTGAAAAGATGATCATACCATAAACATCCCTTAGAAGGGAAATGCCTACGGGCTATAATTAACGTCCTCTGAGACTAAAGACAGTGGTAGCCTACAACTCCCTGTCAAGAAAAGGTAATGAACTTTGATTCAGAGCTTAATGCCTCGATTCTCTGAAATCATGGCTTATATCATCCTATAAGATGATTATATTATAAACATCCCTTAGAAGGGAAATGCCTACGGGCTATAGTTAATGTCCTCTGAGACTAAAGACAGTGGTAGCCTACAACTCCCTGTCAAGAAAAAGTAATGAACTTTGATTCAAACCTTAATGCCTCGATTCTCTGAAATCATGGCTTATAAATTAAACTTGTCTACGCGACTAGGCCATTTGTGCTATTATTAACTTGTAAATTAGGATTTATGATAAAAATCCTGAATAAAATAAATATCCTTCCTTCCCCGCTAGTATGCATATTAAAAAGAATCTTAAAGGTACGACCTAGCCTATATGTCATTCAAGACGAGGCCAAGATGGTAGAACCTATTCAAAGGATTCAAATCCTTGTAACATTGTAAATATGTTAACACTCTTGGCAACAGTGATGCGATAAAATCACACTTGTCATCTTTATATTAGGAATTTTTCCAAACCCCTTATTTTAGCGTAAATGATCAATAGGAATCATGGCTAATAAACGTCGAACATGATGTATACATCAAAACATCCATTGGGATGTATACCTACGGGCAAAGATGTATACATGAAAAGATAGTTTTATTTCATAACCTCTTGTCAAGACAATGAATTATGAAATTTTCCGATCCAAAGGAATCATTGATTATGTTTTAAAAATTTCCCTAGTGACAAGGCCTCCGTGCCATCAAAAAGTCCTTGGGACAAGCCTTATGCTATATAAAATGTCGGTACGACATTGACAGTCGTGACTTATGTCCCCTGTCTAATAAATATGAAGGATTATGTTTCGTTTAAACGCCAAAGATGGTTTATCTAAAAACCTAGGCCAAGCATAATCAAATAAATTTAATACTATCTATTGGTCTATATGGTTGAGTTACACCATGGCTATTTAATCGTCAAGTTCGACAGTTCGCTATATAATTAAACAAATTATTACTACTTGGTCGGTAGCCTTCAAAGCTTCACCATGGCTGACTCCTCTGAAGCTCACAATTATCTAGTTGATCAGAATGATAATGCAAGACTGAACTCAACGGGCACCGAGTTACAGGCTATGATAGATACGGCCGTAAACAAAGCCGTTGACCGTTCCAGGAGATACTGAATATGGAGTGCCTAAACACTTGCTAAAATTGGTATTTAATACCAAAGCTTCGAGTATGGAAAACTCAGAAGAAACAAACAACAGTCGCGATGCTAGAGATGCGACAAATGTTAATAATGAATCCAATGTGAACCTCCAATGTTAATGGAGTAAATCTCCAGAACTGTGATAAGACGCAGCTGTTAGAAAAGCTGTAAAGGAGATTGTGAAAAAGTTCAAAGAGCCGAACGCTACTTGCTCCAAATCCTTCATAAACCATAAGCTTAGCAAACTCTTGATTAAATTTATAAGAACTCCAGATATTAAGTGTAAGGTATAACTTACCAATGGAATATATAATGACCATCTCTCCCATCCTCGAAGATAATCCTTTCATAAGAATCTGGAGTACTCTTCCCCAAAAAGAGTACGACAATATATATTATTTATTTTATTTTTCTCATTGTTTTCTATCGCCTGCGAATGCCAAACTATGTTTGATAAAAGTGCCATATGAGGATTGGCGTATCTTAGTGTGTCCCATAGATTGCTTCCATGCCTGATCAGTATGGAGGTTTAATGCATGGAACCCCTGAGGTATCCCAATGGTCATATCATACTAAAGTCGACTAGTAGTATTCAAAGAAGATATCCAATATAAAAATGTCCTTATAAGTATCTCTACTTAGGGCATCCTTGCAATTGTAAAGAGAATGTGTCATTTATCTGACACCGACATCGATAGATGAGCCAAAGCCTGAGAATACGGAAATCTCTGACATCTCTGTGTGTCATAATTATCTTCTTTATAAAAATTACCATGTTTACCTCCTGAGAGGCAAGAGGATGTTAGGACAAACATCCCGCTTAGGGCTGCAATTATTGTAAAAGCCTTATATCTATTAGTACCAACGGAATAGGAAGAACTAAGAGCCAAATCGATAAGTTTTTAGAGAAGGTTTCATAAAGCCAAAATTCAAAGTTCTAAGAACTCCGATTTTTAGTAAATAAGAAAGACGGTTCATCTTGCTTATGCATTGATTACCGCAACCCTATTTAGGCAACAATTAAGAATCGCCATTAGCTGCCCAGGATCGTCGATTTGTTCGACTAGCTGTAAGGAATAACTATTCTTTGAGATTAGTTAAGCAGTGGTTGGAATAACCATCTCACCTTAAGATAAGCTTTTCTATAATAGTTGATATATAAGCATCAATGCTGCTCCTTTGGAGACCTTGTATAGATGGAATGTTAAACATCTATTGTTAGGACAATAGATTGGTAAGTCCAATTGTCAGGATCTGAAAGTTGCATTAGAAACAACAAATAAGATCACGCAAATTCATAATCATCTGTAAGATGCCAGTATTCGGCAGAAAATCAAGAATTTATGAAAATAGCAAACCTCCTAAATTCTTGTTAAGGAATAAGGTTCAACAAAAGATATCACCCAGGGAGGGTGTGCCAAAAGTTGTTAAATTATCAGGCTAGTTAAGCTCTGAATATATAGAATCATTCGAAGGAAATCGAATGTATCAAGATCAAGTAGCCTTTAAGCTAAAACCTATTTAAGGAGCTTGGCAGAGCTCGCAATACATTGCACACTAGTGGCTGAAGGATGCGTTTCGCCAATAAGTCAAGAAGCACTATCACATAATGATATGCAGATTTATGATGTGATGAGCATCCTGTATCGATTAAGGATCGACAGGTTAAGAAGCTCCAAAAGAATACATGTACCTAATATAGGGGTCACTTTAGGAGCTTGGAAAGACTCCAGATATGTTATAGAAGTTAAGTCCATTATGCGACAAAAAGTACTTCCATAATTTAGCAAATCTCGAGGTCGAGATTTATTTTAAGGGGGTGAGGATCTAACACCTCGAAAATTCACGTCCTATAATGTATTGACACGTGTCATAAGCTTGAACGTGTGAAAGTATACTCTAGAGGGACTAAAGTTGACAAACATGGAAAGTGTGTGAATATAAGGGTTCAAAATGTCAACAAGGGATAAATATACTTTACAGTAACCCTACATGATGCTCATACCTTCAAACGAATAAATCATGGATCATACGAAGCTAAATATGAAAGAAAGCGAGAGATTACAAACTACAGGGGTTAAATGTGTCAACATGTTTAAAGTATACCTCTGAGTGACCTTTTAGCAAACCCGAAGCTTTGTAACGATTAAATATGCTCACTAGAATACATGATAAAAATATCATCAAGTTTCGTTATCGTATGAGAAAGTTATGATCAAATTCGTATACGGGGGGTTAAAAGCGTCAACGTTGAAAATTATGACTTTTCGGGTAATAACAATGTGGTCAAGGACTTAACAAAGAAGGTATAAGACTTGAAGCCCTTATAAGTCAATTAGAGGGGCTCAAAATGCAAAGAATAAAGGTGGATTGACCTTTCGAAGGACCAAGAGCCAAGGATGCAAACTGAAAAGGAGTTCTTTGCCCTGATAACTGGCTTACGGACCGTAAAGGTCCACCCTTACGGTCCGTAAAGGTTGCCCAGATGCAGAAAATCATGAAAGTTGGCTGTTCAGCCTTGGAACCGACTTAGATCAGATATTTTCACTTCCATGCGCGTCCCCTACTAATTTTATGGCTTAGGGACATGTGTTAATGATCAGGGATCACCCTTAGACTTAGTTGTCATCATCCTAATGGATTAAGAACACTATAAAAAGGGCCATTAGTTGCAACAATTTGATCATCCATTCCATCTGCATTCTTGAGGACTTCTGGAGCTCCAAAGCAGACCCAAGTCATCTCTAATAGTGCATAGGACTTCTGTAAGTATGCTTAACCTTTCTTAGTTGAGTTTTTACTTAGTTTTAGCTTAAAAGTCAAACCGTCGTAATTAACGGTTGACTTAGCGATTAATCATTAATGGTCCAGTGATTAGTCGAATTAAGAGTAGTTATAATTTGGTAATTATGTGGGCAATAAACCCTTAAAAGGGCACCCTCTGATTCCCGTTCTAACTAGATCAAATGTCGGGTCAAAGTTGTTTATAAAAAGTCAACAGGATCCTAATTTGCGATTTAAAACATAATTAACAATGTAGAAGCTTTGCAACCTGTTTTATTACTCTTATAACTTAGTAATTAATGTAAGAACATGTCAAAGCATGTTCGACCCGAGAATTTTTCTGTTTAGACCCGGTTCGGAACCGAAAGTCGCAAAACTTTGACTTTTGCTTTGACTTCAGTTCTGACCCGATTTAGTATGGTTTTTTTATGCCTTAGAGCTTCCTTAGGACCAGGCTACATGTTAGCATAACCCTCTGTGGTTGGTTCATTGATTATCCGATCCGTTTACATGTTTCCGTTAATTGCTTAAATGTTGACCAATATGCCCTTTTGACCATAAAACGAGAATTTTGGATATGTGAAAAGACAATAACCTTTGTTACTGATTTATAAACATGTCCCTAAAATTTTACATCAGTTGGAGGTCTAGATTAGGAGTTATGCTCATTAGCGTAATTATAACGCCTTTTAGTAATTAAAAGGCGCAATTAGCATAAAGCCTATCTAAACCCAATTTTTGACACCAAACCTTTTACCCACTGATGTAATATAATATTTTGGTATTTTTAAAGATTTTTAATTATTTTTAACCTGCTCATAACCTAAGGTTATGGCATTAATTCGGTTAAATACCGAATATACCCTTTTCGGTCATAAAATGAGTTTTACATAATATTTTGACACCAATCCAATTGCTACTGATTTTATATAATAAATAAAGTATTTTGAACTTTATAACCTGATCAGAAAACTCAGATTTCCTGTATAACCCGGAAATCGCTTAAAATGGCTTTTTGCGCGTATTAAACGCATAGTTTGGGTTTAAAACCATTTTGCCATATAAGACCTATTACCAACTGATATGACCTAATAAAATAAGTTATTCCACTGATGTATTCGGACCCGAATCTCAGAATTTTAATTAACCTCTTGTATAATCTTTAAAATGACCAAAATACCCCTACGGGGCTTATTTTGAGATTAAACTCGTTTTGGGCATAATGGAAGATATCCTACTGATATCACAACATGTTTAAGGCATATTAACTTAGGAAACCTATATATGACTCTTTTGGTTACCTGTTACGCTTCTTGCGCATTCGGTTCGGTTTATGTAACTAGTTTGCATAAATTAGCCGAAACGGGTCAAACCTTATCATTTTTATCTCAAAATCCAGAAGGTGTTTAGATTAACCATATTATACAAGTCTTCAAACTTGTCGGGTCTAAAACACATTCTATTCCGGTCTTCGCTTAATCATGCGTTTGAACCGTATATTTCCTTAAAACTAACCGGTCTAAGTTTAGGCTTAATTAAAGACCCGTTAGTATTCTAATTGGTTATTTATACCATCATTCCAGACTAGAGCCTTCCGGTAAATTGTACCTATGCTTACTTAAGTGAATACGGCTGAGTTATTACAATTCTTGCTATTTAAGACAGGAGCTAGCTCAGGTAAATACTCTTAACTTATTTTCCCTATTACGGGCTTGGGATACGGTAATATAAATACCGCATGGTCAGGTATGGGATTCAAAGACCAATGAGTCGGGAAATCCAAATAACCTGTTTTAATTCGTATTGCTTGACTGAAACATTGGGGGTTAATGCGACCGTGTCCTGGATATCCTTGACTCATTAAATGCAATGGCCACGACCTAAGCACGGGGTGTAGGCATACACCTGACAGATGCTATATGCTTATTAATTAATTATACCCAATATGGGATTCCCAATAAGGGAATAGTGGTGTGTCGGTTAATCTTGAACCGGCATAGAACCGGGCCCCGTATGTAGAGCAAGTTATGTAAAACTGATAACATGAGATATAGTTTGTCCCAAGTATAAAAGATTAATTTTGCTTTGAGCATTTTAATCAAAGTGTCAACATATTTTCGTGCCTTGTGCACCTAAACCAATTTTCTTAAACTTTTTTCAAATGAGTCAGTTGAGTGTATTTACCAGTGAAAACTGGCGTATTTTCCAAAGTCTAAGTGACAGGTACAAGTACGTAATAGGCTGGAAGCTGCTCAGGACTTGTTAGTTGAGGACTTTGCAACTCCTTCACATAAGCCATTAGTCTGATAACTTCTTTTGTTGTTTTGATCCGCCTGTGGATTATTACAAGCTAGTCTGTACAAAATACTTTTATATTATCAGACATTTATGTTTGTAATAATATTTTATATTTCAAGACTTCCGCTGTGCATTTAAATTGTGTTGTTTGACTATGATGATATCAACTACGTCACGATACTCCCCACCGGGCCCACCGGTAATACGTGGAAATATCGGGGGTGTGACAGGTTGGTATCAGAGCCAACATTGAGTGAATTAAACACTAGCCTTTTTGTGTTTAATCTCGATGACACATTAGCACATTCCTTGACCTTCTGAGTCTAGACTTAACATAGGAATATTCTCAATCCTAATCTGAAAATTTTTGCTTCCAATATTTTTATTGGATACGTCGCCAAACAAAGAAGCCGTAATAGGAGTTCTCCACACACGGAGCCTTGAAATGCTGAGCTTCGTACCGCAGCTAGAATGAAACGAGCATCCAAGGAGAAAGCATTCAGAAATAAAATGAAGAAGAAACTCTTTTTTGCTGAAGATCGTTTCCTTAATAGTCCTTCTAAGGACATATTTATCTTTCAGTCCCTTCGAGGACAACATTATTCCTTTCAAGTTCCGTTTAGGGAAAATCTGAAATTTTTTAAATTTTATAGTGGAATGATTAAATTTAAATTTTCATTCTAAACATGAAATACGAAATAAATGAAAAATAACATTACTTTTACAAGATCTACCATTATAATAAAATGGCAAAATCTAAAAAGGGACAAGACCTAGCCACGTGTCATTTTAAGACAGGGCCAAGACGGTAGTTCCTCAGTTAGATTCAGATCCTTATTAACATCTCGATTTAAAATTTGTTCTGCGTTAATTATTAAAAAGAATCTTAAAGGTAAACCTAGCCTATATTACAAGGCCAAGATGGTAGAACCTATTCAAGAGATTCAAATCCTTGTTAACACCTAAGAACGTGTTAGCACTCTTGACAGATGTGATTCGAGAAAATCACAACAGTCATTCTTATATTGGATTCTTCCAATTTTCTTATCTAGCCTAGTGATTTAGAAATCATGGCTTATATCATCCTATAAGATGATCATATTATAAACATCCGTTAGTGATGAAGTGCCTACGGGCTAAACTTGTTGTCCAATAAGACAACGACAGTGGTGGTCTTTGACCCCTTTCTAAAGATGTTGGAATACGTCCAAACATAATAGTCGGTAGGATCCATATGATCTCGACTAATAGCATCTGAAAAGATGATCATACCATAAACATCCCTTAGAAGGGAAATGCCTACGGGCTATAATTAACGTCCTCTGAGACTAAAGACAGTGGTAGCCTACAACTCCCTGTCAAGAAAAGGTAATGAACTTTGATTCAGAGCTTAATGCCTCGATTCTCTGAAATCATGGCTTATATCATCCTATAAGATGATCATATTATAAACATCCCTTAGAAGGGAAATGCCTATGGGCTATAGTTAATGTCCTCTGAGACTAAAGACAGTGGTAGCCTACAACTCCCTGTCAAGAAAAAGTAATGAACTTTGATTCAAACCTTAATGCCTCGATTCTCTGAAATCATGGCTTATAAATTAAACTTGTCTACGCGACTAGGCCATTTGTGCTATTATTAACTTGTAAATTAGGATTTATGATAAAAATCCTGAATAAAATAAATATCCTTCCTTCCCTGCTAGTATGCATATTAAAAAGAATCTTAAAGGTACGACCTAGCCTATATGTCATTCAAGACGAGGCCAAGATGGTAGAACCAATTCAAAGGATTCAAATCCTTGTAACATTGTAAATATGTTAACACTCTTGGCAACAGTGACGCGATAAAATCACACTTGTCATCTTTATATTAGGAATTTTTCCAATCCCCTTATTTTAGCGTAAATGATCAATAGGAATCATGGCTAATAAACGTCGAACATGATGTATACATCAAAACATCCATTGGGATGTATACCTACGGGCAAAGATGTATACATGAAAAGATAGTTTTATTTCATAACCTCTTGTCAAGACAATGAATTATGAAATTTTCCGATCCAAAGGAATCATTGATTATGTTTTAAAAATTTCCCTAGTGACAAGGCCTCCGTGCCATCAAAAAGTCCTTGGGACAAGCCTTATGCTATATAAAATGTCGGTACGACATTGACAGTCGTGACTTATGTCCCCTGTCTAATAAATATGAAGGATTATGTTTCGTTTAAACGCCAAAGATGGTTTATCTAAAAACCTAGGCCAAGCATAATCAAATAAATTTAATACTATCTATTGGTCTATATGGTTGAGTTACACCATGGCTATTTAATCGTCAAGTTCGACAGTTCGCTATATAATTAAACAAATTATTACTACTTGGTCGGTAGCCTTCAAAGCTTCACCATGGCTGACTCCTCTGAAGCTCACAATTATCCAGTTGATCAGAATGATAATGCGAGACTGAACTCAACGGGCACCGAGTTACAGGCTATGATAGATACGGCCGTAAACAAAGCCGTTGACCGTTCCAGGAGATACTGAATATGGAGTGCCTAAACACTTGCTAAAATTGGTATTTAATACCAAAGCTTCGAGTATGGAAAACTCAGAAGAAACAAACAACAGTCGCGATGCTAGAGATGCGACAAATGTTAATAATGAATCCAATGTGAACCTCCAATGTTAATGGAGTAAATCTCCAGAACTGTGATAAGACGCAGCTGTTAGAAAAGCTGTAAAGGAGATTGTGAAAAAGTTCAAAGAGCCGAACGCTACTTGCTCCAAATCCTTCATAAACCATAAGCTTAGCAAACTCTTGATTAAATTTATAAGAACTCCAGATATTAAGTGTAAGGTATAACTTACCAATGGAATATATAATGACCATCTCTCCCATCCTCGAAGATAATCCTTTCATAAGAATCTGGAGTACTCTTCCCCAAAAAGAGTACGACAATATATATTATTTATTTTATTTTTCTCATTGTTTTCTATCGCTGCGAATGCCAAACTATGTTTGATAAAAGTGCCATATGAGGATTGGCGTATCTTAGTGTGTCCCATAGATTGCTTCCATGCCTGATCAGTATGGAGGTTTAATGCATGGAACCCCTGAGGTATCCCAATGGTCATATCGTACTAAAGTCGACTAGTAGTATTCAAAGAAGATATCCAATATAAAAATGTCCTTATAAGTATCTCTACTTAGGGCATCCTTGCAATTGTAAAGAGAATGTGTCATTTATCTGACACCGACATCGATATATGAGCCAAAGCCTGAGAATACGGAAATCTCTGACATCTCTGTGTGTCATAATTATCTTCTTTATAAAAATTACCATGTTTACCTCCTGAGAGGCAAGAGGATGTTAGGACAAACATCCCGCTTAGGGCTGCAATTATTGTAAAAGCCTTATATCTATTAGTACCAACGGAATAGGAAGAACTAAGAGCCAAATCGATAAGTTTTTAGAGAAGGTTTCATAAAGCCAAAATTCAAAGTTCGAAGAACTCCGATTTTTAGTAAATAAGAAAGACGGTTCATCTTGCTTATGCATTGATTACCGCAACCCTATTTAGGCAACAATTAAGAATCGCCATTAGCTGCCCAGGATCGTCGATTTGTTCGACTAGCTGTAAGGAATAACTATTCTTTGAGATTAGTTAAGCAGTGGTTGGAATAACCATCTCACCTTAAGATAAGCTTTTCTATAATAGTTGATATATAAGCATCAATGCTGCTCCTTTGGAGACCTTGTATAGATGGAATGTCAAACATCTATTGTTAGGACAATAGATTGGTAAGTCCAATTGTCAGGATCTGAAAGTTGCATTAGAAACAACAAATAAGATCACGCAAATTCATAATCATCTGTAAGATGCCAGTATTCGGCAGAAAATCAAGAATTTATGAAAATAGCAAACCTCCTAAATTCTTGTTAAGGAATAAGGTTCAACAAAAGATATCACCCAGGGAGGGTGTGCCAAAAGTTGTTAAATTATCAGGCTAGTTAAGCTCTGAATATATAGAATCATTCGAAGGAAATCGAATGTATCAAGATCAAGTAGCCTTTAAGCTAAAACCTATTTAAGGAGCTTGGCAGAGCTCGCAATACATTGCACACTAGTGGCTGAAGGATGCGTTTCGCCAATAAGTCAAGAAGCACTATCACATAATGATATGCAGATTTATGATGTGATGAGCATCCTGTATCGATTAAGGATCGACAGGTTAAGAAGCTCCAAAAGAATACATGTACCTAATATAGGGGTCACTTTAGGAGCTTGGAAAGACTCCAGATATGTTATAGAAGTTAAGTCCATTATGCGACAAAAAGTACTTCCATAATTTAGCAAATCTCGAGGTCGAGATTTATTTTAAGGGGGTGAGGATGTAACACCTCGAAAATTCACGTCCTATAATGTATTGACACGTGTCATAAGCTTGAACGTGTGAAAGTATACTCTAGAGGGACTAAAGTTGACAAACATGGAAAGTGTGTGAATATAAGGGTTCAAAATGTCAACAAGGGATAAATATACTTTACAGTAACCCTACATGATGCTCATACCTTCAAACGAATAAATCATGGATCATACGAAGCTAAATATGAAAGAAAGCGAGAGATTACAAACTACAGGGGTTAAATGTGTCAACATGTTTAAAGTATACCTCTGAGTGACCTTTTAGCAAACCCGAAGCTTTGTAACGATTAAATATGCTCACTAGAATACATGATAAAAATATCATCAAGTTTTGTTATCGTATGAGAAAGTTATGATCAAATTCGTATACGGGGGGTTAAAAGCGTCAACGTTGAAAATTATGACTTTTCGGGTAATAACAATGTGGTCAAGGACTTAACAAAGAAGGTATAAGACTTGAAGCCCTTATAAGTCAATTAGAGGGGCTCAAAATGCAAAGAATAAAGGTGGATTGACCTTTCGAAGGACCAAGAGCCAAGGATGCAAACTGAAAAGGAGTTCTTTGCCCTGATAACTGGCTTACGGACCGTAAAGGTCCACCCTTACGGTCCGTAAAGGTTGCCCAGATGCAGAAAATCATGAAAGTTGGCTGTTCAGCCTTGGAACCGACTTAGATCAAATATTTTCACTTCCATGCGCGTCCCCTACTAATTTTAGGGCTTAGGGACATGTGTTAATGATCAGGGATCACCCTTAGACTTAGTTGTCATCATCCTAATGGATTAAGAACACTATAAAAAGGGCCATTAGTTGCAACAATTTGATCATCCATTCCATCTGCATTCTTGAGGACTTCTGGAGCTCCAAAGCAGACCCAAGTCATCTCTAATAGTGCATAGGACTTCTGTAAGTATGCTTAACCTTTCTTAGTTGAGTTTTTACTTAGTTTTAGCTTAAAAGTCAAACCGTCGTAATTAACGGTTGACTTAGCGATTAATCATTAATGGTCCAGTGATTAGTCGAATTAAGAGTAGTTATAAGTTGGTAATTATGTGGGCAATAAACCCTTAAAAGGGCACCCTCTGATTCCCGTTCTAACTAGATCAAATGTCGGGTCAAAGTTGTTTATAAAACGTCAACAGGATCCTAATTTGCGATTTAAAACATAATTAACAATGTAGAAGCTTTGCAACCTGTTTTATTACTCTTATAACTTAGTAATTAATGTAAGAACATGTCTAAGCATGTTCGACCCGACAATTTTTCTGTTTAGACCCGGTTCGGAACCGAAAGTCGCAAAACTTTGACTTTTTCTTTGACTTCAGTTCTGACCCGATTTAGTATGGTTTGTTTATGCCTTAGAGCTTCCTTAGGACCAGGCTACATGTTAGCATAACCCTCTGTGGTTGGTTCATTGATTATCCGATCCGTTTACATGTTTCCGTTAATTGCTTAAATGTTGACCAATATGCCCTTTTGACCATAAAACGAGAATTTTGGATATGTGAAAAGACAATAACCTTTGTTACTGATTTATAAACATGTCCCTAAAATTTTACATCAGTTGGAGGTCTAGATTAGGAGTTATGCTCATTAGCGTAATTATAACGCCTTTTAGTAATTAAAAGGCGCAATTAGCATAAAGCCTATCTAAACCCAATTTTTGACACCAAACCTTTTACCCACTGATTTAATATAATATTTTGGTATTTTTGAAGATTTTTAATTATTTTTAACCTGCTCATAACCTAAGGTTATGGCATTAATTCGGTTAAATACCGAATATACCCTTTTCTGTCATAAAATGAGTTTTACATAATATTTTGACACCAATCCAATTGCTACTGATTTTATATAATAAATAAAGTATTTTAAACTTTATAACCTGATCAGAAAACTCAGATTTCCTGTATAACCCGGAAATCACTTAAAATGGCTTTTTACGCGTATTAAACGCATAGTTTGGGTTTAAAACCATTTTGCCATATAAGACCTATTACCAACTGATATGACCTAATAAAATAATTTATTCCATTGATGTATTCGGACCCGAATCTCAGAATTTTAATTAACCTCTTGTATAATCTTTAAAATGACCAAAATACCCCTACGGGGCTTATTTTGAGATTAAACTCGTTTTGGGCATAATGGAAGATATCCTACTGATATCACAACATGTTTAAGGCATATTAACTTAGGAAACCTATATATGACTCTTTTGGTTACCCGTTACGCTTCTTGCGCATTCGGTTCGGTTTATGTAACTAGTTTGCATAAATTAGCCGAAACGGGTCAAACCTTATCATTTTTATCTCAAAATCCAGAAGGTGTTTAGATTACCCATATTATACAAGTCTTCAAACTTGTCGGGTCTAAAACACATTCTATTCCGGTCTTCGCTTAATCATGCGTTTGAACCGTATATTTCCTTAAAACTAACCGGTCTAAGTTTAGGCTTAATTAAAGACCCGTTAGTATTCTAATTGGTTATTTATACCATCATTCCAGACTAGAGCCTTCCGGTAAATTATACCTACGCTTACTTAAGTGAATACGGCTGAGTTATTATAATTCTTGCTATTTAAGACAGGAGCTAGCTCAGGTAAATACTCTTAACTTATTTTCCCTATTACGGGCTTGGGATACGGTAATATAAATACCGCATGGTCAGGTATGGGATTCAAAGACCAATGAGTCGGGAAATCCAAAGAACCTGTTTTAATTCGTATTGCTTGACTGAAACATTGGGGGTTAATGCGACCGTGTCCTGGATATCCTTGACTCATTAAATGCAATGGCCACGACCTAAGCACGGGGTGTAGGCATACACCTGACAGATGCTATATGCTTATTAATTAATTATACCCAATATGGGATTCCCAATAAGGGAATAGTGGTGTGTCAGTTAATCTTGAACCGGCATAGAACCGGGCCCCGTATGTAGAGCAAGTTATGTAAAACTGATAACATGAGATATAGTTTGTCCCAAGTATAAAAGATTAATTTTGATTTGAGCATTTTAATCAAAGTGTCAACATATTTTCGTGCCTTGTGCACCTAAACCAATTTTCTTAAACACTTTTCAAATGAGTCAGTTGAGTGTATTTACCAGTGAAAACTGACGTATTTTCCAAAGTCTAAGTGACAGGTACAAGTACGTAATAGGCTGGAAGCTGCTCAGGACTTTTTAGTTGAGGACTTTGCAACTCCTTCACATAAGCCATTAGTCTGATAACTTCTTTTGTTGTTTTGATCCGCCTGTGGATTATTACAAGCTAGTCTGTACAAAATACTTTTATATTATCAGACATTTGTGTTTATAATAATATTTTATATTTCAAGACTTCCGCTGTGCATTTAAATTGTGTTGTTTGACTATGATGATATCAACTACGTCACGATACTCCCCACCGGGCCCACCGGTAATACGTGGAAATATCGGGGTGTGACATTACCGGATAAGCTTAAGGGACGCGTGGCATCACACGTGTCGCGACCACCGGTGACTCAGCAACCTCCGATCTGATCCACACTTCCACGCGGGCCGCGTAAGGTTTGGCCGAAGGTTCACACGGGCCGCGTGAGACCCAATTTCCAGCTATAAATAGAGCGGGTCATAAGCAGTTCGTCTGTGCATGAGAAATCAATCAAAAACGAAAGTATACTGTTAGAAATCATAATTTTCATTAGGGAGATGTTGCTACGATACAGGGTATTGACTCGATCGCTGCTACGATTCAATGTCCGATCTATTGAAACTATCCGATGAATGTTTAAGTGCTGCTCAAACTTGGGTTATACTTTGTCATTCGTCGTTAATTCGATGGATGTTTAAGTATTGCACTTTGTCATTCGTTGTGAGGGCTTTAATCTCGTGAGTTATCGTAAATGCTGTATTAGTTACTGACCTAGTTCGTGTGCATTATTATTTAATTAGGTTACAAGGCTAATCAGTAGGCTAAGCTCTGCCCGTATAAATCTGCAATGTAAGTCATTCTCTTTTTATCAAAAGCGTTTTACAATACTCCATTTTCAAATGTTATAATTACAGGGAGTAAGTCGTGGATATGTTGAATCACTGGCTAGTGGGGTATTGTGCACATTACTAATTTTCTCCCGGTTACGTTCATTGACCTAACCGGGATAATCACAGTTAGGTTCATTGACCTAACAGTGATAATCATCACTACTTGGGGTGGGACCCAATAGTGGTATGACCATCGTCACCATTGTGACACGGCGCCAGATAAAAATAAGATAGAAGCCATTGTAATCGCTCTTATGCTGTAATTTATAACTAAGGGTCATTTTATAAAACCTGAATGAACTCACCAGTATTTCCTGCTGATCAAATATTTTTAAAACGCGTTTCAGGTAATTACAGTAGATTGGAGTAAGAGTTGGATACGGCACTGAAGGGCTTCAAGAAGTGGCTTATTTTATTAATTAAATCAAATTAAGAAATATTGTTTTATGTAATTGGGTTTATCCCTTATTAAAGCTACCTTTGTAAAACATGGGTTTTATCCCATCTATTTAATAAATAAAATCCGGTGTTTTCTAAACTCTGATATTTTTCCTAACTCACGGTTATGATGAAATTTCCGCTGCACTACTTTTTCAAAATAACCACCGGTACCACTTGGCTGCTTGCGGCTCTCGATTCCACCCAGGGTGGGGTCGGGGGTCATGACAGTTTTCACCCTTGTTCTCTGCCTTGTTCGATCCCCAGACACGCACAATGTGTGTGTTTCTGGGTTTTCCCCTTCTAATACCTTTATTTTATCATTGGCCATGTTTAACCCCCATAGAGTTTACATGTTTTTAATTTGGCACTTTCCATCCTTTATCTAGCTTTTGTGATATTTTTACTAACTAAGTTAATTCTTTTAGTTACTTAACCTATTTTCATGTTAACCCTTTTTGGGGTGTTACAAGTCTACCCCCCTTAAAAGAGGTTTCGTCCCCGAAACCTGGACACATAACAAATAGATCAATTCTACTCTTAATTTTTCATCTATTCATTCACAAGCTTACTACAACATAAATGCATTCGGGGTCTTGGCAAAAGTTTCATTCATGCATCAACATATTTGTGTGCGTTGTCACTACGTTCTTAACTTAAATAAATTACTTTCATAATCACATATAAGTCAGAATCTGGTCCAGAGCTCTTATTAGTGTCGTTTTCATTTTATAATGCTAGTTCCTAGCATACATCATCACTAGCACTTCGTGCCTTGAAATTTATTCCAATGTATACTATTGGTCGTACAAGCTTATGTTTACGGCTTGTTTCTATCTTTCTAATTAAGTGTACATATTCATACATTTACTAATATAAATAAATCGATTTATTTCATTCCGCTCACGAACCATGCACGATATAATTCATTATTGTAATCATGAGCAAACTCCATTATCCCATTACTAACGTTCTTCTAATTACTTTCTTATTCATATGAGGCTTAGCATAACATTATACGTATACTATAAACATTTAACAACTTAGTGGTACTAATACAAAGCTACCCACTTCCTAATTACTTTTTCATACTTAATACGAGTATAAAGCATCATTTTACGGTTACTACCGTCACTTGAACTAATTACAAGTTTGAGTTTAGCCTCAAATTTAATCCTTCGCACACTTTATTATTATCTCCTTGCATGAACTACTTATGATAACAACCAGGTATGTTGTGTACGAGCACCATACGAGCGTTTAACCAAATCAGTTCAAATTTTCATTTAAGGCCTTTAGATCTCCCTCTTAATGACATTCATACCTTCTCACGCTGACTATTACAGGTCGATTATTGTATACCATACCATAATTATCCTACCATTCATTTTGTTCACACTTACAAATAAATCTACGGATTCTTAATCATCAATCAAGAATTAAACATTTTACTAACCTCGCCTTCATTGCATAAATCAGTTATCCGTGTGCCGGATCGATCCGCTTCTTTATATGTACCTTCCGTACCAAAATTGGTCTCATTCATTCATGAAATATGCTCCCACTCGTGAGCATCCTTCCACTAGCTTTATTACTATCATCTTACTAAGAATTCCATCATATTTATCTATAAATAAATAGTTAGCACATAACCTTTCATAATTGCGTCCTACATGGTGTTGGTTCGCCTATTGTCTCTTTCACAATTTCCTTAAGTACATGCTAAAACATATCGTGCATTCCATTTCTTACATACTATCCCTTCATTTTATTGGTCATTTCGTCAACTTTCGCAGTTTGTTCTTTCAAGGTCAGACTAACACCCCCCTTACTTATTGTGGTCGTATCGAGGTACACGTTCGTACCTTATACTTGCATACTTGCAAGGACTTCATTTACTTCGTTTGACTTTTCGGAAGTCCAATTGTAAATACATTCTTACATATGTGTATCAGTTATCCTATTCTGTCACATCATTCTCTAGTCGAGCCTTAAGCTTCTGTTAGAAATATAATCTTTTTATACGTACCTGGCGCGGGTCAAATCCCTTGACTCGTTATTCATACTTTGCGACGGTTAATACTTTCCAAACTATGACAATGCATGCCCATACATTATGCTCACCTATAAGTAATAAACTTGACAAATCGAACATTAAATACCGAGTTCAAATGGCGATCGCCATTTGACCCGTATGACTCATTGGGTTTTGTTCTTAGTTTTTATTCTTACTTGTTTAATCCGTCTTCACTTACGGATTCAAACTTTTAACTTATTACCTTTCATTCTTACTGGTTTGATCCGGGTTTGTTTATGAATCCAACCTTTCATTCCTTACCTGGTTGAATCCATTTCTCAGATTCAAACATTTTCATCCGTACCTTTCTTTCTTCTGCCATATCATTTACCATATCATTTCTTATGATACGTTTTCGTATTAATCTTCTACATTCAACTTCAAGTGTTGGGTCCTAACACTTAATTCCATGACCTAATTCATGTAGCGCGTCTCGACGCGACACTCTACATCCTATTTCTAGTGGTGTTCCCACCCTTCTTTCTTAAGTTTGTTTTACATTCAATCGTAAGCTTAAACTTTTCATTCTTATCTTTCTTTCTTATATTGATCCGATCTTTTAAGAATCGTTAGACCCCTTTTTGCTAGCTTGACCGGACATAAGTGAGATGATTCTCGTGTTTTTCTCGAGCTTCGGTCAACATATGACCATCCCTTAATATACCATTTCCATTTGTTTGTTCACCGTATTTGGTGTTAATTCACATACGTCCTCTAACATGTCTCTTACTAATGAGTATTCTACATTACACGTTGCATTTCTTACGTAATACTTCCAGCATTTGTAAGTAATTATTATTTACTGACTTCTACAATATAACCTTTTAAAGTCAACCACCACCCAGTACTTTTTGTATATAAGTATTGTAGTACGTGTTGTACTTACTTTCAATTCGAACACACTTACAAAACATCTTTAGCTAACATCTTAACTAATATTCTTTCCATACCTTTCATTAACATTACCAAGTTCTCATTTCCATATTAAAACTTCTCAACTAAAATTTATGACCGGTTTAACTTGATGCCAACCATTTCAACAAAACGTACCTTAACCTTTCTCATTTATTTATACGTTCCACTTAATTTCAAATATTCAAACACGTATACATCTTCATGTAAATAAATTCTAAGTGATTGCGAATTCACCTTCCTTTAGCGTCCACGTTCATGCTTACCTCATTGCTTCCTCTTCACCCTTTGCCATCCATGCTCAAGTCAATTGACAAGATTTTCATCCTTACATATCATTACGTTCGTAATATCATTGGCTTATATGAGCATACATACGACTGTTCACTTTCTTTCTATTCATATGTTAATCGACTTTCGTTAGTAAAATTTCGTATAAAAGAGACATTCATTAATAGTCATCTCATTTCAAATCCATACAACTAAATTATCATCAAGCATAACACGTAATTCATCTAGTACATAACACATTAACTCTTTACTTTCACAATTGTGTCTAATGGTCATCCCATGATATCCCTATACTGTCGACTTTCAGAAAGTCAACTGTCTTGTTTACACACTTTAAACTTTTGAACATGTATTCATCTAAATATGGTAGGTCATAATATTAATATCCTACGCATTTCATACTCGTATTGTATGACATATACAGTTTACGTGATCCTCTAAACAATACACATATACATTCACATACATGTACTTTCACATGCTAACGCTCCATGATTCTACAAATAACAACTTTCATTCAAAACAACTATATAACATAATTTCAACATATCCTTTACTAATAAGCTCGTATGATTCACATTTAGCACATATTCGCCTCTTAGTCATACTATATGTCACACCCCAAATTTCCACGTGTCACCGGTGGGCCCGGTAGGGGAGTACCGTGACGTGGTTGGCAACATAATAGTCAAACAACACAATTATATAAATGCACAGCGGAAGCAAAAGATAAATATTATTACATTCCGAATATAAAGTAATATCCAGTATTACAACGGAAAGTAAAGGATCCACAGGCGGATCTTTAAACATATCATTTGTTCAACAGACTTTAGACGCCTAGAACTTGCAAGATTCCTTATTAGCGCCCTGAGCTTCCAGCCAATTTCGTTCAGTACCTGTCACTTAACCTTTTTGGAAAATACGTCAGTTTTCACTGGTAAATACACTCAACTGACTCATTTGAAAAGAGTTTAAGAAAATTGATTTGGATGCACGTGGCACAAAAATATCTTTTATAATTTGATTAAAATGCACAGAGGCAAAATTAACCGTTTATACTTGGGAAAATTATTTGTATATAATCTTGTATACAGTTTTACTCATTTGTCGTCCGTTAGGGCCGGTTTGTAGGGCCGGACTAGATTAACTGACACGCCACAGGTATAATGCCCACAGGCTATCATCCTTTTAAGTGGATTACCAGTTCCGGTATAATGCCCACAAGGATGATACCTCGGAGTGGATTACCAGTTTTTACATAATGCAGCTGTCAGGTGTATGCCTACACCCCGTGCTTAGGTCGTGGCCATTTCGTAAAATGATGCCAAGGATATCCGGGATATGGTCATTAACCCCCAAAGGCCATACACCAAATAATACATATTAAACGGGTTGTAAGTACATCAATCACAATACGATTTTAATAACTACACACCGACCAAGCGGTACTTTTATAGTGCCGTATCCCAAGCCCGTATAGGGAAATAAGTTAAGAGTATTTACCTGAGCTAGCTCCTGTCTTAAATAGTAAGAATTTAATAACTCAGCCGTATTCACTTAAGTAAGCGTAGGTACCATTTACCGGAAGGCTCTAGTCTGGAATGATTGTATAAATAACTTATTAGAATGCTAACGGGTCTTTAATTAAGCCTAAGCTTAGACCGGTTAGTCTTACAGGAAGATACGGTTCGTACGCATGATTAAGCGAAGACCGGAATAGAATGTGATTTAGACCCAACAAGCTTGTATGCTTGTTTAATATGGGTTTATTATTCACATTCTGGATTTCGAGATAAAACCGATAAGGTTTGACCCGTTTCGGCTAATTCATGTAAACTTGTTACATAAACCGAACCGTACGCGTAATAAGCGTGACGGGTATTTATGAGAGCCATATAAAGGTTTCCTAAGTTAATAATGCCTCAAATATGTTGTTACGTCAGTAAGATGTCTTTCATTATGCCCGAAACGAATTTAAACACAAACTATGCCCCGTAGGGGTAGTTTGGTCATTTTATAGGTTGTAAAAGAGTTTAAATATTTACCTAAGTTACAGGTCTGATATAATCAGAAAAAATACTTATTTTTATAAGTTATAACAGTAGGATAAAGTATATGTGTGAAATCTATCATTTATAACCAATTATGCACCGCTGGGGCATTTTGGTAATTTCACATAAGCCGAAAAGCTCAAAACTGAAGTCTGAGTTAATCAGCCTTTGTTTACTATTAAAACATTCTAATTTGCCTAAAATATCAGTAGGTATCAACCCGGGTATGTTCAATATAATTTTAATACATACTATGCGCTAAAAACGCTTAATAAGGCGATTAAAGGCCATTTCCGGGTTCGATACTTAAATCTGATATTTTTATTTTTCTAGAAGGCTTAAAATAATTTATTTAACATGTGTGATCAGTAGCAAAAGGTTTGGAGTCGTTTAGATATGTAAAACTCATTTTATGGCCCGTAAGGGCAAAACCGACATTTACCGGATTAAGCCTACGACTATGAGTTATGCTCAGCCTAAAATTAATTAAAAATATTTAAAATTCCCAAAATAATATATTACATCAGTGGGTAAAAGATTTGATATCAAAAAGTATGTTTAAGTAGGCTATACGCTAATTACGCCATTTTATTAACATAAAGCATTCATTTTGCGATAATGAGCATAACTCTTAATCTACAAGTCAAACTGATGTCAAACTTTGCATACACGTTTATATATCAGTAATTAAAGTTTCTACTCTTTTACATTTCCAAAAATCACGTTTTAAGGCAATAAGGGCATAATGGTCAACATATGAGCAATTAACGGAAATATGCATATTAATTGGATAACTAACGAACCAAGGTGTATAATCACAGAAGGTTGTACTAACATGTAACCTAGTCCAATTAAAGCTCTGAGGCATCTCTAAAACATGCCTAAACGGGTCAGAACTGAAAGTCAAAGCGAAAGTCAAACTATGTGACTTTCGGTTCCGAACCGGGTTTAAACAGGAAATTATCGGGTTGAACATGTTTAGACATGTTCTTACACTTATTACCAAGTTATAAGAATGATCCAACAGGTTGTATATGATCTACAATGTTAATTATGCATAAATGGCATTTTAGACTTCCTGTTGACTTTTTAAATATAAGTTTGACCCGACTTTTGACCTGGTTAGAGTGGTGATCAGGGGAAACCTTTTTGAGGTTTTATTACCCACATAAATACCTACTTATAACTACTTTTAATTCGAGATATGACTGAGCCATTATTGACTAATCTCGAAGTTAAACCGTAATTACGACGGTTTGACTTTTAGCTAATTAACCAAGCTAAACTCAAATAAAGAAGGACTAGCAGACTTACAAGAGTCCTATGCACGAGATAAGATCAGTTGAGGCTGCTTGATAGCTCCAGAAATGATCCACAAATGCAGATGAAGTGTGAAGAATGATTGTTGCAACTAATGGCCTTATATAGTGGATTTAGGCACCACAATTAGTTGACAACTAAGTCTAGAGCTGACCACAACCTCCCAACATGTGTCCTAGTGCTCTAGGATAGTTTAGGGGCCGCCCATAATGCAAAAATATCGTTTAAAGTTGGTTTGTGCGCGAAAAACGGCTTCTGTCCAACTTTTCTGATACTGGGCGCCTGAGGCGGCCCGCCTCAAGTTTTGTTATTGGCCACGCGGGCCGCGTGGCCCTTCTGGTCAGCCAAAAACGTTTTCTTGATGTTGCATCACACCCCTTGGCCCTCTTGAAAGGTCAATTGAGCTAGAAACTTGCAATTTGACCCCTTGTAATATACCCACAAGGACTTTAGGACTTATACCCACTTTGCCAAGTCCCTGGACACTTCCGGTTAACCCGAAAAGTCTTAACTTTCAACGTTTGCACTTTAACCCCTCGCACACGAATTCGATCATAACTTTCTCATACGATAACGAAACTTTACGAAATTTAAACCGTATATTCTAGTGAGCATAATTAACCATTACAAAGCTTTGGGTTTGTCAAAAGGTCACTCAGAGGTATGAATTAAACATGTTGACACATTTAGCCCCTGTAGTTTGTAATCTCTCACTTTTAGCTTCGTATGATCCATGATTTATTCGTTTGAAGGTATGAGCATCTTGTAGGGTTAATATACAATATATTTATTCACTGTTGACACTTAGAATACGTATATTCACATACTTTCCATGTTTGTCAACTTTAGTCCTTTCATAATATTCTTTCACACGTTTAGGCATACGACACGTGTCTACACATTATAGGACGTGAATTTTCGAGGTGTTACATCCTCACCCCCTTAAAATAAATCTCGACCCGAGATTTACTGAAATAAGTAAGGGTACTTTTCTTTCATGGTGGATTCAACTTCCCACGTGTATTCGGGACCTCTACGGGCATCCCATTTGACCTTAACAATAGGTACATGCTTCCTTCTAAGCTTCTTTACCTGTCGATCTTCAATCGACAAGGTTCTTCAACAAATTTTAAGCTCTCGTCTATATGCACATCTGTATGGGGTATTACCAGTGATTCGTCAGCGAAACACTTCTTCAGATTGCAGATGTGGAACACATTGTGAATTCCACTGAGTTCTTCCGGTAAGTTTAACTTATAGGCAACTGACCCGATACGTTCGATAACCTCGAAAGGTCCTATGTATCTCGGGCTTAGCTTGCCTTTCTTACCAAATCGCATCACTCCTTTCCAGGGTGATACCTATTGTTGAACCTTATTTCTTAACAAGAATTTAGGAGGTTTGCTATTTTCATTAATCCTTGATTTTCTGCCGAATATTGGCATCTTACAAATAATTAGGGATTTGTGTGATCTGCTTTGTTGTTTCCACTGCAACTTTCAGATCCTGATAATTGAACTTACCTATCTATTGTCCTAACATTAGATGTTTAACATGCCATTTATACAAGGTCTCCAAGGAGCCACCTTGATACTTATATAGCAGTTATTATAGAAAAGCTTATCTTAAGGTGAGATGGTTATTCCAACCATTGCTCAAAATTAATCTTAAGAAATAGCTAATCTTTACAGTTAGTCGAGCAAATCGACGATCCTGGGTAGTTGATGGCAAATTCTTAATTGTTGCCTAATTAGGGTTGCGGTAACTAATGCATAAGCAAAATGAACCGTCTTTCTTATTTAACAATATCAAACTTTCGGAATATCGAGTTAGGCTATATGAACCCTCTATTTTAAAACTTAGTAAATCAGGGTTTTGATTCTTCCAATGATGGTACTAGCCGTCTTGGAGATTTCATAATAATACAGCCTTAAATGGAATAAGAAACTTAACTCTACTTGCCTCCCAGGGTAAACAGGGTAATCTTAGGAGAAGATAATCAAGGTACAAGGAGGTTACAGAGATTTCCTTATCTCAGGCTCCAGTTCGCTCATCAACGCTTGTGTCTAATAAGTGACACATTCATGTTATGAGTCCACATATTCCGTTACCAGGGAATATTTATTTGGACAATTCTATCCTGGATATCTCCTTTGAATACTACTAGTCGACATTAGTACAATATGACCATTGGGATATCTCAGGGGTTCCACGTATTAAACCTCCATACTGATCAGGCATGGAAGTAATCTATGGGACACACTAGGATACGCCAATCCTCATATGGCACTTTTATCAAACATAGTTTTGGCATTCGCAGGCGATGGAAAATAATGAGAAAAATAATTAAAATAACATATGTTGTCGTACTCTATGCAAAGAAAGAGTACTCTTAGTTTTTCATAAGGATTCCTTGCCCATACTATAAGAATTGGTTACTATGGTTTCCTTGGTAAGTTATACCTTGTGGATAATATAAAAGTTTGCTAAGCTTATGGTTTATGAAGATTTATTGTACATGTGCTTATATTTAATCAAAATGGAAGTTTCACAAACTAGGCACCTAGCTCGGTTGGCTAGGCGCGCGAAAGGGTGCGGCCTAGACCCAGGTTCGATTCCGGGGACGGCCAATTCCACCTTTTTTTATGTTTAATATTAATTAATCGTACGGATACATGTAATTATGAGGGTTGTCTCATAAGGAGTCTTGATAATTAATTGCTTCTTATCACTCACAATACGGGCTTGATTTTCGAGGCAACCAATCGATTTTTATCACTATATTGAGTCCTTATGTATGCAACCAAAAGTTTGCTATAAGGGTATTAGAAAAGAGTGATTTCTAATAGGTATTAAATATCAATATAGGATTTGTTGGAGCATTTTCTAAAGTATCATCGGTCAATTTCTACCTTGCATTAAACGACCGGAGTCTTAATCAGACGGAGACAACAGTTCTCAACATTTATTATTTATTATAGAATCATATGTGCCAGTATCAAATAAAATTCATGCATAAACTGTTTGATATGAAAAGGTATCTGCTATATAGTTATCATTCTGCATCATCTTCTTGGCGTTCGTATGGAAGACTCATGCGTTTGCTTTCTTGGCCTCTTCAGGCTTTTTCGCGTACTTAGGGCAGTTGGTCTTTATGTGCCCCTTCTCATTGCAATTGTAGCATGTGGCATCTTTAATCTTCCTGCATTCAACAGTCTTGTGCTCCTTAGACTTGCATAACCCACATGCAGGTGATTCAGACTTAGAATTGGATTCAGATCTGCACTTTCCAAAGTGGCGTCTTTGACAAGTCGTGCACTTTGGCTTCTCCTCTGTTCGCTGACTGTTCCTTCCAGACCCAGACTTCTTAGAATCAGTGTTTCCCTTGTGCTTCTTCTCTGACCCTCGTGAGTTATCATCCTCACGATTCCTCTTACTTTCCTCAGATTTCTTTAGCGATCTCAATCTGACCGCATCTAAAGTAAGGGATAAGGAAATGTCAGCTACTGATCTAAAAGTCGCTGGCCGAGAAGCTTTTACGCTTGCCTTGATCTCGGGGGCTAAACCACCGATAAAACGAGCTATCCGTTTTGGTTCCGGGGTTACCAGGTATGGAACCAACCGAGACATAGTGTTGAAGCTCGTTAGGTAAGCTTGACAGTCGAGGTTTGTCATCACCAAGGATAGAAAATCGGACTCTATCTTCTCTACCTCATGCTGAGGGCAGAAATTTTCCCTGATAAGGTCAACAAATTGATCCCACGACATATTGTACAGTGGGATTTTCCCGGTGGCTTGAATCAGAGATCTCCACCATGCTAAAGCTTCACCCTTAAAAGACTGCGACGCAAACTTGACCACGTCCTTCTCAGCGCATCCGCTGATGTCCACAACCGTATCCATCTCATCCAGCCAGGTCATACAGTCAATGGCCCCCTTCTCCCCAGTGAAATCCTGGGGTTTGCAAGATACAAAATACTTATAGGAGCAACCCTTATTATGGGTTTGTTTTGGCTGGACTATCAGAGAGGGTTCACTGTGGTGGTTTGTGGACTGACGATCATCCCCATCTTTCTTGGGAATATCCTTTTTGGGAGGAGGCTTGCTATGCGCTTCTGATTGAACTTTAGGCTTTGAGTGCGGTATAGATAGGGTCCTACTCCGGGTCCCACTATACTCCTCATACTGTCGCTCCAGTGCCTGTGTAACAGCGCCGTCTATTATAGCTTTTAATTCAGCACCCGTTAACGTAATCTGGGCGTTATCATTTGGCTCCATTGGATGGCTATTTATTTCGTCTGAATCAGCCATTTGAATTGAACTGTTGCAGAAAATGTTTTGGTCAAAAATTACCGAAGCAATTAAGTGATCAAATTAGTAATGTGAGGTAGTGTGTTAGAAAGTGTATAGAAAATATGCTTGTTGAGTTATTTAGAAAAATCAGTATTCAGGATACGGCTCAGGATATTGAGCTGTATCTACGATCAAACAATAAGCAAACAACGAGCAAAAAGTAAAGGAAATGACACGAGATGTACGAGGAAAGCCCTTGATCAATCTAGATCGCCGGCATAAAACCTCGGGAGCTAACAATCGCACCTGCCTTGTTCTTCTTATTGCTTAAACTTCAGGATACAGTGCAGGATATAGACCAGATCGCTAAGTGTTACAATGCCTTTGTATGAAAGTGAGAATTGCTCGAGAGCAAGTGTTAGAGTGTAGCGAGTGTGAATGTGATGTCCTATTTGATCTGGTATACCCACCTATTTATAGTAATGAATTACAAACAATAATCCCTACAAATATGGGGTACTCCAAATATTCCATTGTGAACGTTATTGACCGAGTAATACGGCTTCAACGTCTTTACTTGAACGACTTGGACCGAGTCTTCCGCGGAATGAGTCTTATGAACGTTGCCAGCTTCTAACCCACGTACCTGCACATAATCCATTAGTAATCCTGAGGATACCATTCAGGATGTTACCAATATCCTGAACCAGCATCCCGGATGTAAACAGATACTACATAACCAAGATATAAACCAAGATATTTTCCAGGATATGGGTTCAGAATTTCACCCATAACAATTGTCCCCAAAAATGTTACCGTTTGATATCCTGCACTAACGGTTACATTTTTCACGGTGGCCGAGGTAATTAAGAGATAAGACCATTGATGTGACAGCTTTCAACCACCCGGCCTATATTTACTCATCATGCCCTATATCTTCTCATCCTCATCTCCTTTTTTAATCACAATCGACAAGGAAAAAGGTAATATTCTCTCCCTCATCTTCACATTCATCTTTATCATCTTTCTCCGGCGAAAAATTCAGGCGACCAAATGCCCAGGCAAACAAGGTCTAGTTCAGGTGACTCGGCTCCCACATTCATCCAACAGAATCTTCTCCAAGAACCGGAGAATGAGACATGCACCTTTGACAGTGCCCACCTGTCAGCCTTGAAATCCTCCGGTATCTTTCCGGAAGGAACTATATTCCGACCCTTTGATAGAGAAATCCGGTCAGATATGGTTTCCAATGAGTGGATATGTTTCAATGCCTTCCCCTTTACCTTAGGGTTACGATTCCCCTTTCCGGACTTCATCACCGAGTTCTTTAATATCACCAAAATTTCTTTCAGCCAAACCATGCCAATGCTCTGGCGTGTTTTGTCTGTTCTTGACCAAATCAAGAGAAACCATATACCTGACCTTTCCGTCCACGATCTCCCTTTAGCCTACAAGCTTAGATGCCATGGCTCATCTAGATTCCTATTTTATTCTACTTCCGGTGACCCATTGATACTTCGTGCCACCAGGAACGAGGATGGTTGGCAATCCAAGTTTTTCTTTGTAAAAAGGGATTCAATCCCTGGTGGAACGGATTATCCGATGAGATGGTTGAGAAAGGGTAGGACTTAGGGTTTAAGAATGATCCTGTCTCTTATTCTGTCTCATATCCTGAGCTAATGAATTTCATTTTCTCTGTTTGTGTATGCAGCTGATTTCAGGAAGATCGCACCTCCCCTTGCTGATTCTCAAAAAAGAATAGACGCCATCAGACTGCTTTCAGAAACAGAGAGAAGCTTTAATCCATCTCCACCAACTCCAAGCCCTCTTTCAAGCGCAAACATGTCTGGTAAGAATCCTGCAAGATATCCTGTACACACATGTTTTTATTTGATATTCTTAGGAGAGATTTAGAATTTTACTCCCTGTGTGCAGATTCTAGCAAAGTTCCAGTCTATCTAGACCTTGATGAACTCGACAGCTATCCAACTCCAGCTACAGTCAAGAAGGAGACTCCTGCTGCTACTAGCTCCAAGCCACTCCCGGCTCCCAAGGCCAATCCAAGAACCCGTGCTTCCACAGCGAAAAAGAGGAAGGGTCTTGAAGTCAGTGCTCCAGGCTCAGAAGGGTTCTCCTATGATGAACTCAGCTTCTCTGATTCCTTAGAGCCAATGACATCCTTCCTTAACAAGGTAATATCCTGACGCATATCCTTCATGTATATCCTGCACATATATCCTGCACGTATATCCTAACAGGATATCCTGGTAGGATATCTTGGTCAACATATATTCTAACTTTATACCTGTAATTGATGTGCAGGGCCTCCAGCATTTGCTCCACTTGTACAATGACACTTGTGGTACTGTGGCACTTCATGAAGCCAGGATCAAACAGCTCGAAAGCACCGTTGCGGACCAAGGTGCCATTGCTGAAGCGAAGACCCGGCACTACGAAAGCCTGCTGAAGAAGGTCACCCAAGACGCTGAGGTCAAACTCGCCACCGTTCAAATGGATCATGATCAAGCCTTGGTCAATTTCCGGGAGGGAATCAAGGCTTCTGCTATCGTCTCCCTGTTACAAGCACGTATCAAGATGGCCTACGAGGCCAAGGAGACGGGCCTTGTTTGTCCATCTTGGCCAGTTGAATCCTGGGTGGCCAAGCTAAAAGAGCTCGGAGGCAAAGCTGTGCCACTTCCTGCTGAAGCTGGTGAGTCTTCTAAGTCAGCAGAGGTGGTGGTCCAGGTTGGAGACAAGAAGGATGCTGGAGCTGATGCTGGGATGGATGCTGGTGAGGATGCTGCTCAGGATGCTGGTGCTGGGAAATCTGAGAAGGTTGGAGAAGATGCCGCTGTGTGAGGGCATTCAGGTGGGCGATGATGGATATACGTGCCAAGGCCAGAGCCCACCTTTTTAAATTTGAATGTTGGTTTGTAGTCCCTTAAACAATTTACTTTTCTGCACTTTACTTTCCTGCACCTGAACAATTTACATTTCCTGCATGCTTTTTGAACAATACAACAGTTGAAGGTGGATGGGTCTCGGTTTGAGATGAAACCTTCAACTGTTGGGTAAATATGGTAATGAACTATTAGTGCTCTTAGTGGATGGGCCTTGTTTTGAGGTGAAACTAAGAGCACATCTTTTGGCATGTTAATAATATAACTACTCTTTTGACTTTATTATTATTGTCATTAACATACAAATTTTACTTGTGAAAATTGTTTGGTTTGTACATTTTTAGGAATATATATTATAAACGAATCCTGGAAGATATCTTGATCAGGATGCTGAAATACAACCTATAAATTGTCCAAATAAAAAGGAGAGATAATACCAGAGATTCTTAGAGAATCAATTTCAATCCTCCATTATAAGTTTGTCCCCAGTGCATACTTATAAACTTGGATCCATCCCTTGAACAGTATAATGTATGTCCCCTGTGTTCGACAAAAACACAAATGTATTTATATTCTGACTCGAATGAATTCCGAATACCCCAGGGCAAAACCCATGATATCCTGAAATGAATCCTTTGCATACTTGGGATAAACCCTTAATATCCTGGGGATAAACCCTGATATCTGGGGATAAACCCTAAATTTCATGCGCTACAGGCGAGAGTGTTCAAACTCCAATTCTTAGAAAGGTGAAAACCTTTAAACCTTTGAGAGTATGAAAATACTCTTTCGTGAGAGAGGGTGATCAATCCTCATATACCTTTAGGATCCAGGATATAGCCAACAGTAACGAAATTGTCAGCCACTTTTACATGAACTGGTCCCGCTACCTTGAACTATACCTAGATAACTTGCGCTCCAGGCGAGGTGTTTAAACCCATTTCGAAAGAAAGGTGAATACCTTTAAACCTTTGAAGGGACCAGGATCCCTTAAACGTGAGAGAGGGGGCCAATCCTCTAATCTTTCGACTTATCCTGAGTATATATCCTGGAGCTATATCCTGAAACATATCCTGCAAAACAATTGTAAACTATGGTGGGTGTTAGCTTGGCTAACACCCCTCCGATGCTTAAGTCAGTATTGGGTTCAAAACAATAAACAAATATATTTAAAAATAGAATACATACCATTCCGAGATAAAAAATAAATTCTACTCTTACTTGAAATAGAGCTTTAAATGTATTGCATTCCAGGATCTTGGTAGCATATCCCCTTCCATATTTTTGAGTCGATATGCTCCTTTCCCTGCTTCTAACTCGACTTCATAAGGTCCTTCCCATTTCGGAGCTAGCTTGCCATCGGCAGGATTAGTGGTATTTTGAAAAGCCTTTCTTAACACCCAATCACCAACTCGAAATCTTCTAGTCCTTATATTCTTATTATATGCTCTGGATATTCTTTGTTGATATGCTGCCATCCTTAGCCTTGCTGCATCTCTTTTTTCGTCTATAGTATCCAAATCCTGACATAAGACTTCAGGATTCTGTTCAGGATCCTGTAGCATAGATCTTGCAGTAGGTATCGTCATTTCTGTTGGAATCATTGCCTCCGCTCCAAACACCAAGGAAAACGGGGTTTGGCCGGTTGTATTCTTTACCGTTGTCCTATCAGCCCACAAAACAAAAGGTAACTCTTCCGCCCATCTTCCTTTTTTGGCTCCAAGTCTCTTCTTTAAGTTATTGACTATTATCTTGTTTGAAGATTCAGCTTGTCCGTTCGCTTGAGGATGTACTGGAGTAGATGTGATCATTTTGATTCCCCAACTTTTGCAAAAGTCAGTAGTCCTTTTGCTTATAAACTGGGACCCATTATCACAAATGATCTCAGCTGGTACCCCAAACCTAGTCAGGATATTCCTCTTTATGAAGGATACTACTTCTTGGTCTCTAACTTGGGCAAATGCTTCAGCCTCAACCCACTTGGAGAAATAATCCGTCATAGCTAACATAAAGACTTTTCCTCCCGGAGCTTTTGGTAATTTCCCTACTATATCCATCCCCCACTTCATGAATGGCCAAGGGGAAACTATAGGATATAATGGTTCAGCTGGTTGATGTAGTATGTTACTATGTCTTTGACATGCATCACATCTTCGAGCATATTCTGCAGCATCTTTCCTCATCGTTGGCCAATAATATCCTGTCCTTAATACTTTCGAGAACAATGATCTGCCCCCGGTGTGATTACCACAATCCCCTTCATGTATATCCTGAAGTACTTCTCAGGATCCTCCAAGCATCTTAAATACGGTCCTGCAAGAGATTTCTTGTATAAAACGTTATTTATAATAGTGAATCGTGATACCTTCATCCTAAACGCCTTAGGATTTTCATTTCTGGGGATGTGTCCTTCTTTGAGATATTTCACAATTGGAGCCGTCCAGGATTTAGGATCCTGTTTAGGATATTCCGCTCTACGTGAAAAATGGTCTACGGCCACACTTTTGGCAAAACTGCCATGCCACACATTTGAAAAAATGTGTGGCTAAAGGTCATTCATAACATTTTAAAACACCTTTAGCCACACATTTTATTATTAATGTGACCATTTATACCGGTTCATTATCATTAGCCACACTTTTAGAAAATAATGTGACATTTATTAGCCACAACTCGAAATGTGTGACCAAATGTTTTCTATAGCCACATATTTTTGTTTCGTGTGACAAAAAACTCATGTATTTGACACCTTTAACCACACTTTAAGAAAAAAAAAATGTGACGTATATTAGCCATAGTAGCAACGTGTGGCCAAATGTTATCTACGATCACAGTGTTTGTTTTCATGTGACCAATAACATATTTATATAAAACCTTTAGCCACATTTTTTAAGAAAAAAACTGTGACATTTATCAGCCACACTAAAAAAGTGTGGCTAAATGTGATCTACAACCAAAATATTTGTTTCATTTGACTAAAAAGATATATATTCGAAACCTTTAACCACACGTTAAGTAAAAAAACCACACTAGAAAAGTGTGGCCAAATGCGATCTATGAGCACATTATATGCTTAATAATATGACTGAAATCTAATGCATATGGCCACATATATTATTTTTTGTGACCAAATATAGACAATAGCCACACTTAAAATAACAAAATTTCATGTGGTGTTACATAAACATTCGTTACATCATCATCACTTTTTTATTTTGTGTGACGAAATGTTATAAAATGTCATGGAAAAAATGTGTGACTAAATGTTTAACTTACTACATATTTAAAAATTCCCCCCAAATATTTCATCCTATCCTAAAAATTAATATTTCCCCTCCTCCAAAAAAAAAATCATCTTAAAACTCCCCCCCCCCCCTAAAATATTTTATCAAAAAACTTAAACTTCCCTCCAAAATATTACATCCAAAAACCTAAAATCCCCCCCCCCCCCCCCCCAAAAAAAAATATTCCATCCAAAGCTTCCCTCTCAAATAAAATTCTCATTTAAAAATTATATTATTTAATATTAATAATCAAACAAATCTTACTACATATTAAAAAAATTCAAACTATTATTAAATATCTTATATATTAAACCATATTTGTTTTCCTCTAAATAATATCTTAATGTATTTATATTAGTTACATTTATATACATTTTTATTGTATGCATATTAGTACCAGTATCGAATTTTCTGTAACAAATTGTTTTTGGTACCCACTTTGTGGGGTTTTTGGTACTCGTGGTTTTGTACAGTACCCGTATTTTTTTTTCAAATTTACTTTCATATACCAGTATCGTACCGGTACTGTACAGTACCATACCAAACATTTTCGGCACCGGTACTAGTACCCATATTTTACGATTTTAGGTACTAGTATTTTCGGTATCGGTACCAGCACCGAGCTCATCCCTAATCATATATGTATTAATAGACAACATTGGGCCTCAATGGGTCACAAAAGCCAATAGTGGGCCTTTATGGATCTCAATCGACAACAGTAGATCAAACATGTCTTAATAGATCATATTGGGCCTTAATGGAACACAATGAACAATGGTAGATCAAACATGTCTTAATAGACCATATAGAGCCTTAATGGATCACAATGGCCAACAGTGTATCAAATGTGTGTTAATGTGAGCCTTAATGGATCATAATGGATAATAGTACATCAAACATGTCTTAATGGACAATATTGGGCCTTAGGTGATCACAATGGTCCATAATGGATCATACATGTCTTAATAGACTATATTGGGCCTTAATGGAGCACGATGGACAATATTGGATCATATGTCTTAATGGGACATAATTGTAGTAGACCGTGCATCTCTTAATGGATCATATTAGGCCTCAGGTACGATGGACAACAGTAGATCATACATGTCTTAATGGACCTTATTGGGCCTTAGGTACGATCGACAATAGTAGACAATACATGTCTTAATGGACAATATTGAGCCAAAATGGATCACAATGGACAATAGTAGAGTGTACATCTCTAAATGGATCATATTGGGCCTTAATAGATCATAGTGGACAATATTATAGCATACATGTCTTAATGGACCATATTGGGTCTTAATGGATCACAATGGTCAATCGTAGATCATACACGTCTTAATGGACCATATTGAGCCTTAATGGATAACAATGGACAATAGTAGAGCATATATGTTTGAATTAATCATATGCTCCTTAATGAATCACGATGGAAAATGGTAGATCATACATGTCTTAATGGACCATATTGAGCTTAATGGATCAAATGGCTAATAGTATACCATACATGCCTTAATGGACTATTTTGGGTCTTAATGGATCACAATACACAATGGTGGATCATACATGTATTAATGGACGGTTTTCATGGATCATAGTGGACAATGGTAGATGATACATCTCTTAATGGACTATATTGGCCTTAATGGATCACATGGAAAATAGTAAATCGTACATGTTTTAATGGTCGTATTGGGTTTTAATGGATCACAATGGTTAATAGTAGATTATATATATAACATATAATTTATATATTAAATGCATAAAAATATATAATTTCAATTTATTTTTTATAAATTCATATGTATTAATTTATATAAATATAAATATGTTAGTTTGTGTGACAAAAAAAATAGTTTACTAGCCACTAATTTATATGGATTAATTTAAACGTTTCAAAATTTACTTTTTATCAATTATATGTATTAATTTACTTTTTATAGATTTCAATTTACTTTAAACCTTTCAAAATTTTCAGATTTTCACCACTAAATTTTAGTTTCCCTCTCCATCTCAATTCTAAACCCTAACTCCCTCCTTCCCTAATTGCAAAACACTCCACCTTCTCAAAATTCTCTACCACATTTGTTCAAATTTCCGATGATATGGCGGCTTCACAGCGGCTATTCAAATATAGTCGCATAACTCGAACATGTAAAGCTTCACCAGATCCATGTATGAGATCAACAAAAAGGACCACCGGAAACCCCTTTATTCTTTGACCACCGTTATACTACCCCCACCTCCGACTATATACTCCACCACCTCGATACTTAATAACGAAAGAATTCCCTAATACCTCCATCACCCCTACAAAAACCCTCACGAGTGCAGGGGAGGTGGTTGTTGATGGTGTGTAACAGTTGCAGGAAAGATGGAGGAAGCACCAGAGATTTGAGGAGGCGATTTCGATTCCAGGCGTTCCTTGTGACCTTTTCGGATATGAAACTGGACCACCATGCGGACGCTCCACCCTGGACCACCACCGATACTGCTTGTTGATGAGACGGTATTTAACTCCTTTTTTCTTAGCATGGATTGTATGGACAACATTGATGCTTTGTTTTTCTTTGGTATCATTAAAGCTATGTTTTAACATATTCATTAAATATAATTTATTCAGTAGGTTCGAAGATGCTTGCCAACTGTTCGATGAAAGGCTTCAAAGAGTTTTGGTGAATTGTGGTAATTTGCTTAATACAAAACTAACTAGTTTAAAAGAAAAAAAGAATGAAAGGGTCTGTGGTTTGGTGATCCTAAAAATAAAAACGATGTAACTTAGATAAGTTTTGGTTATAATGAATATACTACATATGTTATAACTATTCTAGGATGAGCAATTGAATACTAGAAAAACTGGAAATGCTATTTATCGAGTTTATAGACAATTAAACAATCATATTTTTCCTCATGAGTTATGTGTTTCTAGACAATTAGTTGGTCCGTTAATTGATTGAATGAACAACATGCTAACGGACCGTGTAAACAAGCCTAGAGGCTCGAGAGCTACTCGTTATCGGCTCGGTTAAAAACTTGAACGAGCCGAGCTTTGACGAGCCCCAACCCAAGCTCGAGCATGAATTAGAGCTCGTATAGTTATCGAGCCCGAGCTCGAGCCTAAATACAAAGCTCGTTTAGACTCGCGAGCCTAAACGAGCCCAAACAAAAAATTATTTATTTTTATATAATATAATAATAATGATGATAACATTGGCGAGATGAGCTTGAGCCGAGCTTTGGCTGATAATGAAGCGAGCTCGAGCCGAGCTTTTTGTTCGTTTGAGGTTGTTCTCAAAATAGCTCGAGCCGAGTCAAACCGAGCACGAGCTTTGCGTTTTACTAGCGAGCCGAGCCTGAGCTCAAATAAATAGGCTCGAACCAAGCCGAGCTCGGGCTCGGCCTGGATCGTTTACACCCCTACTAACGGTTACTATCCAATTTTTTACCAGATATAATTTCGAGCAAAATTCTTCTATTTCCTGTTGATTTCATATAGTTTTCTATGTTGGTTTCATAGGAACCTTAATTTGAGTTGAGTTTGGTGGCAAATATTTAGGCTTTCAATAAATCCTTTTTGTTGCATAAAATCTCTTTGTGTGTCATCTTGGTCAAAACATGATCTGAACCAAGTAAGTTGACCATTTTTTTAAAAACTGTCTTTTTTTACCCGTACCCATTTTGGTCAATAGTCGCTCTAACTCAAACCAAAATGATCATTTCCAAAATGGTATGTCCTAACCCGAACTCATCCTATGTATGCTATTACCGGCCATTGTTTCTGAATTTATATAAGTGTGCTGCACCTTTTCATTAGAGCCTGTTGATGCAATCTGCAATTCGGGATTTCACAAACAAGATAGAATTAGTGTTTGAGACTGAGAATTAACATACCTGTAACTGCTAATCAGTAACTACCATGCTTATTTTGATATAAGTTTTTTATTTTTATTATTGAATAGCTAAAGAACAATGGGCTACCCAAATGGATTGGTATCACAAGGGAAGCAGCCTCTTTTCTCTTTTGGGGTTATCACAGACATGTAGTATGCTGACATTCCTGATGGTTGATAGTTTCTTGTCGTTCCTAGATATTACAGAAACAACAAAAGGAAAGGTGATTTCATTATCTGTTTGATTCTAACTGCAGATACAAAAAAATATAGTAGTTTTTTAAAAGAATTTGTTTCTTATAGTTAAGTTGGTGAATAAAACTTCTTTTAATTGCCCCATTATATGTGTCTATAACTATGCTTTATTATCTAAAATTGATTAATGGTAGCTTCAACTGGAGTTAATTTGCAAGCTAGAGGGGTCAATGAAAGTACGGGGAGTGAAAACCAAGGAGAACATGTTAATGGAACTGGTAACATTACTGCATCAGCTTTTTTTTTATATATAACTAGTATTTTTGCATTATAACAACAGTTAACAAGCATTTGACTATGCTTTGTTATCTATAATTAATTAATTGTGGCTGCATCTGGAGTTGATTTGCAAGCTAGAAAATAGAACAAAGTCTATATGGGTCAACCCGAACCAACCCAATTTGGCTAGTTTCAACCCAACCCAACCCATTTCACCTTGTTACCCAACCCACCTGACCCACATATTGCCTCCAAGTAAAACTATTGTTATTATGAATAAATGAAGATAAATAATAATATTTTTCCTGAACATAATTCATTCTCAGGGAGATCTTATCGTGTTGGCAAATGTTGGTGATTCTAGAGCTGTTCGTGGGACCACTTTAGACGATGGTGAGGTGATAGCCGTTCAGCTAACTGTAGACTTTAAACCGAGTTTACCTCGTAAGCACTGTCATGCATTATATAACTATATGAAATCTGATTGTTTTGTGTGTGTGTGTTTACCGCTTACATTTTCTAATCCTTGATTTAGAGGAAAGAGAGAGGATATACACAACAGGAGCAGTATGTGCGAATCAGATGATGAGCCAAGAGTGTCTAGGATTCGAGCTTCAATCGACGAGACACCAGAAGGTCCAGGACTCGCGCTTCCAAGAGCTTTCCGTGACATTTTTGTTAAACTGCTGCTAGGATTGATGCAAGTTTATGTATTTAGTATTCAAATTGACAACTTATGTATGGATTTTGGTTTACTATTGTTAATATTATTAATTTTGCTTTTTAGGTTTGTTCATCTTTGCTATTGTTTTAATTCTACGAAAAATTGAAAACGACCACACTTACAGTAAATTTATGTGACTGTTGATACCATTTTGTCACACTTAAGGGGCCATTTTCTTAATTACAACAACCTTTTTGTCACATTTTTTTAAAATTCATGTGGCTAAAACAAACTTTTTAGTGACTATATAATAGAAACAGATACACTTATGGTAAACTCATGTGACTATACAATAGAAACGGTCACACTTAAAATAAATTAATGTGGCCATCGATACCATTTAGTCACACTTAATGGACCATTTGTTAATTACAAAAATCTTTTTGCCATAGTTTTTTAAAATTTATGTGGTTAAAACAAACCTTTTAGTGACTATATAATAGAAACGGCCACACTTATGGTGAATTCATGTGGCTATATAATACAGACGACCACACTTACAATAAAGTCATGTGACCATTGATACCACTTAGCCATACTTAATGGAACATTTGCTTTATTACAACAACCTTTTTTGTCACAGTTCTTTAAAATTAATGTGGCTAAAACAAACTTATTGGTGACTGTATAATAGAAATTGCCACACTTAGAGTAAATTCATGTGATTGTTGCTACCCGTTTAGCCACACTTATTTGACAAAATAATTGATTTCAACAAGACCTTTTAGCCACAGTTTAAGTTGCTATGGCCACATATAAGCGAATGTGGTCGTATGATGCCTACGATGACTCGACCTTTGGTCACACTTGAGCTGGAAAAAAAAGTGTGGCGAAAGGCGTATGGTCACACCTTTTTTATGTGGCCGTAAGCCATTTTTGACGTAATCCAGGATCCTGAATACCCGCTACTTCTTTATCCTGAGGATTCGTTGCAGGATATAAGACATGTAATACTGGTATTTGGGTCCCTTCCGGTATCCTGATTGATGATCCCAGATTTGCTAAGGCATCCGCTTCAGCATTATCCTCCCTTGGTACCTGTTCAAGTGTAAAAACATCGAAATATCCTGCTAATTTTTTAAGAATATCGAGGTATTCGATTAACTTCTCACCCTTAACTGCATAGGATCCATTAAAATGGTTAGTAATTAACAATGAGTCAACATATACTTGTAAATTTTTGATACTCATGCTCTTAGCCAACTCTAATCCTGCAATTAAAGCCTCATACTCTGCTTCATTATTAGTAGCAGGAAATTCACACCTAACAGCCTGGGGTAATATTTCCCCCTGTGCCGATTTTAGTAGTATTCCTAATCCTACTCCTCTTATATTAGATGCACCATCAGTATATAATGTCCAGGATCCTGAGGATTCTCCTAACTGTTGAACTTCTAAGTCTACCTCATCCTGAATGTCACTACTAAAATCAGCCACAAAGTCAGCTAAAGCCTGAGACTTTATGGCATTCCTAGGTTCATATACTAAATCATAAGCACTCAACTTTACCGACCACTTAGCCATCCTACCTGACATTTCTGGTTTCCTAAGTACATTTTTAACAGGATAATTTGTTTTAACATGAATCCTATGTGTCTCAAAGTAATGTCTAAGTTTCGTTGATGCCATGACTAATGCTAGTATCAATTTTTCTAAATGAGAGTACCTAGTTTCAGCATCTAACAAACTTTTACTAACATAATAAACAGGATATTGCTGACCTTCATGGTCTTTTATGAGAACGGCACTTACAGCATTCCCTGATACAGCAAGGTATAGGGATAGTGGTTCACCATTTTCAGGTTTCATCAATAGAGGTGCGGTTGAGAGATTTCGCTTCAAATCCTGTAGGGCTGCTTCATGCTTCTCACCCCATTCGAATTTTTTGTTCTTCTTCAGGATATCATAAAAATCTTTGCATTTTTCTGAAGATCTTGAGATAAATCTATTTAATGCTGCCACTCGCCCTGTTAATCGTTGAACATCCTTCATATTTGAGGGCGATTTAATATCCAAGATGGCTTTAATCTGCTCCGGGCTTGCTTCTATTCCTCTTTTGGTCACCATATATCCTAGGAATTTTCCTGCCCCTACTCCAAAATGGCACTTAGCAAGATTCAGCTTCATGTTATACTGATCCAGGATATCAAACGCTCCTTTAATATCCTGGAGGTGATCCTGAGCTTTCTTTGACTTTACCACCATATCGTCGATGTACACCTCCATGGTGTCCCCCAGTTTGTCTTTGAACATCATGTTTACCATTCTTTGGTATGTTGCACCTGCATTTTTCAAACCAAAAGGCATAGCTGTATAACAATAAATACCTGTTGGTGTCATGAAGGCAGTATCCTCCTGGTCAGAAGGCTCCATTTGGATCTGTTGAAATCCTGAGGATGCGTCCATGAAGGTCAGCATTTCATGCCCGGCAGTGGCATCTACCATTGCATCAATGTGGGGAAGAGGAAATGGGTCTTTAGGACAAGCTTTGTTCAAGTCTGTGTAGTCTACACAAACTCTCCATTTCCCATTTTTCTTCTGTACCACAACCACGTTTGCTAGCCACCTTGGGAACTTAACCTCTCTGATCATCCTAGACTTCAATAATCTCTCAACTTCCTCTTGAATAATCGTATTCCGCTCAGGAGCAAACTTCCTTCTTTTTTGTTGAACAGGCTTGAATGATTTATCAATTCCAAGCTTGTGAGTGATGACGTCTTTGGATATGCCTGTCATATCCTCATGCTTCCATGCAAACGTTGACATCCTGCATTTCAAAAAGTTAATTAACTGTTCTTCAATATCCTGAGGGATATTGGTTCCTACGAGCACCGAAATATCAGGGTTATCCTGGTCCAAGATAATTTTCTTTACATCCTGCTCCGGATCCTCCATGATATCCTGGGCCCGCGTCTTTAATTGCTATGCCGCACTAGGCTTGGTTGAGGATTTCATCGAGGATGAGTAGCATTCTTTCGCCTCCTGCTGATCACTATCAACTTTGACAACCCCCCAAGGGGTAGGTATCTTGATGCATTGGTGATATGTTGATGGCACCGCTTTCATATCATGAATCCACGGTCTTCCCAGTATGATGTTATAGCAGGATAGAGAATCCATCACACAGAAACGTTGTATCGAGTTGACTCCTTCAACGTACACTGGCAACTTTATCTCTCCCACTGTGTTTCTAGCCTCTCCACTGAACCCAACAAGCACGGTAGACTTTGAAGTGATATCCATTGGAGATACATTCATTCTTTTCAGCGTCTCTAGTTGGATTATGTTGACGGAGCTGCCATTATCAACCAATATCCTGCGTACAAAATGGTTAGCCACATATAAAGTTATTACCAGAGCATCATGGTGAGGATCCTGGACAGTATCCCTGTCATCAGCATCAAATGTGATCACTTTGTCAGTTGTGAGAGTAGTCATCCTGACAGGTTTATCTCCCCTTTCGGCCTTAGCTTCTTTTGCATGTTGTAACAACTCTTATCAAAAAGTACTATTAAGTATTTTAATTATCCAATAGGAAACCTTAATTGAGACACCCAAGTGATTCTGAACAAACCCTAAAATTTTCATAATTTTCAGAATCAGGATTAGGGCCCCTAAAACTCAAGGGGGGTAATACCCTAAGTAACGATTATCCAAATTGTGAGCTGTAGAAACTGAATTTACGAAAACTGTCAACTCAGCAAAGCTAGTCCCAACCGTGGCAACCCTATGCCTAAAAATAGGTCTCACGCGGCCCGCCTCAGGTTTGCTTAATTCTCACGCGGGCCGCCTCAGGGTCAAATTTAACCTATAAATAGAGGACAGTGGGACTTGATTTCTGGAAGAAAAACGACGTAAAAATTCGCACTATACACTGAGATATACACTGAATACTCTAAATTACACCCCCGGGTCTCGAAATTCTGCCACAAAACAGGGTATTAGCACGATCGCTGCTACGATTCATTTTCCGATCGATCAATGTACTCAACGGGTGTTTAAGTGCTGCCCACATTAGGGTGATGCTTTGTCATTAGTCGTTAATTCGACAGATGTTAAGCATAGCATTTTGTCACTCGTTGTGATGGTTGATCTCGTGAGTTATCGTAAATGCTGTATTGATTACTAACCCAGTTTTGTGTGCGTTGTTATCTAAATTAGGTTAATCAGGCTAATTCATAGACTAGACTCTGTCCGTATTAAATCAGCAATGTGAGTCATTCTCTTTTTATCAACTGTTTTACAATACTCCAAAATATTTTTAAAGTTATAATTACGGGGATTAAGTCTTTGTAATCACCAAGTTACAGCCGGTATGTGGGGTTTTGTATACATTACTTGATAATCGTCACCATTGGGGCAGCCAATTGGGGGATATGACCATAGTCACAGATTCGGTCGAGTGACAAATACCGTGGGTAGTTGGTTTGATAATAGAAACATTGTAATCGCTCTTAATACTGTAAATTATAACAAATGTGTCATTTTAGTAAATAGAATGATTCACTCAGTATTTCCCGCTGACAAAACCTTTTTCAAACATGTTTCAGGTGATCTGTTGTAATTCAGGAAAAGTGCTGGGGAGCATTTCAAGCTTAAGATAGTGGCTCATTATAAAATAAAGAAATAAATTTTGTAATATCATGATTTCGTAGTAAAAACATAATATTGTAAATTATCGGGGTTTTATCCCGAATTGTGAAATAAAATAAATCGGGAAAATTTTAGCTTTAAACGATCCTGTTAAATAAACTTCCGCTGTTAAACTCAATTAAATGAATACCACGGGATTTCTGTCCCGCGGCTCCTGAAACGGGTCAAACCGGGTCGGGGGTCGTGACAGAAATAAGGTGGTATCAGAGCCACTGAGTTAAGCTAATTAAGTATTTAGAAATACTTAATTTTTCCTGATTACTATTATGTGATTATGTGTGTTTAACTGATTATTTGTTAGTTACAGTATGGGTAAGCAAAAGCTGTCAAGCATCTATCTTAAATTAGATAGATCATCCAATGAGAAGGGAAGTTCATCCCGAACCAAATCCTCGAATCAGGCTGAAATTCCTGAAGAAGGAATATTTGTGCGAAAGGCACAATACGAGGAATCACTTTCTCTTAGAAGGAGGGAGATGATTATTAAGAAAAGTAAAGAGAAAATCCGAGAAAAGAAGATTAAACGGGAAATCCAGGAATTAATTGATAAATCACCTTGGGAAGATAAGCTAGATGAGAAATGGGCAAATTTATATATGCTAGCCACAGTAGCAGAAAATATAAATCTTTAAATATTTTAAAGTCTTAGCACCTTACCCTTACAATCTAGAAACCCTGTGCAATAAATAAAATTTCAAACCCTAAGTGTGTTTTCCAGTTATCTTTGTAATAAATTAGTACACAGTATGTAATAAATTAAAAGGTTATTTATGAATTTTAACTTAGTATTTTATGCATTTTGCATATATGCTACATCAGCATGAGTGGGATATCTGAAGCCTTTCAGAACCTTAATCTTTACCCGGTGAATATCGAAGTTTCCAAAGAATTTACTGGATACTTTCCTGATATAGAACAACCTGTAGAATTCAATGCTCCACCCTTGAAAAAGCCAAAACCCAAGAAAAGAAGGAAATACGTTTGGGGGAGTCGTATACGTAAGAAAAAGTCAACTACAAAACTTCCCAAAATAAACAATCCTTTGAAAAAGGGAAAAGAAATTATAACCGGAGAAAGTTCTAAACAGCAGGAAATGGAAACTGAAAACAAGGAAGAGGTTAAGGAGATAGGAATGCAGATGGAGGAAGGTACTAAAGAAATAGTAATGGAAGTTGGGCAAGGCTCTAGACCAACTCAGATAGAAATCGGAGAGAGCTCCAATCAAAACCAGGGAAGGACCTTTCAAGATGAGATAGATTTCTTATTGGCAAGCTGTGAAACTATTCAGCCTGTCAATACTAATATTTTTACCTATCCTGTAGAAAACCAACACCCTATGAATTGGGAACCAGCAATTCCAGACCCAATAGTCCACTCCCAACCTATAGGAATGGACGAATGGTGGACGAACGATTGGCAATTTCAAAATATTGTCAACGATCCTTATTCCTTTCTTCCACAATTCGATCCAGAACCCCTACCTAATCCACCCATGAGTAATGAAAACATGGCTGAACTTCGCCACTTTGGTGAAGAGTTGTTTGATGCGGGAAGTAGAATCAGGGAAATAGGGGGACAAATTGCCTGGAAGTACGATGAGAGGGAACTGCGTTTTTAGAACGGCAAGTGACGAGAGATAGTACGATGATAAAACGGTGGTTGTATAATAGTAATAGTAATAGTAAAGTTAGTCTATAAATAACGAATAAAACTCTGTAAGATATTGGCGAGTAATGATGCATACTATACTAGATATAAAATGAAATCGAGAAATCGATTGTTTTGACTATACCTGTATTGTAAAATTTTCTGATTGTTTGTATATAATTGTTATTTAACAGATACTAATAAAATTTATATATATATATTATCAGATGGCAAACATTGATAATGAACCAGTAAATGAGGTTAATCAGTCTGAGCAACATCCAGGAGATCAATATATGACTCGGCAAGATATCGAAAACATTGTTGCTCAAGGGATAGCCAATGCTATTCCAGCATTCGTTGCTGCTATAAAGAATCCAATCGAACCACAACAAATTGTCCCTAGTAAACAGATTACTGAAGATAACTTCAGTAATAGTGTAAATGGAGGCAATAATCATGTTAATCATAATAGGGAACCACATCAAGCTCCATTACCCAAGAAAATGAAAACTGCAACGCCTGGTTGCACTTTCAAAGAATTCCTTGCTTGTAAACCCACTGAATTTGCAGGCAATGAAGGAGCAACTGCATCACTGCGTTGGTTAGAGAAAACCGAAGCAGTCATTGCAATAAGTAAATGTGGTAAAGATGATCAGGTCATGTACTCATCAAATCTCTTCAAAGAAGGAGCACTCGAATGGTGGAACACTGTGTTACAATCAAAAGGAAGAGTAATAGCTTATGCTATGACTTGGGAAGAATTTAAGGGTTTTGTGGAAAGAAAATTCTGTCCCGAGTATGAAAAGGAACAGATGACGAATAAGTTTCTAAATCATCGGATGATGGGTGTAGATTGTCGCGGTTATACCTCGACATTCTTTGAATATGCTAGAGTGGTACCAACACTGGCTTCGCCAGAACCGGTACTCATTTCTCGCTATATTTGGGGGCTAATTAGCGAAATCCGCAATATTGTTAAAGCTGCGAGACCTCGCACTATTGATGATGCGGTAGAATTAGCTAATACTCTAACCGATGAACTGGAACACACAAGAGATGAAGACAGGAAAAAGGAACTAGCTCAGAAAATTACCCAAGGATTTCGTGTGGGTAATAATAACAGCTTCAAAAGAAAAGGAACAGGGCAATCTCCAGCTCCGTCATTCTGCAGGAAATGCAAAAAGAAACATTATGGAAGATGCGATATCACTTGCAATTTTTGCAAAACTGTAGGACATCGTGAAGAAAACTGCAAAAAGAAAACCGTAATCTGTTTTAACTGTGGAGAAGCGGGGCATTATAAAACAGAATGTCCTAAATTGATCAAACCAGTAGATAACAAACCCAAGGCGATCGAAGGAACTACTAAGAAGAATGCCAGGGCATTTCTGCTGACCACTCAAGAAGCAGAACTCATTCCGGATGTAATAGCGGGTACGTTCTTAGTTCACAACGTTTACGCCAAAGTATTATTTGACTCTGGTACAAACCAAAATTTTATAAATACTTCATTCTGCCAAGCTCTTAGTTTACCTTTAACCAATATTAGGCAGGTTTTTACAGTTGAAACAGCAGACGGAAATTCAGTTAAAATAGATAAAGTGTTGCAAGAAGGAAACATAGAACTTTTAGGACATAAATTCTCTGCAAAACTATTGCCGATGAATTTGGCTGAATTTGATGTTGTATTAGGAATGGATTGGTTAGTAGCCAACCATGCTAGAATCCTTTGTGATCAGAATTCCATAGAAATTCAATCACCCACTGGAGAAGTGATTAGGATTACAGGAGATAAACCACGGAAACCCATGAAGTTCATATCGGTAATGAAAGTTGCTAATTATGAACGAAAACAAGGAATAGTGTATATGATTTCGGTAATCATTAGCACTAAGGGTAAAGATCTTAAGGAAATACCAATAGTCTCAGAATATCCTGATGTATTTCCAGAAGATTTACCGGGATTACCTCCAGATAGGGAAGTAGAATTTAGGATTCATCTAATACCTGGAACTACACCGATAGCCAAGGCACCTTATCGGTTAGCTCCTACAGAAATGTTAGAACTGAAAAAGCAATTAGATGAATTACTAAGTAAAGGATTCATACAACCTAGCTCATCCCCTTGGGGAGCGCCAGTGTTGTTTGTGAAGAAAAAGGATGGTTCAATGAGAATGTGTATTGATTATAGAGAATTGAATAAGGTTACAATTAAGAATCGATACCCATTACCTAGGATTGATGATCTTTTTGATCAACTTCAAGGAGCTAGATATTTTTCTAAGATAGATTTACGCTCTGGATATCATCAATTGAAGGTTCAAGAAGAAGACATACCTAAAACTGCTTTCAGAACTAGGTATGGTCATTACGAGTTTACAGTCATGCCCTTTGGATTAACAAATGCACCTGCAGCATTCATGGACATGATGAATAGGATCTGTAAACCGTACTTGGATAAATTTGTAATTGTCTTCATAGACGACATACTTATTTATTCCAAAAGTCAGGACGAACATTGTCAGCACTTGCATGTACTCTTAACTTTGTTAAGAAAAGAAAAGTTGTACGCCAAATTCTCGAAATGCGAATTTTGGCTAAAAGAAGTACAATTTTTAGGACATATGGTAAATCATGAAGGTATTCATGTAGATCCTGCTAAGATAGAAGCAACTACCAATTGGAAGGTTCCACAATCCGCAATGGAAATTAGAAGTTTTATAGGATTAGCTGGGTACTATAGACGGTTTATTAAGGATTTTTCCAAGATAGCTGTACCATTAACTAAGCTAACCTGTAAAGCCACTAAGTTTGAATGGGGACCCCAACAAGAAGAAGCCTTTAGGATTTTGAAACAGAAATTAACAAATGCTCCAATCTTAGCCTTACCAGAAGGAACTGAATATTTTGAAGTATATTGTGATGCTTCAAAATTAGGATTAGGATGTGTGCTTATGCAACGCAAGAACGTAATTGCGTATGCATCAAGGCAATTGAAAAAGCACGAAGAAAACTATACGACTCATGATTTAGAATTAGGAGCCGTAATTTTTGCCCTTAAGATTTGGAGACATTATCTGTACGGAAGTAAGTTTACTATCTATACAGATCATAAGAGTTTAAGATATATATTTGGGCAAAAAGAGTTAAAAATGAGGCAAAGGAGATGGATGGAAATCTTAAGCGACTACGACTGTGATATTCAATATCATGAAGGAAAGGCAAATGTAGTTGCAGATGCCTTAAGTCGTAAGTATTATGAGAAACAACGACGGGTTCGTGCTCTCAGATTAAATTTACAAATAGATTTAATGGAACAATTGAAGAATGTTCAAACTACAGCAATCAAGGATGATGCTGAAGGAATGAAAGGACGAATGAAGGAATTAGAACAAGGAGCATATGGAATTTGGAGATTCCACAAAAATAGAATTTGGGTACCTAAGCAGGGAGACTTAAGACCTAAGATTTTAGAAGAAGCTCATAAATCTAGGTACACTATGCATCCAGGAAACAATAAGATGTACCAAGATTTAAGAAAGAACTTTTGGTGGATAGGAATGAAAAAGGACATAGCCAGCTATGTTTCTAAATGTCTTACTTGTTCACAAGTTAAAGCAGAACATCAGAAACCTTCCGGATTACTACAACAATTAGAAATGCCAGTATGAAAATGAGAACTTATAACAATGGATTTTGTTACTAAGTTACCCAAAACCAGAAAAGGTAATGATGCGATTTGGGTAATTGTGGATCGATTAACCAAATCTGCTCACTTTCTACCTATGAAAGAAACCTTTAGCATGGAAAGACTGGCAAAGTTGTATGTAGATGAAGTCGTATCTCTACATGGAGTTCCACTCTCCATTGTGTCAGATAGGGATAGTCGTTTTACTTCCCATTTCTGGAAAAGTTTCCAGCAAGCTATGGGAACTCGATTAAATTTGAGCACTGCATATCATCCCCAAACAGATGGACAAAGTGAAAGGACAATCCAAACTCTAGAAGACATGCTCTGAGCATGTGTAATAGATTTTGGTGGAAGTTGGGATGATCATTTACCATTAATTGAATTCTCCTATAACAATAGCTATCATTCAAGTATTGAAACCGCCCCATTTGAAGCACTATATGGAAGAAAGTGCAGAACTCCAGTTTGTTGGGCAGAAATAGGAGAAAGTCAATTGTCAGGTCCGGAGATTGTGCAAGAAACAACTGATATGATCACCCAAATCAAAGAAAGACTGAAGATGGCTAGAGATCGCCAAAAGAGTTATGCAGACAATAGAAGCAAGCCGTTAGAATTCCAAGTTGGAGACAGAGTACTGTTGAAAGTTTCTCCTTGGAAAGGAGTTGTTAGATTTGGGAAGAAAGGAAAGCTAAGTCCAAGATACGTAGGACCATTTCCAGTGATTCAACGTATAGGACCAGTAGCTTATCGTTTACAATTACCAGAAGAATTAGCTGGAGTACATGATGTATTTCATGTATCCAATCTCAAGAAATGTCTATCAGACGAATCTTTGGTAGTACCTCTTCAAGACATAGAGGTAAACGAAAAGTTAAATTTTTTGGAGAAACCTCTTCAGATAGAAGACAGAAAAGTGAAGTTTCTCAAGCACAAACGACTAGTGTTAGTTAAAGTAAAGTGGGATTCAAGGAGAGGACCTGAATACACTTGGGAATTAGAATCAGAAATGTAGCGAAAGTATCCTCACTTATTCCAGTAAATCTCGAGGACGAGATTTTTATTAAGGTAGGGAGAATGTAACAACTCTTATCAAAAAGTACTATTAAGTATTTTAATTGTCCAATAGGAAACCTTAATTGAGACACCCAAGTGATTCTGAACAAACCCTAAAATTTTCATAATTTTCAGAATCAGGATTAGGGCCCCTAAAACTCAGGGGGGGTAATACCCTAAGTAACGATTATCCAAATTGTGAGCTATAGAAACTGAATTTACGAAAACTGTCAACTCAGCAAAGCTAGTCCCAACCGTGGCAACCCTATGCCTAAAAATAGGTCTCACGCGGCCCGCCTCAGGTTTGCTTAATCCTCACGCGGGCCGCCTCAGGGTCAAATTTTACCTATAAATAGAGGACAGTGGGACTTGATTTCTGGAAGAAAAACGACGTAAAAATTCGCACTATACACTGAGATATACACTGAATACTCTAAATTACACCCCCGGGTCTCGAAATTCTGCCACAAAACAGGGTATTAGCACGATCGCTGCTACGATTCATTTTCCGATCGATCAATGTACTCAACGGGTGTTTAAGTGCTGCCCACATTAGGGTGATGCTTTGTCATTAGTCGTTAATTCGACAGATGTTAAGCATAGCATTTTGTCACTCGTTGTGATGGTTGATCTCGTGAGTTATCGTAAATGCTGTATTGATTACTAACCCAGTTTTGTGTGCGTTGTTATCTAAATTAGGTTAATCAGGCTAATTCATAGACTAGACTCTGTCCGTATTAAATCAGCAATGTGAGTCATTCTCTTTTTATCAACTGTTTTACAATACTCCAAAATATTTTTAAAGTTATAATTACGGGGATTAAGTCTTTGTAATCACCAAGTTACAGCCGGTATGTGGGGTTTTGTATACATTACTTGATAATCGTCACCATTGGGGCAGCCAATTGGGGGATATGACCATAGTCACAGATTCGGTCGAGTGACAAATACCGTGGGTAGTTGGTTTGATAATAGAAACATTGTAATCGCTCTTAATACTGTAAATTATAACAAATGTGTCATTTTAGTAAATAGAATGATTCACTCAGTATTTCCCGCTGACAAAACCTTTTTCAAACATGTTTCAGGTGATCTGTTGTAATTCAGGAAAAGTGCTGGGGAGCATTTCAAGCTTAAGATAGTGGCTCATTATAAAATAAAGAAATAAATTTTGTAATATCATGATTTCGTAGTAAAAACATAATATTGTAAATTATCAGGGTTTTATCCCGAATTGTGAAATAAAATAAATCGGGAAAATTTTAGCTTTAAACGATCCTGTTAAATAAACTTCCGCTGTTAAACTCAATTAAATGAATACCACGGGATTTCTGTCCCGCGGCTCCTGAAACGGGTCAAACCGGGTCGGGGGTCGTGACACATGTCTCTTTGCTGCCGAATACGAAGTCCCGCAAATGTCGGATCCTCCCGAAATGAAGTTGATTATCTTGGCATCCGCGGGAGGTGATGCTGCTCGCTCAGGATCCTTCTCAGTATCCTGACTCTTATTCTTCTTTCTTCCTAAGATATCTTTCAAATATCCCTTGCTTAGAAGATAGCTTATTTCTTTCCTTAGAGCGATGCAATCCTCAGTCATATGTCCAAAATCTTCGTGGAAAGCACACCATTTTGATTTGTCTTTCCAATCGGCTTTTTGTTGACTCTTTCGAGGCCATCTAGCCTTGTCTCCTAGACCCTGCATGGCATACATCAATTCAGGAATGTTAACAGAAAAGCAATATTCAGATAATTCAGGATACTCTTCAGGATCCTCGTCTTCGACAGCATTCACTCTCTTGTTTTCACTTCTACCATATGGCTTAGGCCGATATGACTTGAATGAGGATTCTGACTTCCTGTTAGTTGACTCATAAGTGTTAGATGAGTTCATCCTTTCTTGCATCTTTCTGTCATCCTCCAACCGAATATATCTTAGGGCCCTGTTCCGAGCTTCATCCAAATTCCTGCATGGGTTCATTACAAGGTCTTGATAAAATTGAGAATCTTTTTGCAGCCCCATCTTGAAAGCTTGCACAGCTGTTGCAACATCAAGATGAGGAATGTCTAGGGATTCCCGGCTGAACTTGTTCACATAATCCCTAAGGGATTCCTGAGGCCCCTGTGTTATCCTGTAGAGACCACTTGTTAATTTTTCAAAGCTTCTACTACAAGAAAACTGACTATTAAATAAATTCACTAAGTGAGCAAAAGATGTAATCGAATGTGGAGGAACATTCAAGAGCCATTTCAAGGCTGATCCTGTCAAGGTTGAACCAAAACCCTTGCACAAGCATGCTTCCTTGAGATCCGGAGGGATAGGGTTAATCTCCATCCTTTCCCTATACTGAGCAATATGCTCCTCAGGATCCGTAGTTCCGTCGTAAAGCTTCATGTTGGGGGTTTGGAATCTCTTTGGGATCTCAGCATCACAGATAGGATATGCAAAACGAGATATCTTGTGGCTGTCTTGGGACACTTCCGGGATCGGCTGGACCACCCCGGGTACACTAGATATCATGTCCTTCAACTTCTGAAGTTCCCTAGTAAGCGCTGATGTCACACCTGTATCCTGCAAAGATCCACTATTGTTAGTAGCATGAGTATTATTATTATTTGACATGTTACCCGTTGGAGGATTTTGCCCATATCCTGAAGCATATCCTGAGCTCCTTATGGTCGACATCCTGACCGAGGAGGGTATTTCAGGAGTATGATTCTGAGGAAGGCTGGGCACAATATTCCCCCTGTTATCCTCAGTATACACAGCTGAACTGAAGTTCAACGTTCTGGGGTGTAATGGAGTGACAATATCCTCAGCAGATCTGCTCGAGCTAGACTTCAGGAGTTGTATCTCCCTTAAAAGCATTTGGTTTGTTTCCTGTTGCTGCCTCATTTGTTCCTGCACACTTCCAAATAAGGTTAAAATTTCATCGTTAGAAGCTAAAACAGGAGCAGATTCTTGAACACTGCGGGTAGGGATAATATCCTGAGGTCGTGTAGAGGCTGGCATCCTTGGAGGAGGTGGTGGAAGCACCGAACCGGTAGTAGCAGAAGTCATAGCAGACACAGTAGAGGAACTCATGTTTGATCTTGAGGCCATTATGGACAATGTGGCAAAAAGTTTTGAAAATAGAAAACCGATTAGCGATTTGACAAAAAATTTTAGTAAAGAGAGCACCACTTGCCCCACGGTGGGCGCCAAATTGTTTTGGTCAAAAATTACCGAAGCAATTAAGTGATCAAATTAGTAATGTGAGGTAGTGTGCTAGAAAGTGTATAGAAAATATGCTTGTTGAGTTATTTAGAAAAATCAGTATTCAGGATACAGCTCAGGATATTGAGCTGTATCTACGATCAAACAATGAGCAAACAACGAGCAAAAAGTAAAGGAAATGACACGAGATGTACGAGGAAAGCCCTTGATCAATCTAGATCGCCGGCATAAAACCTCGGGAGCTAACAATCGCACCTGCCTTGTTCTTCTTATTGCTTAAACTTCAGGATACAGTGCATGATATAGACCAGATCGCTAAGTGTTACAATGCCTTTGTATGAAAGTGAGAATTGCTCGAGAGCAAGTGTTAGAGTGTAGCGAGTGTGAATGTGATGTCCTATTTGATCTGGTATACCCACCTATTTATAGTAATGAATTACAAACAATAATCCCTACAAATATGGGGTACTCCGAATATTCCATTGTGAACGTTATTGACCGAGTAATACGGCTTCAACGTCTTTACTTGAACGACTTGGACCGAGTCTTCCGCGGAATGAGTCTTATGAACGTTGCCAGCTTCTAACCCACGTACCTGCACATAATCCATTAGTAATCCTGAGGATACCATTCAGGATGTTACCAATATCCTGAACCAGCATCCCGGATGTAAACAGATACTACATAACCAAGATATAAACCAAGATATTTTCCAGGATATGGGTTCAGAATTTCACCCATAACAGAAAACAAGGACGATATTTTATTTGGGAGTTTATTATGGAATTGCTCCTTAGGGTAATTCATTAACCATGGTAAACAGAGACCATATTTGGTTAATTTATTAATCAAGTTTATTTAGGATTTCTATAATAATTTATCCTAATTATAAAATAGTAACAGTCTTATTCGTGGCACCAAAGGCCTAGTCACATGGACAATTATAAATTATATGCTAGGATTTCAGAGAATCGAAGCATTTGAGGTTTGAACCAACGTTCATTACCTTTCCTTGACAGGGAGTTGTAGGCTACCACTGTCTTTAGTCCCAGAGGACGTTAATTATAGCCCGTGGGCACTTCATCCATAAGGGATGATTATATAAATAAGGGATTTTAGAATATCCCAAAAAAATGACTTATGTGATTTTATCGCATCACACTATGCCAAGCATGTTAATATGCTTTCATATGTTTAATAAGGATTTGAATCTCTTGAATAGGTTCTACCATCTTGGCCTTGTCTGCAGTGACACTTAAGCTAGGTTTTACCCTTTAGATTCTTTTTAATAATTAACGCAATAAAATTTCTAAATTGAACTGTTAACAAGGATCTGAATCTAATTGTGGAACTACCATCTTGGCCCTGTCTTAATGTGACGTATGGCTAGGTCTCGTCCTTTTTAGATTTTGCCATTTTATTATAATGGTAGATCTTATAATATAGGAATGATATTTTTAAACATAATCGTTCCTTTAAAATTTAAACAAGTATATGGTTGCCCTAAACGGGACTTCTGATAAAATGACTTGCCCATGCAAAGGCTAATCAGAAAAATAACAAGGAAGTAATTAAAAGACAATGAAACGAATTTGGATTTGTCTTATGTTCTTGTCTAGACTCAAGAATGTGCAATTGTGTAACTGAGATTAAACGCAAAAGGCTAGCGTTTAATTCACTCAGTGTTGGCTCTGATACCAACCTGTCACACCCCAAATTTCCACGTGTCACCGGTGGGCCCGGTAGGGGAGTATCGTGACGTGGTTGGCAACATAATAGTCAAACAACACAATTATATAAATGCACAGCGGAAGCAAAAGATAAATATTATTACATTCCGAATATAAAGTAATATCCAGTATTACAACGGAAAGTAAAGGATCCACAGGCGGATCTTTAAACATATCATTTGTTCAACAGACTTTAGACGCCTAGAACTTGCAAGATTCCTTATTAGCGCCCTGAGCTTCCAGCCAATTTCGTTCAGTACCTGTCACTTAACCTTTTTGGAAAATACGTCAGTTTTCACTGGTAAATACACTCAACTGACTCATTTGAAAAGAGTTTAACAAAATTGATTTGGATGCACGTGGCACAAAAATATCTTTTATAATTTGATTAAAATGCACAGAGGCAAAATTAACCGTTTATACTTGGGAAAATTATTTGTATATAATCTTGTATACAGTTTTACTCATTTGTCGTCCGTTAGGGCCGGTTTGTAGGGCCGGACTAGATTAACTGACACGCCACAGGTATAATGCCCACATGCTATCATCCTTTTAAGTGGATTACCAGGTCCGGTATAATGCCCACAAGGATGATACCTCGGAGTGGATTACCAGTTTTTACATAATGCAGCTGTCAGGTGTATGCCTACACCCCGTGCTTAGGTCGTGGCCATTTCGTAAAATGATGCCAAGGATATCCGGGACATGGTCATTAACCCCCAAAGGCCATACACCAAATAATACATATTAAACGGGTTGTAAGTACATCAATCACAATACGATTTAAATAACTACACACCCGACCAAGCGGTACTTTTATAGTGCCGTATCCCAAGCCCGTATAGAGAAATAAGTTAAGAGTATTTACCTGAGCTAGCTCCTGTCTTAAATAGTAAGAATTTAATAACTCAGCCGTATTCACTTAAGTAAGCGTAGGTACCATTTACCGGAAGGCTCTAGTCTGGAATGATTGTATAAATAACTTATTAGAATGCTAATGGGTCTTTAATTAAGCCTAAGCTTAGACCGGTTAGTCTTACAGGAAGATACGGTTCGTACGCATGATTAAGCGAAGACCGGAATAGAATGTGATTTAGACCCAACAAGCTTGTATGCTTGTTTAATATGGGTTTATTATTCACATTCTGGATTTCGAGATAAAACCGATAAGGTTTGACCCGTTTCGGCTAATTCATGTAAACTTGTTACATAAACCGAACCGTACGCGTAATAAGCGTGACGGGTATTTATGAGAGCCATATATAGGTTTCCTAAGTTAATTATGCCTCAAATATGTTGTGACGTCAGTAAGATGTCTTTCATTATGCCCAAAACGAATTTAAACACAAACTATGCCCCGTAGGGGTAGTTTGGTCATTTTATAGGTTGTAAAAGAGTTTAAATATTTACCTGAGTTACAGGTCTGATATAATCAGCAAAAATACTTATTTTTATAAGTTATAATAGTAGGATAAAGTATATGTGTGAAATCTATCATTTATAACCAACTATGCACCGCTGGGGCATTTTGGTAATTTCACATAAGCCGAAAAGCTCAAAACCGAAGTCTGAGTTAATCAGCCTTTGTTTACTGTTAAAACATTCTAATTTGCCTAAAATATCAGTAGGTATCAACCCGGGTATGTTCAATATAATTTTAATACATACTATGCGCTAAAAACGCTTAATAAGGCGATTAAAGGCCATTTCCGGGTTCGATACTTAAATCTGATATTTTTATTTTTCCAGAAGGCTTAAAATAATTTATTTAACATGTGTGATCAGTAGCAAAAGGTTTGGAGTCGTTTAGATATGTAAAACTCATTTTATGGCCCGTAAGGGCAAAACCGACATTTACCGGATTAAGCCTACGACTATGAGTTATGCTCAGCCTAAAATTAATTAAAAATCTTTAAAATTCCCAAAATAATATATTACATCAGTGGGTAAAAGATTTGATATCAAAAAGTAAGTTTAAGTAGGCTATACGCTAATTACGCCATTTTATTAACATAAAGCATTCATTTAGCGATAATGAGCATAACTCTTAATCTACAAGTCAAACTGATGTCAAACTTTGCATACATGTTTATATATCAGTAATTAAAGTTTCTACTCTTTTACATTTCCAAAAATCACGTTTTAACGCAATAAGGGCATAATGGTCAACATATGAGCAATTAACGGAAATATGCATATTAATTGGATAACTAACGAACCAAGGTGTATAATCACAGAAGGTTGTACTAACATGTAACCTAGTCCAATTAAAGCTCTGAGGCATCTCTAAAACATACCTAAACGGGTCAGAACTGAAAGTCAAAGCGAAAGTCAAACTATGTGACTTTCGGTTCCGAACCGGGTCTAAACAGGAAATTGTCGGGTTGAACATGTTTAGACATGTTCTTACACTTATTACCAAGTTATAAGAATGATCCAACAGGTTGTATATGATCTACAATGTTAATTATGCATAAATGGCATTTTAGACTTCCTGTTGACTTTTTAAATATAAGTTTGACCCGACTTTTGACCTGGTTAGAGTGGTGATCAGGGGAAACCCTTTTGAGGTTTTATTACCCACATAAATACCTACTTATAACTACTTTTAATTCGAGATATGACTGAGCCATTATTGACTAATCTCGAAGTTAAACCGTAATTACGACGGTTTGACTTTTAGCTAATTAACCAAGCTAAACTCAAATAAAGAAGGACTAGCAGACTTACAAGAGTCCTATGCACGAGATAAGATCAGTTGAGGCTGCTTGATAGCTCCAGAAATGATCCATAAATGCAGATGAAGTGTGAAGAATGATTGTTGCAACTAATGGCCTTATATAGTGGATTTAGGCACCACAATTAGTTGACAACTAAGTCTAGAGCTGACCACAACCTCCCAACATGTGTCCTAGTGCTCTAGGATAGTTTAGGGGCCGCCCATAATGCAAAAATATCGTTTAAAGTTGGTTTGTGCGCGAAAAACGGCTTCTGTCCAACTTTTCTGATACTGGGCGCCTGAGGCGGCCCGCCTCAAGTTTTGTTATTGGCCACGCGGGCCGCGTGGCCCTTCTGGTCAGCCAAAAACGTTTTCTTGATGTTGCATCACACCCCTTGGCCCTCTTGAAAGGTCAATTGAGCTAGAAACTTGCAATTTGACCCCTTGTAATATACCCACAAGGACTTTAGGACTTATACCCACTTTGCCAAGTCCCTGGACACTTCCGGTTAACCCGAAAAGTCTTAACTTTCAACGTTTGCACTTTAACCCCTCGCACACGAATTCGATCATAACTTTCTCATACGATAACGAAACTTTACGAAATTTAAACCATATATTCTAGTGAGGATAATTAACCATTACAAAGCTTCGGGTTTGTCAAAAGGTCACTCAGAGGTATGAATTAAACATGTTGACACATTTAGCCCCTGTAGTTTGTAATCTCTCACTTTTAGCTTCGTATGATCCATGATTTATTCGTTTGAAGGTATGAGCATCTTGTAGGGTTAATATACAATATATTTATTCACTGTTGACACTTAGAATATGTATATTCACATACTTTCCATGTTTGTCAACTTTAGTCCTTTCATAATATTCTTTCACACGTTTAGGCATACGACACGTGTCTACACATTATAGGACGTGAATTTTCGAGGTGTTACATCCTCACCCCCTTAAAATAAATCTCGACCCGAGATTTACTGAAATAAGTAAGGGTACTTTTCTTTCATGGTGGATTCAACTTCCCACGTGTATTCGGGACCTCTACGGGCATCCCATTTGACCTTAACAATAGGTACATGCTTCCTTCTAAGCTTCTTTACCTGTCGATCTTCAATCGACAAGGTTCTTCAACAAATTTTAAGCTCTCGTCTATATGCACATCTGTATGGGGTATTACCAGTGATTCGTCAGCGAAACACTTCTTCAGATTGCAGATGTGGAACACATTGTGAATTCCACTGAGTTCTTCCGGTAAGTTTAACTTATAGGCAACTGACCCGATACGTTCGATAACCTCGAAAGGTCCTATGTATCTCGGGCTTAGCTTTCCTTTCTTACCAAATCGCATCACTCCTTTCCAGGGTGATACCTATTGTTGAACCTTATTTCTTAACAAGAATTTAGGAGGTTTGCTATTTTCATTAATCCTTGATTTTCTGCCGAATATTGGCATCTTACAAATAATTAGGGATTTGTGTGATCTGCTTTGTTGTTTCCACTGCAACTTTCAGATCCTGATAATTGAACTTACCTATCTATTGTCCTAACATTAGATGTTTAACATGCCATTTATACAAGGTCTCCAAGGAGCCACCTTGATACTTATATAGCAGTTATTATAGAAAAGCTTATCTTAAGGTGAGATGGTTATTCCAACCATTGCTCAAAATTAATCTTAAGAAATAGCTAATCTTTACAGTTAGTCGAGCAAATCGACGATCCTGGGTAGTTGATGGCAAATTCTTAATTGTTGCCTAATTAGGGTTGCGGTAACTAATGCATAAGCAAAATGAACCGTCTTTCTTATTTAACAATATCAAACTTTCGGAATATCGAGTTAGGCTATATGAACCCTCTATTTTAAAACTTAGTAAATCAGGGTTTTGATTCTTCCAATGATGGTACTAGCCGTCTTGGAGATTTCATAATAATACAGCCTTAAATGGAATAAGAAACTTAACTCTACTTGCCTCCCAGGGTAAACAGGGTAATCTTAGGAGAAGATAATCAAGGTACAAGGAGGTTACAGAGATTTCCTTATCTCAGGCTCCAGTTCGCTCATCAACGCTTGTGTCTAATAAGTGACACATTCATGTTATGAGTCCACATATTCCGTTACCAGGGAATATTTATTTGGACAATTCTATCCTGGATATCTCCTTTGAATACTACTAGTCGACATTAGTACAATATGACCATTGGGATATCTCAGGGGTTCCACGTATTAAACCTCCATACTGATCAGGCATGGAAGTAATCTATGGGACACACTAGGATACGCCAATCCTCATATGGCACTTTTATCAAACATAGTTTTGGCATTCGCAGGCGATGGAAAATAATGAGAAAAATAATTAAAATAACATATGTTGTCGTACTCTATGCAAAGAAAGAGTACTCTTAGTTTTTCATAAGGATTCCTTGCCGATACTATAAGAATTGGTTACTATGGTTTCCTTGGTAAGTTATACCTTGTGGATAATATAAAAGTTTGCTAAGCTTATGGTTTATGAAGATTTATTGTACATGTGCTTATATTTAATCAAAATGGAAGTTTCACAAACTAGGCACCTAGCTCGGTTGGCTAGGTGCGCGAAAGGGTGCGGCCTAGACCCAGGTTCGATTCCGGGGACGGCCAATTCCACCTTTTTTTTATGTTTAATATTAATTAATCGTACGGATACATGTAATTATGAGGGTTGTCTCATAAGGAGTCTTGATAATTAATTGCTTCTTATCACTCACAATATGGGCTTGATTTTCGAGGCAACCAATCGATTTTTATCACTATATTGAGTCCTTATGTATGCAACCAAAAGTTTGCTATAAGGGTATTAGAAAAGAGTGATTTCTAATAGGTATTAAATATCAATATAGGATTTGTTGGAGCATTTTCTAAAGTATCATCGGTCAATTTCTACCTCGCATTAAACGACCGGAGTCTTAATCAGACGGAGACAACAGTTCTCAACATTTATTATTTATTATAGAATCATATGTGCCAGTATCAAATAAAATTCATGCATAAGTTGTTTGATATGAAAAGGTATCTGCTATATAGTTATCATTCTGCATCATCTTCTTGGCGTTCGTATGGAAGACTCATGCGTTTGCTTTCTTGGCCTCTTCAGGCTTTTTCGCGTACTTAGGGCAGTTGGTCTTTATGTGCCCCTTCTCATTGCAATTGTAGCATGTGGCATCTTTAATCTTCCTGCATTCAACAGTCTTGTGCTCCTTAGACTTGCATAACCCACATGCAGGTGATTCAGACTTAGAATTGGATTCAGATCTGCACTTTCCAAAGTGGCGTCTTTGACAAGTCGTGCACTTTGGCTTCTCCTCTGTTCGCTGACTGTTCCTTCCAGACCCAGACTTCTTAGAATCAGTGTTTCCCTTCTGCTTCTTCTCTGACCCTCGTGAGTTATCATCCTCACGATTCCTCTTACTTTCCTCAGATTTCTTTAGCGATCTCAATCTGACCGCATCTAAAGTAAGGGATAAGGAAATGTCAGCTACTGATCTAAAAGTCGCTGGCCGAGAAGCTTTTACGCTTGCCTTGATCTCGGGGGCTAAACCACCGATAAAACGAGCTATCCGTTTTGGTTCCGGGGTTACCAGGTATGGAACCAACCGAGACATAGTGTTGAAGCTCGTTAGGTAAGCTTGACAGTCGAGGTTTGTCATCACCAAGGATAGAAAATCAGACTCTATCTTCTCCACCTCATGCTGAGGGCAGAAATTTTCCCTGATAAGGGCAACAAATTGATCCCACGACATATTGTACAGTGGGATTTTCCCGGTGGCTTGAATCAGAGATCTCCACCATGCTAAAGCTTCACCCTTAAAAGACTGCGACGTAAACTTGACCACGTCCTTCTCAGCGCATCCGCTGATGTCCACAACCGTATCCATCTCATCCAGCCAGGTCATACAGTCAATGGCCCCCTTCTCCCCAGTGAAATCCCGGGGTTTGCAAGATACAAAATACTTATAGGAGCAACCCTTATTATGGGTTTGTTTTGGCACGACTATCAGAGAGGGTTCACTGTGGTGGTTTGTGGACTGACGATCATCCCCATCTTTCTTGGGAATATCCTTTTTGGGAGTAGGCTTGCTATGCGCTTCTGATTGAACTTTAGGCTTTGAGTGCGGTATAGATAGGGTCCTACTCCGGGTCCCACTATACTCCTCATACTGTCGCTCCAGTGCCTGTGTAACAGCGCCGTCTATTATAGCTTTTAATTCAGCACCCGTTAACGTAATCTGGGCGTTATCATTTGGCTCCACTGGATGGCTATTTATTTCGTCTGAATCAGCCATTTGAATTGAACTGTTGCAGAAAATGTTTTGGTCAAAAATTACCGAAGCAATTAAGTGATCAAATTAGTAATGTGAGGTAGTGTGCTAGAAAGTGTATAGAAAATATGCTTGTTGAGTTATTTAGAAAAATCAGTATTCAGGATACGGCTCAGGATATTGAGCTGTATCTACGATCAAACAATGAGCAAACAACGAGCAAAAAGTAAAGGAAATGACACGAGATGTACGAGGAAAGCCCTTGATCAATCTAGATCGCCGACATAAAACCTCGGGAGCTGACAATCGCACCTGCCTTGTTCTTCTTATTGCTTAAACTTCAGGATACAGTGCAGGATATAGACCAGATCGCTAAGTGTTACAATGCCTTTGTATGAAAGTGAGAATTGCTCAAGAGCAAGTGTTAGAGTGTAGCGAGTGTGAATGTGATGTCCTATTTGATCTGGTATACCCACCTATTTATAGTAATGAATTACAAACAATAATCCCTACAAATATGGGGTACTCCGAATATTCCATTGTGAACGTTATTGACCGAGTAATACGGCTTCAACGTCTTTACTTGAACGACTTGGACCGAGTCTTCCGCGGAATGAGTCTTATGAACGTTGCCAGCTTCTAACCCACGTACCTGCACATAATCCATTAGTAATCCTGAGGATACCATTCAGGATGTTACCAATATCCTGAACCAGCATCCCAGATGTAAACAGATACTACATAACCAAGATATAAACCAAGATATTTTCCAGGATATGGGTTCAGAATTTCACCCATAACAATTGTCCCCAAAAATGTTACCGTTTGATATCCTGCACTAACGGTTACATTTTTCACGGTGGCCGAGGTAATTAAGAGATAAGACCATTGATGTGACAGCTTTCAACCACCCAGCCGATATTTACTCATCATGCCCTATATCTTCTCATCCTCATCTCCTTTTTAATCACAATCGACAAGGAAAAAGGTAATATTCTCTCCCTCATCTTCACATTCATCTTTATCATCTTTCTCCGACGAAAAATTCAGGCGACCAAATGCCCAGGCAAACAAGGTCTAGTTCAGGTGACTCGGCTCCCACATTCATCCAACAGAATCTTCTCCAAGAACCGGAGAATGAGACATGCACCTTTGACAGTGCCCACCTGTCAGCCTTGAAATCCTCCGGTATCTTTCCGGAAGGAACTATATTCCGACCCTTTGATAGAGAAATCCGGTCAGATATGGTTTCCAACGAGTGGATATGTTTCAATGCCTTCCCCTTTACCTTAGGGTTACGATTCCCCTTTCCGGACTTCATCACCGAGTTCTTTAATATCACCAAAATTTCTTTCAGCCAAACCATGCCAATGCTCTGGCGTGTTTTGTCTGTTCTTGACCAAATCAAGAGAAACCATATACCTGACCTTTCCGTCCACGATCTCCCTTTAGCCTACAAGCTTAGATGCCATGGCTCATCTAGATTCCTATTTTATTCTACTTCCGGTGACCCATTGATACTTCGTGCCACCAGGAACGAGGATGGTTGGCAATCCAAGTTTTTCTTTGTAAAAAGGGATTCAATCCCTGGTGGAACGGATTATCCGATGAGATGGTTGAGAAAGGGTAGGACTTAGGGTTTAAGAATGATCCTGTCTCTTATTCTGTCTCATATCCTGAGCTAATGAATTTCATTTTCTCTGTTTGTGTATGCAGCTGATTTCAGGAAGATCGCACCTCCCCTTGCTGATTCTCAAAAAAGAATAGACGCCATCAGACTGCTTTCAGAAACAGAGAGAAGCTTTAATCCATCTCCACCAACTCCAAGCCCTCTTTCAAGCGCAAACATGTCTGGTAAGAATCCTGCAAGATATCATGTACACACATGTTTTTATTTGATATTCTTAGGAGAGATTTAGAATTTTACTCCCTGTGTGCAGATTCCAGCAAAGTTCCAGTCTATCTAGACCTTGATGAACTCGACAGCTATCCAACTCCAGCTACAGTCAAGAAGGAGACTCATGCTGCTACTAGCTCCAAGCCACTCCCGGCTCCCAAGGCCAATCCAAGAAGCCGTGCTTCCACAGCGAAAAAGAGGAAGGGTCTTGAAGTCAGTGCTCCAGGCTCAGAAGGGTTCTCCTATGATGAACTCAGCTTCTCTGATTCCTTAGAGCCAATGACATCCTTCCTTAACAAGGTAATATCCTGACGCATATCCTTCATGTATATCCTGCACATATATCCTGCACGCATATCCTAACAGGATATCCTGGTAGGATATCTTGGTCAACATATATTCTAACTTTATACCTGTAATTGATGTGCAGGGCCTCCAGCATTTGCTCCACTTGTACAATGACACTTGTGGTACTGTGGCACTTCATGAAGCCAGGATCAAACAGCTCGAAAGCACCGTTGCTGACCAAGGTGCCATTGCTGAAGCGAAGACCCGGCACTACGAAAGCCTGCTGAAGAAGGTCACCCAAGACGCTGAGGTCAAACTCGCCACCGTTCAAATGGATCATGATCAATCCTTGGTCAATTTCCGGGAGGGAATCAAGGCTTCTGCTATCGTCTCCCTGTTACAAGCACGTATCAAGATGGCCTACGAGGCCAAGGAGACGGGCCTTGTTTGTCCATCTTGGCCAGTTGAATCCTGGGTGGCCAAGCTAAAAGAGCTCGGAGGCAAAGCTGTGCCACTTCCTGCTGAAGCTGGTGAGTCTTCTAAGTCAGCAGAGGTGGTGGTCCAGGTTGGAGACAAGAAGGATGCTGGAGCTGATGCTGGGATGGATGCTGGTGAGGATGCTGCTCAGGATGCTGGTGCTGGGAAATCTGAGAAGGTTGGAGAAGATGCCGCTGTGTGAGGGCATTCAGGTGGGCGATGATGGATATACGTGCCAAGGCCAGAGCCCACCTTTTTAAATTTGAATGTTGGTTTGTAGTCCCTTAAACAATTTACTTTTCTGCACTTTACTTTCCTGCACCTGAACAATTTTCATTTCCTGCATGCTTTTTGAACAATACAACAGTTGAAGGTGGATGGGTCTCGGTTTGAGATGAAACCTTCAACTGTTGGGTAAATATGGTAATGAACTATTAGTGCTCTTAGTGGATGGGCCTTGTTTTGAGGTGAAACTAAGAGCACATCTTTTGGCATGTTAATAATATAACTACTCTTTTGACTTTATTATTATTGTCATTAACATACAAATTTTACTTGTGAAAATTTTTTGGTTTGTACATTTTTAGGAATATATATTATAAACGAATCCTGGAAGATATCCTGAAAGATATCTTGATCAGGATGCTGAAATACAACCTATAAATTGTCCAAATAAAAAGGAGAGATCATACCAGAGATTCTTAGAGAATCAATTTCAATCCTCCATTATAAGTTTGTCCCCAGTGCATACTTATAAACTTGGATCCATCCCTTGAACAGTATAATGTATGTCCCCTGTGTTCGACAAAAACACAAATGTATTTATATTCTGACTCGAATGAATTCCGAATACCCCAGGGCTAAACCCATGATATCCTGAAATGAATCCTTTGCATACTTGGGATAAACCCTTAATATCCTGGGGATAAACCCTGATATCTGGGGATAAACCCTAAATTTCATGCGCTACAGGCGAGAGTGTACAAACTCCAATTCTTAGAAAGGTGAAAACCTTTAAACCTTTGAGAGTATGAAAATACTCTTTCGTGAGAGAGGGTGATCAATCCTCATATACCTTTAGGATCCAGGATATAGCCAACAGTAACGAAATTGTCAGCCACTTTTACATGAACTGGTCCCGCTACCTTGAACTATACCTAGATAACTTGCGCTCCAGGCGAGGTGTTTAAACCCATTTCGAAAGAAAGGTGAATACCTTTAAACCTTTGAAGGGACCAGGATCCCTTAAACGTGAGAGAGGGGGCCAATCCTCTAATCTTTCGACTTATCCTGAGTATATATCCTGGAGCTATATCCTGAAACATATCCTGCAAAACAATTGTAAACTAAGGTGGGTGTTAGCTTGGCTAACACCCCTCCGATGCTTAAGTCAGTATTGGGTTCAAAACAATAAACAAATATATTTAAAAATAGAATACATACCATTCCGAGATAAAAAAAATAAATTCTACTCTTACTTGAAATAGAGCTTTAAATGTATTGCATTCCAGGATCTTGGTAGCATATCCCCTTCCATATTTTTGAGTCGATATGCTCCTTTCCCTGCTTCTGACTCGACTTCATAAGGTCCTTCCCATTTCGGAGCTAGCTTGCCATCGGCAGGATTAGTGGTATTTTGAAAAGCCTTTCTTAACACCCAATCACCAACTCGAAATCTTCTAGTCCTTATATTCTTATTATATGCTCTGGATATTCTTTGTTGATATGCTGCCATCCTTAGCCTTGCTGCATCTCTTTTTTCGTCTATAGTATCCAAATCCTGACATAAGACTTCAGGATTCTGTTCAGGATCCTGTAGCATAGATCTTGCAGTAGGTATCGTCATTTCTGTTGGAATCATTGCCTCCGCTCCAAACACCAAGGAAAACGGGGTTTGGCCGGTTGCATTCTTTACCGTTGTCCTATCAGCCCACAAAACAAAAGGTAACTCTTCCGCCCATCTTCCTTTTTTGGCTCCAAGTCTCTTCTTTAAGTTATTGACTATTATCTTGTTTGAAGATTCAGCTTGTCCGTTCGCTTGAGGATGTACTGGAGTAGATGTGATCATTTTGATTCCCCAACTTTTGCAAAAGTCAGTAGTCCTTTTGCTTATAAACTGGGACCCATTATCACAAATGATCTCAGCTGGTACCCCAAACCTAGTCAGGATATTCCTCTTTATGAAGGATACTACTTCTTGGTCTCTAACTTGGGCAAATGCTTCAGCCTCAACCCACTTGGAGAAATAATCCGTCATAGCTAACATAAAGACTTTTCCTCCCGGAGCTTTTGGTAATTTCCCTACTATATCCATCCCCCACTTCATGAATGGCCAAGGGGAAACTATAGGATATAATGGTTCAGCTGGTTGATGTAGTATGTTACTATGTCTTTGACATGCATCACATCTTCGAGCATATTCTGCAGCATCTTTCCTCATCGTTGGCCAATAATATCATGTCCTTAATACTTTTGAGAACAATGATCTGCCCCCGGTGTGATTACCACAATCCCCTTCATGTATATCCTGAAGTACTTCTCAGGATCCTCCAAGCATCTTAAATACGGTCCTGCAAGAGATTTCTTGTATAAAACGTTATTTATAATAGTGAATCGTGATACCTTCATCCTAAACGCCTTAGGATTTTCATTTCTGGGGATGTGTCCTTCTTTGAGATATTTCACAATTGGAGCCGTCCAGGATTTAGGATCCTGTTTAGGATATTCCGCTCCAGGATCCTGAATACCCGCTACTTCTTTATCCTGAGGATTCGTTACAGGATATAAGACATGTAATACTGGTATTTGGGTCCCTTCCGGTATCCTGATTGATGATCCCAGATTTGCTAAGGCATCCGCTTCAGCATTATCCTCCCTTGGTACCTGTTCAAGTGTAAAAACATCGAAATATCCTGCTAATTTTTTAAGAATATCGAGGTATTCGATTAACTTCTCACCCTTAACTGCATAGGATCCATTAAAATGGTTAGTAATTAACAATGAGTCAACATATACTTGTAAATTTTTGATACTCATGCTCTTAGCCAACTCTAATCCTGCAATTAAAGCCTCATCCTCTGCTTCATTATTAGTAGCAGGAAATTCACACCTAACAGCCTGGGGTAATATGTCCCGCTGTGCCGATTTTAGTAGTATTCCTAATCCTACTCCTCTTATATTAGATGCACCATCAGTATATAATGTCCAGGATCCTGAGGATTCTCCTAACTGTTGAACTTCTAAGTCTACCTCATCCTGAATGTCACTACTAAAATCAGCCACAAAGTCAGCTAAAGCCTGAGACTTTATGGCATTCCTAGGTTCATATACTAAATCATAAGCACTCAACTTTACCGACCACTTAGCCATCCTACCTGACATTTCTGGTTTCCTAAGTACATTTTTAACAGGATAATTTGTTTTAACATGAATCCTATGTGTCTCAAAGTAATGTCTAAGTTTCGTTGATGCCATGACTAATGCTAGTATCAATTTTTCTAAATGAAAGTACCTAGTTTCAGCATCTAACAAACTTTTACTAACATAATAAACAGGATATTGCTGACCTTCATGGTCTTTTATGAGAACAGCACTTACAGCATTCCCTGATACAGCAAGGTATAGGGATAGTGGTTCACCATTTTCAGGTTTCATCAATAGATGTGCGGTTGAGAGATATCGCTTCAAATCCTGTAGGGCTGCTTCATGCTTCTCACCCCATTCGAATTTTTTGTTCTTCTTCAGGATATCATAAAAATCTTTGCATTTTTCTGAAGATCTTGAGATAAATCTATTTAATGCTGCCACTCGCCCTGTTAATCGTTGAACATCCTTCATATTTGAGGGCGATTTAATATCCAAGATGGCTTTAATCTGCTCCGGGCTTGCTTCTATTCCTCTTTTGGTCACATATATCCTAGGAATTTTCCTGCCCCTACTCCAAAATGGCACTTAGCAGGATTCAGCTTCATGTTATACTGATCCAGGATATCAAACGCTCCTTTAATATCCTGGAGGTGATCCTGAGCTTTCTTTGACTTTACCACCATATCGTCGATGTACACCTCCATGGTGTCCCCCAGTTTGTCTTTGAACATCATGTTTACCATTCTTTGGTATGTTGCACCTGCATTTTTCAAACCAAAAGGCATAGCTGTATAACAATAAATACCTGTTGGTGTCATGAAGGCAGTATCCTCCTGGTCAGAAGGCTCCATTTGGATCTGTTGAAATCCTGAGGATGCGTCCATGAAGGTCAGCATTTCATGCCCGGCAGTGGCATCTACCATTGCATCAATGTGGGGAAGAGGAAATGGGTCTTTAGGACAAGCTTTGTTCAAGTCTGTGTAGTCTACACAAACTCTCCATTTCCCATTTTTCTTCTGTACCACAACCACGTTTGCTAGCCACCTTGGGAACTTAACCTCTCTGATCATCCTAGACTTCAATAATCTCTCAACTTCCTCTTGAATAATCGTATTCCGCTCAGGAGCAAACTTCCTTCTTTTTTGTTGAACAGGCTTGAATGATTTATCAATTCCAAGCTTGTGAGTGATGACGTCTTTGGATATGCCTGTCATATCCTCATGCTTCCATGCAAACGTTGACATCCTGCATTTCAAAAAGTTAATTAACTGTTCTTCAATATCCTGAGGGATATTGGTTCCTACGAGCACCGAAATATCAGGGTTATCCTGGTCCAAGATAATTTTCTTTACATCCTGCTCCGGATCCACCATGATATCCTGGGCCCGCGTCTTTAATTGCTGTGCCGCACTAGGCTTGGTTGAGGATTTCATCGAGGATGAGTAGCATTCTTTCGCCTCCTGCTGATCACTATCAACTTTGACAACCCCCCAAGGGGTAGGTATCTTGATGCATTGGTGATATGTTGATGGCACCGCTTTCATATCATGAATCCACGGTCTTCCCAGTATGATGTTATAGCAGGATAGAGAATCCATCACACAGAAACGTTGTATCGAGTTGACTCCTTCAACGTACACTGGCAACTTTATCTCTCCCACTGTGTTTCTAGACTCTCCACTAAACCCAACAAGCACGGTAGACTTTGAAGTGATATCCATTGGAGATACATTCATTCTTTTCAGCGTCTCTAGTTGGATTATGTTGACGGAGCTGCCATTATCAACCAATATCCTGCGTACAAAATGGTTAGCCACATATAAAGTTATTACCAGAGCATCATGGTGAGGATCCTGGACAGTATCCCTGTCATCAGCATCAAATGTGATCACTTTGTCAGTTGTGAGAGTAGTCATCCTGACAGGTTTATCTCCCCTTTCGGCCTTAGCTTCTTTTGCATGTTGTAACAACTCTTATCAAAAAGTACTATTAAGTATTTTAATTGTCCAATAGGAAACCTTAATTGAGACACCCAAGTGATTCTGAACAAACCCTAAAATTTTCATAATTTTCAGAATCAGGATTAGGGCCCCTAAAACTCAAGGGGGGTAATACCCTAAGTAACGATTATCCAAATTGTGAGCTGTAGAAACTGAATTTACAAAAACTGTCAACTCAGCAAAGCTAGTCCCAACCGTGGCAACCCTATGCCTAAAAATAGGTCTCACGCGGCCCGCCTCAGGTTTGCTTAATTCTCACGCGGGCCGCCTCAGGGTCAAATTTTACCTATAAATAGAGGACAGTGGGACTTGATATCTGGAAGAAAAACGACGTAAAAATTCGCACTATACACTGAGATATACACTGAATACTTTAAATTACACCCCCGGGTCTCGAAATTCTGCCACAAAACAGGGTATTAGCACGATCGCTGCTACGATTCATTTTCCGATCGATCAATGTACTCAACGGGTGTTTAAGTGCTGCCCACATTAGGGTGATGCTTTGTCATTAGTCGTTAATTCGACAGATGTTAAGCATAGCATTTTGTCACTCGTTGTGATGGTTGATCTCGTGAGTTATCGTAAATGCTGTATTGATTACTAACCCAGTTTTGTGTGCATTGTTATCTAAATTAGGTTAATCAGGCTAATTCATAGACTAGACTCTGTCCGTATTAAATCAGCAATGTGAGTCATTCTCTTTTTATCAACTGTTTTACAATACTCCAAAATATTTTTAAAGTTATAATTACGGGGATTAAGTCTTTGTAATCACCAAGTTACAGCCGGTATGTGGGGTTTTGTATACATTACTTGATAATCGTCACCATTGGGGCAGCCAATTGGGGGATATGACCATAGTCACAGATTCGGTCGAGTGACAAATACCGTGGGTAGTTGGTTTGATAATAGAAACATTGTAATCGCTCTTAATACTGTAAATTATAACAAATGTGTCATTTTAGTAAATAGAATGATTCACTCAGTATTTCCCGCTGACAAAACCTTTTTCAAACATGTTTCAGATGATCTGTTGTAATTCAGGAAAAGTGCTGGGGAGCATTTCAAGCTTAAGATAGTGGCTCATTATAAAATAAAGAAATAAATTTTGTAATATCATGATTTCGTAGTAAAAACATAATATTGTAAATTATCGGGGTTTTATCCCGAATTGTGAAATAAAATAAATCGGGAAAATTTTAGCTTTAAACGATCCTGTTAAATAAACTTCCGCTGTTAAACTCAATTAAATTAATACCACGGGATTTCTGTCCCGCGGCTCCTGAAACGGGTCAAACCGGGTCGGGGGTCGTGACAGAAATAAGGTGGTATCAGAGCCACTGAGTTAAGCTAATTAAGTATTTAGAAATACTTAATTTTTCCTGATTACTATTATGTGATTATGTGTGTTTAACTGATTATTTGTTAGTTACAGTATGGGTAAGCAAAAGCTGTCAAGCATCTATCTTAAATTAGATAGATCATCCAATGAGAAGGGAAGTTCATCCCGAACCAAATCCTCGAATCAGGCTGAAATTCCTGAAGAAGGAATATTTGTGCGAAAGGCACAATACGAGGAATCACTTTCTCCTAGAAGGAGGGAGATGATTATTAAGAAAAGTAAAGAGAAAATCCGAGAAAAGAAGATTAAACGGGAAATCCAGGAATTAATTGATAAATCACCTTGGGAAGATAAGCTAGATGAGAAATGGGCAAATTTATATATGCTAGCCACAGTAGCAGAAAATATAAATCTTTAAATATTTTAAAGTCTTAGCACCTTACCCTTACAATCTAGAAACCCTGTGCAATAAATAAAATTTCAAACCCTAAGTGTGTTTTCCAGTTATCTTTGTAATAAATTAGTACACAGTATGTAATAAATTAAAAGGTTATTTATGAATTTTAACTTAGTATTTTATGCATTTTGCATATATGCTACATCAGCATGAGTGGGATATCTGAAGCCTTTCAGAACCTTAATCTTTACCCGGTGAATATCGAAGTTTCCAAAGAATTTACTGGATACTTTCCTGATATAGAACAACCTGTAGAATTCAATGCTCCACCCTTGAAAAAGCCAAAACCCAAGAAAAGAAGGAAATACGTTTGGGGGGAGTCGTATACGTAAGAAAAAGTCAACTACAAAACTTCCCAAAATAAACAATCCTTTGAAAAAGGGAAAAGAAATTATAACCGGAGAAAGTTCTAAACAGCAGGAAATGGAAACTGAAAACAAGGAAGAGGTTAAGGAGATAGGAATGCAGATGGAGGAAGGTACTAAAGAAATAGTAATGGAAGTTGGGCAAGGCTCTAGACCAACTCAGATAGAAATCGGAGAGAGCTCCAATCAAAACCAGGGAAGGACCTTTCAAGATGAGATAGATTTCTTATTGGCAAGCTGTGAAACTATTCAGCCTGTCAATACTAATATTTTTACCTATCCTGTAGAAAACCAACTCCCTATGAATTGGGAACCAGCAATTCCAGACCCAATAGTCCACTCCCAACCTATAGGAATGGACGAATGGTGGACGAACGATTGGCAATTTCAAAATATTGTCAACGATCCTTATTCCTTTCTTCCACAATTCGATCCAGAACCCCTACCTAATCCACCCATGAGTAATGAAAACATGGCTGAACTTCGCCACTTTGGTGAAGAGTTGTTTGATGCGGGAAGTAGAATCAGGGAAATAGGGGGACAAATTGCCTGGAAGTACGATGAGAGGGAACTGCGTTTTTAGAACGGCAAGTGACGAGAGATAGTACGATGATAAAACGGTGGTTGTATAATAGTAATAGTAAAGTTAGTCTGTAAATAACGAATAAAACTCTGTAAGATATTGGCGAGTAATGATGCATACTATACTAGATATAAAATGAAATCGAGAAATCGATTGTTTTGACTATACCTGTATTGTAAAATTTTCTGATTGTTTGTATATAATTGTTATTTAACAGATACTAATAAAATTTATATATATATATATTATCAGATGGCAAACATTGATAATGAACCAGTAAATGAGGTTAATCAGTCTGAGCAACATCCAGGAGATCAATATATGACTCGGCAAGATATCGAAAACATTGTTGCTCAAGGGATAGCCAATGCTATTCCAGCATTTGTTGCTGCTATAAAGAATCCAATCGAACCACAACAAATTGTCCCTAGTAAACAGATTACTGAAGATAACTTCAGTAATAGTGTAAATGGAGGCAATAATCATGTTAATCATAATAGGGAACCACATCAAGCTCCATTACCCAAGAAAATGAAAACTGCAATGCCTGGTTGCACTTTCAAAGAATTCCTTGCTTGTAAACCCACTGAATTTGCAGGCAATGAAGGAGCAACTGCATCACTGCGTTGGTTAGAGAAAACCGAAGCAGTCATTGCAATAAGTAAATGTGGTAAAGATGATCAGGTCATGTACTCATCAAATCTCTTCAAAGAAGGAGCACTCGAATGGTGGAACACTGTGTTACAATCAAAAGGAAGAGTAATAGCTTATGCTATGACTTGGGAAGAATTTAAGGGTTTTGTGGAAAGAAAATTCTGTCCCGAGTATGAAAAGGAACAGATGACGAATAAGTTTCTAAATCATCGGATGATGGGTGTAGATTGTCGCGGTTATACCTCGACATTCTTTGAATATGCTAGAGTGGTACCAACACTGGCTTCGCCAGAACCGGTACTCATTTCTCGCTATATTTGGGGGCTAATTAGCGAAATCCGCAATATTGTTAAAGCTGCGAGACCTCGCACTATTGATGATGCGGTAGAATTAGCTAATACTTTAACCGATGAACTGGAACGCACAAGAGATGAAGACAGGAAAAAGGAACTAGCTCAGAAAATTACCCAAGGATTTCGTGTGGGTAATAATAACAGCTTCAAAAGAAAAGGAACAGGGCAATCTCCAGCTCCGTCATTCTGCAGGAAATGCAAAAAGAAACATTATGGAAGATGCGATATCACTTGCAATTTTTGCAAAACTGTAGGACATCGTGAAGAAAACTGCAAAAAGAAAACTGTAATCTGTTTTAACTGTGGAGAAGCGGGGCATTATAAAACAGAATGTCCTAAATTGATCAAACCAGTAGATAACAAACCCAAGGCGACCGAAGGAACTACTAAGAAGAATGCCAGGGCATTTCTGCTGACCACTCAAGAAGCAGAACTCATTCCGGATGTAATAGCGGGTACATTCTTAGTTCACAACGTTTACGCCAAAGTATTATTTGACTCTGGTACAAACCAAAGTTTTATAAATACTTCATTCTGCCAAGCTCTTAGTTTACCTTTAACCAATATTAGGCAGGTTTTTACAGTTGAAACAGCAGACGGAAATTCAGTTAAAATAGATAAAGTGTTGCAAGAAGGAAACATAGAACTTTTAGGACATAAATTCTCTGCAAAACTATTGCCGATGAATTTGGCTGAATTTGATGTTGTATTAGGAATGGATTGGTTAGTAGCCAACCATGCTAGAATCCTTTGTGATCAGAATTCCATAGAAATTCAATCACCCACTGGAGAAGTGATTAGGATTACAGGAGATAAACCACGGAAACCCATGAAGTTCATATCGGTAATGAAAGTTGCTAATTATGAACGAAAACAAGGAATAGTGTATATGATTTCGGTAATCATTAGCACTAAGGGTAAAGATCTTAAGGAAATACCAATAGTCTCAGAATATCCTGATGTATTTCCAGAAGATTTACCGGGATTACCTCCAGATAGGGAAGTAGAATTTAGGATTCATCTAATACCTGGAACTACACCGATAGCCAAGGCACCTTATCGGTTAGCTCCTACAGAAATGTTAGAACTGAAAAAGCAATTAGATGAATTACTAAGTAAAGGATTCATACAACCTAGCTCATCCCCTTGGGGAGCGCCAATGTTGTTTGTGAAGAAAAAGGATGGTTCAATGAGAATGTGTATTGATTATAGAGAATTGAATAAGGTTACAATTAAGAATCGATACCCATTACCTAGGATTGATGATCTTTTTGATCAACTTCAAGGAGCTAGATATTTTTCTAAGATAGATTTACGCTCTGGATATCATCAATTGAAGGTTCAAGAAGAAGACATACCTAAAACTGCTTTCAGAACTAGGTATGGTCATTACGAGTTTACAGTCATGCCCTTTGGATTAACAAATGCACCTGCAGCATTCATGGACATGATGAATAGGATCTGTAAACCGTACTTGGATAAATTTGTAATTGTCTTCATAGACGACATACTTATTTATTCCAAAAGTCAGGACGAACATTGTCAGCACTTGCATGTACTCTTAACTTTGTTAAGAAAAGAAAAGCTGTACGCCAAATTCTCGAAATGCGAATTTTGGCTAAAAGAAGTACAATTTTTAGGACATATGGTAAATCATGAAGGTATTCATGTAGATCCTGCTAAGATAGAAGCAATTACCAATTGGAAGGTTCCACAATCCGCAATGGAAATTAGAAGTTTTATAGGATTAGCTGGGTACTATAGACGGTTTATTAAGGATTTTTCCAAGATAGCTGTACCATTAACTAAGCTAACCTGTAAAGCCACTAAGTTTGAATGGGGACCCAAACAAGAAGAAGCCTTTAGGATTTTGAAACAGAAATTAACAAATGCTCCAATCTTAGCCTTACCAGAAGGAACTGAAGATTTTGAAGTATATTGTGATGCTTCAAAATTAGGATTAGGATGTGTGCTTATGCAACGCAAGAAGGTAATTGCGTATGCATCAAGGCAATTGAAAAAGCACGAAGAAAACTATACGACTCATGATTTAGAATTAGGAGCCGTAATTTTTGCCCTTAAGATTTGGAGACATTATCTGTACGGAAGTAAGTTTACTATCTATACAGATCATAAGAGTTTAAGATATATATTTGGGCAAAAAGAGTTAAACATGAGGCAAAGGAGATGGATGGAAATCTTAAGCGACTACGACTGTGATATTCAATATCATGAAGGAAAGGCAAATGTAGTTGCAGATGCCTTAAGTCGTAAGTATTATGAGAAACAACGACGGGTTCGTGCTCTCAGATTAAATTTACAAATAGATTTAATGGAACAATTGAAGAATGTTCAAACTACAGCAATCAAGGATGATGCTGAAGGAATGAAAGGACGAATGAAGGAATTAGAACAAGGAGCAGATGGAATTTGGAGATTCCACAAAAATAGAATTTGGGTACCTAAGCAGGGAGACTTAAGACCTAAGATTTTAGAAGAAGCTCATAAATCTAGGTACACTATGCATCCAGGAAACAATAAGATGTACCAAGATTTAAGAAAGAACTTTTGGTGGATAGGAATGAAAAAGGACATAGCCAGCTATGTTTCTAAATGTCTTACTTGTTCACAAGTTAAAGCAGAACATCAGAAACCTTCCGGATTACTACAACAATTAGAAATGCCAGTATGAAAATGGGAACTTATAACAATGGATTTTGTTACTAAGTTACCCAAAACCAGAAAAGGTAATGATGCGATTTGGGTAATTGTGGATCGATTAACCAAATCTGCTCACTTTCTACCTATGAAAGAAACCTTTAGCATGGAAAGACTGGCAAAGTTGTATGTAGATGAAGTCGTATCTCTACATGGAGTTCCACTCTCCATTGTGTCAGATAGGGATAGTCGTTTTACTTCCCATTTCTGGAAAAGTTTCCAGCAAGCTATGGGAACTCGATTAAATTTGAGCACTGCATATCATCCCCAAACAGATGGACAAAGTGAAAGGACAATCCAAACTCTAGAAGACATGCTCCGAGCATGTGTAATAGATTTTGGTGGAAGTTGGGATGATCATTTACCATTAATAGAATTCTCCTATAACAATAGCTATCATTCAAGTATTGAAACCGCCCCATTTGAAGCACTATATGGAAGAAAGTGCAGAACTCCAGTTTGTTGGGCAGAAATAGGAGAAAGTCAATTGTCAGGTCCGGAGATTGTGCAAGAAACAACTGATAAGATCACCCAAATCAAAGAAAGACTGAAGATGGCTAGAGATCGCCAAAAGAGTTATGCAGACAATAGAAGCAAGCCGTTAGAATTCCAAGTTGGAGACAGAGTACTGTTGAAAGTTTCTCCTTGGAAAGGAGTTGTTAGATTTGGGAAGAAAGGAAAGCTAAGTCCAAGATACGTAGGACCATTTCCAGTGATTCAACATATAGGACCAGTAGCTTATCGTTTACAATTACCAGAAGAATTAGCTGGAGTACATGATGTATTTCATGTATCCAATCTCAAGAAATGTCTATCAGACGAATCTTTGGTAGTACCTCTTCAAGACATAGAGGTAAACGAAAAGTTAAAATTTTTGGAGAAACCTCTTCAGATAGAAGACAGAAAAGTGAAGTTTCTCAAGCACAAACGACTAGTGTTAGTTAAAGTAAAGTGGGATTCAAGGAGAGGACCTGAATACACTTGGGAATTAGAATCAGAAATGAAGCGAAAGTATCCTCACTTATTCCAGTAAATCTCGAGGACGAGATTTTTATTAAGGTAGGGAGAATGTAACAACTCTTATCAAAAAGTACTATTAAGTATTTTAATTGTCCAATAGGAAACCTTAATTGAGACACCCAAGTGATTCTGAACAAACCCTAAAATTTTCATAATTTTCAGAATCAGGATTAGGGCCCCTAAAACTCAGGGGGGTAATACCCTAAGTAACGATTATCCAAATTGTGAGCTGTAGAAACTGAATTTATGAAAACTGTCAACTCAGCAAAGCTAGTCCCAACCGTGGCAACCCTATGCCTAAAAATAGGTCTCACGCGGCCCGCCTCAGGTTTGCTTAATTCTCACGCGGGCCGCCTCAGGGTCAAATTTTACCTATAAATAGAGGACAGTGGGACTTGATTTCTGGAAGAAAAACGACGTAAAAATTCGCACTATACACTGAGATATACACTGAATACTCTAAATTACACCCCCGGGTCTCGAAATTCTGCCACAAAACAGGGTATTAGCACGATCGCTGCTACGATTCATTTTCCGATCGATCAATGTACTCAACGGGTGTTTAAGTGCTGCCCACATTAGGGTGATGCTTTGTCATTAGTCGTTAATTCGACAGATGTTAAGCATAGCATTTTGTCACTCGTTGTGATGGTTGATCTCGTGAGTTATCGTAAATGCTGTATTTATTACTAACCCAGTTTTGTGTGCATTGTTATCTAAATTAGGTTAATCAGGCTAATTCATAGACTAGACTCTGTCCGTATTAAATCAGCAATGTGAGTCATTCTCTTTTTATCAACTGTTTTACAATACTCCAAAATATTTTTAAAGTTATAATTACGGGGATTAAGTCTTTGTAATCACCAAGTTACAGCCGGTATGTGGGGTTTTGTATACATTACTTGATAATCGTCACCATTGGGGCAGCCAATTGGGGGATATGACCATAGTCACAGATTCGGTCGAGTGACAAATACCGTGGGTAGTTGGTTTGATAATAGAAACATTGTAATCGCTCTTAATACTGTAAATTATAACAAATGTGTCATTTTAGTAAATAGAATGATTCACTCAGTATTTCCCGCTGACAAAACCTTTTTCAAACATGTTTCAGGTGATCTGTTGTAATTCAGGAAAAGTGCTGGGGAGCATTTCAAGCTTAAGATAGTGGCTCATTATAAAATAAAGAAATAAATTTTGTAATATCATGATTTCGTAGTAAAAACATAATATTGTAAATTATCGGGGTTTTATCCCGAATTGTGAAATAAAATAAATCGGGAAAATTTTAGCTTTAAACGATCCTGTTAAATAAACTTCCGCTGTTAAACTCAATTAAATTAATACCACGGGATTTCTGTCCCGCGGCTCCTGAAACGGGTCAAACCGGGTCGGGGGTCGTGACACATGTCTCTTTGCTGCCGAATACGAAGTCCCGCAAATGTCGGATCCTCCCGAAATGAAGTTGATTATCTTGGCATCCGCGGGAGGTGATGCTGCTCGCTCAGGATCCTTCTCAGTATCCTGACTCTTATTCTTCTTTCTTCCTAAGAGATCTTTCAAATATCCCTTGCTTAGAAGATAGCTTATTTCTTTCCTTAGAGCGATGCAATCCTCAGTCATATGTCCAAAATCTTCGTGGAAAGCACACCATTTTGATTTGTCTTTCCAATCGGCTTTTTGTTGACTCTTTTGAGGCCATCTAGCCTTGTCTCCTAGACCCTGCATGGCATACATCAATTCAGGAATGTTAACAGAAAAGCAATATTCAGATAATTCAGGATACTCTTCAGGATCCTCGTCTTCGACAGCATTCACTCTCTTGTTTTCACTTCTACCATATGGCTTAGGCCGATATGACTTGAATGAGGATTCTGACTTCCTGTTAGTTGACTCATAAGTGTTAGATGAGTTCATCCTTTCTTGCATCTTTCTGTCATCCTCCAACCAAATATATATTAGGGCCCTGTTCCGAGCTTCATCCAAATTCCTGCATGGGTTCATTACAAGGTCTTGATAAAATTGAGAATCTTTTTGCAGCCCCATCTTGAAAGCTTGCACAGCTGTTGCAACATCAAGATGAGGAATGTCTAGGGATTCCCGGCTGAACTTGTTCACATAATCCCTAAGGGATTCCTGAGGCCCCTGTGTTATCCTGTAGAGATCACTTGTTAATTTTTCAAAGCTTCTACTACAAGAAAACTGACTATTAAATAAATTCACTAAGTGAGCAAAAGATGTAATCGAATATGGAGGAACATTCAAGAGCCATTTCAAGGCTGATCCTGTCAAGGTTGAACCAAAACCCTTGCACAAGCATGCTTCCTTGAGATCCGGAGGGATAGGGTTAATCTCCATCCTTTCCCTATACTGAGCAATATGCTCCTCAGGATCCGTAGTTCCGTCGTAAAGCTTCATGTTGGGGGTTTGGAATCTCTTTGGGATCTCAGCATCACAGATAGGATATGCAAAACGAGATATCTTGTGGCTGTCTTGGGACACTTCCGGGATCGGCTGGACCACCCCGGGTACACTAGATATCATGTCCTTCAACTTCTGAAGTTCCCTAGTAAGCGCTGATGTCACACCTGTATCCTGCAAAGATCCACTATTGTTAGTAGCATGAGTATTATTATTATTTGACACGTTACCCGTTGGAGGATTTTGCCCATATCCTGAAGCATATCCTGAGTTCCTTATGGTCGACATCCTGACCGAGGAGGGTATTTCAGGAGTATGATTCTGAGGAAGGCTGGGCACAATATTCCCCCTGTTATCCTCAGTATACACAGCTGAACTGAAGTTCAACGTTCTGGGGTGTAATGGAGTGACAATATCCTCAGCAGATCTGCTCGAGCTAGACTTCAGGAGTTGTATCTCCCTTAAAAGCATTTGGTTTATTTCCTGTTGCTGCCTCATTTGTTCCTGCACACTTCCAAATAAGGTTAAAATTTCATCGTTAGAAGCTAAAGCGGGAGCAGATTCTTGAACACTGCGGGTAGGGATAATATCCTGAGGTCGTGTAGAGGCTGGCATCCTTGGAGGAGGTGGTGGAAGCACCGAACCGGTAATAGCAGAAGTCATAGCAGACACAGTAGAGGAACTCATGTTTGATCTTGAGGCCATTATGGACAATGTGGCAAAAAGTTTTGAAAATAGAAAACCGATTAGCGATTTGACAAAAAATTTTAGTAAAGAGAGCACCACTTGCCCCACGGTGGGCGCCAAATTGTTTTGGTCAAAAATTACCGAAGCAATTAAGTGATCAAATTAGTAATGTGAGGTAGTGTGCTAGAAAGTGTATAGAAAATATGCTTGTTGAGTTATTTAGAAAAATCAGTATTCAGGATACGGCTCAGGATATTGAGCTGTATCTACGATCAAACAATGAGCAAACAACGAGCAAAAAGTAAAGGAAATGACACGAGATGTACGAGGAAAGCCCTTGATCAATCTAGATCGCCGGCATAAAACCTCGGGAGCTGACAATCGCAGCTGCCTTGTTCTTCTTATTGCTTAAACTTCAGGATACAGTGCAGGATATAGACCAGATCGCTAAGTGTTACAATGCCTTTGTATGAAAGTGAGAATTGCTCGAGAGCAAGTGTTAGAGTGTAGCGAGTGTGAATGTGATGTCCTATTTGATCTGGTATACCCACCTATTTATAGTAATGAATTACAAACAATAATCCCTACAAATATGGGGTACTCCGAATATTCCATTGTGAACGTTATTGACCGAGTAATACGGCTTCAACGTCTTTACTTGAACGACTTGGACCGAGTCTTCCGCGGAATGAGTCTTATGAACGTTGCCAGCTTCTAACCCACGTACCTGCACATAATCCATTAGTAATCCTGAGGATACCATTCAGGATGTTACCAATATCCTGAACCAGCATCCCGGATGTAAACAGATACTACATAACCAAGATATAAACCAAGATATTTTCCAGGATATGGGTTCAGAATTTCACCCATAACAGAAAACAAGGACGATATTTTATTTGGGAGTTTATTATGGAATTGCCCCTTAGGGTAATTCATTAACCATGGTAAACAGAGACCATATTTGGTTAATTTATTAATCAAGTTTATTTAGGATTTCTATAATAATTTATCCTAATTATAAAACAGTAACAGTCTTATTCGTGGCACCAAAGGCCTAGTCACATGGACAATTATAAATTATATGCTAGGATTTCAGAGAATAGAAGCATTTGAGGTTTGAACCAACGTTCATTACCTTTCCTTGACAGGGAGTTGTAGGCTACCACTGTCTTTAGTCCCAGAGGACGTTAATTATAGCCCGTGGGCACTTCATCCATAAGGGATGATTATATAAATAAGGGATTTTAGAATATCCCAAAAAAATGACTTATGTGATTTTATCGCATCACACTATGCCAAGCATGTTAATATGCTTTCATATGTTTAATAAGGATTTGAATCTCTTGAATAGGTTCTACCATCTTGGCCTTGTCTGCAGTGACACTTAAGCTAGGTTTTACCCTTTAGATTCTTTTTAATAATTAACGCAGTAAAATTTCTAAATTGAACTGTTAACAAGGATCTGAATCTAATTGTGGAACTACCATCTTGGCCCTGTCTTAATGTGACGTATGGCTAGGTCTCGTCCTTTTTAGATTTTGCCATTTTATTATAATGGTAGATCTTATAATATAGGAATGATATTTTTAAACATAATCGTTCCTTTAAAATTTAAACAAGTATATGGTTGCCGTAAACGGGACTTCTGATAAAATGACTTGCCCATGCAAAGGCTAATCAGAAAAATAACAAGGAAGTAATTAAAAGACAATGAAATGAATTTGGATTTGTCTTATGTTCTTGTCTAGACTCAAGAATGTGCAATTGTGTAACTGAGATTAAACGCAAAAGGCTAGCGTTTAATTCACTCAGTGTTGGCTCTGATACCAACCTGTCACACCCCAAATTTCCACGTGTCACCGGTGGGCCCGGTAGGGGAGTATCGTGACGTGGTTGGCAACATAATAGTCAAACAACACAATTATATAAATGCACAGCGGAAGCAAAAGATAAATATTATTACATTCCGAATATAAAGTAATATCCAGTATTACAACGGAAAGTAAAGGATCCACAGGCGGATCTTTAAACATATCATTTGTTCAACAGACTTTAGACGCCTAGAACTTGCAAGATTCCTTATTAGCGCCCTGAGCTTCCAGCCAATTTCGTTCAGTACCTGTCACTTAACCTTTTTGGAAAATACGTCAGTTTTCACTGGTAAATACACTCAACTGACTCATTTGAAAAGAGTTTAAGAAAATTGATTTGGATGCACGTGGCACAAAAATATCTTTTATAATTTGATTAAAATGCACAGAGGCAAAATTAACCGTTTATACTTGGGAAAATTATTTGTATATAATCTTGTATACAGTTTTACTCATTTGTCGTCCGTTAGGGCCGGACTAGATTAACTGACACGCCACAGGTATAATGCCCACAGGCTATCATCCTTTTAAGTGGATTACCAGTTCCGGTATAATGCCCACAAGGATGATACCTCGGAGTGGATTACCAGTTTTTACATAATGCAGCTGTCAGGTGTATGCCTACACCCCGTGCTTAGGTCGTGGCCATTTCGTAAAATGATGCCAAGGATATCCGGGACATGGTCATTAACCCCCAAAGGCCATACACCAAATAATACATATTAAACGGGTTGTAAGTACATCAATCACAATACGATTTAAATAACTACACACCCGACCAAGCGGTACTTTTATAGTGCCGTATCCCAAGCCCGTATAGGGAAATAAGTTAAGAGTATTTACCTGAGCTAGCTCCTGTCTTAAATAGTAAGAATTTAATAACTCAGCCGCATTCACTTAAGTAAGCGTAGGTACCATTTACCGGAAGGCTCTAGTCTGGAATGATTGTATAAATTACTTATTAGAATGCTAACGGGTCTTTAATTAAGCCTAAGCTTAGACCGGTTAGTCTTACAGGAAGATACGGTTCGTACGCATGATTAAGCGAAGACCGGAATAGAATGTGATTTAGACCCAACAAGCTTGTATGCTTGTTTAATATGGGTTTATTATTCACATTCTGGATTTCGATATAAAACCGATAAGGTTTGACCCGTTTCGGCTAATTCATGTAAACTTGTTACATAAACCGAACCGTACGCGTAATAAGCGTGACGGGTATTTATGAGAGCCATAAACAGGTTTCCTAAGTTAATTATGCCTCAAATATGTTGTGACGTCAGTAATATGTCTTTCATTATGCCCGAAACGAATTTAAACACAAACTATGCCCCGTAGGAGTAGTTTGGTCATTTTATAGGTTGTAAAAGAGTTTAAATATTTACCTGAGTTACAGGTCTGATATAATCAGAAAAAATACTTATTTTTATAAGTTATAACAGTAGGATAAAGTATATGTGTGAAATCTATCATTTATAACCAACTATGCACCGCTGGGGCATTTTGGTAATTTCACATAAGCCGAAAAGCTCAAAACCGAAGTCTGAGTTAATCAGCCTTTGTTTACTGTTAAAACATTCTAATTTGCCTAAAATATCAGTAGGTATCAACCCGGGTATGTTCAATATAATTTTAATACATACTATGCGCTAAAAACGCTTAATAAGGCGATTAAAGGCCATTTCCGGGTTCGATACTTAAATCTGATATTTTTATTTTTCCAGAAGGCTTAAAATAATTTATTTAACATGTGTGATCAGTAGCAAAAGGTTTGGAGTCGTTTAGATATGTAAAACTCATTTTATGGCCCGTAAGGGCAAAACCGACATTTACCGGATTAAGCCTACGACTATGAGTTATGCTCGGCCTAAAATTAATTAAAAATCTTTAAAATTCCCAAAATAATATATTACATCAGTGGGTAAAATATTTGATATCAAAAAGTATGTTTAAGTAGGCTATACGCTAATTACGCCATTTTATTAATATAAAGCATTCATTTTGCGATAATGAGCATAACTCTTAATCTACAAGTCAAACTGATGTCAAACTTTTCATACACGTTTATATATCAGTAATTAAAGTTTCTACTCTTTTACATTTCCAAAAATCACGTTTTAAGGCAATAAGGGCATAATGGTCAACATATGAGCAATTAACGGAAATATGCATATTAATTGGATAACTAACGAACCAAGGTGTATAATCACAGAAGGTTGTACTAACATGTAACCTAGTCCAATTAAAGCTCTGAGGCATCTCTAAAACATGCCTAAACGGGTCAGAACTGAAAGTCAAAGCGAAAGTCAAACTATGTGACTTTCGGTTCCGAACCGGGTCTAAACAGGAAATTGTCGGGTTGAACATGTTTAGACATGTTCTTACACTTATTACCAAGTTATAAGAATGATCCAACAGGTTGTATATGATCTACAATGTTAATTATGCATAAATGGCATTTTAGACTTCCTGTTGACTTTTTAAATATAAGTTTGACCCGACTTTTGACCTGGTTAGAGTGGTGATCAGGGGAAACCCTTTTGAGGTTTTATTACCCACATAAATACCTACTTATAACTACTTTTAATTCGAGATATGACTGAGCCATTATTGACTAATCTCGAAGTCAAACCGTAATTACGACGGTTTGACTTTTAGCTAATTAACCAAGCTAAACTCAAATAAAGAAGGACTAGCAGACTTACAAGAGTCCTATGCACGAGATAAGATCAGTTGAGGCTGCTTGATAGCTCCAGAAATGATCCACAAATGCAGATGAAGTGTGAAGAATGATTGTTGCAACTAATGGCCTTATATAGTGGATTTAGACACCACAATTAGTTGACAACTAAGTCTAGAGCTGACCACAACCTCCCAACATGTGTCCTAGTGCTCTAGGATAGTTTAGGGGCCGCCCATAATGCAAAAATATCGTTTAAAGTTGGTTTGTGCACGAAAAACGGCTTCTGTCCAACTTTTCTGATACTGGGCGCCTGAGGCGGCCCGCCTCAAGTTTTGTTATTGGCCACGCGGGCCGCGTGGCCCTTCTGGTCAGCCAAAAACGTTTTCTTGATGTTGCATCACACCCCTTGGCCCTCTTGAAAGGTCAATTGAGCTAGAAACTTGCAATTTGACCCCTTGTAATATACCCACAAGGACTTTAGGACTTATACCCACTTTTCCAAGTCCCTGGACACTTCCGGTTAACCTGAAAAGTCTTAACTTTCAACGTTTGCACTTTAACCCCTCGCACACGAATTCGATCATAACTTTCTCATACGATAACGAAACTTTACGAAATTTAAAGCGTATATTCTAGTGAGCATAATTAACCATTACAAAGCTTCGGGTTTGTCAAAAGGTCACTCAGAGGTATGAATTAAACATGTTGACACATTTAGCCCCTGTAGTTTGTAATCTCTCACTTTTAGCTTCGTATGATCCATGATTTATTCGTTTGAAGGTATGAGCATCTTGTAGGGTTAATATACAATATATTTATTCACTGTTGACACTTAGAATACGTATATTCACATACTTTCCATGTTTGTCAACTTTAGTCCTTTCATAATATTCTTTCACACATTTAGGCATACGACACGTGTCTACACATTATAGGACGTGAATTTTCGAGGTGTTACACTAAAGCAAATCATTATATACACATAAGTATCGCACCATTCCAAACACAGGGTACTAGCCTCTAATGCATAATTCTGGTCAAAGCATACATTTATCCGAAGTCTCATACGAATTCCATCTACTCACATTCTTCAAATTTTTTTCACCACTAATCTCATCATTCTTTTTATATTCATTTATTAACAATTCAGGTTCCTTCACATATCCAAGTACTTTAGTCTACATTCACTTCTTTCATTATTCATTATCATACGTTTCCAACTCCACTTTATACATTCGTCATTCATTTCATGCCATTCCATACATTACATTCGACTTTTATAAATTTTACTTCGTTGTGATCACAATTTGTGATCGTAAATATCTTATTATTATGCTCATAAGGATTTTATGTCATTATCCGATAGTCTTTTAGATCATACGGGAACCCTAAACGGGAAAAACAAACAAAACAAAAAAAAATTCAGCGGACTAAACTCCCGCTGGCCGTCGGCGACGGCCTCATATCCCATCGGCGACGGGCTCTAAAAAGTGGCGTCGGCCACTTTGTCCGTAGACAGTCAATTAGGGCGTCGGCCCGAAGGGGGCGTCGGCGACGGCCTCCCGATTGCCGAATCGCTGCAAATCTCATTTTGGGTATTTTTCATTCGTTTTCTAAGTCCGTTTCAGCCATACGGTTGCTAGAACTTCCCGTTTAACCTCCCAACATTACTCCCTGTATAATTAACTTAAATATTTATATCATAAATACTTGCATCTACAACAAACTTAAATCTTTACCTCAACGCGATCTTGGAGCGAGCACACCTTCGAGTGAGCCGTCAGTTTGAGTTCGAGCACTACTACTTGTGCTTGAATCCCTCAAACCTCGGCTCTGATACCAACTTATAACGCCCCATTTTCATTCACTTTAGAACTTAATAAATTCAACAATTATTTTTAGAAAAATTTGGCATGACCCGTTTGCTATATGAACAATCTCTGTTTTGACAAACGTAATTTCAAGTAATTAACATCACTTTCAAAAGACTTACAAATCCAAAACGTAGTTTTAGATAACTACCGACATCTAGAGAAATTTCAAAATACCAAACAAGTCAAACTTCAAAGTTTAACCAATATTTAAAACTAACTACAACAAAATACATTTGACCATGACTTTGTTACAAAAGGTAGCGGAAGCGCTTGTAGGCGAATTACATATGGGTGCTCGTTCCAAGTCGCCGAACCGATTAAATTGAGGCTTTACCTACATCAAACACCAAGGAAAGAATTAATCCATAATCACATTAACCATTCTTAAATCAATAGTCTACATATTACTTGCCTTTACAACATTCTTTTTCCTTACACTTACTACCCGTTGAACGGGTCAATACATTCCCGTCTCGATAGAAACGTTACATTCCATTCTTTACATACCCATTAATAACAGATATTAACATTCATAACATAACTCCCATTCGGTTCGTTTATGACGAACTATAAAAATCCTTACATTCTTTCGCAAGCACCCCAACCCGTACATCGAGTAAAGCTTCATTACATTCTTTCTTAACTTTCCAATAACCGGTTCAACTAAGATGAATCGGTTATGATGCAACCTTATTCATAAACCTTCCTTTCACATCATTCGTTCATAACGGATCATACTACTTACTTCTCAACTTCCATAAACTACCATTACTCAATTTTTATATGACGAGTTACAATAAAGATTAGTAATCATAATACAACATGCTAAAAATGTATGTGTAAATTAACATACCTCGATCTTGCGGGCCTTCCGATTTCCTAGTACTTGAACCTTCTTCCTTCGAGCCTATATCAATACATTCATTCGTTCATTTAGTACCACAAAATTTCATTCCATCATATCTCAAATTACATATATTTATTCTCTCAAGCATTTCATCAAACACTTGGTGGGTTTCGCATTTGTGGGACACTAAGTACAAGCTTTCAAAGCATAATTCCTACTAATTCATTTCAAAATTCATCAACAATCAATCAAGTTCATAATATTCTTTTATCCTACATTCATTTGTTTAAGATTCAAGTACTACAACATCACATATATCAAATTTACACATGATCACTACTAATTTTTCCACCATTCTACATCTCTAATATTTCATATCAAATGGGTTATGCAATTAGCTTTTCGAATGATCAAATCTCTTTACTTATAAATAAAAATGCTATACACTTGGCTTGATTTCACCAGCCTTTTTAAATCTCCTATTATATTATGCTGCCACGTATGCAATTTGGTATACGTGTCATTTTATTCTATGATACGGGTTTTATCCTCCTCAAAATCCCCCTAAAAAAATATGTCAAAACTCTGATCTCTCATCTGTAAATTAGGTTTTAATTTTATACATTCCTCTCTCTTCTACCTTTAGCCGCCTACATTAAGAAAACCCTTCTCCAACCTCCGATCTTCAACTATCAGACATGAAGAAAACCCTTCTCGTGCAGATCATCTATAGCAGATCACTACATGAAGAAAACCCTTCTCGTGCCACCGATCTGCAAAAAAAGGGATCCTTATAAAGGTATTGTTATCCATCTCCTCTTATTTATGTGCAATCATGTTCTCCTATAAATTCAGAATAGATGTTAATTAAATTTGTTTTGGATTTCTGTTTTGTGCTTTATCTGTGTACGAGTAAGTTCTAAGATTGTTTGGTAGGTATTTTGTCTACTGGTACTTTTGGACATTTTAATTAATGTGATTTGAAGATTTGAGAATGTTGAAATTAGGGTTTTTTGTTATTACAGAATGGGTAAATAATTAACTTAGTTTATAACGAAGTCAGTCGAACCTTTTAGACGGTGGCCAAAACATACTTTTAAGCGTTTACAATTTTTGCTTTACGATAATAGGATCGTTAGTATATAGCAGTTAAACACAATATATGTTATTATATTGCAAAAGTTACTTAGAGTAGTGACATATACTGGAATATACCTTAATTAGAGTGCGGAGCATTAGTTTTACATTGCTTGGATCACACGTTATATGTTGTCTGTTTGATCAATAGTCACCTTTCTTCCGTGCAATCCTTATTTCTTTATCCAAAATAAGTATTCTTATAATGGATTTTTTGTATGATGTTTTGTTGCAACCCTTTCCCCCCACTGCAGCCACTGCAAACGGTAATGTTGTAGCAGTAAAGATGGCAAATGATTCAGCTTCATCTGTCCAGGCAGGGGTTGTTTCAACATCATTGTTAGCCAGTCCAACAAATCATGGTTAGGGTTGCTTATCCCACTTAGTAGGGCTTCATTAGTGCACCGTGACGGTTGTGCAGGCATCATTTTGTTAAGGATGCGCCCATTTCTGTCAACCGTAATCGGTGGATTGTAACCTTCTGATTGTCACATCACACGTGTTGCTTTTAATAAGCACTTAATCCATATGTATGTTTACGCTGCACCAAACCATTTAATCATATCTGGAAATTAGAGGTGAGTTGAGATAATGCTGGTTGTTCAGCAATGAATCATGTGATCTTCCTTATAAGACTACATCTTCTTCATGCATATTGATGCACATGTTGGAGGAGTGAATGACTTGGCCTTTGCTCATTCGAACAAAATGTTGTGTGTTGTTACTTGTGGGGATGATAAGTTAATAAAGGTATAAAACAATATTTGATGATAAGAGCGATGTTCATGCAATGGCCAAAACATTGTTGGAAAAGTTTGAAGAGAAATGGATTCAGTTTTTACCAAGGGTTACTGAATATTTAACTATTACAGTTGGCAAATCCTTTTGTAAATTCTATCATATATAGAACTCATAAGTATGAACACTTGCAACATACAAGAAAACCATAAAAGCACATGCACAAGCTATTCTACAAACATATCACTGGGTTAGCACCACTAATTTGTATGTTGAGTAGAGGTGACAATTTCTAACCTATTTATTTATGAATGGAGTAGTTCAGGTTATGCCTTATCTTTTAACAAGTTAAACATGTCAAAATAAAGAACTATAAATTACTTTTACATTTTTAGTTTTAGATATTAATTCTAATTAAAATTGTGTATTTTTTTTTATTTAGTGTTCTATGTAATTTATTTATAAAATATATTATTTTAACCCGTGTATCACACGGGTAACTAACCTAGTTCACACATAAACAAACATGATTCCTGTTCTATAGAGAAGTCCTAACTCCAATCTACACAATTTCTTGCATAAACTCGAGATTGGGTTATGACCCAATTCCTACAAATCATGATTTCGAGAAATTGGACTTACCTCTTTAAAAATCGAGTTTAGATGAGTGTAGATTTGAGTTCATGCAGTTGATTTTCTTCTAATCTCTTACCCAATTGATTGAATTTGATAAACAAGGGTTTTCACCCTTGTTCTCTGCCTTGTTCGATCCCCAGACACGCACAATGTGTGTGTTTCTGGGTTTTCCCCTTCTAATACCTTTATTTTATCATTGGCCATGTTTAACCCCCATAGAGTTTACATGTTTTTAATTTGGCACTTTCCATCCTTTATCTAGCTTTTGTGATATTTTTACTAAGTTAATTCTTTTAGTTACTTAACCTATTTTCATGTTAACCCTTTTTGGGGTGTTACATGACACAAGTTCATTATGTGTCTATTATTGGCTATGGCGGAGGAGCAGTTTGCGCGCAAGTCTAGAAGGCGCAGGACTTGCGGCTTTCGAAAAGCGCGGGTACGCGGACTTCATATGGTGCGGGCCGAAGTGTCGGTCCGACAGTAGCCTTGGCACAGGTTCACATGCGCGCGCGAGCGGCCAGTCATATTGGTCAACCACTAGAGTTAATGTCTAAACGGTTTCAAAAAGAAAAAAACGTTTAATTCTGTCATGAATGAAAACGGTTGTTTTTTGACCAATTACTAAAATTCATTTATGAAGACTTTAAACCTTGTTTTATTACAAGATTAATTATCTTGTTTATGACCAATTTTAATAGGTTTGAATAAGTCTTTCAATAGTGTGAGTATAAGTATGAACATAAAGGTTCATTCTAAATAGAGAAATATACACACAAAATAACTTTTGTTCCATAGAAATTTAGAGAAGAGTGTTCTCTAAATTGTCTTTTTACACAACTCAGTATATCCCTACAAAATAAAGAACACCAAATTATACCCGGTGGAATCTCGGGCGTGAGAGTCATCTCCGGCAGTAAACATACTGTTCCGGTTGTTGTACCCTGGGAGACAAAACCGTCTGAGAGAAGGCGCGGAATCTGTTTTAAGGGAAGCGTGTTGAACGCGTGCCTCAACCAAAACCGTCAACAATTTTGCTTGTCTTGCAGCGGAGTTTCCATCTCGTAGGTGCGGTTGAAGTTTCCAAAGACATCGACTTGAATCAAGATTGGTATAATTCAATTGTATTTTTTACATTTGTTTATTTAGTTTATGTAACCGATATTGTACTAGTATTTCCCACGAATAACGAGGTTTCGTTATTATTTATTTTATTAATATTTTTAATAAAAAGTGAACCTAGTTCCTACAATCTTAAAACAGACTTTCGTGAAGATTGTTGCTACAATCTTAAATCCCTTCTCTACGAGGATTTAGGTTCACGAAAGTTAAAATATTTAAATGGATTTTTGTTAAAATCTTGTAAATATTTTTTTGGGAAATAATATGTAGTACAAACGAGTCGGGTTATTTTTATGATTGTAGTACAATCTTTAATCCGAATATCGTGTTACAAAAACGAACGCGATTCAAGTTTGGAGTTCATGATTTTTGTTCGTGTTTAGATAAACCGAACCATATACAAAATAATATGTATTTCAATATGTTTTTGAAATACTAAAAGTTTCTAATTTTTGTAACCCCATACAAATTAAATGTTTGTAACGTTTAATTTATTTATTACAAGCGTTTAGTAACCATAATTTATATATTAATGTTGGTTTTAAAAGTCTTGAAATATATTTATTTTCTAATTAGCATATTAGAAAATAATTATTTTATAAAATAACTAGTTTTAATATCTTCTAACGAGCGTGTTAGAAACGTTGTTGAAATAATAACAAGATTAAAACTTTTTATATCTCTAACGAGTGTGTTAGAATTTTATAGAATAATAAGTTTTAATATCATCTTTTATATTAACACACGATGATTGTGTAAACCTAGCTTGTAAAAGATACGTTTAGATTTTCTAACGAGCATGTTAGAAAATATTATTATTTAAAATAATTACCGACGAGGGTGTTGGAGACAATTATTTTGGGTAATAAACCTTGTAACGGTTTCGTCTAAACTATTAAATTTCTAACGAGCGAGTTAGAAACTGATTTTTTCCACATACGTTTAAACGATTTTTATTTACAACAGTTATTAAAAATTTATGAGATTCGGTTTGGTTCTCTTTCAAGTTAGATGAGGAATGGGTCGAAATGAGTTGTGATTTATCTCAGATGGGCCAAATAAAAATAGCTAAAAGGGAACAAATTATATGCGTCAAACTGGTAAAACGAGGTGTGAGTCGTGCAAAGTTTTTTTTATGTACACAATATCATATGTCGTCTTATTTAAAGGTTTGTATCATTATTGCATTTGAAGCTTATTAGTCGGCTTTTGACTTTTAGAAGTCAAACTGAAACCTTTTTAAACGTATTCGCCTCACATCCATGTAATTTGGTTATTATGTTATTCTCTGAATCTATTATATATAATAAACAAATAGTGATTTGGGAAATGTATCATATCTTTAGTTTATAAAAAGTTAGATCTTTTCAGCGATTTATGTTAATCTGTTTTAGATCGTTGTGTAAGGCTGAACAATTTCCGGGGTTTTATTCTCAGGTGGTGTGTGAGATTGACTTTGAATCGAAAAGGGTATAAAGATTCCACGTTTGAATTGTTGTTGAAAGCAAGGAGGTAAAGGAAAGCATCAAAGACCAGATGCAAAGGGCAAAAGGGCAATTATGGATGTTATTGGAACACATAAAAAATGCAAGGCTTATGGGAAGACATCTTACCGAGTGAAGAATTTGTCTGTTGATGATGTAGATTATGACAATACTTATTTTAAGTGTAGCCGTTGGAAAGGTAGACTTAAGGTATGATAATGGTGCTCCTTTGTGATATATATCATTCGTTTTATAAATAATATCTTGGGGTTAATTTTTTATTAAGTATGAGATAATTAGTTTAGAATTGATGTGAATATTGTTGTTAAGCGTCAACATGCTTAGTATATCTAATGTGTTTGTAAACTTTTCTTCATTCTAATAAGAGTAAATTGCTAAAATAGTCCCTAACGTATGTTCACATTTGCTAGATCCATCCAAAAAAAGATTTTTTCTCATATGAACCACTGAGGTTTCAAAAAAGTTGCTAAATCCATCCAAACTTCAGGGACGATTTTAGCAATTTAATAAAACAAACTTTTTTTGGATGGATTTAGCAAATGTGAACAAACGTCAGGGACGATTTTAGCAATTTACTCTATTTTTTTTATTTTCATCTTTTTATTATATCTCTTAATTAACATAAAATCTATTTAGTTTTTTATTTTCATCTTTTTATTAAATTTCTTATTTAACATAAAATCTACTAGTTTTTTTTTTTTTGAACGGCGAATTTCTACAACAGGCGATAGATTTGCACCTGTTTTTTGCAGGCCCTCCACCCCACTCTGGCCAAGACTATGTTGTCTTAACCGGGCTCACGCTTGGCATCAGAGTTTGGTTTGGCGCTCCCCGACAAAATTTCCAGCCTACTGCCATATGCGAGTAGTTGCACCCTCCACAAGGCCTGGTCACAGGTTCAAAACCCGTGGAGTACACCCAAGTTTTCCATTACAGTGCATTTACTCTAGAGAGTTTTCGGCTCTTGTGGAGGGTGCAACTACTCGCATATGGCAGTAGGCTGGAAATTTTGTCGGGGAGCGCCAAACCAAACTCTGATGCCAAGCGTGAGCCCGGTTAAGACAACATAGTCTTGGCCAGAGTGGGGTGGAGGGCCTGCAAAGCAGGTGCGAATCTATCGCCTGTTGTAGAAATTCGCCGTTCAAAAAAAAAAAAACTAATAGATTTTATGTTAAATAAGAAATTTAATAAAAAGATGAAAATAAAAAACTAAATAGATTTTATGTTAATTAAGAGATATAATAAAAAGATGAAAATAAAAAAAATAGAGTAAATTGCTAAAATCGTCCCTGACGTTTGTTCACATTTGCTAAATCCATCCAAAAAAAGTTTGTTTTATTAAATTGCTAAAATCGTCCCTGAAGTTTGGATGGATTTAGCAACTTTTTTGAAACCTCAGTGGTTTATATGAGAAAAAATCTTTTTTTGGATGGATCTAGCAAATGTAAACAAACGTTAGGGACTATTTTAGCAATTTACTCTTCTAATAATTTATAATCTTCATATTTGTATATGTTGGGATCATGAATAGACGCAACTATATAGTATTTATATACTTTTCAAGAACGGATGACTGGTCATTATAGTTGACTTTTCATTGTAAGTGACAATTTGCCAAAATTTAGAATTTACATCTGTATACAAAGTGTGGAAGTACAAATGCTTCCGCGAAAGGATTTGTCATCAGAATTGGTATTAAAGGCGGTTTATCTCCGTTCGCAATTGTTGCACGATTCTGGTGTCAACAATCGTTGTCGTCAGCTAAGCAAGTGATTTGAACTCTTTTTGTTTGATGTAGGGTTATATGTAATAATTTTTCGGTTTTTAGTTTTCTACAATTGTTATTTGGTTATGTAGACGCAATATAGTAACTAGACTTATTTTAGGATCAACTTTTAGAATTTTTAAAAGTTAAACACGTCAATACGCTTACAACTCTTTTAGATTAACGGATTATGTAGGTCATGTCCGGGTATACGGGTATATTTATTTTATTTATATATACTTATGATTAATGTGTGCATTTAATATGTCAGTTGGTATGCTAAGTAATTATACCAGTTGTTTCAATATCCACATGTTATTTATTTTAAAATCAAAGATTATATCCTCAAACAGTAAACCAATAATCTTATCTCATACTTTCCGAATGGACTTTATTTTATGTTTATTACGGTTTGACTAAATTAAAATCTCAAAATTATGATTTTATATTTTATATTGGTTTAACGTGTGATGAAATTCGATTTTGTGAAGAACGAATATAATAAAATTTAATATCTTATAGAATATTAATATATTTTATTTTTAGTCTAATTATACAATTTATTTTTTTCATATGAAAATATTATTTCTAAACATTATCTTACAAAAATTATGAACATCACAATTTTATTTAAATCATATATATTATGACAACAAATTATTTCCACATAATAATTATTCCATATATTAATAAGCAACTTATATGTGCATCATTAGTTGTACCTTGTGCTTAGGGAGTGTTTCAAAAAAAAACTTGATTTTTTACTTTTAACCCAAACCTTTCATATTTTACATTTTAACCCCTTTTCATTTTTTTACTTTTAACCTAAAGTTTTCCATCTTTTATAATTTCACACAACACTTTATTATTTACAACTTTCGTATCCCATGTTTTTTATCTTTCGCAAGTTTTTCGTTTTACGTTTCGTTCTAAATTTTGCGAGTTAACATATCGTAGCGTTCATGTGAGGTTCAACGTTTTTGCTCTATTTTTCATATTTGACAGACCCGTCGCAACGCGTCCATTTTTCCCATTTTGAAAAGTTCTCCGCAACGGGCGAGTCGTAGATCGACTAAGTTGTTATTTTCTACGTTTTACGTTTCTGGTTAATTTCTTCGTATTAAGACACTATAACGGGTGTGTGTGGTTCAACGATTTTAGTCTGCTTTTCGTTTAGTGTAATTTTTACCATTTTATCTGTTTTAGTTTTACGATGTTGAGAGTCGATGTGGTTGTGACATTGGTGCTACTTGGCACGGTTTTACAAAGGTTTTTAACCTATTAAATTTTTTACTAATTTTTTGTTTCGGTTTACCCCTATACTTCCTTTACTTAAAAACTATTTTTTACGTGCATATTTTATGTACGGGTATATGTGTAAATATGATTTCTTCTACATTCCGACGTAAACTTTTTTTATAGACGAGTCAGGTCAAATATAATACGTTTTCGTTTAAAGAAACCATTTTTACGTGCATATTTCTATGTACGTTTTCGTATAAATTCAAGTTGTTCTACGTTTCGACGTAAACGTTTTTGGGAAATGATTCAGGTCAAATATAATATGTTTTCGTATTTATTTTATGTACGTTTCGTAAAGTTTGTTTCGAACCGAGTGGAGTCAAATTATGGTTTCTTTTTCTCTCTTTTTTCGAAAGCTCTAATTAATCCCTTTCGATTACATGTGCATATTTTCCTTCATACCCGTTACATTTTCTTTGTATAAGTTGGGTCACATATAATACGTTATGATTGTTCGATATGAATTCCATTTACTTTACGTTTGATCCAATCACAATGCTTATACAGGTTACACGGAGTTCAACTGGATACGTCAAAATGTGTGTTTTCATATGGTTAATGCATCATATAACGTTTGGACTAATTCATTCAATGTTTACGATGTACCTGCGCCGCAACGCGGGCGGGTCTTAACCCTAGTTATAAATAATAATGAAAACAAGTGCTTGATTCTTTTACAAAGAGGTTTTTGGTAGCTTGTGATGTAGAATGTTGAATAATGAAAACAAGTGCTTGATTCTTTTACAAAAAGGTTTTTGGTAGCTTGTGATGTAGAATGTTGAATTTCAATTGTTTTAAAATCTTGCTTTTTATAATTGTTTGTTCGTACTTTTATGTTCCACCGTTACAAGTTTTTTATTTATATTTGAGTAAATTGCCATTTTGGTCCCTGTGGTTTGGCCAGTTTTGCCACTTTAGTCCAAATCTCAAACTTATTACATCTGGGTCCCTGTGGTTTGCATTTTATTGCCATTTTAGTCCAAAATTCAAAAACCCCATTTTTTTTACTGTTGCAACCTCCTATTTTGTCTTTTAGTTCAGGGGCATTTTGGTCATTTTACTCAATTAAAAATAATAAAACTAAATACAAATAATAAAACTAAATAAAAAAGTTTGACCTGCAACCATCATCTAAAACACCCAGATCTTCATCTTCCCCAGATCTTCATCCAAACCCCATTCTCTGCAACCATCATCTAAACACCCCACAGCCGCCACCACTACCTCCTCACCACAGCAGCCACCACCACCACTGCAATTATCCATTACTCTCTCTCTCTCTCTAAACACCCCTCTGTGTCTCTCTCTTCCCTCTCTCTAACACTGCAATTGATCTGGGGTTTGCTCAAAATTAACCGCCACTGAAGTCGAACTAGGGTTTGTTGCTGTGGGTTTCTACGCCGGTAGCTCAGCAAGCTCCGGCGACATATGAAACCCAAAATCAATTAACACAAAACATAAAACCCAACCCATATGAAACCCAAAAGTCAAACACAAACACAACCTCTGCAACCCCACACGAGTGTTCTTCGTTCTTCAAGATCTCATGCCATTACACTTCAAATCAAAAGTCAAAATTCAAGATGAAGGCCCAGATTCCGACTCGGAATCTCCCAAATTCAAGATGAAGGCCCATATGAAATCCAAAAGTCAAACACAAACACAACCTCTACAGCGATTGCTTGTGCAGATATTAACCCGCTGTGAAACGTACGGCGACGATTGCTGCAGATGAGGTGGATGAGGATGAATATGATGATGAGATGTAGGAGTAGACGGAGATCGGTGAGGCGGCGATGACGATGACATGTCTCCGGCGACTTTACCACGGCCACTGCAGTGGTTATAAAATCATATGAATATAAATCATATGAATGATGAAGATGAAGATGAAATCAGCTGATAATCAATGCTATGATATACAAATTGAATCAACTGAAAGTGGTGGTCGGGTGGAGGTGATGGCTGTGGTGGTAGAAATGGTGGTAGTTGGAGAGGCAGGTGGTTGTGTGCGGTGGATTAGGGTTAATCTGGGGGAGGAAGATGATCTGAGTTTATAGGGTCATTTATGAATTTTGTTTTATTATTTTAATTAGAAATTTGTTATAATAAAACTTGCAATGACCAAAATGCCCCTGCACTACAGGACAAAATAGGAGGTTACAACAGTCAAAAAAATAGGGTTTTTGGATTTTGGACTAAAATGGCAACAAAATGCAAACCACAGGGACCCAGATGTAATAAGTTTGAGATTTGGACTAAAGTGGCAAAACTGGCCAAACCACAGGGACCAAAATGGCAGTTTACTCTTTATATTTTTATTTTCTATTTCGTTACACTTTATTGTTTAATTGTTATTTTAAGCACTTTAAAATATTTTAACGATGTTGTAATCATGGCAAATATTTGTTACAGTGTAAGCGATTAAAAATAGCAGTTGGGCCTCTAAATTTAAAGAATCGATTCTCCAAAATTAATTTATTTAAAACCCTTACCGTCAAGTTTATGCATTAACAAAGAATAATAATAATATAAGTAACTTTCTCTAGCCCGGGAAGCAATCCCGGGTGATAACCTAGTTAAATATATCTATAAACACTTCATGTATTTTATTTTAGGTACTCGGAATAACAACATTGTGAACAACGCATTCTTTATTTCTGAATTTTGTTTGAAGAAATAATCTATTTAGAAACTTATGAGAACAAACATACACTTTTATTTAGTTATTAACTTACATCAGGACCGGCACGAAAGGTATGCGGGATGGATGACGGCTCAGGGCCCAAACCCATCGGGGGCCCAATTTTTTTGTTTTTGTATTAGTTTTACACTGTAAAGTTAGAATATATATGTAATGAATCGGAAAATACCATCTTGAAGCACTTGGTTTGATGGTTTGAAAGTCACTTTAATAATAAGACACAGGGTCTAATCTCGTCATCCTCAGTTTTGTTTTTCTTTTTGTTTCTTATCTATTTATTAAATGCAGATGACATTAATTCATTTTCATGTATTAAAATTTCATATATATATATTCTTTTTAAAAATTTATATTTAAGGTACCCGTATTTTCTGTTCGCACATGACCTAAAGATTTTCGAACATTTTCGGAGACGGCCCGGCCCTAACTTACATTAACACATAGAAAACTTGTTAAAAATATTAGTATTTAATTTACTACATTTGATACAAGTAAAAAGGAATTAACTTCTTTTTTCAATATCGTATCATGTGGTCCTCTGATATTTTTATTTATTAGATATAGAATAAAATAAACAAATAATATAGAGATAATAAAAATAAACAAATACTAATATATAGATAGAGATTATATAAAGATTTAACATGCATATTCCTATTTTGTAGGAATTAAAGATTAATATTTAAATTTAAAATTACTGGAAAAGATAAATATTAGAAACACATGACATTCTTTGAAATCATTTTTATAATAAGGATACTTATACTTATAAATTCTTATACATGTTTTCCGTATAACACACAAGCTTTTTAAACTTAAACTAATATAGTTACTAGGTCTCGGTTCAAAATAGAACCACCACGAGTTGTGAGAACTCCTTCTTCCCGCGCAAGTTAGGCCAAAATATTTTTGCACAAACGTAGATGAAAATATTATAAAAACACATCTGTAAAAAAGGTAAAAAAAATTGTCGAGTCGCTAGTTTTAACTGATGCAAGTTTTTTTACGCGTCTGGTGTAAATTTTGTACGAAGATAAATATTTTTTTACGCCTCATGTAAATGTGTGTATGCGGCATTTTTTTTAAATTTTTTTTTTTTATGCTTAAACAAGTGATTTCTTTTATAATTTTTGAGAAAAAAAATTTCGGAAAAACCTTTTAGATAGCCTAGTTCTCACGATTCTCATAACTTAAGGTGGTTTTCATTTTAACTCATCCCTATAATTACTATATCTCTTTAAATTTTTATAGGAGAGTATTATATGAAAAAAAGAACAAGAGTAAATTACAAGTTTTGTCCTTTATGTTTACATCAAATTGCAGATGTTGTCCTTTAGCGCAAAAGTTGACAAGTTTTGTCCTTAATGTTCCAAAATCTTACACGTTATATCCTTTAAGCCAAACCTAGTTACATTTTTTGGTTAAATATAGTCATGTGACTTGCACATGAGGGCATTATTGTCATTTCATTATTATAAGTATTTATATCCACAAACAACAACATCTAATTAGGGTTTTAAGTTGTTCCCTTTTTAGTTCCCTCTTTTCCTCCTCCCCTATCCTCTCCACCTCTCATCTAATCTCATACCCAAACAAACCCTAAACCATCTCTACAACAAGCAATCAATCATGACCGGAAAAGCGAAGCCAAAGAAGCACACAGCCAAGGAAATCCAGGCCAAAGTGGATGCAGCCACCACCAACAGAGGCGGCGGCAAGGCCGGAAACGTTAACCGAACCGGTCAATCGAAGGGATTTCTATTCTCCAGATTAGCCAATATGGAAGGGATCAAGGGCTCGATAATCTCGATTTCACATATACGAAAAAGAAACTGCAAAGTTACACCGCGAATGTACTCATTCGGGTGTTGGAGATTGTTTCGTAAGTTTTGGCAGATTAAAATCATTTCGGGTAAGACTTTTCCTTTGGAGTCCGTCTTTGCAATGATTTCGAGGTAAAGGAGTAGTTTTTGAACTGTGTGATCCTCTGAATGAAGGACGTAACGAACGATTGTGATGAAAAGTTGTGGTAGTGTATCTCCGTTCAGTGGTAGTGTTTCTCCGTTTCTGAACCGTGTGGTAAAAACCCTAACTATGAAAGATGATGGACAGCGAGTGTGTTTAGATGCTGAATTCAGGGGTTGATATGAGATATAAAGGCGGAATTGAAAGGGGTGACAGGAAAATGACCATTTTACCCTCATGTGCCTTGCACATGAGGTATTTTAACTGAGATTTCTAACCTGGTTTGGTCTAAAGGACAAAACTTGCAAGATTTTGAAACGTAAAGGACACCGCCTGTCAACTTTTTGCCTAAAGGACAGCGCCTGAAATTTGATGTAAAGATAAAAGACAAAACTTTTAATAGTTTCATATTTTTTTTGTAAGATGGTTGTTTAACAAATAGGCAAAGGATTGTGTACAAGAGAGTTAATTTGTACAAAATGTTGCATACAGTTTTGGTCATTGATCAGGTAATCAAATCAGGGGCAGATCTAAGTGGGTTTCAGGGTTGCCCGGGATGCCCCTCAACTTTCATGGCGAAGTGCAATTTTCTTTTTTATCTCGGTTTTAGTTATCATGGATACCTCTAAGCATGTATTAGGATAACCCTAAATGTATGTGAGGATGAAATGAAATTTTTCGGGCGACGGAAATATAAATTTCCGGTAAAAGAAAACTTGCAGCGGCAGTCAAAAGATGGAGAAGAAGATGAACTTATTTAATATAGAGTAAACTGCCATTTGGTCCCTGGGGTTTGGCCAGTTTTATCACTTTAGTCCAAATTTCAAACCTTTTGCCATTTTGGTCCATGTGGTTTCATTTTTTTGCCATTTTGGTCCAAATTTCAAATTTGGCCAGATTCCCTAACTTAAAACCTTCTATTTTGTCTTTATTCTCAGGGGTATTTTGGTTATTTTAGAATTATTATAACTCACAACTGATTAAAAACCATCTAAGTCAACCTGCTCATTGTCTTCATCTACATCAATGTTTATGCACACACTACATATTTTCTCTCTCTCTCTCTCTCATAAACACCCTCTGTCTCTCTCATCTCCCTATCTCTCTCTCTCTCTCTCTCTCTCTCTCGAGCAACACCACCGCCACCATCAACACCCACCCATCAACACTGAATCATCATCATTTATTTCACCCCTCTGTCTCTCTCTCTCTCTCTCTCTCTCTCTCTAACACAAATCAAGTCCAGTTTCATTTTAATTCTAGAAAACCACAAATCAAGTCCAGTTTCATGTAAGCACCGGAATCAGAAAACAGAGAATCATTCAACCACATTACACCGGAGAAGTAGAAGTCTATTCCGGCACCTGGATCGGCGTCGATTGGGACGGATCAGTTAACGGAGAAGTCACCATCAATTGAAACCCTTCAACAGATGGTTTAGTTTCCCCGCCGTCAACAACCAAAAAAACATGTTGCTTATAGAGAGAGAGAGAGAGAGAGAGAGATAGAGATAGAGATCTAACAAAAGGTTTAGTTTCCCCGTCGTCGCCGCTTCCACCGTCAACAACCTCTCAAAAATGTCAAAACCCTAACCCTCCACCAGATTTGCTACCACCTTCGACCAATTTCCCTATTATCTAAGGTATATATATTTGTCTAGATTTGAGAAAGAGAGAGAGAGAGAGAGAAGGGAATAAGATGAGGTGGGGATGATGGTAGTGTAGTGGTGGTGGTGCGGGGGTGGAGGTGAAGCCGTCGGGGATGGTGGTTGAAGCCGTCAGGGATGGTGGTTGTTGGGGTTTTGAGAGGATGGTGGTGTTGGGGTTTCAGTGGGATGGTGGTGTTGGCGGCAATGGGATGGTGGTGGTGGGGATGATGCGGTGGTGGGGGTGGTGGTTGTGGTGGTGGTAGTTCAAAGAGAGAAAGAGCAGAGTGAGAAAGAAAGTTGTGAGAGAGAGAGAGAGTTGTCTGTATGTGTGTGTGTATATATATATAATTGTTTTAGGGTATTATATATATAATTGAGTTATAATAATTCTAAAATGATCAAAATGCCCCTGAGAATAAAGACAAAATAGAAGGTTTTAAGTTGGGGAATCTGGCTAAATTTGAAATTTGGACCAAAATGGCAAAAAATCGAAACCACAAGGACCAAAATGGCAAAAGGTTTGAAATTTGGACTAAAGTGACAAAACTGGCCAAACCTCAGGGATCAAAATGGCAGTTTACTCTTTAATATATAATCATTTATTTAATTTATTGTAAGCATTGGAAACATGAATATGAAAAAGGGTACAAGTCTGAAAAAGTAAAAACTAACATAGGGAATAGTCAAACTTCTTTCGATGTATAATCATTTATTTAATTTACTTTTTAATTTATTGTAAGCATTTTTTGTTTGTTTTATTTTTTTTACTAGGTTATAACCTCGTGTATTACACGGGTCGAAAAAAATGTAATTTTACATACTAAATCATAAAACAATATATCTTTAAAAACCTCATTTATTAGACGGGTTGAATAAATGTAATTTAATATATTAAATAATAAAAATATATTATATTTTTAAGAACCTCATGTATTGTAATTTATATACCAAATAATTAAAAAGTTAAATCTTTAAAAATTCTATGTATTACACGAGTTGAATAAATGTAATTTTAGATTAATAGTATATTAATTAAATAAATATAATTTTGGATTAATAGTGTATTAAATAAATATAATTTTGGATAAAGTCTTATATATAAATTTTAAGTAATCAATATATTTGATAAATAATAAAAATACTAATGATATTAAAAAAATATAATTTATATACTAAATAATAAATATAAAAGAAAGGCGGAAAACCCCAAAAATAGGTGCCTCCAATGAATAACACGTGTTACGTATTGGTTTCTTTTATTATATAGTATATGTTCACATCATCGGTTGTTTCAATCGATAACATAATTTATTTTCATATCAGGGATCGATAATAAACGCTACAAATGTGACAAACACTACAAAAAGGGAGGTGGATATGAAATATCAAGTATAAAGTTAGTCGAATCTATTGGTTTCTTTTATTATATAGTATAGATTACTTTGTTTATTTATCGTATTAGATTTTTACTTTATTAATAAGTTTTCACTTCTTTTTGTTAAAGATATTTTTATAACCAACTAAATATTATTTATAAAAGAGTAAATTACAAAACTCGTCCTTTATGTTGACACCAGATTGCAAAGTGTGTCCTTATATTCAAAAAGTACAATAAACGTACTTGATGTTTGCAAACTCTTGCACGTTACGTCCTTTAGCTCTAACTCAGTTAGTTTTCATGGTTAAATCTGATTAAGTAGACCCCACATAAGGATATTTTAGTCATTTTACTCTAAATACTAAAATAAAAATTATAAAAAGCAAAAAATAATATCTTTGTTTAAATATACATGTATATATATCTATATACATAGAGACACACAAACTCCCACCACCACCCACCTGCCACCACCTCCACACACCCCACACCATCTGTCACCTGCATCTCAAACCCCCACCTCCAGACACCCCACACCACCTGTCACCGCCACTCAAACCCACCACCACCATCCAAATACATCGGGTGATTACAAGCACAAGATCGAAAATCTCAACAAAAATTTCGTTACTATCTGTACTTTATACTCATATCCGTCTGATGATGTGCTTTTAGCGACTGTTCTTTCCGACCACCGCAGAACCTCCAGCGCCACCGTCAACAACCACCGCTTCTTCCACTTCCGGTTTCGTTTATCCCTAAACCTCCAAACAAACAAACACCACACTTAATCTGATCACCACCATTCTCAATTTCATTTATCCCCAAACCTTAACTTTTTATGCTTCATCGATATCATTAATCCCTAAGTTTACTTTCAAAAGTCTCTAACAAGTTACTATTATCTTTGCCTCTGACTTGCGATTACAAAAAAACGTACCTGATAATAGAGTAAATTAGTTTTTTCGTTTCTTGCAAGTAGCCAAGATCTTACAGATCTGAGAATGGCGGTACCCGGGTGATGGTGGTGGTCGGATGGCGGTAGCCGGGTGGTGGTTGTTGAGAACAGAGAGAAATGATGAGAAAAGTAATGGGTTGTTTATGGTGGTGGTGCTAGAGTGGTGATGGGAAGAAAAAGTTAGAGAGGGAGAGAAAGAGTTAGGAGAGAGAGAGAAAGAGAGTGAGAGATCAAAGATCTGATTTATTTTCTTCTTCATATTTTTTTTATTAGTATTTAGAGTAAAATGTCTAAAATACCCTTATGTGAGGTTAACTTAGTCAGATTTAATTATTTACATTAACTGAGTTAGGGTTAAAGGACATAACCTGCAAGAGTTTGCAAACATCGAGTATGTTCTTTGTACATTTTGAAGATAAAGGACACACTTTGCAATATGGTGTCAACATAAAGGACGAGTTTTGTAATTTACTCTTTATAAAACATCTAAATAACATTTAAAGTTTTGTGAAACAAATATTTGGTAATGTTTCTCGTGTGTGGTATGCCTATTTATTACAATATAATAATTAAGATATGCTTTAGAATGTAAAAATCAAATTATATTTGGATCTTATAATTAAATTGTTTTCATTCTCACAGTGATGACCTTAGGTAAAACAAAAATTTTAGGGCCCATTTTTACTAGCTGTACACGGACTCTAGATGCCCTCGAATCCTTAAGGGAGCCCGTAGATAAAAAAAATATGATACCCCTGAATTTTTCTTTTAAATCTGTCACTGAATCAAATGGTTGAGATTAATGATGTGTTGCAAAACACACCATTTTTTCTATGTATTTTGTATATTAGTTCGATAGGTTTTTATTTGTTTTTTGGTTATTTTAGGCTTGTATTTTATTTGTTTGTATTTTGGTAGGTCCCGTTGAATAAATGGAACTAAAACGAGTGAAATAGTCAACAAACGAGAATTTGGGAGCAAAAGTGAAGTGAAGTGTAGTGTAGGGAGAGGGGTGCACTTAGGGCCGGTCCTGGGAATTCGTGTACCATGTTCGAGCTCTAAAAAACGTGTCCTTAGGCCTGAACGAAATTGGGCTTAATAAAGGTCTAAACCTAACGTCAATGGGCTAATAACTAATCTAAAACATAAGAATAGTTTTGTAAGTGGGTCTATGTTACTGATTGTATAGGTATACCCTATACAAAAAAAATTTACGTATACAGGATTTTTTTCTAAAAATAGTGTACCCTCCGAAATATCGGGCGCTGGTCGGTGGTCCTCCCCGCCCACCCCAGGGCCGACCCTAGGTGCACTCTCATGTATTTCAAAGTAGAATTCATCGGGATTTGAACATGAGCTTGAAAGTTGCTCGGGGTTTTCAGGTTAACCCGAATCACCAAAACTATATCCATTAACTAAACCATTTAATGTCATTCGGGTTTGGGTAATTCGGATATGATAGTTTCTCTGAGAATGTCAATCAGGTTTAGGTAATTCGGGTATGATAGTTTCTCTGAGTCGAGTGGCATCGGGTTGGGGTCGGGTTCGGGTTTTAGATAAAGTGAACACCCCTAGCTGTGACCATGGTTGCAAAAGTCGCTAGGCGCTCACTAGTCAGATTTGAAAGTACTCGGGAAGTACTCGGCCTAGGCGGAGTAATTGGCCTAGGTGAACAATACTCGGGCCTCGGCAGCCTACCTTGTAGCGAGTACTCGGAGAATACTCGGAGCCTATGCAGAACTTTTACAACCATGGTTGTGACCCACCTTGGCGCACACAATAAACTACTCTGGACACATGGCAGAAAGAAAAAAAAAAGAAAAAAAAAAGACAATGAAGTCTTTTTTCTCTTTTAATAAAGAGTAAATTACCAAAATCGTTCATGAAGTTTCATCAAAAATAACTTTTTTTGTACCATATTGTCATTTACTTTTGGGATTTTTTATCATTTTCATCCAAATGTCTAATTTGGTCTGATATTTGGATGAAAATGACATCATCATCATCATCATACTCAGTGAATCCCACCAATAGCAATTAGCAAAGCAAAGGTAGGGTCTCAGGAAGGTAAGATGTAGACAGCCTTACCTATACCCCGTAGGAATAGAGAGGCTGCTTCCAGTGAGACCCCCAGCTCGATAGTAGTTTTGCATCAAACCTTGGACATAAGGCACATAACACTCAGCAATCGGGACGACGACCGATTAGTGCATGTACCCTTTTGTCTTTCAGCTATCAACGCCACCACATGATTCATGATTAACCGTCCTCTGCTTTTAACGTTATTTTCACGAAATTAGTAAATAACGTTAAAATTAGTGCACTTTCACTTTCCCCCCCCCCCCTCCCGATGGCACACATATATACATTATATGCGCATACCGTAAGTGGGGCGTCTTGGATGAAAATGACAAAAAATCCCAAACCTCATGGACAATTTTGACAAAAAACAAGTTATATGTTTGGAAGATAATGACAAAAAAAATCTCAAAAAGTGAAGGACAATATGATACACAAAAAATATTCTAGATGAAATTGCTAAAAATGACCAAATCTTAGGGACAATTTTGGCAAAATAAATTACAAAACTATATCTAAGTCGAGTACATTTGATAACTTTATTATAACGAAGTGAACGCATGCATTTAAACAGGTTTCACTTATGATACGCAAAAATACAGTCACGTTTCATATACATCACATAGAAAATAAGCATTGACGACGGGCCAATGGGGAACCCCATTTTTACCAGCTTTGGGCTGTCTTCATACGGGCCCAACAGGATACAAGCCCAACCGGAGTCTAACTTGCCCATTAAGGTTTCTCCATCACAAAACGAGCGGGAAACGAGGAATCAGAGCATGCAGGCCTCCATTAATGACTGATAAGAAGGGTATCATGGCTGGCATTGTACTTCTCCTGCCGAAACATTAAATAACGCTGCCAATCTAACCGTTAGGGGTCAGACACGTGTCTGAGCCCCTCGAAGACTTCCTAACACCATCGGATCATTTCAACAAATATCTCACATGCAAGATAAGGTCTAAGACTTATATAAGAAGGAGAAAAACGGTAACAAAGAGAGGTATCATCTTCAGACTATCTCATTTACTTCACTCTCATTTACTACTCTCACATTTACTTCCGACCAATATTCTCACACATTAATCACATACACCACATTTATTAGATTCACACCTTTGAAGGAACATTCCGGTGATTATGCTCAACGGAATAAGCTCCTCCATCTCTCCGGCAAGTTTACTTACTCTCACGCCGGAGCTTGGTCACGGATCCCCCTCCCGGGGCCCTCCGTGACGAGGCTAACGGTTTATTCTTTTGTAGTTACAAGAAACGGGGCATCTCGACGTCAGCGAGGATCCATTGAACGTCAGCCGGGATTTGGGTATTCGACATTGGCGCCATCCGTGGGACATCAGCCTGACCGGTGTCTCCACACTGAACTTCGACGTTAAAGATAACCCGTTTCAGAAACGACGACATGGATACTACACCCGGTTCACACATCACCCAGACAGTACGGAATGACCATGACAAAGTCACAGTAGAAGACATAACTCATGAGGACGAGAACGAGGACCAGGTGGAAATCCTGGAAAAAGAAGAGGCCATCACTCCAGATTTTGTCGTGTTTGTCGTGGTACACGCAAATTTAATCCCAAAAACAACTATATATAGATAGTGGCAAGTGGGTATCGAACACAGGGAGTTTGTGGAATATGTGTTATTTGAAAGTTTGTCTAATTTAACTAAATTAATCTAATTGCAAAAGAAATAAGATTCGAGAGTTTATGTGAGTGAATTGGTTTTAGACTAAATTAAACTAAGTAAATTGCAAGAGAAAAGTTTGGTTGTAAGCAAATTAGAGACAAATGACCATCCTAGATTTCCGGTTTGTTTCGACATTCATATTATCATTCCACTAGAAAGAACTACATAGACATAGCTCATGCGTGATTACTTGCAGTGATGAAAGGGAACTAAGTACTCAGATTCCTAGAACGTGAGGTTGTTACCCGATGATCAATCAACCCTTACCCAATCCTAATTCTACCCATGATATCTCGATTGCCAACGGCACCAAGAACGTATGGTTTCAAACTAGATTAACATAAGAATTAACAAGTTACTAACAAACAATCACACACCATAACAAACCAACCATAAAGATAAGGATTGCTATTCAAGAAATTAGGAAATCAAATACAAAATGTCTCAAACAAACCTTCAATCTAGGACGATCATAAAGTGTTTAGCCACACATGGCTCGAATCAACATCATAACAAAAGTTTCAATGTTCATCCCAATCGAAAACACAAAACAAATGTTAGAAATCGTTTGCAACCAAGTACCAACAACCAAAATCGCCCCTAGGATGCTCCAAAACCGACCAATGATGAGAATATCCCAAAAGACATCATAAAAACCGACTTAATGTGGCAGTTACATAAAATCCGCAGACTCCACCGTAAATTACGGTCTCACCGTAATTTACGGTGGTCTTCAATGTGTTACGGTGAAAGTAGTCTGATTTACAGTGAGCTCAAGGCAAGAATCAGGTCCACCGTAAATTTCGGTGGGACCGTAATTTACGGCGACAACCTGTTTGTATCAGAAGTACACGCTCCCCTCGATTGTCCAAGTCGGCCCATGTGCATGCCACAAGTCACGTGATGTATGTGGCGGCCCAATCCAACAATAACGTGCAACCCATAACAATAAAGTCCTCTCCTCTTATTCACGTGTGATGTTGGCCCACTTCAGTATATGCATGTGTTTCTTTTGGCATCATGTGCCTCCCACTTAGCTGCCATCAAAACCTTAAATGTATGCGTGAGATGATGATGATTATTTCTTGACTTTTGTATCCCTCACGTGCATATATATATATTGAGAATGATGACTTGATGTCTTTCACTAAAGATGATGATTGATATTGTTATGTTGACTTCTTGTGTTACTCATTTAATCAATTGATGGTGGCCCCCATGTGAACATGTGCCGCCAAAACACCAATCCCCAAAACGTATGGCTGCCGCAAATTAATGATGATTATATCTTATGTGAGGATGATTGTTAATGTTGTTGACTTTATATTCTTTTCCCCAAGTCTGCATGTGATGTTGATGATGTTTGATGTTACTTTAGAAGTCCACTAAGATAATGATCAATTGATGTCCTGCCTCAATCTCGAAGTCTGCCCCCCTTTTATCCTTTTAATTCCTTGAACCACAAAGTCACATTGCCATTTAATTTCCAACCGTAGCCTACGTGTTCCAATTTAACCGAATTAAGCGATTTACCTGTAAAACACACGAACACTTGTAGTTATCACATTCATGATACATTACCGGGTAAAATATGAGATATGCGCGTATTTAGCTCATTTAAGGGTTGTCCTACGGACCACCCGTCACATCCCCACACTTACCCGTTGCTTGTCCCAAGCAACCCATTTAGAACGATTCAAAACCTAAGTGATCAAACATGCAAACCAAGCTAACTATGTCGTCCTTTTACTAACTTTCAATCATACCACAAGACACACCCCTCACAGAAATCTCTCAGTAACAAGAATTATTAGCATAATGCTAAACCACTCAATGCGTGTGTGTGTGTGCGACAATAAGCTTGTATACAAATCAAGTTTCCTCCTAACAAATATCTAACATGCTTTAGAATCAAAGGGACTTGCGGGTTGTAACGGGGCTAGGTGTCAAGGTAGGAAAATGGTGGAATACATATGAAAGAGCTAATTGATTTGACCCGGTTTTTTTTTTTTTTTCTTTTTCTACTACTACAAAGCAAACACCAAATATAAATACAAAGCTTCTTGACATTCTCAACTCTATTGCAACTAAATACTTCTTTTTGTATTTTTCATTTTTTTTTCTTTTTTTTTTTTTCATATCACATCAAACTAAACAATATATACAAGAACATCAATACTACATACTAAATCTCCTAAACCGGGTCATCTCAATAGGTAAAATTTTGTAGGAAGTAGGCTCGGGTCACAATCGAATGGTCTAAGGCTCAACATGGCTTTCTAAGGACCAAACCCCCACCCCTCACAATACCAAGCTCATATATGTAAAGTATGAGGTCCAACCCACCAATCCCGCACTCTCACACATCTAGACGAGGCTTCCTAAAAGTCCCCCTATCATTTTCAAAAGCATGCTAATTCTAGGATTTAACAAGTATTCACACACAAGTTCTATTAACACACTACACACACCGCCACTCAAACAATGAAATATCAATAACAATCATGTGTGGCTCAAATCCTTACCAAGAAAAGACTAGGAATGGGTGTCGGTGTGTCAAGTGGAACAATATCAAGTTTTCAAATTTTGACAATTTTCGCTTGGCTTCACAAAAATTTTTAAAATTCTCAAAAATTCCCCTCATCCCCACACTTGGGATACATTGTCCCAATGTATGGTTTTGAGGGAAAGATCGCTTCTAACAAAAAACATTAGCTTTCGCTAATTCTCTCAAATCCCAAATTTTTTTTTTTTTTTAATTTTTTTTAACAACTAATACCAATATTTTAATACTAAAGAACATAACAAGACTAAGGAAAGAGTACATTGACCTGGTGAAGTTTGACACAACAGATGTTGTAGATAATCCGACTTCCTATCATCACCTTCACATAACTCTCCGCACATCTTCCCCACACTTATCTAAAAACACCTTGGGTTGCCTCCCAAGCAGCGCTAAAGTTTAGGTCTTCAGCCCGACCGTACCTGATATGTCTCAAGGTGGTCTCAATGCACATTTACCTTTTTCGTTGCTGATGTAAGCACGGTGTTTGATTCTTCTATTGTGTGTGTGCTTTGTCACGTCCCATCTTTCTTTGCAAAATTCTTTAAATCCACATTTTCCTACCGAATTTCCAACAAAAGCTCGGTAGTTTACTCTCCACTTTACTACTTCGTTTTCTGTGCCCAACAAATCCAAACTCTCCCATAAACATAACTTATGAATGAAATCTCCCACATCATGAAGTGCCACCTTCCTAGTTTCTAAACATGCATCCTTAACACTCTTGGTTTCCATAACCACCACAGCCGGAGAGTTGTAATCAACTTTGATTGGTTCATCAAGTAAAAGGCCCTCAACTTTGCTCTCCATAGGTGGTTCCTCCACAATAATTTCAATTGTATATTCCTCATTTGGCCCTAATAATTCAGTTTCAAGTTCGGGAGGACTCACAAACTTTTCTTCTACATCACCCATAGGTGTCATTTGTTCAATCTGCACATATATCCAGTGTTGTTTTGCTTGACGTTTTTCCACTATCGACGTCCCTGGCCTCATCTCTTTCACCTCTTTTGGTAACAAATCATATTTCCATTCCAAAAGTTCTACTCGTTCTTCCATTGACAAATGAGGTTTTGTTAATTCTTTTTCAACATGAACCATGTGTCTCTTTCTCATCATCTCGTCAAGACTTTCAGATTTATGTGACTGATAGTGCAAAGTAGGTTGTTGAGTTACACATTCATAACCATACTGATCAAATGTATACTGAGCATGATAATAGTCTTGATCGTACATCTGAGGGCCTTCATATGAAAGTTGAGAATATTCATCATAATAATCACCGTAATCGTACTCCTCTTGGTAACTCATTTCCGGATCAAATGCCAAAGGTGATAGCTTGTGAGAGCTCCTAGTACGCATGCACCTGTCAATACCTGCACAATAACACACCCAGCGTAAACCAGAAAAATAACAAACTTAAAAAGAAAGAAAATAACACACGTTGCGCACTACTCCCCGGTAACGGCGCCAAAACTTGACGTGTTTGTCGTGGTACACGCAAATTTAATCCCAAAAACAACTATATATAGATAGTGGCAAGTGGGTATCGAACACATGGAGTTTGTGGAATATGTGTTATTTGAAAGTTTGTCTAATTTAACTAAATTAATCTAATTGCAAAAGAAATAAGATTCGAGAGTTTATGTGAGTGAATTGGTTTTAGACTAAATTAAACTAAGTAAATTGCAAGAGAAAAGTTTGGTTGTAAGCAAATTAGAGACAAATGACCATCCTAGATTTCCGGTTTGTTTCGACATTCATATTATCATTCCACTAGAAAGAACTACATAGACATAGCTCATGCGTGATTACTTGCAGTGATGAAAGGGAACTAAGTACTCAGATTCCTAGAACGTGAGGTTGTTACCCGATGATCAATCAACCCTTACCCAATCCTAATTCTACCCATGATATCTCGATTGCCAACGGCACCAAGAACGTATGGTTTCAAACTAGATTAACATAAGAATTAACAAGTTACTAACAAACAATCACACACCATAACAAACCAACCATAAAGATAAGGATTGCTATTCAAGAAATTAGGAAATCAAATACAAAATGTCTCAAACAAACCTTCAATCTAGGACGATCATAAAGTGTTTAGCCACACATGGCTCGAATCAACATCATAACAAAAGTTTCAATGTTCATCCCAATCGAAAACACAAAACAAATGTTAGAAATCGTTTGCAACCAAGTACCAACAGCCAAAATCACCCCTAGGATGCTCCAAAACCGACCAATGATGAGAATATCCCAAAAGACATCATAAAAACCGACTTAATGTGGCAGTTACATAAAATCCGCAGACTCCACCGTAAATTACGGTCTCACCGTAATTTACAGTGGTCTTCAATGTGTTACGGTGAAAGTAGTCTGATTTACGGTGAGCTCAAGGCAAGAATCAGGTCCACCGTAAATTACGGTGGGACCGTAATTTACGGCGACAACCTGTTTGTATCAGAAGTACACGCTCCCCTCGATTGTCCAAGTCGGCCCATGTGCATGCCACAAGTCACGTGATGTATGTGGCGGCCCAATCCAACAATAACGTGCAACCCATAACAATAAAGTCCTCTCCTCTTATTCACGTGTGATGTTGGCCCACTTCAGTATATGCATGTGTTTCTTTTGGCATCATGTGCCTCCCACTTAGCTGCCATCAAAACCTTAAATGTATGCGTGAGATGATGATGATTATTTCTTGACTTTTGTATCCCTCACGTGCATATATATATATTGAGAATGATGACTTGATGTCTTTCACTGAAGATGATGATTGATATTGTTATGTTGACTTCTTGTGTTACTCATTTAATCAATTGATGGTGGCCCCCATGTGAACATGTGCCGCCAAAACACCAATCCCCAAAACGTATGGCTGCCGCAAATTAATGATGATTATATCTTATGTGAGGATGATTGTTAATGTTGTTGACTTTATATTCTTTTCCCCAAGTCTGCATGTGATGTTGATGATGTTTGATGTTACTTTAGAAGTCCACTAAGATAATGATCAATTGATGTCCTGCCTCAATCTCGAAGTCTGCCCCCCTTTTATCCTTTTAATTCCTTGAACCACAAAGTCACATTGCCATTTAATTTCCAACCGTAGCCTACGTGTTCCAATTTAACCGAATTAAGCGATTTACCTGTAAAACACACGAACACTTGTAGTTATCACATTCATGATACAATACCGGGTAAAATATGAGATATGCGCGTATTTAGCTCATTTAAGGGTTGTCCTACGGACCACCCGTCACCATGCACAAGGACAAGTTAAAACGGTGTCTCGAAGATTTAGAGAGACAAGAAAAGCTTAACAGCCTTAGGGCTAAACTGTCTTTCGACACACCTTCCAACCAGGACGAGATAAACCCTAAGAGCAAGAGCAGTGGTAACGACCCACTAGAAACATTCATGACTGCCCTCAGACAGATGTCTTCAGAAGAGAGGGAAGATCTCATCACAGGAAAGAAGCCGAAGGGAAAAGGAAAAGAGAAGGAGAACCAAGGCGGTGACGGTCTGGACCAGCCCTACCTCCCACGGGACTTAGCTGAAGTCTCAAAGTTCACCCGGAGGATTGCAGAAGCACCAATGCCCCCTAAGATGAAGTTACCCCCAAACTTTGACCGATATGATGGGACAAGAGACCCTGAAGATCATCTCCATGCTTTCAGGGGAGCGGGACAACTGGGGCGGTGGCCCATGCCAGTGTGGTGCCACATGTTTGTACAGACCTTGACGGAGGGAGCCCGGCTCTGGTTCGACAGCCTCCCTCCCGGGGGGATTGATAGCTACGAAGAACTGAGTGAAAAGTTCCTGAGAAACTTTGGTGAACAAAGAAAGGTGGTCAAGAACCCAAACGAAATTTTGCACATTAGACAAAGGGACAACGAACGGATAGACCAATACATGGAGAGGTTTGTCAAGGAAAGCATGAACATAAAGGATGTCCCGGAGGTTATGAAGATCAGCGGCTTCATAAACGGATTAAAACATGCACAACTATGCGAGAAACTGGGGGAAGAGTTCCCACACTCATTTGACAATCTCATGGACAGGGTCAGGGCCTTTGTCAGAGGAAAAGATACAGTCAGCAAGGCTAAGGAGACAGATACCCTACCCCGAAGGGTCACCCCGGTCGCCAAACCTTTTGATAAAGGTACACCTTATTCCAAAAAACCTGCTTTTGATAGAATGTTGCATGACAGGGCAAGACCCTCATACTCCCCATATAGACCTCGGGGGAGAGGCCCATCCCCCTACTCTGACAGCTTCACCCCTCTCACCAAGACCCCTAGTGAAATATTGGCCACTGAGAGGGTGAAGAACTCCTTCCCAAGGCCACCACCCATAAAGCCTGGGCCAAAGGCACAACCAAGCGAATATTGTGACTTTCACAAAGGATTTGGTCATAAAACCGATGATTGCATGTACCTAAAGAGGGAAATAGAAGCCGCGGTGAAAACGGGAAAACTGGCCCATTTGGTTAAGGAAATTAAGGAAGGAGGGGGGGATCGCAGAGGGAAAGATGCAAGGGAGCCTGGGAGGGCAGATGTAGATATGATTAGAAGGAGGAACGAATTTGATACCACCAGAAGTGTAAAGGCCAGAATCCTGGGCTCCCCGGACTGCATGAAAGCTCCCATCCTAATGCCACACTTGGAGGAAAGTGAGGTGCAGCGGTTCCCGCTAAACATCTCTCCGGCATAAGCTCCTCCATCTCTCCGGCAAGTTTACTTACTCTCACGCCGGAGCTTGGTCACGGATCCCCCTCCCGGGGCCCTCCGTGACGAGGCTAACGGTTTATTCTTTTGTAGTTACAAGAAACGGGGCATCTCAACGTCAGCGAGGATCCATTGAACGTCAGCCGGGATTTGGGTATTCGACATTGGCGCCATCTGTGGGACATCAGCCTGACCGGTGTCTCCACACTGAACTTCGACGTTAAAGATAACCCGTTTCAGAAACGACGACATGGATACTACACCCGGTTCACACATCACCCAGACAGTACGGAATGACCATGATAAAGTCACAGTAGAAGACATAACTCATGAGGATGAGAACGAGGACCAGGTGGAAATCCTGGAAAAAGAAGAGGCCATCACTCCAGATTTTGTCGCCATGCACAAGGACAAGTTAAAACGGTGCCTCGAAGATTTAGAGAGACAAGAAAAGCTTAACAGCCTTAGGGCTAAACTGTCTTTCGACACACCTTCCAACCAGGACGAGATAAACCCTAAGAGCAAGAGCAGTGGTAACGACCCACTAGAAACATTCATGACTGCCCTCAGACAGATGTCTTCAGAAGAGAGGGAAGATCTCATCACAGGAAAGAAGCCGAAGGGAAAAGGAAAAGAGAAGGAGAACCAAGGCGGTGACGGTCTGGACCAGCCCTACCTCCCACGGGACTTAGCTGAAGTCTCAAAGTTCACCCGGAGGATTGCAGAAGCACCAATGCCCCCTAAGACGAAGTTACCCCCAAACTTTGACCGATATGATGGGACAAGAGACCCTGAAGATCATCTCCATGCTTTCAGGGGAGCAGGACAACTGGGGCGGTGGCCCATGCCAGTGTGGTGCCACATGTTTGTACAGACCTTGACGGAGGGAGCCCGGCTCTGGTTCGACAGCCTCCCTCCCGGGGGGATTGATAGCTACGAAGAACTGAGTGAAAAGTTCCTGAGAAACTTTGGTCAACAAAGAAAGGTGGTCAAGAACCCAAACGAAATTTTGCACATTAGACAAAGGGAGAACGAACGGATAGACCAATACATGGAGAGGTTTGTCAAGGAAAGCATGAACATAAAGGATATCCCGGAGGTTATGAAGATCAGCGGCTTCATAAACGGATTAAAACATGCACAACTATGCGAGAAACTGGGGGAAGAGTTCCCACACTCATTTGACAATCTCATGGACAGGGTCAGGGCCTTTGTCAGAGGAAAAGATACAGTCAGCAAGGCTAAGGAGACAGATACCCTACCCCGAAGGGTCACCCCGGTCGCCAAACCTCTTGATAAAGGTACACCTTATTCCAGAAAACCTCCTTTTGATAGAATGTTGCATGACAGGGCAAGACCCTCATACTCCCCATATAGACCTCGGGGGAGAGGCCCATCCCCCTACTCTGACAGCTTCACCCCTCTCACCAAGACCCCTAGTGAAATATTGGCCACTGAGAGGGTGAAGAACTCCTTCCCAAGGCCACCACCCATAAAGCCTGGGCCAAAGGCACAACCAAGCGAATATTGTGACTTTCACAAAGGATTTGGTCATAAAACCGATGATTGCATGTACCTAAAGAGGGAAATAGAAGTCGCGGTGAAAACGGGAAAACTGGCCCATTTGGTTAAGGAAATTAAGGAAGGAGGGGGGGATCGCAGAGGGAAAGATGCAAGGGAGCCTGGGAGGGCAGATGTAGATATGATTAGAAGGAGGAACGAATTTGATACCACCAGAAGTGAAAGGCCAGAATCCTGGGCTCCCGGACTGCATGAAAGCTCCCATCCTAATGCCACACTTGGAGGAAAGTGAGGTGCAGCGGTTCCCGCTAAACATCTCTCCGGCATAAGCTCCTCCATCTCTCCGGTAAGTTTACTTACTCTCACGCCGGAGCTTGGTCACGGATCCCCCTCCCGGGGCCCTCCGTGACGAGGCTAACGGTTTATTCTTTTGTAGTTACAAGAAACGGGGCATCTCGACGTCAGCGAGGATCCATTGAACGTCAGCCGGGATTTGGGTATTCGACATTGGCGCCATCCGTGGGACATCAGCCTGACCGGTGTCTCCACACTGAACTTCGACGTTAAAGATAACCCGTTTCAGAAACGACGACATGGATACTACACCCGGTTCACACATCACCCAGACAGTACGGAATGACCATGACAAAGTCACAGTAGAAGACATAACTCATGAGGACGAGAACGAGGACCAGGTGGAAATCCTGGAAAAAGAAGAGGCCATCACTCCAGATTTTTTCGCCATGCACAAGGACAAGTTAAAACGGTGTCTCGAAGATTTAGAGAGACAAGAAAAGCTTAACAGCCTTAGGGCTAAACTGTCTTTCGACACACCTTCCAACCAGGACGAGATAAACCCTAAGAGCAAGAGCAGTGGTAACGACCCACTAGAAATATTCATGACTGCCCTCAGACAGATGTCTTCAGAAGAGAGGGAAGATCTCATCACAGGAAAGAAGCCGAAGGGAAAAGGAAAAGAGAAGGAGAACCAAGGCGGTGACGGTCTGGACCAGCCCTACCTCCCACGGGAGTTAGCTGAAGTCTCAAAGTTCATCCGGAGGATTGCAGAAGCACCAATGCCCCTAAGACGAAGTTACCCCCAAACTTTGACCGATATGATGGGACAAGAGACCCTGAAGATCATCTCCATGCTTTCAGGGGAGCGGGAGAACTGGGGCGGTGGCCCATGCCAGTGTGGTGCCACATGTTTGTACAGACCTTGACGGAGGGAGCCTGGCTCTGGTTCGACAGCCTCCCTCCCGGGGGGATTGATAGCTACGAAGAACTGAGTGAAAAGTTCCTGAGAAACTTTGGTCAACAAAGAAAGGTGGTCAAGAACCCAAACGAAATTTTGCACATTAGACAAAGGGACAACGAACGGATAGACCAATACATGGAGAGGTTTTTCAAGGAAAGCATGAACATAAAGTATGTCCCGGAGGTTGTGAAGATCAGCGACTTCATAAACGGATTAAAACAAGCACAACTATGCGAGAAACTGGGGGAAGAGTTCCCACACTCATTTGACAATCTCATGGACAGGGTCAGGGCCTTTGTCAGAGGAAAAGATACAGTCAGCAAGGCTAAGGAGACAGATACCCTACCCCGAAGGGTCACCCCGGTCGCCAAACCTCTTGATAAAGGTACACCTTATTCCAGAAAACCTGCTTTTGATTGAATGTTGTATGATAGGGCAAGACCCTCATACTCCCCATATAGACCTCGGGGGAGAGGCCTATCCCCCTACTCTGACAGCTTCACCCCTCTCACCAAGACCCCTAGTGAAATATTGGCCACTGAGAGGGTGAAGAACTCCTTCCCAAGGCCACCACCCATAAAGCCTGGGCCAAAGGCACAACCAAGCGAATATTGTGACTTTCACAAAGGATTTGGTCATAAAACCGATGATTGCATGTACCTAAAGAGGGAAATAGAAGCCGCGGTGAAAACGGGAAAACTGGCCCATTTGGTTAAGGAAATTAAGGAATGAGGGGGGGATCGCAGAGGGAAAGATGCAAGGGAGCCTGGCAGGGCAGATGTAGATATGAATTGAAGGAGGAACGAATTTGATACCACCAGAAGTGTAAAGGCCAGAATCCTGGGCTCCCCGGACTGCATGAAAGCTCCCATCCTAATGCCACACTTGGAGGAAAGTGAGGTGCAGCTGGCCACAAAGTGGCCAGAATACACGTGGACGGGGGATCTGGGGTAGAGGTTATATACGAGCACTGTTTCCTCAGGTTCGACAGGGATGTAAGAGACAGGCTTGAAGAGGATTCCATCCCTCTAGTAGGATTCAACAACAGTGTGTCACACCCCTTGGGAAAGATCAGACTCCCATTCACAGTTGGGGTAGGGGATCGCGTTCGAACTATAACCATAACTTTCACAGTGGTTCGAGCACCCTCAAAATACAACGCGATCCTGGGAAGACCTGGAATTGGAGACCTGCAAGCATAAGCATCCACCCCACACGGAGCCTTAGTGTTCCAGATGCCAAAGGGCTTGGCTTGGGTAAAGTCCGCATACGAAGTAGTTTCTTTCGTGTCTGAGGGGGAAGCATCTGAGAAGCCCCGGAAAGAGGGGGTCGAGGAATGGGTCCTTTGCGACAGGTTCCCCGAGCAGACGGTTAAAGTAGGAAGTCACCTGAGTGACAAGTGCAAGAGTGCTCTTAAGGAATTGCTCCTTCTCAACATTGATGTGTTTGTATTTCAACATGGAGATATGACAGGGATCCCAAGAAGCCTAATTGAACACCGGCTCAACACGTACACCTGGGCAAAGCCAATAAAGCAGAAAAAACGAAGCATGGGCCCCAGCGAAAGGAGGGCCGCCTGCGAAGAAACCAGGAAGCTGCTCAGAGCCGGAATAGTAAGGGAAGTGAGGTACCCATCTTGGGTTGCTAACCCGGTTATGGTCCTGAAGAAAGACGGAGGGTGGAGGATGTGCATTGACTTCCAAGACCTGAACAAAGCATGTCCCAATGACTGCTATCCCCTCCCTGAGATAGACGTACAAGTGGACTCTTTATCCCAGTATCCCCTGAAGTGCTTCTTGGATGCCTACAAAGGATACCATCAGATTCAAATGTCAGTAGAAGATGAGGAGAAGACCGCCTTCATCACAGACGAAGGGACATTTTGCTATACCAAAATGCCCTTCGGACTCAAGAACGCCGGTGCCACATACCAAAGGTTCATGAATGCCCTCTTCAGGGAACAGCGGGGGAGGAACTTGGAGGTATACGTCGATGACATCGTTATCAAAAGCCTAACCGAGATGGCCATGATAGACGATATAGCTGAAACCCTCCGCACCATGCAAGATGTGAATATGAAGCTAAACCCCGGGAAATGCTGTTTTGGGGTAGAAGAGGGAAAATTCTTGGGGGTAGTAGTCACTAAGGGCGGGATCAAAGCTAACTCGGAGAAAACTCAAGTTGTGGCTGAAATGCGGTCTCCCAGGTCCCTGAAAGACATCCAGCAGCTGAACGGGAGGCTAATCGCATTAAATCGTTTTTTTGTCAAAAGTAGCTGACAGGACTCTCCCCTTCATGAAGGTGCTGAAGGACTGCCTCCAAATAGACAGATTTAAATGGACCTCCGAGGCAGAGGCTGCCTTTCAAGAAATGAAGGCTTACATCTGCAAACTCCCAACATTGGCCACCCCAGTACCCGGGGAGCAACTCCTCTTATATCTGTCCGCCTAAAAAACAACCATAAGTGCGGTCATGATGGTGGAACGGGAGGGAAAGCAGATACCGATATATTTCATCAGTAGAATGCTTAAAGGCCCCGAGGAACGCTACATGCCTCTGGAGAAGTTAGCACTAGCCCTTGTTTTCGCGTCCCGGAGGCTTAGGAGGTATTTCCAAGACCACAAGATCACCTTGATGACTGATCAACCCCTCCAAAAGGTACTCAGGAGGCCGGAGCTGTCGGGGCGGTTGGCTAAATGGGCCGTGGAATTGGGGGAACACTCCTTGGAATTCAAACCCAGGACAGCCATGAAAGGACAAATTCTGGCCGATTTCTTAGCAGAAGTCCCTGAGGATGAGGAAAAAGAACTTCTAAAATGGGAAGCCTTGGAAAAAGAAGAAAAAGAGAAGGAAGACGAGGCTATGTGGAAGCTACTCACAGATGGAGCCTCCAGTGAAGAGGGGAGCAGGGCAGGCGTTACATTGATAAGCCCTGAAGGAGTGGAGTTAACCTACGCCATAAGACTGGATTTCGAGAACACCAACAACACGGCAGAGTATGAGGCCCTCTTAGCAGGGATGAGGCTGGCAGAAAAGATGAAAGCTAAGCATGTGGAGGCCAGTACTGAATCGCAGCTGGTAGTCAGACAATACCGAGGAGAATATGAGGCCAAAGACAACACCATGGCTCAGTACGTGGCAAAGGTCAAAGAAACGGCCAAGGCATTCAAAACTTTTAAGCTGGAATACATCCCCCGCAGGAGAAACAAAAAATCTGATGCCCTCAGTAAGCTAGCCTCAGTAGCATTTGACCACCTGGCCAGAGAAGTCAAAGTGGAAGTCCTGACTTCTCCCTCCCTCAGCGCAAAGGAGGTAGCTATGGTTGAGAATGTACAAGAAACATGGATGACACCAATCGTAAAGTTCCTCCAGGACGGGACACTACCCGAGGGAGACTGGGCGGCTAGGAAGATAAGGGTAAATGCCTTGCAATATGAGATGGTTGATGGAGAACTATACCGGTGGTCATACCTGGGCCCATCCCTGAAGTGTGTTGACATGGAAGAAGCTGAGTATGTGATTAGGGAGATACATGAGGGAATTTGTGGAATGCATTCGGGGCCAAGGACGATAGTAGCAAAGGCAATGAATGCGGGATTCTATTGGCCTCGAATGTACGAAACAGCATCTGAAGAGGTTAAGAAATGTGATAATTTCCAGGTACACGCACCCATGACTCATCGACACAAACACCCGATGATACCAGTCTCAACGTCCTGGCCCTTCCAAAAGTGGGCCATCGACATAGTCGGGCCATTTCCGGAGGGTCCAGGAGGAGTCAAGTACGTGGTGGTTGTTATTGATTATTTTATCAAGTGGATCGAAACAAGGCCCTTGGCAAAAATAACCGGGGAGCAGATGAGGCGATTTGTATTGGACAACATCATCTGCAGGTACGGGGTCCCAAAAGAGCTGGTAAGTGATAACGGTGTCCAATTTGCTGGAAGAACTTTCAAGCCACGGTGCGAACAGATGCACATACAGCAGGTGTTTACCTCCATCACCCATGCCCAAAGCAAAGGACTGGTAGAAAGAGCCAACCAAAGCGTTATCAAGGGAATAAAGGGAAGACTCGGGAGGAAGCAAAAAGGAAGGTTGGAGGAGCTACCGTTTGTACTGTGGGCATACAGGACCACCCCCAAGAACTGCAACGGGGAAACTCCTTTCAGCTTAACTTACGGGACGGAGGCAGTCATCCCGGCTGAGATAGGATCCCCGACTGCAAGGATGAAGCTCAGGGAGGCAGAAAACGAACAAGACCTCCGGATGAACCTGAACTTGCTGGAGGAAAGGAGAGAAGTGGCAGCAGTCAGGGAGGCCAAGTATAAGAAACAGCTAGAAAGCTATTATAATGCCAAGATGAAAAAGCTTAGCCTCTCCCAGGGGATCTGGTCCTAAGAGCAAACGAAGCCAGCCTACAGGAGAACACGGAAAAACTTGGTCCCAATTGGGAAGGGCCCTACCGGGTCATATGGGCAAACGGCAAAGGAAGCTGCAAATTGGAAACACTCCAAGGTAAGGAGGTCCCCAGGACGTGGAACCTCATGCAACTTAGGAAGTACTACATATGAGGGGTCTATCCCCAAGAAAAACGGCCAAGAGCCACTTTTGTAATATTTAACTATTAGTCTGGGGCTCCCCCAAGAACAGATCTTTTGTAACAACTTGTGCTGGAAGTTTAATCCCCCAAGAAGTAAATGACAAACGGACAACTAACCTGTCCTCTTTTGGTAAAATAACAGGTGTTATAACCAGGCAGACGTGCCCAGGAACACTATAAACCTAACCGATAAATGAACACACGTGTATAAGGTATATCAAACATACCAAAAGCCCAGCTGTGGGGCAAAATAGGGTCTAGCTAACCCAAAGAAAGCGGATAAAACAAACCAAAAACATAATCTCACATTATAAACCTGTCCAGCGATCGGCCTCGAACAGACAATCTTGGTTTCTCAAACAAACCATAAATACAACACACTTCTGTAAGCAAACTACAAAAAGAAGTCTGTCTTTATTTATTTGTAAAATAAATATACAAAGAAAAGCCCTAACAACTTTGGCAAAAGCAAAAAGCATACAAAACAACAAACACAACAACTTAGACCAAAGCACATCTTCTTGCAAAACACCCAAGGGTCTTCAGAGAAGCGCCAACTTGATTCCTGGCAAAATCCCCTGCAACATGAAAAACCACAACAAGAAACAAGCAAAAAGCAAGAAAACAACACACAGTCATAAAGTTGCATGATTCGATACCAAGGAGGCCCCCAACACAAAGGACCTCCTTCCAAACAACCAAAAAAAGTTTAAGTATCCTAGGGTAGGCAAGTTATCCAGATTACAACCATATCGAAAGTAATTAATGTTCAGGGATCACGGGGAACCGCCCTCAGAAACAGACTTTGGAGACGAGGGACCAGCAGAGGAAAACAGGGCCTTCAATTCATCTATGGATATCCTGGGATGCTCCAGGATCTTCTTGAGGATGGTCGGGGTCTTGGCACCAAACTCCTGGTCCAGCTTGGACAACCGCTTCTTAGCTTTGGAATTGTAAAGCGGAGTCTCTTTTCTGCCCAGACCTTGGGCAGAGTAAGCATAACCATCCTTTAGACCAACCTGGTAGCCGACATCCCGGTACGCCCTATACACCTCCTCCAAGCCATTTTTAAATTCCTCTGACTTAGCAACGGCGGAAAGAAAGGCCCCGAAGCCCTCAGTGATCAACCAATGTTTCTCCTTGGCCAGTTGCTGGTTATCATCAGAAGTTATCCCATAGTCTGCATACATAGTATTCAGCTGCTCCTGAGAAACGGAGCCAACTTCCTTCAGATGCTTTAACTCAGCAGCCAGTTCATCCTTCTCCTCCACCAGCATCGCCATCTCTCTTTCCCAGGCTCGTTCCTTCCGCTCCAACATGGCTTCAGCCCCCTGGACAAAATACATCATAAAAAATCCACAAAATTGTTGGAAGGAATATATATATAAAAAAAGAAGGGGGGGGGGGGAGAGAAGGAGAAAGGCTATATACCTTCTCCTCCTACAACTTCCTCTCAGCTTCAACCACTCGGCACCTGAGTTCAGCAGCAACAGACTGAGAAGTCTTCAGCTCGCCCTTGAGTCCTTCATTTGCTCTCCTCAAATCGTCAATCCGCTGTAACATGCCAGCACCCCTAAAAAAGATCTCACAAAGAGACATGCTATACTGATCCTCGAAAAGATCATCCCTCAAGGCAGAGTTCACGAATTTATGAGAGGGAGGGACAGCATGACCCAGGAAGTCCCTAGCAGCCTCAGGAGTCCCTATCACCGAGGAGTGAGTTACCTTCCATTTGGGGACATAGGTGAAGGGGATAGCATCGGCAAACAGGGGAGCCAAAGGGGACCGATGAGCAGGACCCTCAGGTTGAGAGGGTCTGCTGGTCCCCGTAGCATGAGGAGGTGAGAGTTCAAAGGCCGAGGTAAAATGAGCCATGCCTACTTCCGGGGTTTTGTCCCGAACACGGGAAGAGGAGGGACCAGTAGGGATCTCTATGGGATCATGAGAACTCCCCTGCACAAGAAGTAAAAGAACATCAGAAACAAAACAAAGATGGGGCAGATAAACAAGAAGAAAAAAGAACTCACCAACAAAGGTGCACTCACAAGACTCGAAGATCTCAGGTGTTTGGACAAAGAACCCTTGACCCCAACAAGGGGAAGTTCGGAAGCAGCCTTCGATGAAGGAGGGGGCTTATGTCCACTGGCACTCCGAAGCCTTTGCCGAATATCACGAGGAGCAGGGGCTGGCTTAGGACTGGTAGCTTTCCTCTTACGAACTAAACGAACCTCCAGAGCTTCATCATCGCTTTGACCAGAATGAGTGACAGGGGCAGGATCAGGGGAACTCTCCTCCCCATCAGAGGAGGTTTCCTCAACCCCTTCCACAGCAACGGAGCCCCCAGCCTGGGCAGACCCCCCGGCAACCTGCATCGCCCCACTCCGGTTCAAGTCCAGATCAACTTCATCACCAACTACAAACTTCACATCCTTGGAATCTCCCTGAAGCAGCCTCCACAAAGTCAACTCTGTGAAGGAAAGACACTAAAGATGACTACACAAATACCAAGAAACAAAAAACAAACAAATGCAGATCCAAGGCAAAAAGATACCTTTTTTACCGAAGAAAGCCTTGGGACGAACAGGGTAGGAGGGACTCAACCCTCCCATGGCCAAAATTCCCTCAGAAAAGGTGAAAGCCCTCGTAGGGTTTTCATACATACGTTTCCACTGAACCGTCTCATTAGCCGATAGGGTAGGAACAGTATCTTCAATAGTGGCGTCGACATCCTTAGGCAATGGGGATTCCGGTATCATGGCGGCGGAGACAAAAATGAACCTACTTTTCCAGTCCTTCGGGTAAGTGGAGGTTGGCATAAAAGTGTAACAGGGTTTCGACACGATGTTCTGTCTTTTGGCAAAAGTAAACCAATCTCCATCGGAGATCAGTTTATAGAACATGCAAAACAAGGGAACTGAAGGTTCACCAGAAATGGCCGCACAAGATAACTCAAAGTGCACCACTCTCATCAGTCCTAGGGGATGCAACTGAGAAAAGTGAACCCCAAAATGACGAAGTAAAGCAACCTTAAAAGGAGAAAGGGGATACCGGACCCCGCAGGAGGAAAATGCCAAGGTATAAAGAGGAATCCTATCTGGCGTGAATGCTGCCGGTTCGTTAGGACCCGGCAGGGTGGGAGAAAACTGCTCAGGAATGTTATATGTCTCGACAAAAGACTTTAAGTCCTTTGCCGTCAAGACAGATTTGATCACAGAACGACCAGAGCGACTCATAATCGGAGAAGAAATGATGATCGGAGGAATTGTGACGGAAGGGAAGAAGGAACCAGAAGGTTTAGAGAAAAGAATTCACAAGTAATGGGGTATTTAAAGAGGGTAACTGACACACAGGAAACCGTCTTGTCGCTCGTCCCTTCAAAATTCAAAAAAGACGCACGTGTCTCAAGGGTATTAATTCCCGCCGTCAGTATTCAGCGAAATGATGGCTAGAAGAAATAGCTAGTTATAACCGATCAGAAGTGGGCCCATATCCGAAGCCCAAAAAAGTAAGCCTTCTTTTCGAACAATTATGATTCAGCCCTGGAACATGAGTCTCGGGTCTCAGAACCAGGGACTAAAGATGACTTGACGACGGGCCAATGGAGAACCCCATTTTTACCCGCTTTGGGCTGTCTTCATACGGGCCCAACAGGATACAAGCCCAACCGGAGTCTAACTTGCCCATTAAGGTTTCTCCATCACAAAACGAGCGGGAAACGAGGAATCAGAGCATGCAGGCCTCCATTAATGACTGATAAGAAGGGTATCATGGCTGGCATTGTACTTCTCCTGCCGAAACATTAAATAACGCTGCCAATCTAACCGTTAGGGGTCAGACACGTGTCTGAGCCCCTCGAAGACTTCCTAAAACCATCGGATCATTTCAACAAATATCTCACATGCAAGATAAGGTCTAAGACTTATATAAGGAGAAAAACGGTAACAAAGAGAGGTATCATCTTCAGACTATCTCATTTACTTCACTCTCATTTACCACTCTCACATTTACTTCCGACCAATATTCTCACACATTAATCACATACACCACATTTATTAGATTCACACCTTTGAAGGAACATTCCGGTGATTATACTCATCGGAATAAGCTCCTCCATCTCTCCGGCAAGTTTACTTACTCTCACGCCGGAGCTTGGTCACGGATCCCCCTCCCGGGGCCCTCCGTGACGAGGCTAACGGTTTATTCTTTTGTAGTTACAAGAAACGGGGCATCTCGACGTCAGCGAGGATCCATTGAACGTCAGCCGGGATTTGGGTATTCGACAAGCATTATATACAACCAAACATATAATCATGCATTTAAGGATTTTTAAACACAAATATGAGTTCACCATAATTACTTTATAGCATGGTTAGATATATATCACCTGTGAAAAAACAACAAAAAACTTTATTTGTAATTTATATAACATCAACACCACATTTGAAATTATAAGTGAAAAACAAGGTAAGCCTAAGTTGGAAAAAAAACTTGCAATTTATGACAGAAAACAAATTAACCTAAGTAACTATTTGTTATCTAGTCATACAACTTTTATAAAAAAAAAAATACATGTATTGTCGATTCACAGCCTTAAAACTTTTGGGCTGTAACAGGACAATCCAAAGGCTGTAAACCAATTCAAGTAGCTACATGTTATAAAAAGACAGCCAAAAAATCTTAACAACTCAATATAATAACCATCAAAACCATTTCTAATTTTCAAGCCATATCTTCACCACGGCGTTTGCGAGAACCTCCGCTTGGAGCATCATAATTTGGATGTTGATGTTCTGACGGACGCCAAGGTTTGTATTTCCGCCATTTCGATTTCTTCTTCTTGAGTTTCATAACCTTATTTAAAAGAGGACTTAACCCCGAAATTTTACCATTTTCCCCAATCATTTCACTAATACCGGCAAGGCCATCACAAGATAACACCTTGGCTATTGCAGCGACGGAGGCTGCAAGTACTGGAGGTAGATCTTTTCCCAGATGCGTGATCTGCACGATATAACTTCAAAAAAACTGATAATAAAAATAAAAATGAAATATATAATAAAAGGATATTAAAATATTCACCTTAAACAATATCGCATCCGACAATCTTTCTCTCAAACAACAAATCTGAGCAGCATCAAGAGCCGTTGACTTAAACGAAAGCCACCTGTCAGCAATCACTTCAACCGCAGTATCAGGATTAGACATAAATTCATCTTCGCGTCTTTCATTATTACCGTCTTCAGAAACCATAACTTTATCATTGTTAATAGGGGCAACAGCAATTTCGGTAGCTAGCAATAACACGGAGAGCGGGCCAATAATACTGCATTTCTTGATAGTGAAACCCATATCACCAAGTGTTACCTCATCGTAAATCACCAACGGATCAACCTTCTTTTTATTAAGGGTTATCCTAGAATTAACCGACTGACGACCCAACATAACCTTCTGCTCATTAACATCACTTATATACCTTTTCGACTTTCCATCAAGAAATAATCTTCCGACCCTAGGATATAAACCCGCAACAATAACAGCGTTAATTATTCCCTTATCTTGAGAGTTTTCACTCAACCTAGATGAATCTTTTGGAATAAATCCATTCGTACAGAGTTCACGTCGAAGTTGCTCACACATTGCAGATAACATCCTCATACCACCAGTAGCCACAAAATATTTATGACAAAACCTGGCTTCTTGACCCCTTTCTTTGGCGTTTTTCCAGCATTCAAAAGCTGCGATTATTGCCAATTGATCACCATGGCCGCCATATAACGACGCCAGCTTCGATTTAGCGACATTTGCTTCCGATTTACCGGCGAGTGACATTGGGAAGATGAAAGGGTCTCTAAAGTCGTTTGCACAAGCTAAAGTCAAAGCCGGGTCAAGGCAGTTCATCGATATAGCGAAAAGAAGCATCTTGATTGTTACTGGGTGAACCGCGATCGAAGCGATTTTCTCACCGAACTCGGTAAGTTCTTCATTAGGTGACAAGGCTCCAACATCTTGAAGAACCGTAATTGCATTATGTATGGCTAGGGAAACAGGCGGGTCCAACGTTTTTTTCAAAAAATCTTCTATTTTGCAATTTGGGTTGAGAAGCTTCACCTGTGCGAAAAGATTAATGAATTAGTTCATAACCAAAATTTGTGATTCCTGTTGATGCATATTTGTGTGGCCGTTACTGTGCGAAAAGGCTAGATCGAGTCTGTACTGTATATGTGATTGTTAGCGTATGTTTAAACATACAGACAGATCAAACGCATGAGTGATAGCATACGTTTGACTGTTTGGCCATACGATTGACAATATTAATCGTAAGGGTCATAAGTTTAAACATGTCAATCACGATGCGTTTGACTGTTCCATTTGTTTAAACACACTCTAACAACCACATATACAGTACAGACTCGATCTAGCCTATTAGCACAGTAACGGCCACACAAATACGCATTTAACAATTCCATCATAACACGTATTTCAATTGTTCTATTAATAATATAATAAACTTAACTATTGATTGTAAACAACTGATAATGTTATAAATGAGTATTACCTGCAAACACAATTCTTCAATAGGTGTTCTCTTAATCTCGGGCTCTTGAAACTCCGCTAGTGAAGCTGCCCGAAGTTTCGAATAAAGATGATAACATATTCCAGGCTGGCACCGCCCTGCCCGTCCTTCTCGTTGCTTCGCATTCGCTTTAGAAATCCAACAAGTTTGTAACGTCGAGACTCTAATAAACGGATCATAACTTTTTTCTTTCGCTCTTCCACTATCAATTACAAAAACGACATCATCAATTGTGACAGACGTTTCCGCTACGTTCGTTGAAAGAACAATTTTCCGGCAACCATGAGGCGGTCTTATAAAAACTTTCTTTTGGTCTATGGACGGGACCATAGAATGGAGAGGCAATATCAAAAACTTGCTAGCATTGTTAAAAAAATTACTCGAGAGTAATTTATCGTTTAATTTTTGTATTTCATCCCACCCCGGAAGAAACACAAGTATGGCCCCTTCTTCGGATTCCGTACATATTTTTCTCAATAATTGTTCGATAAGGATAATATCAACTAATTCGGGATTAACATCTTTCAAATATCTATCGAGTAATCGCTTCTCCTCTTCCGTGTCTAGTTCGGTTGAGTTTAAATGTTTTCGTAAAATCGTGGAAACTTCTTTTTGACCCGCGTGCTGAGCCCACGACAGCGCGGTTTTTCCTTCGTTATCGTGTAAGTGACAATTAGCACCGAAGGAAAGAAGCATGCAGATATCACCGATTCTTCCTTTTCTAGCTAAGATCATTAATGGCGTGACACCTGTCACCGAATGCTGATAATTACTAACGTCTAATCCTTCACCCATTGTAACAATAATGTCTAATAAGAATTCCAGCTCGTCGCTTGACCAAGCTATATTAATAGCCTCATCAAGGGCACGTTTGTAATCTTCGGGTAATTCGGATTTCTCGCTAATTTTTGCATTTGAAGTGCCGTCAAGAGAACGAGCGTTTGTTGACTCTGACTTAACAAGCAAAAGTACATCCTCCAGGTAGAACTTTTTCACCTAAAACACAAATGCAATAAACTCAGTATACAAACTTGAATACGATATATATATATATATATATCGATTCAAAGTAAAGAAAACAAACTTACATCGTAGGTGAACCCCGGTACACATATGATTGGACAGCCTCCAAAGTACTGAGAAAACCGTTCAGCATCGAGTGTAGCACTCATCAATACCTTTCAAAATATGATCGGTTATGTTTTGCATTTTATAATAATCAGAAAAAAAAAAAAAAAGAACCGAAACTAAAAACCTAAAAAAAATATAATGTTTGTTATATATTGATTTAAGAATTGTTAGTATTTATTAAAAAAAATAACATGTTTATCTATCTTTGAATATATCCATTGCCTACAAGAAATAACAAAATTAAACATAAATATTGTTGTAAAAGTAAATGAATTAATAAAAACTATGGAGGAACATAAAAATAGATTAAAGTTAGGTTTATGTGAACAAAATCAATTAAATCTTGGATTACACTTTTTATTTTTGAATCTTACGCAATTTTGTTCCAAAAACCAGAAAAACCAAACTGAACCGTTGCTAAAACTGAAAAATCAAAACCGAATGGCTTTCAATAACCAAAAACTAAACCGTGCACACCCCTAAATTAAAAACTAAAAGAACAAATAAAGATATTTGTACTAACCACCCGTAGATGAGGATAAATGGGAAGTATATCTCTGCAAAAAAAAAGTAATTAGAAAAGGTATATGATAGTGAGTTAACTTTAGAAAAAGTTAAGCTTTTAAAGTAAAACACACCTAATGATTGTTAGCATAAAATCAGAGAATCGGTCCCTTTCATGAATTTCATCCTACAAAAATTCATAGAAACACATCAAATATAGCATGATAAAGGAAAAGTAAAACAATGCGAACACCGAATAATATTTTGATATTAGAATAATACCACAATGATGTGAGTGATGTCAGGAAATGCATCTTTGACCGTCTTCGCTGACTTTTCTTTTCCGGCTAAAGTATTACCAGCATGTACCAAAATCCTCAACAAGACTCCATTCGTGCAAAACACAACAGATGAATGTCTTCCGCCTTTCGTCTCCAACTTTATCTAGGGTTTTTCAGCGTAAACGTTAGGTGTAATAATCGTTGATAAATATGTAAGAATGTAAAACATGTAAAACAAACTACCAATTGGAAAAATGCAAATTGAGTGTAACAACAGAGTCACCAAATACCTTGTATCCAACACTCTGTCCAATAGCTTCACCTCTTTCACTAGCTATTCTTTCAGCAACTACAAAAAAACATAACTTTAAATAATCATAAAAACTAAACAAAAACGTAACTTTAGATAAAGATTTTGACAGATACCTGAAACCGCAGAGATTCTCCGTGGCTGGGTGCAGACTATCTTGCATTCTTCACCTTTACTCCACATATAATCCAACAAATATTGAGGCACCTGCACCAAAATTAACTTATAAGAAGATATATAAATTGAAGAAAAAGTCACATACTTATAATTTTGCATAGGGTGTAAACGAGCCGAGTGGCTCACGAGCTGCTCGAGATCGGCTCGAGAAAAAGCTTGAAACAAGCGGAGCCTTATCGAACCCGAGCCGAGCTTGAGCCTAAAATAAAGCTCGTTTATTTATCGAGCCCGAGCCTGGCATGTGAAGCTCGTCGAGCCTTAGTGTAATAATAGTTTTTATTACTATTTAATAACATTTACCACTTATTTGAAGTTGTCTAGTAAACAAGCCGAGCCGAGCTTATTTAAGCTTGTTTACGAGCCGAACCTGAACCTAAAAATAAGCTTGTTTACGAGCCTAGCCTGAACCTAAAAATAAACTTGTTTAGTAAACGAGCTCAGGCCCGAGCTTCACTTATTGAGCACGTAAGCCTAAACAAGTCCATTATTTATATTATTTGTATTTAATTTATTAATTAATAGATTAAAAATATGCCAAGCTCGAGCTCGAGAAACCACCAATGAGCCGAGATCGAGCTTTAAAACAAAGCTCGAAAGCGCTCATAAGTTAATCGAGCTCAGGCTCGACTCGGCTCATTTTGCATGGCTCGGTAATCTAATTGTGTGAAAAGGATGCCAACCTGTGTTGTCTTCCCACAACCAGTTTCGCCAGATATGAGAACTACCTGGAGAAAGGCAAATAGATACGAAATTATTTTCATTTTTATATCCAAAAAATATAAAAAAAAACAATGTATGATACATAAACCAGATTATTAAACCTGATTGGATTCTACTGTCGATGTAATAACGTCCTTAAAGGATGCAATTGGAAGTTTCGACCTATTTTCAGTGATCTGGAAAGCGAGCATTATATGAGATCTTGAGATCGATGTTGATTATCAAAATTCAAAAGAAAGTATTTTGAAAATGTCGTAAAACAAACCTGTTTTAAGTTGCGATCCGATTGCATCCTGGCAACAAACGACTGAAACTTCTTTTCAACTTGACCCTTTTCCGTCCAAGGTTTACAGAACATATCATCAGTTCTCATTGGTGTGTTATTAGCGTTTTCACTAGATGTGACAGCAATCTTTTCATCCTCTTTGTGATCGCCAGGTGAATAAAAAGAAAAAAAGTCCTTTAAAACTGTTTTCCCCTTTTCTGAAAATGCAAAAGACATGACGGGGCTTTTTACTTCTGTATTGTCTGATTTGGTCTGGGTCTGGGGTTGGGTCCAAGCAGAGCCCTTGGGCTTGCGCTTGACCTTGGCCATGATCTTGTAAAGTGTAACGCGCCTATTAGCCCCTGCTCTAAACACGATCAGGTTCATTAGAGACTGTCCTTGAACTAACAACTAGGGCTGTAAACGAACCTAACGTTCAACGAACAGTTCATGAACCGTTCGGCGGGGTTCGTTTAATAAATGAACAAACACGAACAAAAAATTTTGTTCGTCAAGCTATAAATGAACGAACATGAAGAGAGGTTGCGTTCGTTCGTTTACGTTTGTGAATGTTCGGTAATGTGTTCATTTATGTTCCCTCATTTATGTTCGGATAATTATGTCAACTGTGTTCGAACAATTATGTTAAGTGCTTATTTATTTCTTTGGTGGATTCTTCGTAATCTTTTTTTAATGAATTATGCAGATTTTATTCTAAAATGAATATATGTTTGTAGGTAGGTATTCATTTGTGTTCATAAACGTACTTTGCATTCATCGACGCTCATTAACAGTTCATGAATACGTTCATTTCCTTAATGAACGAACACGAACACGAACAAGAAATCTCATTTGGTAAGCGTTCGTGAACAGTTTATGAACATGCTCATTCCTTAATGAACGAACAGAAACAGGGTCATGTTCGTGTTCGTTCGATTCGTTTACAGCCCTACTAACAATAACAAACAAACGAGTGGCTTTCTAAGCAAAAGCTTATGTTTCCGTACAACTTAAAAAAGGTTTTAAATAATGTTTTAACATATATAACAAGCAATACTCACCCAGAACTTTGTGACTTCATACCCATTGCTCTCCATAACTTGTGCACCTCAGCACGTTCATAGTTTGAAATGCTGGCATCGAATGTATACTCTGAAATCATTAAAAACACAAATAGCATAAATTTCATCCCTGTAGTAAGAAGCATCAACCGCAAATTCGCTATTCAGTTGAAAACAGCATGGCAAAAGAAAACGAGTACATCCCAAAAGCAAAATATAATTTAATCACAGACCACTTACACATCTAACACTTCAAATGAGGTCAAATCTACCAAAAACCATTAAATTAGTCTAACTTATGCTAAAAATCATCCAAACATATATTCTAAGGTTAGAAGTAGTTCTACAAAGTCCAAAACTCCTATAAAGTGCGAGAAGTGGAGTGTCGTTACACACCATCATAAAACACCCAAACCCACTGAGTGAAGATTACTAAAACACCAACGGTCCATAAAAACTTCAAATACACCATCATACAAATATGAATATAAAACACCACATGATAATCGACATAAAACACCATTAGTGCCAGATATTCGAATATTCGACGATTACCATCTAAAAAACCCATAGATAACAGAGTTAGGATTACTAAAACACCATATTCAAACCGGTGCATATATTACTCTAATCTTAAGGCCCACATTACTTTTTACACTTTTTAGACAAAACACACTTTGTAGCCGAAACTCACCCTATATTCTAAATCCTAACTAAACTTAGTTAAAAATAAAAGACTTTTTTTTAACTAATTAACATAACATGAATGATCAACATCCAAACTGAACAATTAGCATTAACTCAAATAAGTAACAAGCAAAGAACTGAAATGAAAGAGTAAATCCATCCTGTCCTGTTGTGGAGATTTATGTTATACCTTTATCATTGGATTTGTGAAAGTCATCAAGTATTTTTTGAAAACGATTCCGGGTCTCATCCGAAATCCTACGGGCTTCTTGCAGTTGCTTTTTATTTTCTTTATTTTTTTCAGCACGAGATCTTTTTTGGGGTCGAGACTCCTCCGGTAATGAGGCAGGTTCCATGGGCTTTTGTTTCCGGTGGAATCTGATCGGAAGCACGTTTGAAACCCTAGTCGGCTGGCTCTGTTGAATGAGAAACCTCACGCTAATGTGTCAAAAGAGTTCCATTTAAAGGAGGGAAAGGAAAGGGAACTAATGTGCCCTATTTCAAGCCTATTCCATTGCTTTGTTATCGAGTAGAATGCTAAAATACTTTCCAAAGGTATATTTTTTTGTCATTTTCATTTTATTGGCAAACTAGACTATAATTTTTTTGTTAACTTTTATCTTTTTTTATCGTTTTCTTCATTTAATTAAAATGTATTACAATATAAAATGATGATTATACTCTTCATTTAAATGAGGAAACAGCAAAAAGGGGATAAGTTAACAAAAAAATTTAACCCAATTTACTAATTGGGTGAAAATGACAACAAAAATGAAACATTAGGGACCCAGATACAAAAGGTTTCATTTTTAGACTAAAGTACCAAAAGTAGACTAAACTCACGAACCATTTTGACAGTTTACTCCTTTGTTATTTAACGTTTACATCATTTTTCGATGGATGTTATTTATTTTTATAAATGACATGTTCTTACTTTATGTTAGAAAAGATCACGAGCGTTAAATTTTTCGGTTAAGTTTTGTCATGTGCAAGGCACATAAAAGTTTCAAAAAGTATAGATTAGATAATGGTCACAAATTAAATTTTAATCCTCCCCTCCTCTGCCACAAAGTCTACTTTTCTGAAAAAATCAAAAAATTAGGTTTAAAGCAGTAACTTGGACTTGATGGAAAGAGGTGGCGGGAGGTAGGTGCAATAACTTACCCTTTTTTGCTCTGATTGTTTATAGATCTTATTAAACGAGCTCTGATTGTTCAAAGATCTGAGCCTCTTTTATAACACATAAAGTACAATTCGTCACATTTCTAAACCTAAAGGACATTCACTGAAAAATGGTGTAGACGTAAATGACGAAAAAGTGTAATTTACTCTAAACTATAAGAACATTCACAACCACACCCTATACACTCCTTTATTTATAGATTATACGGAATAACTTAAAAAACCATTTGAAACACCACCTCATCTCATTCTCTATACTAAAGAACAATCTAAAGAAGACAAAACCAATCCGCTTTCCGGTCTTGGATTACAAGCATGACAGGATAGAAAGATAAGAGGTGATATATATATATATATATATAAACTCTAAAAATAGGTTGCAGATGATTAGATGTATAAATAGGCTAGAGAGGACCAGACTTAGTATGGAAATGAACATAAAAGAACCACTTAGGATGTTATTATCAATATATGAATATGCTTACAATATAGAACATATGTGTATGTAAACAATAGGAAATACAAGATAAATGAAAAGTAGGGAAAATACTTGCTTTATCAACTAAGAGAAAGTATGCAGGAGAAGTTGTTCCCTTTGTATAGAAAGAGTTATATATGAGATATTAGTGGTGGAGTTTTACATTGCCATGAAATGTCTTGAATGGGTGGGAGTTTTCTTATATTCATGGTGGATGATAGGCTTTGATGGGCTTTCTAATTGTGGGCCACATTAAGCCTAATGGGCCTATCATAGTTCAAGTCCCTCTTATGTCTTTGTGTGGGCCACCTTAAGTCTAATGGGCGTGTCATAATCGAAGTCCTTCTTATGTCCAGTTGGCTTTAAAGGAGGAGGAGGAATCACCTCTTCGTACGTTGGCTACTCCTTTAGGGGATAAAACTTTGATGTTGCTCTGGGGAGGAAACCCCGTTGCTGCTCCTAGGAAGGTAATCTTGCTTCTAAACTTGGGAAGGAGAAGAAATGTTTCTTCTTGCTCCCGTCATCAGCCCCCCAATATAGTATGATGTATTTTTAACTACATTATGCTAGACTCGTAGTCTTCATGATCTCTGTACTTTTCTTCATATGTAGTCATCGTTGAATCTTAGGTGGATCAAGTGACTTTGTCTTCACATATTTTGATTTATTAAGTCTTTCGAGTACCTTGTATTCACATATGAGGTGTGAGTGTGGTTTACACATGTATCTCCTTTGATACCTGAAAATCTAACAGGAATGGTCTCCTCCTTGGAGTAATACTTTCATGTTTGAAAAGTCAACAAGAGAGGTCTCTTCCAGGCTTGAAGTACTACTTCATATCTGAAAAGTCAATAGGATAGGTCCCTTCCAAGCTTGACGTACTGCTTCAAATCTAAAAGGCCAACATGAGAGGTCCCCCTCCTTGGAGTACGTTTTTTTTTCATAGCTTTGGGGCAACTGGCTTGGCATTATCAATTGGTAACAATGACTTATGCTTTTCCAGGTCCTTATCCTCTAGCACAAGGATAGAAGCATACCTTTCCTAGGCATCCTTGACTATCATAACCTATATCTTCATTAGAATTGACACACATCTTTATTTGAATGAGCCAAGGGAGGAATCATCCCCTCATTCCTTGTGTGCTTCGGTGGTCTTGTAGGTTATTAACCAACTACTTAAGCTTTGTATGATGTAACTTTTGACTCTTATGGTAGGACTTTCAGTATTTTAACAACTTTTGTTGTTTCTTGCTTGTAATTTTTTTGGAAAATATGTTACCTTTGTTTTCTTGTCTAAAAATCCTATATGACTTGGTACGAGGAAAAAAGTTATTTGTTGCTTGGCAAGGTGGAAAAGTATTGCTATGTTGATTGGGTGTTGCTGAGCGAAGACGATACGGAGGAGATGATATGCATCTTTGTGTTCAAAAACATTCGTATAATCACAAGACTCCAAATTCACGTCTTGTCCCGACCTCTAAAAACTCGTCTATCCTTACATCACATGTAGGAAATCCATTGAAATAATGACCACGTTTCGCCAATTTCAAACATTAGTTCATCATAATATTATAATTCAACTGGTTTTTATACCAATTGACATGAATTGTACAAGCACTATGAAATAAATTACATTTTTTTAACGGAAAAAAACTTCTATATATCATATTGAAAACCGGGCCAGCCAGAAAGAAACTGAAAACCTGAGCAAACACGCACTAAGTTATTACATCACGAAGGTTGGCATCTAGCCACCTATCCCAATTAAGTACCACATTAAATTTAGATCTACATTTAACCCAAAGAAACGATTTCATCTTAATCTCCTCGACGACCTTTGCAACCAGAATGTTGCAACCTTCGAATTCTTTGGCGTTTCTCGCTTTCCAGATTTGCCACAATGTTTCCATGAAGACTACAGTGACCACTTTCTTCCAATCTCTTGACCCGGTCAGATTCTGCAAAAGACCCCAGACCTTGTTGCATGAAAACTCCCCATGGGGAATGGGGATTTTAAGCCACACTAAAACTTGCCACTACAACCGTACATGAAGCCACCATGTGAATCACTTAAGCCAACCATTATGAATCCGTACACCCCTCACGGCTAGCTCTTTTTTTACCGGAATCTTATTTTAACGACGCGTGCCACGTGAAGAAGTTTATTTTTGGGGAGCCCAACTGTTCCACAAAGGCCAACTGCCACCATTATCTTCGTTATTTACGGTCGCTATCAAATTTTGAACAAAATCCTTGGACAACTCATCACCCAAAGGGTTATTCCAAACCCACCTGTCTTTATTTGAGTTTATGACAATTTGCTCCAGCAGTTTCCAAATAAATTACATGAGATGATGGTTGACGAGCCCTGCTAAATAAAAATATATAAATCATTAAGGCCTACAACAAGATAACAACCCCATAGCAGAATTCATTAAGGTCACACAATAAAAAAATGTTCCCATATTAAAACCATAGATATCACAGTAAATAAAAAAACATATACTTGCATCAGATCAATGTGGTTGTAGGATCGAGAAACGACCAATACGAGTCGATCAGAAGAGTTCTTGATCTAATCAAAGGCGGAATTCAGAGATTAGATTTTCGTTCAGCTTGATATTCACTATTAATTGTCTCTTGTATTGATTAGAACACGTTTACAGACTTGGAGACACTTCGGCCGAGCTTTGCTACCGGAATCCAAAAGTTACAAATGAAAGACATGAGCTCACTATTTATAGGCAGGCCAGTCCACATGAACTGGACATTGCCACTTCATGTGAAGTGGCCACTTCATGTGAAGTGGCCACTTCACATGAACTGGACACTACCACTTCATACGAACTGGCATTTCGCCACTTCACATGAACTGGATCTTCCAGTTCGTGTGAACTGGTCCAACAACCCTAAAAACCTATTTTCTAGGCTACTGAGCTCCGATCTATCCTATCTAGACACACGACTCGATACAAGACGAAGTCAGCAGACATATGCACCAACAGACTCCCCCTTGGATGTTGATGAGTCTTTGGCACGCTGGTCTTCAATCTTGATCAGTCTTCTCTCTCTTTTCCAAAATATCTGACACTGTAAGCTTCCATCCATCTTTCTCTTCTTCTCTTTCTTGACCACAACCTGGTTTTCCAAACTTTACTCCAGGATTTGAATCTGGCTCTTCACAGGTTCAGAATGTCTTCTGGCTTTCCGTAGCTACAGGATCTGAAACATGGCTTTTTCATATTCAGGCTCCCCCTTTCAATCAGCTGGGATCGCAGTCTGGAATTTTCCTGCACATGCTCTACCCAAAAGTAAATTCACAATTTTTAAGAATTTAAGAATTTTAGAATCCACTTGGTAGAGATCGATTGTAAGATCATATCACAACCACAATTAGTTATGATCTCTATTAAACCACTTGTCTTTATAATCATCAAAAATTTGGTCTTAAATTAATGAACCATTTAAACATTTCAAAATCATTTCACACAAACTCTCCCAAACCTGCTGTTCATCATATTTAGCACTTGAAATTTTGAAACTCAGCTTTCCAACATCAGTTGTCGAAAATAAGAAGAAATAAAATCTTTTTTATTTTCAAAAATTTATGCTAAAACACACTTAAACTCTTTTTGAAATTTTCTTTAATGAAAAGCAGTAAAGAAATATATACAGACAATATTTTTGTGAGTTTGTGTAAGAGGATCATATCAGTTTTCGAGACAAATCACTAGCACCGTTGAGCTTTAAACACTTTAAGTTCTAAACGATTCACTTAGATTGTCAGTATACTGATCCACTTAAATTTTCACACAAAGTTCAATTGTTTCGAGATACGAGATTTAGTGTTTTAATGTACTAAATTTATTCGCGTGTACCACCTCAGAATATACTCCCGTATCCAGACTCCTATATTCAGTCTTACAGGTGAATGTACACTAATGATATATGTAAGGGGTTAAATGCGAGACCATGAGAGCTCAGGCTATTGCTTCCGCAAAATCAGAGAGATGATGGTTCGACTTTAGGTGGGTCCCCCTTGGGGATCTTCGTTTCAACAACACATGATTAGCATTTTTCAATGTTTCATCATTTTTTATGCTGAGGGTGGGCTTTAAGATTAAAGCAATGTAAAGTATTATACGAGGACTAGGCTATTGCTCTCGCAAAATCAGAAGTCCATGTATAATACCCCAGATATCATCACGCACAAAGACCTAGTATGTCAGAAATAGAAAGCCCTTCAAACAAGATTTCGGGGGCTACCCATATATCCGAGAGATGTTCCCCACGAAATAAGTGAGCAATGATATTTAGATTTATATCTCGAAAACAATCTACTAAGCGTGTAAAAACCTACTGGCATATCATCAGTGAGACCGTTTATCACATATTTAACTTTTCCAATTCTTTAGCATGTTGTGACTGTCTACTGATGTACTATCATTTCCTCTTTTTCACAACAAAACTCAATTTTGAATTTTTCGATGTTTTTGGCCTTTTAGATTTTATCATGTTTTTGTATTTTTCAAAATTTCAAAATTTTCTAAATTTTTTACTCCCCCTAAAATCAAAATATGTTTCAATTTTGATTTTCTGAGAAAAATTTTGAAAATAAACGCAATAAACTGTACAAATAAACTGACAAACTGATGTGAATTGCTTCAAATCGCCATCCACTTGGCATAAACAATCAGAACTCCCCCTGACAACAAACTATTTTCCCATAAAGATTTCAAAACACTTAAGTTTGTTTTAATCAAAATGGTTTTTCCGGAAAATTAGTTTTGAAGGGGTTTCATCACATTGTTCTTTCAACCACTTGTAAAATGTAACACTTTAGGTATATTTTTACCACTTATAAGAAAGATGTTGATTCATGCTCCACGATTACCAACTTGGGAGCTCCGGCAAGTCAGAATTTTAAGTAGAGAATGTTGTCACCCAAGCCTGACCAGTCTTGGGTGATTCCGAGTTCTTTTCACTCGGTGGGTAACTCAACCTCTTTGATTCATAAAATTCTTTTGCTCCTTTTACCTTTCCATCGACAATCTTTCCAAAAATATATTTCACATTTCCATTAAAAGCCTTTTCAGAATCAAATTCTTCTTTACCAGAGAAGAATTGATCTGAGATCTCAATCTTTCCAACTTTTAACTTCAAGTTTTCTTTTGACAATGGTGGAAAGTTTTCATCGTTCATTTCTGGAACGGAATTCTCAACATTTTTCACAACAAAAGACTCCTCTGACTTTGACGAGTCAGATTCATTGTCAGAACTAGTTTCAGATTTAACAACCCACTTTTGTTTATTCAAATCAACTCTTCTTTTGTAAAAACGTTTCGAACTTTCACCAATTTCGAAAGTCGAATTTTTGAAAACTTTAAATTTCTCTGTTGGTTGTTTCTTATCATCAACACATTTCTCCATTTTAGAGTTAGAAGAAACTCCCTGTTTTGTGTTATTGGACTTTGGACAATTCCAAGCAATGTGTCCAACTTCTTGACATTTGAAACAGGTTCTTCGTTCAACTCTCTTCTCAGATTTGTTCACCACATTCTTTTTCTTCTCAGCAAGAAACTCTTTGTTTGACTGTTTCCATAATGATTTCTACTTTTCTTCTTCTGAAGAAGCACCTGAAACAAATACAGTTTTTGATTTATAAATTTTCTCATTTTTATAATTTTCTGGAAGAATAAAACCAAGACCTTTCTTTTTAAAATTACCGTTATGGTTTGGTTTCTTTTGATAACCAGAACCAAAACTGTAACCCATTTTCTTGTTCAATCTTTGTTGAACTCTTGAAGTGTATTTTTTAGGTTTTTCAGTAAGATTTACATCTTTTATTTCAGAAATATTAATTTCTGTTAATTTGAAAACCTGTTTGATATGTTCAGTTTTTACACTTCTTATTGGAAATTCTTCATCAGAAAATAACTTGTCAGAATCATTCAAAGTATATGCTACTTTGAATGTTTCGATGCGAATGTGTATCGATTGGAAATTCTTCATCAATAAAGGATTCATACAACCTAGTTCATCCCCTTGGGGAGCACCAGTGTTGTTCGTAAAGAAGAAAGATGGTTCGATGCGAATGTGTATCGATTATAGGGAATTGAATAAGGTTACAATTAAGAATCGATACCCATTACCTAGGATTGATCATCTTTTTGATCAACTTCAGGGGGCTAGATATTTTTCTAAGATAGATTTACGCTCCGGATATCATCAATTAAAGGTACAAGAAGAAGACATACCTAAAACTGCTTTCAGAACTAGATATGGTCATTACGAGTTTACAGTCATGCCCTTTGGATTAACAAATGCCCCTGCAGCATTTATGGACATGGTGAAAAGGATCTGTAAACCGTACTTGGATAAATTTGTAATCGTCTTCATCGACGACATACTTATTTATTCCAAAAGCCAGGAAGAACATTGTGAGCACCTGCATACACTCTTAACTTTGTTAAGAAAGGAAAGGCTTTACGCCAAATTCTCGAAGTGTGAATTTTGGCTACAGGAGGTGCAATTTTTAGGTCACATGGTGAATCACGAAGGTGTTCATGTAGATCCCTCCAAGATAGAAGCAATCACCAAATGGAAGGTCCCGCAATCAGCTACGGAAGTTAGAAGTTTTCTAGGATTAGCTGGGTACTATAGGCGCTTTATTAAAGATTTCTCTAAGATAGTTGTGCCATTAACTAAGCTAACCTGTAAAACAATTAAGTTTGAATGGGGACCTAAGCAAGAAGAGGCTTTTAGGATTTTAAAACAAAGGTTAACCAACACCCCAATCCTTGCCTTACCAGAAGAGACAGAAGATTTTGAAGTATACTGTGATGCTTCTAAGCTAGGATTAGGATCTGTGTTAATGCAACGCAAGAAGGTAATTGCGTATGCTTCAAGGCAATTGAAAAAGCACGAGGAAAACTATACGACGCATGACTTAGAATTAGGGTCGATAATTTTTGCCCTTAAGATTTGGAGACATTATCTGTATGGAAGTAAGTTTACTGTTTATACAGATCATAAAAGCTTAAAGTACATATTTGGGCAAAAATAATTAAACACGAGGCAAAGAAGATGGATGGAAATTCTAAGTGACTACGACTGTGATATTCAATATCACGAAGGAAAAACAAATGTAGTAGCAGATGCCTTAAGTCGTAAGTATCATGAGAAACAACGACGAGTTCGTGCTCTTAGATTAAGTTTACAATTAGACTTAATGGAACAATTAAAGAATGTTCGGGAAGCAGCAATCAAGGATGATGCTGAAGGAATGAAAGGAAGAATAAAGGAATTAGAACAAGGAAGTGATGGAATTTGGAGATTCCATAAGAAAAGGATTTGGGTGCCTAAGCAAGGAAAATTAAGAAATAAGATTTTAGAAGAAGCCCATAAATCTAGGTATACCATGCACCCTGGAAATAATAAAATGTACCAAGATTTAAGAAATAACTTCTGGTGGATAGGAATGAAAAAGGATATAGCTAAATATGTATCTAAGTGTCTTACTTGTTCACAAGTTAAGGCAGAACACCAAAAACCTTCAGGGTTACTTCAACAATTAGAAATGCATGTTTGGAAATGGGAACTAATAACCATGGATTTTGTTACTAAGTTGCCCAAAACCAGAAAAAGGAACAACACAATTTGGGTAATTGTGGATCAATTAACCAAATCAGCTCATTTCCTACCCATGAAAGAAACCTTTAGCATGGAAAGGTTAGCAAAATTATACGTAGGCGAAGTAGTATCCTTACATGGAGTCCCACTCTCTATTGTATCTGATAGAGATAGTCGGTTCACTTCGCATCTCTGGACTAGTTTCCAGGAAGCAATGGGAACACGATTGAATTTAAGTACTGCATACCATCCCCAAACAGACGGACAAAGTGAAAGGACGATTCAAACCCTGGAAGACATGCTCAGCGCATGTGTGATAGACTTTGGTGGAAACTGGGATGACAATCTACCCTTAATTGAATTCTCCTATAATAATAGTTATCATGCAAGCATTGAAGCTGCCCCATTTGAAGTACTGTATGGACGAAAGTGTAGAACTCCAGTTTGTTGGGCAGAAATAGGAGAAAGCCAATTATCAGGTCCTGAAATTGTACAAGAAACCACCGATAAAATCACTCAAATCAAGGAAAGACTAAAGACGGCTTGCCAGAAAAGTTATGCAGACAATAGACGCAAGCCGCTAGAATTTCAAGTTGGAGACAAGGTACTCTTGAAAGTTTCTCCTTGGAAAGGAGTAGTTCGGTTCGGTAAAAAGGGAAAGTTAAGTCCAAGGTACGTAGGACCATTCCCAGTAATCCAGCGAATAGGACCAGTTGCCTATCGCTTACAACTACCAGAAGAACTAGCTGGGGTACATGACGTATTTCATGTATCCAACCTCAAGAAATCTCTATCTGACGAATCCCTGGTAGTACCTCTTCAAGATATAGAGGTAAATGAAAAGTTAAAATTTGTTGAGAAGCCACTGCAGATAGAAAACAGAAAGGTCAAGTTTCTCAAGCACAAACGACTAGTGCTGGTCAAAGTCAAATGGGATTCAAGGAGAGGACCGGAATACACTTGGGAACTGGAATCAGAAATGAAACGAAAATATCCCTACTTGTTCCAGTGAATCTCCAGGACGAGATTTTTATTAAGGTGGGGAGGATGTAACAACTCTCATAAAAAATTGTTACTTATTATTTTATTCTGTCCATTAGGAAACCCTAATTGAGACCCCCAAGTGATATTGCATGACCCCTAAAATTTTCAGAACAATCAGAACTAGGATCAGGGCCCCTAAAACTCAGGGGGGGTATTCCCTAATTGGTATTATCTAAACAGTTCGCTGTAGAAATCGAATTTTATCGAACAGTCGACTCACCCATGCTACAAACAGACGTGACTACCCTATGCTAAAAGTGACCCGTCGCGCCACGCGCGGGAGCCAGGTGTCCCTGGCGCGCCACGCGACGGGGACCATTTTCCAGCATATAAATGAGGGGCTTGGCACTTGAAATTTGGCGTTGGTTCGACGTAAAAACTTGTTTCCTACACTAAGATATCGTCTGTTTACTTCAAAACACACACAATCACGAAATTCTGCCGCGATAACAGGGTAATAACTCGATCACTGCTACGATTTAATGTCCGATCGATAAAAACCAATCCGATGGATGTTTAAGTGATGCCCGTATTTGGGCTATACTTTGTCATTTGTCGTGAAGGTTTTGGATCTCGTGAGTTGTCGTAAAAGTTGTATTAAGTTACTGACCTAGTTTTCATGTGCATTGTTATTTGAATTAGGTTAACCAGGCTAAAATCATTAGGCTAAACGCTGCCCGTCTAAATCTGCAATGTGAGTCATTCTTTTTTTTTTTTATCAAATTGCTTTACAAAACCCTATTTATTTTCAAAGTTATAATTACAGGGATCAAGTCTTTGTAATCTTCAATTACTGCCGGTATGTGGGGTTTTGTATACATTACTTGATACACGTCACCATTGGACAACGGGTTAGCCAATGGGTGATCTGACCATAGTCACAGATACAGTTGAGTGACAAATACCGATTTGGGGTAATTGGTTGATAGAAACAATGTAATCACCCTTAATACTGTATATTATAACAATGTGTCGTTTTGTGCAACTTGAGTGACTCGCCAGTATTTCCCTGCTGATAAAACCTTTTTAGAATATGTTTCAGGTGATCTGCTGTGATCAAGGAAAAAAGTGCCGCGTAGCACTACAAGCTTGAAGAGTGGCTCAATAAAATAAAGAAACATGTTTTTTGTAAAACAGGGGATTTCCGTGAGAAATTACCTTTATTGTAAATTATGGGTGTTATTCACAACTTGTGAAATAAATAAATTGGACATTTTCAAGTTTTAAAAGATCCTGTTAAACTTTCGCTGTCAACTCAATTAATAAATACCACGGGTTTTCTGTCCCGCGGCTCCTGGACCGGGTCATACCGGGACGGGGGCCGTGACACCATCCCCTCTTTTAATGTTATTTTCACGAAATTAGTAAAATAACGTTAAATTACTGCACTTTCACTTTTGCCCCTGAGCGCCCACACATATATACATTATATATTTTACTTCAAGAATATTTTCATAAGTTTTTATGTATAAACAATTTTTTAATATTCTTTTATAAAGAGTGCATCACATACATGATGCGCTCACATCACGCGTCACACATCAGATTTTTAGACCAAATGCATCGGAGCGCATCACGCAATTTAAACCAAGGTGTGTAGTTGTTACTTGTACATTTGTATTACACCTTACTGTTACATAGCTTACTTGTTTACATCGTAGTTATATCTTTCTATCCTCTTATATACATCAATCAACTTTACGATTTCAACAGTTGGTGGTAAACAAAGAAATCTAATGACTAGCATAACAAATTTTGTCATGATTACACTTGATGATACAAACTACTCGACTTGGAAACATCAACTCATCAATGTTTTTGAAGACCTTAGATCCGCTTCATTTTATCAACAAAAATGTACTCGTTCCTGAGTTTAACATGATATTGCTTAATATTGAAAATAAAGACCTAAAACAGAATTTCAATCAATTGAAATCAAAATTACTGACCTACGAGGCTCGTCTTGCTCAACATACCATCGTTATACCACCAAAAAACATGAAAATGAACCTGTAAAGAAAGTTGAATTATTATAGGGTTAAAATGAAACCCTAGTTTCAATTTCAAGATTAAACATCCATCTGTTCATCTTTGTTCCTGAAGCGTGAATGTCTCTAATTGAACAAAGTTTAAAAAAATAAGGGCAGAATTCATTAACCAATACCATGAGTAGCACCATCAGATGAATATACACCAAACCTTTTGTTCAAATTTGATTTAACTAGAGTTTCTACAGGGATTCAAATAATATGTGTCACACCCCAACCGATGGCGGAAACATCGGGGTGCGACACTGAGCGAAACATATTGTTCAGGAGAAATCCATAACAACTAAATTACCAGATATTTAAATATTATGTCCCATACCAAAACTGTAACACCTCTCAAAATCATGACCAATATTGTAAAGACACGTGTCATGGACTTTAAACGTGTAATGGTTTGATCTAGAGGGACTGAAATTGTCAAACAATGTAAACATGTTAGTGAAAGGGATCCAAAGTGTCAACATGCCATTCTTGTGCCTCTGATTAACCTCATATGATGTTCGTATTCTTTAATGAATAATTTATCGAACAATAGAAGTCGTTTGTGTTAAAAATAAGGATCTTATGAAACATAGGGGTTAAAAGTGTCAACATGTTGAAAGTAACCTCTGAGTGACCTTTTAACGATCCCAAAAACATTGTGATAATCTATTTTGATCCCAAGAATAACGGATATTAAATTCATGAAGTTTCAACGCACATAAATAAGATCTGAAAGTTGCCTGGGAGACAACAAATAAGATCATACAAATCCATAATCGATTGTAGGTTGCCAGTATAGGGCAGGAAATCAAGGAGTTATGAAAATAGCAAACTTCCTAAGTTCTTGTTAAGGAATAAGGTTTAACAAAAGATATCACCCAGGAAGGGTGTACCAAATTTGTTAAATTATAAGGCTAGTTAAGCTCTGAATATATGGAAATCATTCGAAGGAAATCGAATGTATCAAGATCAAGTAGCTTGTAAGCTAAAACCTATTTAAGGAGTTTGACGGAGCTCGAAATACATTGCACACTAGTGACTGGAGGATGTGTTCCGCAAATAAGTCAAGAAGCACTATCACATAATGATAAGCAGAATTATGATGTGATGAGCATCCTGTATCGATTGAGGATTGACAGGTCAAGAAGCTCCAAAAGGATACATACGCCTAATATAAGAGTCACTTTGGGAGCTTGGAAAGACTCCAGATATGTCATAGAAGTTAAGTCCATTATACTTCCATCATTTTAACAAATCTCGAGGTCGAGATTTCTTTTAAGGGGGTGAGGATGTAACACCTCGAAAATTTACGTCCTATAATGTCTTGACACGTGTCATAACCTTTGAACGTGTGAAAGAATGTTCTTGAAGGACTAAAGTTGACAAACAATGAAACTGTGTAAATATAAGGGTTCAAGACATTAACAATGAATAAATATACTTTACAATAACCCTACATGATGCTTATAACCTTAAACGAATGGATCATGGATCATACGAAGCGAATTGTGAAAGAAAGTGAGAGATTACAAACTACAGGGGTTAAATGTGTCAACATGTTAAGATATACCTCTGAGTGACCTTTTAGCAAACCCGAAGCTTTGTAACGATAAATTATGCTCACTAGAATGTGTGATAAAAATTTCACCAAGTTTCGATATCGTATGAGAAAATTATGATAGAATTCGTATTCGAAGGGTTAAAAGTGTAAACGTTGAAATTCACGACTTTTCGGGTGATTAAAGGTTAGCCAAGGACTTAACAAAGATAATATAAGTCTTGAAGCCCTTATAAATCAATTTAGAGGGCTTATAATGCAAGAATTAAAGTGAAAGCGACGTTTAGGAGGACCGGGGACTGAAAATGCAATAACTGAAAACTTGAAACCTGAAGACAAGTCTCAGGCGGCCCGCGTACGAATTAACAATATCTCAAGCGGGCCGCGTCCCACCTGCAGATGCAGAAACTCTTCACAGCTGCCTGTACAGCCGGTTTAACCGACTTAACTTTCCATTTTTCGATTATAGGGGCTTGTTTGATGCCTTATACTAGCCAAGGGACACTTGGGATGATCCCATAACACTTGTAGACTATGTTTGGCATGATCTTGATCAATCTAAACCCACTATATAAGAACCCACTTTGTGCAAACTTTTGATCATTCATTCTCAATCATCTCCTGGTCATTTCTGGAACACAAGGACCATCCTCAAGCATTCCAAATCGTTCATAGGACTTGTGTAAGTATCCTCAACCTTCCTTGTTTAAGTTTTGATTAGTTTATAGCCTAGAAGTCAAACCGTCGTAATTACGGTTTGACTTAACGATTAATCGCTAACGGTCCAGCCATTAGGCAAACTTAAGATAGTTATAAGTTGGTATTTATGTGGGCTTTAAACCCTTAAAAGGGCACCCACTGATACCCGTTCTAACTAGGTCGTTTGTCGAGTCAAAGAAGATTAGAAAAAGTCAACAGAATTGTAAACTTGGATTTAACGCATAATTAGCGATGTAAAAGGCGTATAATATATTTTATCATTCATATAACCTGTTAATAAGTATAAGAACTTGTCTAAGCTTGTTTGATTCGACAACTTTCTGTTTTGAACCGATTCGGAACCGAAAGACGCAAAAGTTTGACTTTTGCTTTGACCTCAGTTCTGACCCGGTTTAGATAGGTTTAGGCATGCCTTAAAGTTCCATTAGGACCTAGTTACATGTTGGTACAACCCTCTGCGTTTATACCACTTGGAACCTCGATTGTCCGACGTTTCCGTTAATTGCTTAAATAGTGACCATAATGCCCTTATGACCATACAACGAGAATTTTGGAAATGTGAAAGTACAATAATCTTTGTTACTGATTATAAAACATGTCCCTAAATTTTCACATCAGTCGGAGGTCTAGATTAGGAGTTATGCTTAATGACGTAATTATAACGCTTCTTAGTAATTAATCGGCGTCATTAGCGTAAAGCCTATCTAAACCCCATTTTTGACACCAAACCTTTTACCCACTGATGTAATATAATATTTTGGGATTTTTGAAGATTTTTAATTATTTTTAAACTGATCATAAGCTAGGATTAGTACCTTGATTCGGTAAATACCGATTATACCCTTTTTCGGCCATAAAATGAGTTTTACAAGTCCTTTTGCTACCAATCCAATTGCTACTGATTTTAAATAATAAATGAAGTGTTTTGAACCTTGTAAACTGACCTGGAAACTCAGAATACTATTTTAACCCGTAAATCGCTTAAACTAGCGTTATACGCGTATTAAGCGCATAGTAAGGGTTTAAAACCATTTTGCCACATAGGACTTAACACCAACTGATATACCAAGTTAAAATAAACTATTTTACTGATTTATTCACACCCGGATCACAGAAGCTTAATTGATCCCTTATATAATCTTTAAAATGACCAAAATACCCCTAAGGGGCTTAATATGAGATTAAACTCGTTTTGGGCATAATGGAAGGTATCCTACTGATATCACAACATATTTAAGGCATGTTAGCTTAGGAAACATGTTTAGGACTCTTATGGTTACCCGTAACGCTTCATACGCGTTCGGTTCGGTTTATGTAACTAGTTTACATAAATTAGCCGAAACGGGTCAAACCTTATCGGTTTTATCTCAAAATCCAGAATGTGTATAATATACCCATATTATACAAGTCTCCGAACTTGTCGGGTCTAAATCACATTCTATTCCAGTCTTCGCCTTATCATGCGTTTGAACCGTATCTTTATCTCGAAAACTAATCGGTCTAAGTCAAGGCTTAATTTTAAGACCCGTTAGGATTCTAATAGGTTATTAAAAATCTTCGTTCCAGATTTAGGAGCCCAGTAAAAGCTATCTGTACTTGCTGATTTGATACGACTGGGATTGAATTTATATTTAGCTCAGGTAAATACTTTTAACTTATTTCCCTATACGGGCTTGGGGTACGGTATATAAAATACCGCTTGGTCGGACATTGAATCTTTAATTGTATGATGGTTAAAGTATTGAGATGTTTCGTTTAAATTGTTTTGTTTGCTTAAAGCCTTTGGGGGTTAATGACCGTGTCCCGGATATCCCTGGTATCATTTTACGAAATGGCCACGACCTTAGCACTCAGGTGTAGGCGTACACCTGTCAGTGTCTCATTTAAATAAAGTGGTGTGTCTATTGATCTTTAACCCGGCTCGATCCGGGCTACTGAACGCATAAGGAACATGTAAATCCTTTACAAGTTTATATATTTAAATAAGCATCCCAAGTTATAAAATATTATTTGTCACACCCCAAATTTCCACGTGTTACCGGTGGGCCCGGTAGGGGAGTAACGTGACGTGGTTGGCAACATCATAGTCAAACAACACAATATATAAATGCACAGCGGAAGCAAAATGATAAATATATTACAATCCGTAATAGTGTAACATCAAAGTATTACAACGGAAGTAAAGAATCCACAGACGGATCGCAAATAAAATAACATGGTTCAACAGACTTTAGGCATCTAAGCTTGCGAGACTCTTTATTGATGCTAGGAGTAGCCAGCCAATTCCAATTAGTACCTGCACTTAGCCTTTTTGGGAAAATACGTCAGTTTACACTGGTAAATACAATCAACTGACTCATTTTGAAAAGGTTTAAGAAAATGATTGATTTGAATGCAAAAGGCACAAATAATATTTTATAACTTGGAATAATTATTTAAATATATAATACTTGTAAACGAATTACATGTTTCTTATGCGTTCAGTAGCCCGATCCGTAGACCGGGTAAAGATCAATAGACACACCACATGTTTATTTACGCACAGACAGGTGTACGCCTACACCCCGCGTTCTGTCATGGCCATTTCGTAAAATGATGCCAGGGATATCCGGGACATGGTCATTAACCCCCCAAAGGCTTTAAGTAAACAAAACAATATTAAACGAGACGTCTCAATACTTTCATTATCATACATTCAATCAAAGATTCAACGCCCCGACCAAGCGGTACTTTATATACCGTACCCCAAGCCCGTATAGGGAAAATAAGTTAAAAGTATTTACCTGAGCTTAAATATAAATTCAATCCCAGCCGTATCAAATCAGCAAGTACAGATAGCTTTTACTGAGCTCCTAAATCTGGAACGAAGGTTTTTAATAACCTATTAGAATCCTAACGGGTCTTTAATTAAGCCTTGACTTAGACCGGTTAGTTTTCCAGAAGAAGATACGGTTCAAACGCATGATAAAGCGAAGACCAGAAAAAAATGTCATTTAGACCCGACAAGTCTGAAGACTTGTATAATATGGGTAATCTAAATACATTCTGGATTTTGAGATAATAACGATAAGGTTTGACCCGTTTCGGCTAATTTATGCAAACTAGTTACATAAACCGAACCGAACGCGTATGAAGCGTAACGGGTAACCGTAAGAGTCCTAAACAGGTTTCCTAAGTTAACATGCCTTAAATAAGTTGTGATATCAGTAGGATATCACCCGTGACGCCCCAAACGAGTTTAATCTCTTAATAAGCCCCGTAGGGGTATTTTGGTCATTTTAAAGATTATAAAAGGATTTAATTAGGTTTCTGTGAACCGGGTCTGGTTACATCAGTAAAATGGTTTATTTAAACAGGTTATAACATTTGATGTTAAGTCTTATGTGTCAAAACGTTTTTAAACATAAACTACGCGTATAATATGCGTATAACGCCGTTTTAAGCGACGTACGGTTTAAAATAGAATTCTGAGTTTCCAGGTCAGTTTAACAGGCTCAAAATACTATAATTATTATTTAAAATCAGTAGCAATTGGATTGGCGCCATTTGAATTTGTAAAACTCGTTTTATGGCCTAAAAGGGTAAATTCGGTATTAACCGAATTAAGGCGCTAATCCAAGCTTATGATCAATCTAAAAATAATTAAAAATCTTTAAAAATCCTAAAATATTATTTAACATCAGTGGGTAAAAGATTTGGTGTCAAAACTGAGTTTAGATAGGCTTTACGCTAATGGCGCCGTTTAGTTAGTAAACTTGTTTATAAATACGCCATTAAGCATAACTCCTAATTTAGACTTCCGATTGACGTGAAATTTTGCAGACATGTTCAATGATCAGTATTAAAGACTTTTGCACTTTTACATTTTCTAAAATCTCGTTCTACGGTCATAAGGGCATTATGGTCATTATTAGGCATTTAACGGAAACGTCGGATAGTTACGGATTCGGGTAGTATAAACGCAGAGGATTATACTAACATGTAACTAGGTCCTAATGGAACTTTAAGGCATGACTAAACCTATATAAATCGGGTCAGAACTGAGGTCAACGCAAAAGTCAAACTTTTGCGTCTCTCGGCTCCGAATCGGTTCTAAATAGAAAGTTGTCGAATCAAACAAGCGTATACAAGTTTTTATACTTATTCTCAGTTGGTAATAATGATAAAATAGGCTATACGCCATTTACATCGCTAATCATGCATTAAACCAAACATAACCATTCTGTTGACTTTTTCGGGAGAGGTTTGACTCGATAAACGACCTAGTTAGGATCCGAATTAGTGAGTGCCCTTTTAGGGGTTTATCAACCATATAAATACCAACTTATAACAACCTTTGATTCGACTAAACTCTGGACCGATTATTTATTATCGAAAAGTCAAACCGTAGTTACGACGGTTTGATTTCTAGGCCATAAACTAAGTATGAATGAACTAGAGAAGATCAAGGGTACTTACACAAGTCTTATGGATGTTTTGGAAATCTTGGATCAGGTCTTGAGCTCTTGAAAATGTCCAGAAGATGATATGTGCATGTATGTGGAAAAAGTGACTTCTTATAACAACTTCAAACCTCATGGATGATCAACAACTAAGTCTAGGGATGTTACATTATCATCCACAAGTGTCCTACAAGCTATAAATCATGTAGGAACACTCTCAAGTGAAGATAAGACCAACATAAGTCGGTTATGTGACAACAGGCAGCTGTCTGTCAACTTTCAGTCGCTGGGCAGTGCTAGCGCACCGCTACGCTTCTGGTGTAGCGCCCCGCTAGCCTGTCATCAGCCTTGAAAATTTTTGCAATTTAGTCCCTGGTCCCCCGAAAGGTCGCTTTCTCATGTTTTCTTGCATTTTGGGACTTTGTTATTAACATATAGGGGCTTTAAAACTTATACCCACTTTGTGAAGCCCTCGGGTAACTTTGTGATCACCCGAAAAACCCTAAATTTCAACGTTGACACTTATAACCCTCGTACACGAATTTTATCACAACTTGCTCATACGATATCGAAACTTCATGAAATTTTTGTGGTACATTCTAGTGAGCATAATTAATCGTTACAAAGCTTCGGGTTTGTTAAAAGGTCACTCAGAGGTATAACTTAAACATGTTGGCACATTTAACCCCTGTAGTTTGTAATCTCTCACTTTCTTTCACAATTCGCTTCGTATGATCCATGATCTATTTATGTAAGGTTATAAACATCATGTAGAGTTATTGCAAAGTCTAATTATTCATTGTTGACACTTTGAACCCTTATAATTACACAGTTTCACTGATTGTCAACTTTAGTCCTTCAAGAACATTCCTTCACACGTTCAAACCTATGACACGTGTCAACACCTTATAGGACGTAAATTTTCGGGGTGTTACATCCTCACCCCCTTAAAAGAAATCTCGACCCGAGATTTACTGAAACAAGTAAGGGTACTTTTCTTTCATCGTGGATTCAATCTCCCACGTGAATTCGGGACCTCTACGGGCATCCCATTTTACTTTACAATTGGTACTTGCTTCCTTCGAAGCTTCTTAACCTGTTGATCCTCAATCGATATAGGATGTTTATCACATCGTGTATCCGCATACCAATTTGTGTTAGTGCTTCTTGACTTATTGGCGGAACACCTCCTTCTGTCACTAGTGTGCAATGTATATTGAGCTCCGTCAAACTCCTTAAATAAGTTTTAGCTTATAAGATACCTGATCTTGATACATTCGATTTCCTTCGAATGATTCTATATATTCAGAGCTTAACTAGCCTGATAATTTCACAAATTTGGTACACCCTTCCTGGGTGATATCTTATGTTAATCCATATTCCTTAACAAGAACTTAGGAAATTTGCTATTTTCATAACTCCTCGATTTCTTGCCATATACTGGCAACCTACTATCGATTATGGATTTGTATAATCTTATTTGTTGTCCCCCAGGCAACTTTCAGATCTTGCTAATTGGACTTACCAATTCTCTATCTAATACTAAACATTTAATATTCCATCTATACAAGGTCTCCCAAGGAGTAGCCTTAATACTTACATATCAATTATTATAGAAAAGCTTATTTTAATGTGAGATGGTTATTTCAATCACTATTCAATACAAATCTTAAGGGACAGCTAAGCCTTACAGTTAGTCGAACAAATCGACAATCCGGGGCAACTGATGGGGTTCTTAATCGTTGTCTCATTAGGGTTGCGGTGATAATGCATAAGCGAAATGAACCGTCTTTCATATCTAACTATACCGAACTCTCAGGACATTGAGTTAGACTATATGAATCTATATCTTAAAACTTAATTGACCAGGGTTTTCAATTCTGCCCAAAAATGGTACTAGCTGCCTTGGAGGTCTTATAATAATGCAGCCCTAAATGGGATATAACCTTTAACTCTACCTGTCTCTCTGAGGTAAACAGGGTAATCTTAGAAGAAGATGATCAAGATATAAGGAGATTACAGAGATTTTATAAATCTCAAGCTCCAATTCATCCATCTTTGCTTGTGTCAAATAAGTGACACTTTTACGTTACGAGTCCACGAATTTCTTGATCTGCTACATATACTTGGATTATTCCATTCAGGATATCTCCTTTGAATACTACTAGTCGACATTAGTACAATATGACCATTGAGATATCTCAGGGGTTCCATGTATTAAACCTCCATACTGATCAGGCATGGAAGTAATCTATGGGACACACTAGGATACGCCAATCCTCATATGACACTTTTATCAAATATAGTTTGGTATTCGCAGGCGATAAAAAAAAAAACAATGAAAAAAATAATAAAATAAAGTAATATATATTGTCGTACTCGATTCGAAGAAAGAGTACTCTCAGATTTTTCAGAAGGATCCCTTGCCGATACTCAGAAGAATCGGTTACTATGGTTTCCTTGGTAAGTTATACCTTGTGGATGATATAAAAGTTTGCTAAGCTTATGGTTTATGAAGATTTATTATTGCATGTATTAAATCAGGACACTTAGCAGAAATTATCATTGGTAAATGATAAGGAAGGTACTTGATGACATCGCGAACTGCCTCTCCGCATTCATCAGGTGAGTTCAGGCGTTTCCTTTCTTAGCCTTTCCAGGCTTAGCTGCACCTTCTTTGGTAGCCTTATGGTATCTAGTTCTGAGGCGGCCTTACTCACCACAGTCGTGACAGACTGTATTCTTTATGTCCCTACATTCATGGGAAAATGATGACCCGTTCCTTTGCAGATGTCACACTGCTTTGGTCCTTCCAACTGCTGCGTCAACCACAGCTTGGAGATTAACTCCATTAATATTGAGGTTTACATTTGTAGCTTTATTAACTTTCGTCGCCTTAATAGTATTGCGACTGTCGTCTACCTCATCTCAGTTTTCCATACTTGAAACTTGGTACCAATCACCAAAATTTAACAATTATTAGTCATCATCCTGATGACCCGACTTAGATTAGCCACGACATTCTTAAACCGTATGGGCTATTCTGTTCTGAACATTCCTAGTGAATGTTATTTGAATGTATATCCATTATATTTAGCCTAGGTCACAAAAGACCTTTAATGGCATTTAAAGTTTGGTCCGAATCCATCACCTTTTTGACAGAGGATCTAAATGTCGCATCTGTCTTTATTATAGTGATGAATTTGGATAGCTTGAAAGCTTGCCATAAGAATATCAGAAAAGAGTGATTCCTAAAAACTATAAAATATCAATCTAGGATTTGTTGGAGCATTTTCTAAAGTATCAACCAATTTCTACCTTGCATTAAATGACCGGAATCCGAATCAGGCGGAGGCAACAGTTCTCAACTTTTATCGTTCATTATGGAATCATATGTGTCAGCAACAAATAAATTGTTTGATAAGGAAATGTACCTGCTATGTAATTATCCTTCTGCACCAACTCTTGGGTGTTCATCATGCGTTTGTTTTCTTGGCCTCTTCGGGCTTCTTCTGATTCCTAGGGCAATTGGTCTTGATATGCCCCTTCTCGTTGCAACCATAACAGGTTGCATCTTTCAACTTCTTGCAATCCAGGGTTTTATGTTCCTTGGATTTGCAAATTCCACACGGCCGAGGCCGAGATTCAAATCTGCATTTCCCGAGGTGGTATTTCCTACAGGTTTTGCACCTGATCTTCTCACCCGGCTGCTGGCTGTTTTTCAATCCCTTGCATTCATGGGTCTTGTGATTCCTCTCTTTACAGATACCACATCCCTTGATCTGTTCATATATACATTTACTGAAGTGTCTCTTCTTCCCGCAAATCCTACATTCGGGTTTAGCCTCCTTTGGCTTGGACTGGTTATAGTTTAAACCAGTCTTACCCTTTTTACAAATTTGCATTGGGGTATTATTGCCCTTTCTCTTGTGATCCTTCAGTACACGATCTACAACGTTATTTATGGCGGTATTTAACACAGCCTTTAACTCGGTGCTTGTTAAGTTCAGTCTTACATCATCATTCTGATCAACTGTACGATTGTGAGCTTCAGAGGAATCAACCATGGTGAAGCTTTGAAGGCTACAAACCAAGTAGTAATAATTGGTTTAATTATATGATGAATTGTCGAATTTGATGAATAAATAGCCATGGCGTAATTAAACCATATAGGCCAATAGATAGAATTTAATTTATTTGATTATGTTTTGCCTAAGTTTAAATATCCATCTTTGGCACTTAAGCGGAATATAATCCTTCATATTTATTATACAGGGGACATAAATCACGACTGTCAATGTCGTACTGACATTTCATATAGCACGAGAGCGTGTTCCCAAGGACTCTTGATGGCACAGGGGCCTTGTCATTAGGGAAAAATCTAAAACATAATCGATAATTCCTTTGGATCGGAAAATTCCATAGTTCATTGTCTTGACAAGACTTTATGAAATAATAACTATCGTTACACCTTTTCCCATAGGTACACCTCCCAAATGGATGTTTTGATGCTTACATCATGCTCGACGTTTACCAGTCATGATTCCTATTGATCACTCACACTAGCTAAGAGATATGGAAAAATCTTAATATAAGAATGACGAGTGTGATTTTATCATATCACTGTTGTCGGGAGTGTCAACACATTTTAAAGCGTTAACAATGATCTGAATCTCTTTTTAACCAGGTTTTACCATCTTAGCAAGGTCTACAATAACATTCAGGCTAGGTCAAACCTTTTAAGATTCTCTTTTAATATTTAAACTGACAGGAAAAAAATGATATTTATCTTATTCAGGATTTTCACTATAAATCCTAAATTATAATCTAGTATTAGTACAAAAGGCTTAGTCACGTAGACGAGTTTAATTTATAAGCCATGATTTCAGAGAATCGAGGCATTCAGGTTTGAACATATTTCATTACCTTTACTGGACAGAGAGTCGAAGACTACTACTGTCATTGTCGTAGTGATAATATTATAAAGTATAGCCAGTAAGCACTTCATCACTAAGGATGTCGATAATATGATCATCATATTGATGATATTAGTCATGATCACATTGATCATATAGACTAATAGGCTTGAGCATAGCTCACCACCATAGACAAGGAATCATAAAGATCACAATGTCAGAGACATATTAGTCATGATCACATTGATCATTTAGGCTAATAGGCTTGAGCAGAGCTCACCACCATAGACAAGGAATCATAAAGATCACAATGTCAGTGTCTCAGATGGACAATACGTTATAGCCCGTAGGCACTTCCCTTCTAAGGGATGGTTATAATATGATCATCTTATAGGATAATATAAGCTATGATTTCTAGATCAATAGACTAGATGAGAATATTGGAAAAATCCAATATATGAAAATAAAAGTACAGAGTTGCCCTAAGCGGGACTTGAAAGGAATAATGTTGTCCTCGAAGGGACTGAAAAGATAAATACGTCCTTATAAGGACTATTGAGGAAATGATCTTTAGCAAAGGAGTTTCTTCTTTATTCAATTCCTGAATGCTTTCTCCTTAGTTGCACGTTTCATCCTAGCCGCTGTACGAAGGTCAGCAATATAAAGCTTCAGGTGTGGAGGATTCCTATTATGGCTTCTTCGCTTGGCGACGTATCCAATATATAAAGATTTGGAAGAAAAATTTCCAGATGAGGATTGAGAGTATTCCTATGTTAAGTCTAGACTCAGAAGGTCAAGGTATGTGCTAATGTGTCATTGAGATTAAACACAAAAAGATAGTGTTTAATTCACTCAATGTTGGCTCTGATACCAACCTGTCACACCCCAAATTTCCACGTGTTACCGGTGGGCCCGGTAGGGGAGTAACGTGACGTGGTTGGCAACATCATAGTCAAACAACACAATATATAAATGCACAGCGGAAGCAAAATGATAAATATATTACAATCCGTAATAGTGTAACATCAAAGTATTACAACGGAAGTAAAGAATCCACAGACGGATCGCAAATAAAATAACATGGTTCAACAGACTTTAGGCATCTAAGCTTGCGAGACTCTTTATTGATGCTAGGAGTAGCCAGCCAATTCCAATTAGTACCTGCACTTAGCCTTTTTGGGAAAATACGTCAGTTTACACTGGTAAATACAATCAACTGACTCATTTTGAAAAGGTTTAAGAAAATGATTGATTTGAATGCAAAAGGCACAAATAATATTTTATAACTTGGAATAATTATTTAAATATATAATACTTGTAAACGAATTACATGTTTCTTATGCGTTCAGTAGCCCGATCCGTAGACCGGGTAAAGATCAATAGACACACCACATGTTTATTTACGCACAGACAGGTGTACGCCTACACCCCGCGTTCTGTCATGGCCATTTCGTAAAATGATGCCAGGGATATCCGGGACATGGTCATTAACCCCCCAAAGGCTTTAAGTAAACAAAACAATATTAAACGAGACGTCTCAATACTTTCATTATCATACATTCAATCAAAGATTCAACGCCCCGACCAAGCGGTACTTTATATACCGTACCCCAAGCCCGTATAGGGAAAATAAGTTAAAAGTATTTACCTGAGCTTAAATATAAATTCAATCCCAGCCGTATCAAATCAGCAAGTACAGATAGCTTTTACTGAGCTCCTAAATCTGGAACGAAGGTTTTTAATAACCTATTAGAATCCTAACGGGTCTTTAATTAAGCCTTGACTTAGACCGGTTAGTTTTCCAGAAGAAGATACGGTTCAAACGCATGATAAAGCGAAGACCAGAAAAAAATGTCATTTAGACCCGACAAGTCTGAAGACTTGTATAATATGGGTAATCTAAATACATTCTGGATTTTGAGATAATAACGATAAGGTTTGACCCGTTTCGGCTAATTTATGCAAACTAGTTACATAAACCGAACCGAACGCGTATGAAGCGTAACGGGTAACCGTAAGAGTCCTAAACAGGTTTCCTAAGTTAACATGCCTTAAATAAGTTGTGATATCAGTAGGATATCACCCGTGACGCCCCAAACGAGTTTAATCTCTTAATAAGCCCCGTAGGGGTATTTTGGTCATTTTAAAGATTATAAAAGGATTTAATTAGGTTTCTGTGAACCGGGTCTGGTTACATCAGTAAAATGGTTTATTTAAACAGGTTATAACATTTGATGTTAAGTCTTATGTGTCAAAACGTTTTTAAACATAAACTACGCGTATAATATGCGTATAACGCCGTTTTAAGCGACGTACGGTTTAAAATAGAATTCTGAGTTTCCAGGTCAGTTTAACAGGCTCAAAATACTATAATTATTATTTAAAATCAGTAGCAATTGGATTGGCGCCATTTGAATTTGTAAAACTCGTTTTATGGCCTAAAAGGGTAAATTCGGTATTAACCGAATTAAGGCGCTAATCCAAGCTTATGATCAATCTAAAAATAATTAAAAATCTTTAAAAATCCTAAAATATTATTTAACATCAGTGGGTAAAAGATTTGGTGTCAAAACTGAGTTTAGATAGGCTTTACGCTAATGGCGCCGTTTAGTTAGTAAACTTGTTTATAAATACGCCATTAAGCATAACTCCTAATTTAGACTTCCGATTGACGTGAAATTTTGCAGACATGTTCAATGATCAGTATTAAAGACTTTTGCACTTTTACATTTTCTAAAATCTCGTTCTACGGTCATAAGGGCATTATGGTCATTATTAGGCATTTAACGGAAACGTCGGATAGTTACGGATTCGGGTAGTATAAACGCAGAGGATTATACTAACATGTAACTAGGTCCTAATGGAACTTTAAGGCATGACTAAACCTATATAAATCGGGTCAGAACTGAGGTCAACGCAAAAGTCAAACTTTTGCGTCTCTCGGCTCCGAATCGGTTCTAAATAGAAAGTTGTCGAATCAAACAAGCGTATACAAGTTTTTATACTTATTCTCAGTTGGTAATAATGATAAAATAGGCTATACGCCATTTACATCGCTAATCATGCATTAAACCAAACATAACCATTCTGTTGACTTTTTCGGGAGAGGTTTGACTCGATAAACGACCTAGTTAGGATCCGAATTAGTGAGTGCCCTTTTAGGGGTTTATCAACCATATAAATACCAACTTATAACAACCTTTGATTCGACTAAACTCTGGACCGATTATTTATTATCGAAAAGTCAAACCGTAGTTACGACGGTTTGATTTCTAGGCCATAAACTAAGTATGAATGAACTAGAGAAGATCAAGGGTACTTACACAAGTCTTATGGATGTTTTGGAAATCTTGGATCAGGTCTTGAGCTCTTGAAAATGTCCAGAAGATGATATGTGCATGTATGTGGAAAAAGTGACTTCTTATAACAACTTCAAACCTCATGGATGATCAACAACTAAGTCTAGGGATGTTACATTATCATCCACAAGTGTCCTACAAGCTATAAATCATGTAGGAACACTCTCAAGTGAAGATAAGACCAACATAAGTCGGTTATGTGACAACAGGCAGCTGTCTGTCAACTTTCAGTCGCTGGGCAGTGCTAGCGCACCGCTACGCTTCTGGTGTAGCGCCCCGCTAGGCTGGTAGCGCACCGCTACGCTTCTGGTGTAGCGCCCCGCTAGCCTGTCATCAGCCTTGAAAATTTTTGCAATTTAGTCCCTGGTCCCCCGAAAGGTCGCTTTCTCATGTTTTCTTGCATTTTGGGACTTTGTTATTAACATATAGGGGCTTTAAAACTTATACCCACTTTGTGAAGCCCTCGGGTAACTTTGTGATCACCCGAAAAACCCTAAATTTCAACGTTGACACTTATAACCCTCGTACACGAATTTTATCACAACTTGCTCATACGATATCGAAACTTCATGAAATTTTTGTGGTACATTCTAGTGAGCATAATTAATCATTACAAAGCTTCGGGTTTGTTAAAAGGTCACTCAGAGGTATAACTTAAACATGTTGGCACATTTAACCCCTGTAGTTTGTAATCTCTCACTTTCTTTCACAATTCGCTTCGTATGATCCATGATCTATTTATGTAAGGTTATAAACATCATGTAGAGTTATTGCAAAGTCTAATTATTCATTGTTGACACTTTGAACCTTTATAATTACACAGTTTCACTGATTGTCAACTTTAGTCCTTCAAGAACATTCCTTCACACGTTCAAACCTATGACACGTGTCAACACCTTATAGGACGTAAATTTTCGGGGTGTTACATTATTTGTGCCATGTGCATGCAAATCAAATTTTTTAAAACCCTTTTCAAAATGAGTCAGTTGATTGTATTTACCAGTGTAAACTGACGTATTTTCCAAAAAGGCTAAGTGCAGGTACTAATCGGAATCGGCTGGCTACTCCTAGCATCATTAAAGAGTCTCGCAAGCTTAGATGCCTAAAGTCTGTTGAACAGTGTTATTTTATTTTCGATCCGCCTGTGGATCCTTTACTTCCGTTGTAATACTTTGATGTTACATTGTTTCGAATTTTAATATATTTATCCTTTTGCTTCCGCTGTGCATTTATATATTGTGTTGTTTGACTATGATGTTGCCAACCACGTCACGTTACTCCCCTACCGGGCCCACCGGTAAAGTGTGGAAATATTGGGGTGTGACAGGTTGGTATCAGAGCCAACATTGAGTGAATTAAACACTATCTTTTTGTGTTTAATCTCAATGACACATTAGCACATACCTTGACCTTCTGAGTCTAGACTTAACATAGGAATATTCTAAATCCTTATCTGGAAATTCTGCTTCCAAATTTTTATATTTTGGATACGTCGCCAAGCGAAGAAGCCGTAATAATAATTCTCCACACCCGGAGCCTTAATTTGCTGACCTTCGTACAACGGCTAGGACGAAACATGCAACCAAGGAGAAAGCATTCAGAAATAAAATAAAGAAGAAACTCCTTTTGCTAAAAATCGTTTCCTTAATAGTCCTTATAAGGACATAATTACATTTCAGTTCTTTCGAGGACAACATTATTCCTTTCAAGTCCCGTCTAGGGCACATCTGTATGTTTAATTTTATAGTGGAATAATTAACTTTAAATTTTCATTCAAACATTCCTTTTATAAGATCTACCTTTATATAAAATGGCAAAATCTAAAAAGGACAAGACCTAGCCACGCATTATTTTGAGACAGGGCAAAGATGGTAGTTCCTCAACTAGATTCAGATCCTTATTAAAATCCTGAGTTAGGATTGTTTTGCGTTTATTATTAAAAATGAATCTTAAAGGTAAACCTAGCCTATATGACAAGGCCAAGATGGTAGGACCTATTCAAGGATTCAAATCCCAGTTAACATATGAAAATATGTTAACACTCCTGGCAGAAGTGATTCATTAAAATCACACACGTCATTCTTATTATTGGATTCTTCAAAAGATTCCTAACCCAATATAATGATCTCTGAATCATGGGTTTAGATCATCCCTTGAGATGATCATATTTTGACCATACGTGGTAATATAGCGCCTACAGGCCCTGCTCATTTCCATATGAACCAAAAGACAGTGGTAGCAATGACTCCCTGTCAGATAAAGGTAATGAACTAGGTTCAAACCTTCATGCTTTGATTCTCTGAAATCATAGCTTATAATTTATAAATGTCCTTGTGACTAGGCCTGTTGTGCCAGTAAACCTACATGCTTTGATTCTCTGAAATCATGGCTTGTAAATTAAACTTGTCTACGAGACTAGGCCATTTGTGCTATTACTAACTTATAAATTAGGCTTCGTGATAAAATCCTGAATAAAATAAATATCATTCCTTTCCTGCCAATATAGATATTAAAAGAGAATCTTAAAAGGTTTGACCTAGCTTGAATATCATTGAAGACCTAGCTAAGATGGTAAAACCTGTATAAAAAGAGATTCAGATCCTTGTTAACATCTGAAAATGTGTTAACACTCCCGACAACCGTGATGCGATAAAAATCACACTTGTCATCCTTATATTAGGAATTTTTCCAAATACCTTATGTAGCGTTAATGATCAATAGGAATCATGGCTGGTAAACGTCGAAAATGATGTACGCATCAAAACATCCATTTGGGATGTACACATACGGGTAAAGATGAATACATGAAAAAGATAGTTTTATTTCATAACTTCTTGTCAAGACAAAGAACTATGAAATTTTCCGACCCAAAGGAATTATCGATTATGTTTTAAAATTTCCCTAGTGACAAGGCCTCTGAGCCATCACAAGTCCTTTGGAACAAGCCCTTGTGCTATATATAAAAGATGTCAGTATGACATTGGCAGTCGTGACTTATGTCCCCTGTCTAATAAATATGAAGGATTATATTCCGCTTAAATGCCAAAGATGGTTTATTTAAACTTAGGCAAAACATAATCAAATAAATTAAATTCTATCTATTGGCCTATATGGTTTAATTGCGCCATGGCTATCTAATCAACAAATTCGACAATTCACCATATAATTAAATCAAATATTTCTACTGGTTTGTAGCCTTCAAAGCTTCACCATGGTTGACTCCTCTGAAGCTCACAATCATCCAGTTAATCAGAATGATGATACAAGACTGAATTTAACGAGCGCCGAGTTACAGGCTATGTTGGATACAGCTGTAAACAAGGCCGTGAGCCTAGCGTTAAGGAATCATAAGCGAAAGTGCAAAAATGCCCCAAATAAAGGTCGTAAAAAGAGTAAGACCGGTTCAAACCATAACCCGTCTAAGCCAAAGGAGGCAAAGCCCAAATGCAATAACTGCAGGAAGCAACATGCTGGAAAATGCAAAATCGACCCACGTGCTAAATTATGTGGAATTTGCAAAACCAAGGGTCACAAGACCTTGGATTGCAAGAAATTGAAAGATGCAAACTGTTTCATTTGTGGCAAAAAAGGCCACATCAATACCAATTGCTCTAAGGCTGCCAAGGAAGGAGCAGGTAAGTCTGGCAAGGATTTAAAGGACAACCAGCAGGCAGGTGGAAAACCCAGATGCAAAATCTGCAAGAAACAGCACTTCGGGAAGTGCAAGTATGGATCGAACTCGCATACACAGACGAGAACTTTTGCATGTGGGATATGCAAGTCCAAGGGGCATAAGACCTTGGACTGCAAGAAGATGGAAGACGCAACCTGCTATGGTTGCAATGAAAGAGGGCACATTAAGACCAACTGCCCTAAATATGCTAAAAAGCTTGAGGAAGTTAAAAAGATCAAAGCTGGAAGCTCTCAAATGGGTGCTCAAGAGACTGTTCAGGATAACAATGTCACAACAGGTACTTTCTTTACCAATAACGCTCACGCTAGAGTATTAATTGATTCAGGTTCAGATAAGTCTCTCGTAGACAATAGATATTGTAAATCATTAAATCTATTTGTTAAAACTCTAAGCGTTAAGTGTGAAGTAAAAATTGGCCGATAGTACCTCAGAAACTACTTCAGCAATATTAGATGGATGTTTTATATCCATTAGGAATCATTTTTCCGATGTCCTATTTTTCCGTTAAAAATATAAGGACGCAATATAGTGATAAAAATCGATGGGTTGCCTTGAAAATCAAGCCCATATTATGGGTGATAAGAAGCAATTAATTATCAAGACTCCTTATGAGACAACCCTCATCATTACATGTATCAGTATGATTAATTAATATTAAAAAAATGGTGGAATTGGCCGTCCCCGGAATCGAACCTGGGTCTAGGCCGCACCCTTTCGCGCGCCTAGCCAACCGAGCTAGGTGCCTAGTTTGTGAAATTTCCATTTTTATTTAATATAAGCACATGTACAATGACTTCCTTACTTCTTACTATAAGTCACCTACTTATCCTCCTTATGTTGACTAAGTATTAGAATCCAAGATTTTACCTCCATGTTTTAGTTACTCTTGGCTTGCTTATGTTGACTAAAACACTAGAAAGGATGAAGTAGAAACCATTAAGTATATCAGTGGTTATGCTAGAAAGGACATGGTAAGGTATACATCACAGTCATTCGATGGCAATACTTTTAATTAGTAAGGACATTAATGAAATCCTCAGAAAGAATCCTCTTATACATCGTGGAATGGTCCAAGTTTTAAGGACCTTATTAGAAAAACCTAGTATCCGTTTCGCAAAAAGGGAAAAGACGGAATAAGAATTTCTGACTCTCGCCATAAAAGTTCTAGACTGTCGACTGTATGTCGCAAATTTTAATTCATTGGCTGAGATAGTACCCTATTAAAGCACATAATTATTAGTGAGTAGCATTGGCAATAAGAGGGCACACTAAGGTTTCAAAACCTACTCATTTAAAAATCCATTATGGATCTACCTCAGCTACCCACGTTATAATGATTAAGAAGTAATTAGTCAAAGCTGAGACTGCCCTAAAGTTATCTAAGATTTTACAGCTAAGTTTAGAAGGATTAATAATGGAGGCGTTTAGCCCTCCTGTTGAATAATTAGAGACAACTCACATTAGGAGTTTCACCAGATAAACACTTATTTGTGAATTTATTGCTATAAATTACATGTGGTTTTGGGTGCTGTTAAGTCTCTCACAAGACCATAAACTTAGCAAACTTCTAGAAATTTTTTTTCTGTAAGAACCCCAGATGTTAAGTGTAAGGTAGAACCTTAGGGCAAATCATATGAACCATTTCTTCTGTTCTTGTCAGAAACCTTTAGGAATAAAATTTTAGAAGTATCCTCTCTCTAAGAGGAAGTACGAAAGCATATATAGTTGATATCTCTTTAATCTCTATCGATTCCGAATACCAGATGGTATGATAAAAGCGCCATATGAAGATTGGTGTATCTTAATAAGTTCCATAGATTGCTTCCATGCCTGATCAGTATGGAGGTTTAATGCATGGGACCACAAAGATATTCCAAGAGGTCATATGGTACTAAAGTCAACTAATAGTATTCAAAGGAGATGTCCAGGATGGAATTGTCCAAGTAAATGTTTCCGAGTAAGGAGTTCTTGGACTCGTAACCTAAATGTGTCACTTAATTGACACAAACAATGGTGGATGAATTGGAGCCTGAGATTTGTAAAAATCTCTGTAACCTCCTTGTACCTTGATTATCTTCTCCTATTATTACCCTGTTTACCCCTGAGAGGCAGGTAGAGTTAAGGTTTAAATTCCGTTTAAGGCTGTGTTATTATGAAATCTCCAAAACGGCTAGTACTATCATTGGAAGAATCGAAACCCTGATTAACTAAGTTTAAAATAGAGGGTTCATATAGCTTAACTCAATATCCTGGAAATCCGGTATAGTTAATTAAGAAAGACGGTTCATTTTGCTTATGCATTATCACCGCAACCCTAATTAGGCAACGATTAAGAATTTGCCATCAGCTGCCCAGGATCGTCGAATTGTTCGACTAGCGGCAAGGATTAGCTATTCCTTAATATTAGTTTTGAGCAGTGGTTGGAATAACCATCTCACCTTAAAATAAGCTTTTCTATAATAATTGATATGTAAGTATTAAGGCTACTCCTTCGGAGACTTTGTATAGATGGAACGTTAAATATCTATTGTTAGATAGAGAATTGGTAAGTCCAATTATCAAGATCTGAAAGTTGCCTGGGAGACAACAAATAAGATCATACAAATCCATAATCGATTGTAGGTTGCCAGTATAGGGCAGGAAATCAAGGAGTTATGAAAATAGCAAACTTCCTAAGTTCTTGTTAAGGAATATGGTTTAACAAAAGATATCACCCAGGAAGGGTGTACCAAATTTGTTAAATTATAAGGCTAGTTAAGCTCTGAATATATGGAAATCATTCGAAGGAAATCGAATGTATCAAGATCAAGTAGCTTGTAAGCTAAAACCTATTTAAGGAGTTTGACGGAGCTCGAAATACATTGCACACTAGTGACTGGAGGATGTGTTCCGCAAATAAGTCAAGAAGCACTATCACATAATGATAAGCAGAATTATGATGTGATGAGCATCCTGTATCGATTGAGGATCGACAGGTCAAGAAGCTCCAAAAGGATACATACGCCTAATATAAGAGTCACTTTGGGAGCTTGGAAAGACTCCAGATATGTCATAGAAGTTAAGTCCATTATACTTCCATCATTTTAACAAATCTCGAGGTCGAGATTTCTTTTAAGGGGGTGAGGATGTAACACCTCGAAAATTTACGTCCTATAATGTCTTGACACGTGTCATAACCTTTGAACGTGTGAAAGAATGTTCTTGAAGGACTAAAGTTGACAAACAATGAAACTGTGTAAATATAAGGGTTCAAGACGTTAACAATGAATAAATATACTTTACAATAACATGATGCTTATAACCTTAAACGAATGGATCATGGATCATACGAAGCGAATTGTGAAAGAAAGTGAGAGATTACAAACTACAGGGGTTAAATGTGTCAACATGTTAAGATATACCTCTGAGTGACCTTTTAGCAAACCCGAAGCTTTGTAACGATAAATTATGCTCACTAGAATGTGTGATAAAAATTTCACCAAGTTTCGATATCGTATGAGAAAATTATGATAGAATTCGTATTCGAAGGGTTAAAAGTGTAAACGTTGAAATTCACGACTTTTCGGGTGATTAAAGGTTAGCCAAGGACTTAACAAAGATAATATAAGTCTTGGAGCCCTTATAAATCAATTTAGAGGGCTTATAATGCAAGAATTAAAGTGAAAGCGACGTTTAGGAGGACCGGGGACTGAAAATGCAATAACTGAAAACTTGAAACCTGAAGACAAGTCTCAGGCGGCCCGCGTACGAATTAACAATATCTCAAGCGGGCCGCGTCCCACCTGCAGATGCAGAAACTCTTCACAGCTGCCTGTACAGCCGGTTTAACCGACTTAACTTTCCATTTTTCGATTATAGGGGCTTGTTTGATGCCTTATACTAGCCTAGGGACACTTAGGATGATCCCATAACACTTGTAGACTATGTTTGGCATGATCTTGATCAATCTAAACCCACTATATAAGAACCCACTTTGTGCAAACTTTTGATCATTCATTCTCAATCATCTCCTGGTCATTTCTGGAACACAAGGACCATCCTCAAGCATTCCAAATCGTTCATAGGACTTGTGTAAGTATCCTCAACCTTCCTTGTTTAAGTTTTGATTAGTTTATAGCCTAGAAGTCAAACCGTCGTAATTACGGTTTGACTTAACGATTAATCGCTAACGGTCCAGCGATTAGGCAAACTTAAGATAGTTATAAGTTGGTATTTATGTGGGCTTTAAACCCTTAAAAGGGCACCCACTGATACCCGTTCTAACTAGGTCGTTTGTCGAGTCAAAGAAGATTAGAAAAAGTCAACATAATTGTAAACTTGGATTTAACGCATAATTAGCGATGTAAAAGGCGTATAATCTATTTTATCATTCATATAACCTGTTGATAAGTATAAACTTGTCTAAGCTTGTTTGATTCGACAACTTTCTGTTTTGAACCGATTCGGAACCGAAAGACGCAAAAGTTTGACTTTTGCTTTGACCTCAGTTCTGACCCGGTTTAGATAGGTTTAGGCATGCCTTAAAGTTCCATTAGGACCTAGTTACATGTTGGTACAACCCTCTGCGTTTATACCACTTGGAACCTCGATTGTCCGACGTTTCCGTTAATTGCTTAAATAGTGACCATAATGCCCTTATGACCATACAACGAGAATTTTGGAAATGTGAAAGTACAATAATATTTGTTACTGATTATAAAACATGTCCCTAAATTTTCACATCAGTCGGAGGTCTAGATTAGGAGTTATGCTTAATGACGTAATTATAACGCTTCTTAGTAATTAATCGGCGTCATTAGCGTAAAGCCTATCTAAACCCCATTTTTGACACCAAACCTTTTACCCACTGATGTAATATAATATTTTGGGATTTTTGAAGATTTTTAATTATTTTTAAACTGATCATAAGCTAGGATTAGTACCTTGATTCGGTAAATACCGATTATACCCTTTTTCGGCCATAAAATGAGTTTTACAAGTCCTTTTGCTACCAATCCAATTGCTACTGATTTTAAATAATAAATGAAGTGTTTTGAACCTTGTAAACTGACCTGGAAACTCAGAATACTATTTTAACCCGTAAATCGCTTAAACTGGCGTTATACGCGTATTAAGCGCATAGTAAGGGTTTAAAACCATTTTGCCACATAGGACTTAACACCAACTGATATACCAAGTTAAAATAAACTGTTTTACTGATTTATTCAGACCCGGATCACAGAAGCTTAATTGATCCCTTATATAATCTTTAAAATGACCAAAATACCCCTAAGGGGCTTAATATGAGATTAAACTCGTTTTGGGCATAATGGAAGGTATCCTACTGATATCACAACATATTTAAGGCATGTTAACTTAGGAAACCTGTTTAGGACTCTTATGGTTACCCGTTACGCTTCATACGCGTTCGGTTCGGTTTATGTAACTAGTTTACATAAATTAGCCGAAACGGGTCAAACCTTATCGGTTTTATCTCAAAATCCAGAATGTGTATAATATACCCATATTATACAAGTCTCCGAACTTGTCGGGTCTAAATCACATTCTATTCCAGTCTTCGCCTTATCATGCGTTTGAACCGTATCTTTATCTCGAAAACTAATCGGTCTAAGTCAAGGCTTAATTTTAAGACCCGTTAGGATTCTAATAGGTTATTAAAAATCTTCGTTCCAGATTTAGGAGCCCAGTAAAAGCTATCTGTACTTGCTGATTTGATACGGCTGGGATTGAATTTATATTTAGCTCAGGTAAATACTTTTAACTTATTTCCCTATACGGGCTTGGGGTACGGTATATAAAATACCGCTTGGTCGGACATTGAATCTTTAATTGTATGATGGTTAAAGTATTGAGATGTTTCGTTTAAATTGTTTTGTTTGCTTAAAGCCTTTGGGGGTTAATGACCGTGTCCCGGATATCCCTGGCATCATTTTACGAAATGGCCACGACCTTAGCACTCAGGTGTAGGCGTACACCTGTCAGTGTCTCATTTAAATAAAGTGGTGTGTCTATTGATCTTTAACCCGGCTCGATCCGGGCTACTGAACGCATAAGGAACATGTAAATCCTTTACAAGTTTATATATTTAAATAAGCATCCCAAGTTATAAAATATTATTTGTGCCATGTGCATGCAAATCAAATTTTTTAAAACCCTTTTCAAAATGAGTCAGTTGATTGTATTTACCAGTGTAAACTGACGTATTTTCCAAAAAGGCTAAGTGCAGGTACTAATCGAAATGGGCTGGCTACTCCTAGCATCAATAAAGAGTCTTACAAGCTTAGATGTTTAAAAAAATCTGTTGAACAATGTTTCTTTTATCTTTGATCCGCCTATGGATCCCTCTACAACCGTTTTGTAATAATTGATATTACTTTCAATCGGTTTGTAATGTTACTATCTTTTAGACTTCCGCTGTGCATTGAACTGTGATTGTTTGACTATGATGATATCAAGTACGTCACGATACTCCCCATCGGGCCCACCGGTAATACGTGGAAATATCAGGGTGTGACAGGTTGGTATTAAGCCAACATTGAGTGAATTAAACACTAGCCTTTTGTGTTTAATCTCAATGACACAGTTTGCACATTCCTCGACTTCCGAGTCTAGGCAAAGAACTTAGGACTAATCCTAATTTATTTTATTTTATTTTGTCCTTTATTGTTTTCCTTTGTTGTTTCTTTTGTTTGTTTTGACATGATCAACAAAAATGCCGCCAAGGTTCCGAAGAGGAGGACGAGGCAAGGGGCCATTCACCGCCCCCAACGATCATGAGGCCGGGCCTTCACACCGGCGAACCCCGTCTGCGACCATGAGCACCAGTCCTCAAGAAGAATGGAGGACGTATTTGGAGCCCGCGAGGCGATCTGTCTCGCTTAGTTCATCGCCCTCTTACCATCATTCCTTTGGGCCACAATCGGAGAACGAGCCCAATGATTCACACCACTCCTACCTACCACTGCAGCGGTCGGGGTCGCACCGTGCATTTCAAGACCCGACCCCGTATTTTCAGATCCGATTCAATCCGGTAAATCAGGTGCAAGAACCAGTGGGTTTTAAACCATTGGGACCAGAGGATCATTTTTTCGGCGATCAAGATATGGACATTGATGTGCTAAAAGTGGTCTAATTAAACTAACTGATTTTAACCCTAAATTAGACACTCTAAGTTTTAAATTTATAAAACAGACTCTCTAAAACCTAGACCACACCACCGGCAAGTGTACCGGTCAATGCAGTATAGCCTAAGTAAGTCCGAGTATCGAACCCACGAGACTCTACTGACTACGTTAACTAGACTCACTCTAACCTAACTGTACTTAACTGTTTTGTTGTTTGGGGGGGGGGGGGTTACAGAAAATCTAAGGAAATCTATTTAAACTAATTAATTAAACTAAAACTAGACTAATGCGAAATAAGGCAAAGGCTTGTCTTATATGATGAACGAGAACCACCTAGACTAGAATCTTGGATTGATTTTAAGAGATTACCGATTAAGTTAACTGCTTGATTTATGGAACCGGGATCTTATGATACTAAACCTATTAAGACACCAACTAAGCCCCTCGACCCTTCTCAAGGAGAAACCTGTGGAACTACCTAGGCTGTTAATCCTACCGGTTATTAGACGCCTTTCCAGTTGTCTAATTATTGTGTAAGTACCCTAACGTTGACCTACTCTTTTCCAATCATAGATCTAGGGTAGTTTGAAGTAATCAATTTGACTTGATAGACTAATAAAACCGACAGGTAAACCAAGACATGACCTTTTCCAAGGACTATCTAAAGCAATTCGCCGGGTAAGACCTACCAATAGCCCCTCACTTTCCAGGTATTAGGACTAGTAGAACACTAAGACTTAGCAAATTATTACCAATTACTTCTAGGGGTTATTGCGCAATTCTCCCTAAAGAGTTAAGGTTTTCTTATGTGATATAGACACTCACCGAAATCCTAAACCCTAATATGACTCTATGTTGTGATATAGACCGTCACTAAGAATCATATGAAGCAAATAATAACGATAAACCAAACCAAAGCACGCATATACATCAAATCATTAAATCAACCCTTTTACAAATCACAAGTAGTCCATAAAAATCATGCAATTAATAAAACCGGTAAAAACTTCATGTCAATCCATTCAACTAAGTCTAGGTGGTTTAAAAGGTTTAGCCAAGAATCATAACCACTAAAAAGAAACAAGTCTTGAATAATAAATAATCCATAGTAATCAAATTTAAAAACACAAAGTTATTAAAACTGAACACTAAGAAATTGCAAACCCAAACGTGAATCTTGATCGCGGCTTAAACCCTCGCCAATAAATCCTTAATTTCGTCCCTTAAGTTGTGCGTCCCTGATCTAATGTGCGGCTCCTTGTGCGTCTGATTTGATGTACAGCCGTCCAACTGACTCCCTTAATTTTTTACGTCTCTGATGTTGTATATGTTAGGGTCTAATATAATAATCAACATCATGTTTTAATAAGGGTGTACCTATTGGCACACCCATTTCACTATATACACACCTAAAAAGGTGTTTTTTGTCTTTATATGCACACCCTGCAGTGTCGAATTGTGGCTAAAACGTGGCGTTTTGGTCCGGCTAATCAGAAAAAAGACTGACGGGTGTCTGACGGGTCTGTTGACCGGACCAAAACGCCGAGCTTTGGCCGCGTTTTGGTCCTGTCAACCAGACAAAAGACTGACACCCGGTCTGGTTGACATGACCAAAACACTGCCAAAGCTCGGTATTTTGGTCCGGTCAACAGACCCGTCAGACACCCGTCAGTCTTTGTCTGGTTAACCGGACCAAGACGCCGCGTTTTGGCCACAGTTCAACACTGCAGGGTGTACATATAAGGACAAAAACTACTTTTTTGGGTGACTATCTACACACCAAGTGTGTAGATAGTTTGGCCCTTTAATAATTGTTCCATGGCCCAAGAATTTCGATTTGTGCAAACATGCTGGACTGGTTGTCCTTTCGGCCCAATACCCTAAATTATAACAGCCGCCTTTTTCTTTTCTCTGTTCAAGATCGTGCCTCCAAGATATGAGAATCAAGTTGACTTCAACTTCAAAAATATCCCCATGTGCAACCTCTAATCTCAAGAAACATTCTATCTTTTTATTTTCTTTTATTAATTATATGTGTGTATATAATATAAGTAGAGATAGTGGCCTCAACCCATTAATAGAAAACGGCTGTAATTTTTACTTCGGTCCTGGCACCACACTCTGCCCAGCTGACTGGTCATTTCCATATTACTCTTTTCCGCTCCATTTGCACCAGGACCTGCAAAAACACAATATAATATAATACTAAAACTAACTAAAAAGAATAAATAACTATACAATAATTATACAATTTACACGGGATAAATATGTGTATTTTACCCCACATCAAATATCCCCACACTTACTCTTTTTTCGTCCCCGAAAAAGACTTATGCAAACGGAATCAGAGACAAATAATTACTCGGGTCAAAAACTTATTTATACTTGTGAAAATCAAAGCTTGTGTTAGCCGCGATTGCAAATATGATTGTCCCTTTAAACCCAAATCCGGTTCTAAGCCCCTTATCATGCGAATTTAATTTAAGTGCGGTCAATCTACCCAGGGTCTCACGCTAGGATCTACGGTCCACCTAATCCTGCCTCAAGCTTATAAAACTAAATGAACGATCACTGGACCATTTCCCAATCGTCTTATATCAAAACCAAGAGAATTTAGAATCAACTTTTTCCATTTTTTTTCACTTGTTTTTTTTAGCATTTTTCTTTCTTTTCATTTAATGAGCGTAGACGTTGCTTTCCCTAACCAGAGGCATTCCGGCTGTAGAGTCGCTATCCCCAACTCGGATTACTTAGGCTTTGGTACTTTTTACTTGCAAGGTCGATTTCACACATCCTAGCGGTATTCCGGTTGTAGAGTCGCTATCCCCAACCTAGATTACATAGGCCTGCGCTTTCTAGCTCATTTTTCTCTATTTTTTCTTTTTTTCTGATTAAAAATTCTAACGGTTTTAACTTATAACGGCATTCTTTATACTCTTATTGGCAGTTTCAATTTCCCATATTTCCCAGATGAAAACCCACTAGTAGACCGACAATTAAGGTAATATTAAATCAAAGAAACCTAAAACCAAACCCAGGCCTATCCACATATCCCAAACTAGACACAAGCTCGATTTATTATAATCTCATATTATTATTATTCGAACCCGAACAAAAACCCATCTTATCTATCATTTTCCGTGTTAATTTTGCAAACTTCTTATTTCAAAAGACATTTTCTAATTTTTCAATTATTTTTGGATTTTTCAATTTTTTTTTTGTATTTTTCAAATTTTTAATGACTCAAGACTCTGCTAACTAGACACTAAACGATAGTTTCCCATCCCCACACTTAAACTCTACATTGCCCTCAATGTAGGATGGAAACCGACTCAAAAAACTAAAAATAAAATAAGAAATAAAAGACCAAGGGCAAATCAGAAAGGACTTAGCTGGTTATTAACAACGCGTATGCTTCAAAGCTCTCGTCCAATCCAGCTCGACCGTATAGCATTTCGTTCGCGATCGGCTTTGACACTGACTGATACACTTGATAAATGCCTGATATCTGATAAGCAGGTCCAAAATCACCCGAATGGAGATTGAGTACGGGTGGTACATATTCAAACCTGCACAAACAAAAACAAGCAAACACCAAAGCAATACCGACTCTAAACAAAATACGACTCAAACACTACTAAATTAGACTCATGGTGCAAAAACTACGACTCTATACAAACTCTACAAAACCTCCCCACACTTGAACTTAATCAGGAGGTTTCTCTTTGACTTGGACCCTATTTAACCCGTTTAATTCCACCCGATCCTCAAAAATACTTAATAAATTATTGGTGGAATTATAAAATATTTTAAAAATTTTAAACGGGTCAGACCACCAGAATTTAAACTTACCTGGAAGAAACTGAATGCGCGACATGTAACGGGAGGACTGATCATGTATGAATTTCAATGTCTTCTTCTTTACCATCTCGCCCCAACCTTCGATCCTCCTCTTCCTGTTTAGATCATTTCTCTTCCTTTTCTTTGCCCTCTCCCGTGGTGTTGTTGATTTTTCAGTTTCACTTATTACTAACACCAGGGGCCAGTTGTGGTGTTCTTCTTCTTCCACCACTTTCAAAAAACGATCCCCACACTTAGTTTCTTCGTCTGGTGTAGGGTTGCTCACCTCTGTCAGTTCACCTTCAAGTAGGTCATCAAAGTATGCTATGTCCCCATCAGGGTCCAACACCCCTACCTCTTCATGGACCGGTAAACCCTCTAATTCTAACTCTAAAAACTCATCCTCCCCAGATGACTTAATTTCTACCTCTTCAATTTCTTCCTCTGCACCAAACATTAACCCAAGGGAGTCTCCTAAATCCACTTCCTCCTCCTCCATCACTTTTTCTTTTTCCACGTCATCAAACATCCAACCAGTGGAATCCCCTAATTCCACTTCTTCTTCAATTACTTCTTTATTCACTAACGACCTCTGATACGCTGCCCATTCTTCTTCATCTATCTCGTCATCAGAGTCACTCCAGTAATTAATAATTGGAACCTGTGGAACCGGAGGTGGGACTTCGTCGTCCATTTTCGTCTCCGTAACTGAAGTGATCTCTTCATCTGACCAATCCTCATATGACAACTTTTTCCCTTCCGCATCATACGTATAGCCAGTCGTTGGCTGTTCTGGTTGGACTTTTTGCGCTTGTTCCTCTTCTTTCAATCTCCTAGCAATGTCATCTACTGTACGTTGAAGATCTAATAGAGCAGACTGTTGATCTAATAAAGCAGACTCTTTATTTTTATTAATTTGCTCTTGATTTTTAATGAACGCCTGATTCTGCGTCATCATCTGAGCGAACATCTCCTCCATCCTGCTCAAACTACCCTGTAAAGCCTTGTCACTGCCTTGGCCCTGGTTATGTTGTGGTTGCTGATATGGATCATCGTAGTATGGCTTATTATCATAATAATTCAAAGAATACCCCTGTGAAAAATATGGCTGTGACTGCACAAAAGGGTTAGCGTAACGTTGTGCAGAGGACCCCTCATATTGTGGGCAATTAACAGTAAAATGAGGTCCTCCACAAATTTCACACATATTTACAAAACTCAAGAAAAATAAAAGACACGGACAATTAGACTCCTACGACTCCAACAAATGAAAAAATAGCACGTAATATGTCAAACAAGTCCAAACAAAGTAAATAACGCAATCGCCAAAGAGTCCCCGGCAACGGCGCCAAAAACTTGATGTGCTGAAAATGGGTTTAACAAAAACAACTAAATTAAACCCTAAACTAGACTCTCTAAGTTTTAAATTTATAAAACTAAGACTCTCTAAACCCTAAACCACACGACCGGCAAGTGTACCGATCGATGTAGTATAGCCTAAGGAAGTCCGAGTATCGAACCCAAGAGACTCTACTGATTACGCTAATGATTCTATCTAGACTTAGACTGACACGACTCAACTATTTGTTTATTAATTGGGGGGGGGGGGTTTCTAAAAATCCTAAGAATGCAAATAATGATGAACTAAATTAGCTAGGTGACTAACACGAACTCTAACGAAGACTTTGACCAGTGGTGAATGAAGACTACCTAGGCTAGACGCAAGCTAAACTCAGAATGGATCTCTACTCGATGATTTTGTGGTGTGGAACCGGGATCTTTGGATACTAAACCTATTAAGACACCACTAAGCCCCTCAAACACTCTCAAGGCGATTCTTGTGGCACTACCTAGGATGTTACGCTCACCGGTTTTCTAGATTTCTTTTCCGTCCTCTAGTTTCTTGAAAGTGCCTATATAAGACGCTCTACCTTTCAGGGCGAACGTCTAAAGCGACAACGGGTTTTAATCTTGGTTTAATAGACTAAGTAATGTTAAGGACTTATAACCAAACCTAGACCTATTAATAACCTTGAGCCTTTCCGCGACAAGTTTAGCAGCACACTTGATTTTATTAAATTACCGAATATTACTTCTAAGGTTACTTACTAGATTTTCACCCTAAAGGATTAATGATCTATTACGTGATAAAGACCGTCACCTAAATCAAGAACCCTAGCACAACCCTATTATGTGATAAAGACCGTCACCAAGGATTATACGAAGCAATAAACAATAATAAAATAATCGTCAAACACGCATATGCACCAAGTTAAATTCCCAAAGCTTTTACAATACAAGAATAACCACAACCACGCCAAAAATCGAGTAAAGAACCAAACTTTATTTAACTATTGTCATAACCTAGGCAGTACGAGAAGTTTAGCCAATAATCATTGTATCAAAAGACATAACAATCATCAACAAATCAGAATTCATCATCAAATAACAAGAAACAAACGAAAACGAAAGATTACGAAAGTATAGAACCCGAATTCTTCGATCACGTATGCTCCCGCACTTCAACAATGATTCCACGCCTTCCCGAACACTTCCCAAGCTCCAAAACAGCCTTCAATGGTGCAAAAGAAGTCTAAAATTCGTAATTGTTCGTCTCCCTCGTCTGATGTCGATTATGATCATTTATAATCTCCAAAACCCTAATTCCCGTAACTGTGCAAACTGTTTCGCGATTTTAATGTCCCTCGCGGCCCGCTTAGACATGCAGAGTAAGTTAACGCGGGCCGCTAGCGTGTTATATGCCGGCAACATCTTTTAAGTCCAGGCGGCCCGCGTATGAAGGTCTCATAAGCTTACGCGGCCCGCCTCAATGCTCCAGTATTGCATTTTCGCTTCGTTTTGCTCCCGAGCTCCTCGGTTTCCGATCCAACACGTTCCTTTGCTAGATTTTACTCGTTTCCGCTTCTTTTCAGCTTCAAGTACCTGAAAACACAATTAAATCAAAAGTATGTACATTCTATCTAAAACCGACACTAAAAACGAATAACCAACTACTAAAACCTGACGCGAATACCGATGTATTTTACAATACATCAGACTCTATGTTGTGATATAGACCGTCACTAAGAATCATATAAAGCAAATAATAACGATAAACCAAACCAAAGCACGCATATACATCAAATCATTAAATCAACCCTTTTACAAATCACAATTAGTCCATAAAAATCATGCAATTAATAAAACCGGTAAAAACTTCATGTCAATCCATTCAACTAAGTCTAGGTGGTTTAAAAGGTTTAGCCAAGAATCATAACCACTAAAAAGAAACAAGTCTTGAATAATAAACAATCCATATTAATCAAATTTAAAAACACAAAGTTATTAAAACTGAACACTAAGAAATTGCAAACCCAAACGTGAATCTTGATCGCGGCTTAAACCCTCGCCAATAAATCCTTAATTTCGTCCCTTAAGTTGTGCGTCCCTGATCTAATGTGCGGCTCCTTGTGCGTCTGATTTGATGTACAGCCGTCCAACTGACTCCCTTAATTTTTTACGTCTCTGATGTTGTATATGTTAGGGTCTAATATAATAATCAACATTATGTTTTAATAATTGTTCCATGGCCCAATAATTTCGATTTGTGCAAACATGCTGGACTGGTTGTCCTTTCGGCCCAATACCCTAAATTATAAAACGAAAGAGTCGAGTGTATAAATTGTGTCTTGGAGGTTGACCGAAGAAAACAGCTTGATGCCCGTCAAAAGTCCCGGGCCAGGTGGGCGCTTGAAGGTGATGAGAACTCGGCTTTTTATCATAATGTTATTAACTCTAACATTAGTAACAATCGTATAAACGGCCTTATGGTGAATGGAGCGTGGGTCACGAATCCCGTAGAGATAAAGGAAAATTTTTTCGAATTCTTTTTGAAACAATTTGTGGAACCGATGACATCTAGGCCGAAGATTAACTGCCAAAACCTGGTTGCCCTCTCGTTAGCGGAAGCTGATTCGCTTACTGTCCCTTTTTCGGTTGCGGAAATAAAAGAAGCTATATGGAGTTGTGTTGGGGATCGGGCCCCCGACCGGACGGGTTTAATTTTAAGTTTATCAAAAGGAATTGGGAGCTTTTTCAAGGCGATTTTATTAGACTTTTCCAGGAGTTCTTCGACCGTGGCACCATCAATAAATGTTGTTCATCATCGTTTCTTGCGCTAATTCCTAAAGTGAAGGATCCTGTATCTCCATCAAACTTCCGGCCCATAAGTTTGATTGGGGTGGTAAACAAAGCCGTTTCGAAAGTCTTGGTTAATCGGCTTAGAAAAGTTATTGGGAAATTAATATCGGAGGAACAATCGGCGTTTTTGGCGGGTAGAAATATTACGGATAGTCCTCTTATTTTGAACGAACTTATTGCATGGATGAAGAAGGCAAAGAAAGAAGGTAAGATTTTCAAGATTGATATTAATAAAGCGTACGACTCTTTGAACTGGAATTTTCTAGACGCGGTCTTGGAACAAATGGAATTTTCCGGCCCGATGGAGGGGTTGGGTTATGGCCACACTAGTGTCGGCGAAAGCATCGGTGTTGGTAAATGGCTCTCCAACTAGGGAGTTCGAATGCACTCGGGGTTTGCGGCAAGGAGATCCATTATCTCCTTTTTTGTTTGTGATTGCAATGGAAGCTCTAACGGGGATAATGAAAAAGGCTGCAACGGAAGGTATTTTTAAAGGTTTAAAATGCACAAATTTGGGTCCAACCTTGACTCACCTCATCTATGCCGATGATGTAGTGTTTGTCGGGGATTGGTCTTGTGAAAATGCCATTAATATTCGTAGAATTTTGAGGTGTTTCTACTTGGCGTCGGGCTTGAAGGTTAACCTATCTAAGTGCTCTATATTTGGTGTGGGGGTTAATGATGAGGCCGTGGTACATATGGCAGAAGTCCTTAGTTGTAAAAAGGGTTCCCTCCCTTTCAAACACTTGGGTTTAGTTGTGGGAGCAAATATGAATCTCGCTAGAAACTGGAAGCCGGTCATAGATACTTTCAAAACCCGTTTGTCTCTATGGAAGGCTAAGACCCTCTTGTATGGTGGAAGAATCACTCTTCTTAAGTCGGTTCTAAACTCTCTTCCGACCTATTTTTTCTCTTTATACAAAGCCCCGTCATTAGTTTTGGATCTTTTAGAGAGGCTTAGAAGAACATTCTTTTGGGGTGGTTCGGATGAAGCATCAAAAATGAGTTGGATGGCGTGGGAAAAGGTTATTGCTCCTATGGAATATGGCGGATTAGGTTTTGGATCACTTCGGGACGCTAATTTGGCTATGTTATCGAAATGGTGGTGGAGATTCAAGACGGACAAAGAAAGTCTTTGGAGAAGAGTAGTGTGGTCCATTCACCATAATTCAAGATCCTGGTCTTCCTTCCCAGCAAAGGTGTCAATCGCGGGTCCTTGGAAACAGATTATTGGTATACGGGAGCACTTGGAGCGAACAGGTATCAAGATAAATGAGTTGATTTGGTGTAAGGTGGGTCTCGGGTCCTCGGCTGCCTTTTGGATTGACTTTTGGGTTGGACTTCGGCCGCTTTATGCTGCTTTTCCTCTGCTATTTGCTCTTGAGAGTGATAAAAATTGCGGCATTTTGGACCGGGTGTCGTGGGGAGAAGATGGGCTCTTTTTTATTTGGGCCTGGAGTAGGCCCGTTCTGAACTCTGATGAGCAGGCCGAGCTTCAGGAAATCTCAGCACTCCTGTCCAGTTTCAATCGCTCTGCAGGCCCGGATAAGTGGATCTGGAAACTTCATCCTTCGGGCTCTTTTTCAGTGGCTAGTATTAAGAATGTGGCAGCGGCGTTTGGTAGATCCGTTCCGATCGATGTGTTTTTTTGGAACAGTTTCGTTCCGAAAAAGGTCGGTATTGTTTCTTGGCGGGCAAAATCGGAAAGGCTCCCCACTCGAGCTGCCCTTGCAGCAAGAAATGTTGTTTCAGGCGATACGAATTGTCCTTTTTGCGGTGAATATGAAGAAACGAGTGACCATATTTTCGTTTCTTGCCATTTCGCTCAAGTGGTTTGGCTTGTGATTTCTCAATGGTGCAAGATTCCGCCTATCTTAGCTTTCAGCCTCAAAGACATCTTGGATATACAAGCTTCGGTGGGCGGATCCAAAAAGAGGAGGAAGGTTTTAAACGCTATTATCCAGGTTGTCGTTTGGAGTCTTTGGCGAATGCGGAATGAGGTAATTTTTGAAAATGCATATCCGAATGTCACTAAGGTTATTGAAGAAGCAAAGTCGATGAGCTTCCAATGGATAAAGAACAGGTCGAGATCGATTGGCTGGACTTGGAATGATTGGTGTAGCTTTTGTTTTGTTATGTAGTATCCTGGGTTTGTGGTTTTTTGGTGTTTTGGTGTAACCCGTTTGTATAATTGGTGTCTAGCTCCTTGCTAGTTTGATTGAATAAAATTTTGTTGGCCGTTCAAAAAAAAAAAAAAAACCCTAAATTATAACAGCCGCCTTTTTCTTTTCTCTGTTCAAGATCGTGCCTCCAAGATATGAGAATCAAGTTGACTTCAACTCCAAAAATATCCCCATGTGCAACCTCTAATCTCAAGAAACATTCTATCTTTTTATTTTCTTTTATTAATTATATGTGTGTATATAATATAAGTAGAGATAGTGGCCTCAACCCATTAATAGAAAACGGCTGTAATTTTTACTTCGGTCCTGGCACCACACTCTGCCCAGCTGACTGGTCATTTCCATATTACTCTTTTCCGCTCCATTTGCACCAGGGCCTGCAAAAACACAATATAATATAATACTAAAACTAACTAAAAAGAATAAATAACTATACAATAATTATACAATTTACAGACATGGACGAAGATCCGGATCCCGCCGAACCACCATCTAGGACACCCACTCACCCCATCGAGATTTCAGATGGGTCGTCTTTTCATGGATCACCTTATCATGGTCCACACAGCTATGAGGCAAGGTTTGCCTCATACCCTTGGGAGTTTATTCCCCCTTTTAACCCATCACCTCATCAGCAGCAGCAGGATCCCTCCGAGGATTCACGATTCCAGGCGGTTACTCCACCGCCACCACCGCTGCCAGAGCAGCAGTCGCCTCCAGAACCACCGAGGCGTAGGAGGTCAGGAGCACGGATGTCCGTGCGAGGGGGATTCCATTTCAGCACCCCTCAACATTCAAGTGGCAGTCATTACCCGCCACTATATGAAGACCCGTAGATGGGTGGGCCTTTAAACCCCGTTTCTGAGGTGGACTCTGCGCCAGTCGCACCACCATCAATGGGTTTTGATAACCCAATTCCTTCCTACGCCGGAACAGCGGCATACAACCCTTTTGAGCAGCCTGCCTACCCGGGGTACAACTACTACAATGCCCCCGATGTTGACCCATACCTCGTAGCAGCCAACTACAACGCTCTTCACCCTGAAGGGCCCTATGCAACTTCTTACAAATCGGGGTACCAAGCTTTTGGGTATCCATACCCGCCACCTCCTCAACCTCCACAGCAGCAGCCGCCGCAGCCGCCACTAATACCGCCACCGCAGCAACAGGAGATTCTCCAAAGGTTGAGCCAGGTGGAACGGGAGGTTCAAGAAGAGCGTAGGAGCCACCAGAGATTTCTCAAGGGTCTGGCGAATCTGATCAAGGGAAAGAAGAAAAGGGATTTTTGAAGATTCCTTATTTTTTTGTACTTTCCTTATTTCAAGCAAGTCCCTGCGTGGACATCTATTTATGTATTCAGTCCCTGCGAGGACTTGTATTTTCAGCTTAGCCCCTGCGTGGGCAAGTTATTTCTGTTAAAGTCCCGTTTAGGGCAAATATGTACTCCATTTTAATTTTAGTGGAATGTTTTAATTTAAAATTTCATTTTGTCATTTTGCATAAATATAAAATATGAAATAAATCAAAATATCATTCCAATTTAATCTTTATCTGCCCTTTTTATATTAAATGAAAATCTTAAAGGCAAAACCTAGCCCCATGTGTCATGCTAAGACAGGGCCATGATGGTAGATCCTTTTTAAAAGATTTAAATCCTTGTTAACATCTGAAAACATGTTAACACTCCTGGCGAATGTGATTCGATAAAATCGCATAAGTCATCCTTATATTGGATCCTTCCAATTTCCGTCTTTTTATCTACGTCCATGTGTGATGTAGGGTCTACGGGCCATATTGATTGTCATATAAGACAAAAGACAGTTGTAGTCTACAACTCCCTGTCAAGAAAGGTAATGAACTATGATTCAATGCCTTAATGCCTCGATCCTATAAGATCATGGCTTATAATTTAAATTGTCCCCGCGACTTGGCCTTTTGTGCCATTATAATATAATAATAAATTATAACTGAGGAAAATTATAATAAAAATCCTGAATGAATATGCTTAATAAATTAACCAATATGGTTTATTAATACCATGGTTAATAAAATTATCAAGATGACAATTCTGTTATAGAATTCTGAATGAATCATTATCATTATTTTATGTAGCAATCAAGCTACATGGCAGAATCTGAAGAAATCAACAGTCACCCTATAGAGAATCATGATACTACCAGAATCAACGTAACTGGTGCAGAACTTCAAGCATTGATTGACAATGCTGTTTCTAAAGCCATGGACAGGCAGTTTAGAGAGTCTAGTGGTACATGCTCTAAGACTCACTCTGTAGCTCACAGTAAGCCACCTTCTAAATCTCATGAGTCGAAGAAGGATGATGCCCAACACTCATCAAATCGGCATAGTGTTCCGTCTAAGAAGATTGTATTCGATCAAGAGCCACGTACAAGGACCTGTTCATATAAGTATTTCGTCTCCTTCAAGCCCAGGGATTTCACTCGGGAAAAAGGAGCCATTGATTGCATGACATGGCTAGATGAGATGGATACAGTGGTTGATATTAGTGGATGTGCCGAGAAAGATATTGTGAACTATGTTTCACAGTCGTTCAAAGGAGAAGCCCTAGCTTGGTGGAGGTCCTTAATCCAAGCTACTGGAAAGATTCCGTTATACAACTTAACATGGGCTCAGTTTGTTGCTTTGATTAAAGAGAATTTCTGTCCTCAACATGAGGTTGAGAAGATCGAGACTGACTTTCTGACATTGGTTATGAATAATTTGGACAGTCAAGCATATCTCACGAGGTTCAACACTATGTCACGATTGGTTCCATACTTGGTCACACCGGAACCAAAACGTATAGCCCGTTTCATTGGGGGTTTAGCCCCAGAGATTAAAGCTAGTGTGAAAGCATCAAGACCTACTACCTTTAGGTCAGTAGCTGATTTGTCATTATCCCTTACCCTTGATGCAGTCAGGCAGAGATCACTTAGGAATTCTGATGCGGGGAAGAGGAAATGTGAGGATGATAACTCACACCGTTCAGATAAAAAGCATAAGGGGAACTCTGATCACAAGAAGAGTTCAGGGTTCAAGAAGGATGACCAACAGTCGGGTGAGAAGCCCAAATGCAAGACCTGCAAGAAGCGCCATCTGGGAAAGTGCATGTATGAATCAAAATCCCAATCGCAGCCTAGGGCTTGTGGGATCTGTAAATCTAGTGAGCATAAGACGTTGGATTGTAAGAAGATATGCGACTTGTTACAACTGTAATGAGAAGGGGCATATCAAGTCCAACTGCCCAAAGTATGCGAAGAAACCTGAAGAAGGTAAAAAGACCAATGCTCGGGTCTTTCAAATGAATGCACAAGAAGCGATTCAGAATGACAACGTGATAACAGGTACCTTTCTTATCAATGATGTTTATGCAAGGGTATTGTTTGATTCGGGTGCAGATAAGTCGTTTGTAGATAATAAGTTTTGTAAGTTATTAAATCTGTCTGTTAAAACCCTAAGCATAAAATACGAAGTAGAATTGGCCGATGGTACCATAGAAACAGCTTCAACTATGTTAGATGGATGTTTTATATCCATTAGGAACCACTCTTTTCCATTGTCTTTGCTTCCTTTGAGACTAGCTGGATTCGACATAGTAATAGGCATGGATTGGTTATCTCATAACCAAGCTCAGATCGTTTATCATAAGAAGCAAGTGGTTATTAAAACTCCTTATGGTGAGCCGTTAACAATTCAGGGAGGTACTCAGCACGGGTTGCCTAAGCAAGTGTCTATGCTTAAGGCATCAAGGTGTATGAAGAAAGGTTGTGTCATTTATATGGCACAAGTGACTATTGATGAACCAAAGCCCAAGATCGAAGACATTCCCATTATCTCAGAATACCCAGAAGCATTCCCTGAAGAACTACCTGGTTTACCTCCTGATAGGCAAGTGGAGTTTAGAATTGACATCATTCCTGGAGCAGCGCCAATTGCAAGAGCACCTTACAGGTTGGCACCGACTGAGATGAAGGAATTAAGGACTCAGTTAGATGATTTGTTGGCAAAAGGATTTATTAGACCTAGCTCATCTCCTTGGGGAGCGCCGATTCTGTTTGTGAAAAAGAATGATGGCTCGATGCGTCTATGCATCGATTATCGCGAGCTAAACAAGGTTACAATCAAGAACAGATATCCACTGCCCAGGATTGACGATCTATTCGATCAATTGCAAGGAGCAAGTTATTTCTCCAAGATTGATTTAAGGTCGGGATACCATCAACTGAAGGTTAGAGATGAAGATGTGCACAAGACTGCATTCAGAACTCGCTATAGTCACTACGAATTCTTAGTGATGCCTTTTGGGCTCACTAATGCACCAGCAGCGTTCATGGACCTCATGAATCGTGTTTGCAAACCTTATTTGGACAAATTTGTCATTGTCTTCATTGATGACATTCTTATTTATTTGAAGAACCAGGCTGATCATGAAAAGCACCTTCGATGTATCCTCAAACTTCTTCAGTAAGAAAAGCTCTACGCCAAGTTTTCAAAGTGTGAATTTTGGCTTCGTGAAGTCCAATTTCTTGGACATATGGTTAATGAGCGTGGTATCCAGATGGATCCCGCTAAGATTGAGGCTATCATGAATTGGCAAGAGCCGAAGACGCCTACAGAGATACAGAGCTTCTTGGGTCTGGCAGGATATTACAGGCGTTTTATTGAAAATTTCTCAAGGATTGCTGCACCCCTAACTTCGTTGACTAGAAAGAATATAAAGTTTGATTGGGGTCCTAAGCAACAAGAATCCTTTGATATTCTTAAACAAAAGTTAAGCAATGCACCTTTGTTGACATTGCCTGAAGGAATCGAAGAGTTCGTGGTTTATTGTGACGCATCACACACAGGCATGGGATGTGTGCTTATGCAGAAGGGCAAGGTTATTGCCTATGCTTCGCGTCAATTAAAGGTGCATGAGAAGAATTACACCACCCACGATTTAGAGTTGGGTGCCGTTGTGTTTGCACTAAAACTCTGGAGGCATTATTTATATGGTACCAAGTGTGTGATCTACTCTGATCATAAAAGCCTTCAACACTTGTTCAATCAGAAGGATCTGAACATGAGACATCGTCGATGGATGGAGACTTTAAATGACTATGATTATGAAATCCGATATCATCCAGGCAAGGCGAATGTAGTCGCCGACGCTTTGAGCAGGAAGGAAAGAGTTAAGCCCATCAGGATCAATGCCAAGAGCATTGAATTAAAGAACAACCTAAATGAAAGATTGTTAGCCGCTCAGAAGGAAGTTGTATTAGAGGCTAACTATCCAAATGAAAAGTTGGGCGTAACTGCTGAACAGTTGTCATATGGCAAGGATGGAATCCTAAGATTAAATGGACGAATATGGGTTCCAATTTATAGAGGACTTAGGGATGTGATTCTTCAAGAAGCCCATAGCTCCAAGTATTCTGTTCATCCTGGCAGTGATAAAATGTACCAGGATTTGAAGGCAAATTAGTGGTGGATAGGCTTGAAGAAGTCTATAGCCACTTATGTGGCCAAATGTCTGACATGTGCTCAGGTTAAAGCCGAACACCAGAAGCCGTCAGGTTTGCTGCAACAGCCTGAACTTCCCACCTGGAAGTGGGAAATGGTAACTATGGATTTCATCAAAAAGTTACCAAAGACAAACCGAGGAAATGATACTATTTGGGTTATAGTCGACAGGTTGACCAAGTCAGCCCACTTCCTACCTATTAAGGAAACGCGCAGCTCAGATAAGTTAGCTCAGTTGTACGTGGATGAGATTATATCTCTCCATGGAGTGCCAGTGTCTATTATCTCCGACAGGGATACAAGATATACATCGCATTTTTGGAAAAGCTTTCAGCAATCCCTAGGCACTCGATTAAACTTCAGCACTGCATATCATCCTCAGACGGATGGTCAGAGCGAGCGTACAATTCAAACCCTGGAAGATATGCTACGAGCTTGTGTTATTGACTTAGGTGGATGTTGGGATGATCATCTTCCACTGATCGAATTTTCGTACAATAATAGCTATCATTCGAGTATTCAAACTGCACCTTTTGAAGCTTTGTATGGAAGAAAGTGCAGGACGCCAGTTTGTTGGGCGGAAGTTGGAGATGTCCAATTAACAGGACCTGATATAGTCCTGGAGATGACAGATAAGATTGTGCAGATACGAGATCGTCTCAAAGCTGCCAGGGATAGGCAGAAAAGCTACGCAGATAAAAGGCGTAAACCTCTGAAGTTCGAGGTAGGTGACAAAGTGTTACTTAAGGTATCACCCTGGAAAGGGGTAATGCGATCTGGCAAGAAAGGCAAACTAAGCCCCAGATACATAGGACCATTCAAGATCATCGAATGTGTCAGAACAGTGGCTTACAAGTTAAACATGCCTGAAGAGCTCAGTGGAATTCATAATGTGTTCCACATCTGCAATCTGAAGAAGTGTCTAGCTGATGAATCGCTAGCCATGTCACATAAGGATGTGCATATTGATGAGAGCTTAAAATTTGTTGAAAAAACTTTGTCGATTGAGGATCGACATGTTAAAAAGATTCAGAAGAAGCACATACCAATTGTGAAGGTTAAATGGGATGCCCGTAGTGGTCCCGAGTACACTTGGGAGGTTGAGTCCACAATGAAACAGAAATACCCTCATTTATTTCAGTAAATCTCGAGGTCGAGATTTCTTTTAAGGGGGTGAGGATGTAACACCTCGCAAAATCATGACCAATATTGTAAAGACACGTGTCATGGACTTTAAACGTGTAATGGTTTGATCTAGAGGGACTGAAATTGTCAAACAATGTAAATATGTTAGTGAAAGGGATCCAAAGTGTCAACATGCCATTCTTATGCCTCCGATTGACCTCATACGACGTTCGTATTCTTTAATGAATAATTTATCGAACAATAGAAGTCATTTGTGTTAAAAATAAGGATCTTATGAAACATAGGGGTTAAAAGTGTCAACATGTTGAAAGTAACCTCTGAGTGACCTTTTAACGATCCCAAAAACATTGTGATAATCTATTTTGATCCCAAGAATAACGGATATTAAATTCATGAAGTTTCGACGCACATAAATAATCAAAGTGTTAATTACAAGTAATAAGGGTTAAATGCGTTAATATTGCATTTCAAGACCATCCGGGTGACCTCGTAACTAACCGAAGGCTTATGGATAAATGTTAAAAGACTTAAGGCCCTTAAAAGTCAAGTTTGGGGGTTAAAAGTGCAATAAACGAAAGTTAAAACTAGTTTAGAGGGACCACGAACTGATATTGCAATTTCTGAAACTTTGGTGACCGGATCCGACCCTCACGCAGGCCGCGTAGGCCATAAGGCAAGTCTTACGCGGGCCGCGTAAGACTGCCAGATGCAGAAACTTTGGACAGATGCCTGTACAGCCTGTTGCACCGCCTTTGCATGCCATTTTTCGAATCCAGGAGCTGAGCCAACAGTTTTTCATGCATAGAGACACCTGGAATTCATCAGAGATCAGTTGTAGAGTTATGTGGAAGGATCTTGTGAGGTTTAAAGTCCTATATAAGGCCTTCTTGTTTGATAGTTCAATTGCCCACTTACAAAAATCATTCTCAACTCACTTTCTGGAGCTCTCTGGACTTCAAGCAAGTTTTATCAAGCTCCTAATTCGTGCTAAGAGCCTTTGTAAGCATTCTTAGCCTTCCTATTTCAAGTTTCATTAGTCTAATGACCAAAAGTCAAAGCCGTCGTAATTAAGCTTTGACTTAGTGATTAATCACTAATGGTCCAGTCATTTTTCGAATTGAAAGTGGCTATGAGTTGGTAATTATGTGGGTAATAAACCATTAAAAGGGCACCCTCTGATTTCCACTCTAACTTGGTCAATTGTCGGGTCAAACCTAATATTAAAAAGTCAACAGAAAGCTATTTTGCAAATAAACTCATAACTAACAATGTAGAAGATATGAAACCTATTTTAACACTTATATAACTTGGTAATGAATATAAGAACATGTCTAAGCATGTTCAACCAGACAATTTTGAGTTTAGGCTCGGTTCGGAACCGAAAGTCGCAAAAGTAGACTTTTGCTTTGACTTTCAGTTCTGACCCGATTTAGCCTAGTTTAGATATGCCTTAGAGTTCCATTAGGACCAGGTTATAGGTTAGTATAACCCTCTGAGGTTATACAACTTGGTTCCTAATTAATCCGATTAATTTGCATGTTTCCGTTAATTGCTTAAATGTTGACCATTATGCCCTTTTGACCTTAAAACAAGATTTTTGAAAATGTGAGAGGACAAAAACCTTTATTACTGATTTATAAACATGTCCTAAAAATTTAACATCAGTTTGAGGTCTAAATTAGGAGATATGCTCAATATCGTAATTTGAAACCTTTTTATTAATTAAACGACATTATTAGCATAAAGCCTATCTAAACCCAAATTTGACACCAAACTTTTTACCCACTGAGGTAATATAATATTTTGGGATTTTTGAAGTTTTTTATTAATTTTTAAACTGATTATGACATGGGGTTCTTGCTTTGATTCGGTAATTGACGGTTATACCCATTTTGCTAATAAAATGAGTTTTACGTAACATTTTTATACCAAATCTTTTTGCTACTGATTTTATATGATAAATAAAATATTTTGAACTTTATAAACTTATCAAAAACTCAGATTCCCTTATATAACCTGAAAATCGCTTAAAACCGACTTTTTACGCTTTTAAACGCATAGTATGAGTTAAAACGATTTTTGGCATATAAGACTTAATACCTACTGATGTTTTAAGTAAATTTTTATACTTTAATAGTAAGAAAAATTTTTGAACTTAGATTTCCAAATTTGACCTTTAAAGTTTATGTGAAATGACCAAAATGCCCCTACGGTGCATAGTTTGGTTATAAATGATAAATTTCACATATATGCAATACCTTACTGATATGACTTGCAAAAATAAATATTTTTACTGATCATTTAAGACCAGAACCTCAGATTAATATTAAACCTCTTTTATAACCCTTAAAATGACCAAAATACCCCTACGGGGCTTAAATTGATTTTAAATCCGTTTTGGGCATAATGGAAGGTATCCTACTGATATCACAACATATTTAAGGCATATTAACTTAGGAAACCTGTTCATAATTCATTTGGTTACCCGTTATGCATTTTTCACGTTCGGTACGGTTTATGTGACTAGTTTGCAAAATTGACCGAAACGGGTCAAACCATATCATTTTTGCTTCAAAATCCAGAATGTGTTTGGTTTACCCATATTAAACAAGTCTTCATACTTGTTGGGTCCAAATCACATTCTAATCCGGTCTTCGCTTAATCTTGCGTTTTGAACCGTATACCTTTCTTTAAAACTAACTGGTCTAAGTTTAAACTTAAGTTAGACCCGTTAGGAATCTAAGAGGTTATTAAAACCTTCATTCCAGATTTAGGCGACCAGTAAAAGCTACCTGTACTTGCTTGATTGTATACGGCTGGGATAAATTTGTATAATTTGCTCAGGTAAATACTTTTAACTTATTTTCCCTTATACGGGCTTGGGGTACGGTATATAAAGTACCTCTTGGTCGGGTATTGAATTTTTAATCGTATGAAGGTTAAATCATTGAGATAACCTGTTTAATCTGTTTTGTTTGTTTTAAGCCTTTAGGGGGTTAATGACCATGTCCTGGATATCCTCGGCTCATTCATTGAAATGGCCACGACTTAAGCACGGGGTGTAGGCATACACCTGCCAGTGCGTGGAAATATCGGGGTATGACAATAACATACCAAAGCAAATAATTGTTATAGACTAAATATCTCAAAGACAAATATCATGTTCTGACAACTCAGATGTAAATTGTTTGTTTCTAGACTCTCACTCCTACTTGGTTCCACAGAGTAGGTAAAGCACATCATCCTAAACACCTGTCACATACGTTAAAATAGCGGTCAATACACATAGTGTAAAGGTGAGCATACAAGTTTAATAGTAATAATAGAGTTCGAAAGCGTTTACGCGTAACCAACATGTATAATGTGAAGCTAGTAGGTTATCAACAATGAAATATGCACAGACATGACTTCGAGTTGTAGAATGCTCAACAAATATCACCATTGTCACACGTGAAGAAATAACCTTAACAACCCCTGTCCACGACAGGTGCTGAGTCCAAACTAATAGTACTATCATTGCTAAGGCGTCAGGCAACAATCACTGTGTTAGCATAACATACAAGCATTCATCGAGTAACACGTATAACATGCAGTAACGGTCAGTGTATAAAAGTGTTTGCGTTATGTGTTCTATGTGATTTAGAATAAGTAACGTATGTAACACCCAAAAGTGCGTAAAGCGAAAAGGGATCAAGTATACTCACAGCGATGGTAGTTAATGGATTGAAGGGAGCGCTAGAGTGATTAGTCTGAACAGTTTACGATAGCATAAGCGAATGAACGGTGTGTTAAACGGTGAAAAGTGACTAAGGGACGAATGGTCATTCGATCGGATGGCGATCCGAACGTATGGTCATTCGATCGAATGACAATACGTTCGGATGGTCATCCGTTCGGATGGCCATTCGGGCGGATTGACATTCGTTTGGGATGGAAGTGTTTGTGTATGATGGCTTTGAAGTTTTTGTTGTAGCATTTTGAAAACAGAGAAGTATCTCTACCTTTCAGGTCACCCGGTCGAACAGTCATTCGATCGGATAGCGATCCGTCGGTTTAGACATTCTCAGAGAACAAGTTCACAATAGGATTATCATTCGATCAGATGGTCTTCCGATCGGATGGCAACCCATTATAAACTGATGATCTTTGAAATTGTTAAAAGTTTAGGTGTTGAAGACAAGATGCAATCCGATCGGACGGCAATCCGATCGGACGGTAATCCGATCGGACGGCAATCCGTCCAACAACCTGATCATTTGAAACTTGAATGTTTTGAAAGTTTTTCCGTTTGATCGAGACGGTGTGACAACGTTTTGAACAATATGAACCCCATCAGGCCCAGGTTATCCGATCGAACGGGAATCACCCCAATCCGAACAAGTTAGCTGTTCACGATGGTTGTTCATGTTCAACCCGAGGTCGGTTGTCTTGTTGATAGAAATCAGATCTTGGACCGACACTTTACTAGAATACAAGTAAAAGGCCTGGTCTAGCTTCGATTCTATCGGTTTTGAGTGCATTGAGTGTAAAAGAGTTGAAAGAAAGTTAGAAACCATCTTTCAATACTTTTAATCATTAAAAAGTTTAGATCTAGATGAAAATACTGTTAAATCATGTAGATATGAGTTGTTCTTGCTGGGATGAGGCCAAAGCTTGAAGTTCATAAGAACCCCATGATGACATCACCCTTGAACACCTCAAATCCGGTGATTTCATGGTTAAAAGTTAAGACTCAAATATGAAAATGATAAAGAAGTGCGTATAGATCATAGAAGTACAAGATTTAAGTTGAAAACTTACAAGAATCGCAAGAAATCGAGAGAAAAGTGGGCTGGAATGCTGGTCGAACGAGAGAGAGGTGTCACATCACTTTGGTGACGTGACATGGGGTATTTATAGAGTTTCCAAAAGAGGAAAGTGGCATGTGGGACGGATCGGATGACACATCGATCGAATGGTCATTCGATTGAGTGGTTCCGACGAGTTGCGTTTCGATGTTTTGTTTTGCGTGTTGAGCGTTGTGATGCGTTTCGAGCGAGCGATGCGATAGTATTACCCATTAGTTACACAAATAATCTAACTACTATATCTATCATACAATCACTATAAATAACTTGCGTTTAGCGTTGCGATTAGATGGCGATGCGATAGAGTTGCGATTGCGATTAATCACCACTACATAAACATAACATGCATAAGTAACACATAATAGCACACACACGTAAAACAATATCCAGAACACATAATTCGAATAGAGATGCGATTAGCGATAAGTCGATTAGCGATAAAACATGCGATTAAGCCTCGATTCATTAATGAGTACTACACATAATACAACTAAAGCAATTTAAAATAGATTAAGGATTACAAGCCAAGAGCACAATTCAGTAGTTAAGCAAGGAGTGACAGATCGCAATTAGCAATCTTTTCTTCCTTTGACTTGTACTTTGACTTCAAAAAGTCGGGTTGTTACAGCCTCACCTACTTTAGGAAATTGCGTCCCGAAATTTAAGAAGCAGGCGTAACAAACAGTTGCGGATACTTCGCCTTTATGTCACTTTCGAGTTCCTAGGTAAACTCGGCATCGCGTTTGCCTTCCCAGCGAACCTTCACAATGGGAATGCGTGAGCGTCGGAGTACCTTGGTTTCTCGGCCCATGATCTCGACAGGCTTCTCCACGAAGTGTAATTTTTCTTCCACTTGTAAATCTTTAAGAGGGACATGTAATTCCTGTTCGGCTAGACACTTTCTGAGGTTCGAAACGTGGAAAGTCGGGTGGACGTTACTCAGTTCATCCGGTAGTTCGAGTCTGTAGGTCACCTTACCGATTCTTTCCAGAATTTTAAAGGGTCCAACATATCGAGGCACGAGCTTTCCTTTCTTGCCGAATCTGATCACCCCCTTCCAAGGTGCAACCTTTAGGAGTACGTGATCGCCAACGTCAAATTCAAGGGGCTTGCGGCGTCTATCGGCGTAACTTTTCTGATGACTCCGAGCTTTCAGCAGATTGTCTCGAATGTGGAGGATTTTATCAGTCGTTTCTTGCAACAGCTCAGGACCGGTAATTTGGGCGTCTGAGATCTCGTGCCATACAATAGGCGATCGACATTTCCTTCTGTATAATGCCTCAAATGGTGCCATTTGGATGCTAGAGTGATAACTGTTATTGCATGAGAATTCGAGTAAAGGTAAGTGCGCGTCCCAATTACCACCGAAATCTATGATACACGAGCGAAGCATGTCTTCAAGGGTATGAATTGTTCTTTCAGTCTGACCGTCGGTTTGGGGATGGAAAGCGGTACTTAGATTAAGAGTAGTACCGAGAGCATATTGAAATGTTTCCCAAAGACGCGAGGTAAACCGACCATCGCGGTCAGAGATGATGTCACGAGGCATCCCGTGTCGACAGATGATTTCGTCGGTGTAGATTCAGGCTAATTTTTATACCTTAAAGTCTTCTCGTATCGGCAGAAAATGAGCTGATTTAGTCAAACGGTCAATGACAACCCATATGCTGTCGTGACCTGATGGCGTGCGTGGAAGTTTCGTTATGAAATCCATAGCTATACTCTCCCATTTCCACATCGGGATCTCGGGTTGTACGAGTAAGTCAGAGGGGCGTTGATGCTCAGCCTTGACTTTAGAACAAGTCAGGCATTTCGAAACATAGATAGCGATATCCTTCTTCATACCCGGCCACCAGTACTTGTAGCGCATGTCCTGGTACATTTTGTCAGCAACGGGATGAATAGAATACCGAGATTTGTGGGCTTCGTCCATCAGAATTTATCGTAGGTTAGTACGCTTGGGAATCCAAATTCGGTCTAAATAATGACAGATACCGTTCGATTTATTCTCGAGTTGGGCGCCGTCGTTAAGAATTCTTTCCTTCTTCAAAGTACGTTCGGTAATTATGAACGCTATGCAAATAGCTTCGTCGACTGGGAGCATCGGCGATGACGTTTACTTTGCCTGGATGGTAGCGAATCTCACAGTCGTAATCGTTGAGAAGTTCTACCCACTGGCTTTGGCGCATATTCAGCTCTTTCTGGTCAAAGATGTGTTGTAGCCTCCTATGATCGGTGAAGATCGTACACTTAGTACCGTAAAGGCAGTGTAGCCAAATATTTAACGCAAAAACAACTGCGCCAAGCTTGAGGTCGTGTGTGGTATAGTTCTTCTCGTGAATCTTGAGCTGTCGAGAGGCGTACGCGATAACCTTGTCTCGTTGCAGTAGACTACGGAATCGTCGTATCCATCGGGTAGTGAGAGAATGGGAGCATTGCAAAGCATAGCTTTGAGAGTTTGAAAGGCTTCCTCTTGTTTAGTTCCCCAAACAAAAGGCTTGTCTTTATGCGTAAGCGAGGTAAGCGGTACATCGATTTTTGAGAAACCTTCGATAAATCGACGATAATAGCCTGCTAGTCCGAGAAAAGAATGGACATCAGACGGGTTCTTGGGTGTAACCCAACTCTTAACAGCTTCGATCTTCGCGGGGTCGACGTGAATACCTTGACTATTGACAATGTGACCCATGTCACACCCCAACCGATGGCGGAAACATCGGGATGAGACGAACAAATTGCTCAAAACATCATAACACTATGTGACAATATTTAATTGAAATCAAATTTCATTGCAAGAACTAAATTGTCATACAACATTTAAAATGGAAATAACAACATTGTTCAAATTCAAATCAACAAAAGATAAATAGGTTAAAGGTGTGTACCTAGTCCACCCTAAACTTGTTTCATCATTCATCCATACTTCAATAATCAACCTGCAACATGTATTAAAATAGAGTTTCAATGCAAAGGCAATGAGCGAGTATACAAGTTTTTTTACACAGCGTAATAGAATAAAACTCAAATCCAACATGATTCATAATATGTGATTACTAGTATGCAATTTTGGCGTACAATATGATCAAACCCTAGAACACAACGCATAAATAGCCTAATCCCAATTGTTCAGCGGGGTGGTAACTTAACAATACCCAATAGAACAGCAGGCGGGGCGTTAATCCTATAGCGCTATAATTGTTAAGGTGGGCGAACAAGTCAATGAGCATATAACGTTCCAAACCGTTCATAGAGCATACAAGAATAGCAAGTAAGTCACATTAGTTTCATGCATTCGTTCAAAGATTGAGTATGTTTAGTTCAAAAGTTGTTTGCATAATTATACATGTTGCATCCCAAAGTATAAAGGGAAAAAGGGATCGAGTATACTCACGGTGGTTGCAAGCTTTCCTACTTGGAATTCCCGCGAGTGAGTTGTTGGAGTAGATTAAGTTGGAGCACCTAGTCCTTCTACACTAGGTAACATAGGTGTGTGAGTTTGGCGTTCAACGGAAGATTATAATTTGGAGTTTAACATAACATAAAGTACGATATTGAAAATAATCATCTTTAACTTATACTCTTATATGACACTATGTAACCACTAGGGTTATATTGTATTTCATGGGTAATATGCCCATTAGAATCATACTTGGAGTTTTAAGTCTTAGATGGTATTCTACTACTTTAACATGTAAACACAAGTTTAACATTAAAGGTTCGAATGAGTATATATATATTTAGGTTAAGTATTACATATTATTAAGTCCAATAATTCAAGTAGGAGGTAGAAGATTGAATCCTCATTTAGGCACCTCGAGTTATCATGGATGTCATGTATGGGGTAGGAAGACAAGCTTCCATTTAGGAACCCCTTGAATGTTCACCACTTCTCTTGATGTAAAAACAACCAAGGAGGGTCACGAACTAGGCTTTGTATAATAATATAAACAATCTAACTAAGAGAAATCATCAAATCATGTGAGGATTGTATGTTTGGAACAACCCAAGTTGTTCCATAATCACTCTACATCAAGAACTAGCTTGAACATGACTTGTGGGTCAAAACACCCTAGACAAACAGAAAACTATGAGGTTTAATCCTCTGATTTTGAGTGTCTCAACCATGTTTTTAAGCTTAACCAACCATAAGAGAGGTTGTAAGCATTAGGACATTGGTGTGAGATGTGTTAGACACAAGTTGGATGAAGTTTAAACAAGTTTGAAAGAGTATGTAACAAAACAGAAAGTTCTTGGACCATTTCAGGCAATTCCAGGTCTAATTTCTCCAAGGAGAAGTCAAGGAATCAAACCCCATGATTATCCAAGCAAGTAGGAAGAAGAATCAAGTAATTTCGTTAAGAAATGAGCAAGTTATACTCACTTTAGTGCAAGAGTATGAATCTGTCCGAAAATGCAGATTCTTGCTAGAACTTGAGAGTGTTTAGGAGAGATTTGAGAGTGTTGAAAGTGTCCAAGTGCTTGGAGGACCTTGGGTACTTATAGGGGAGTGATTAGGGTTGTTTTGGGGGGATAATTAAGGCTAAAACTCGGTTTAAACAAAGAAATCCCGCTCAAAAACGAATCTGGTCGCGATCTGAGATGTTTTCTGCAGACCTGAGGCCCATGCGGGCCGCGTAAGGGGACAGGGTAAGTCCACGCGGGCCGCGCGCCCTTAAGGTTCCGGATATAAGTTTCATTTATTACAATTTGGCCCCTAGAGTTGTGTATTTGATGTTTTTAGGGTATTTAAGGGCCATATTTGTCACAAAAGCATAGTTTGAGATACATTTAAGTATGAGGAGTATAAACCAAATATAATTATGCGCATGAGTATCGAAATCAAGTGTCGTTCACGTTCAGGACACGTTTTATGCATAAGTTTAGATTAATTACAAGTTTAGCACATAGTTTCCAAGAATAACGATTAAACACCAATTGATTCACCGTTTCGAACATACGAGCATATATAAAGTGTGTATAACATATTTGTAACAAAATACGAGTTTCATTAATGATCCAAGTCTCGGTTTCACAATGATTACATGGAAAGAACGATTACAAGAATACAAGGTTTCCAAAAATAGAAATACGAACAAAACTTTCTATAAATGGAAAGTACAAAAGAGCCGGGCGTTACAACCCAAGACTTGGACCTCCTCCAACCAAAATTCACACTTGGAGAACTTGGCATAGAGACAGTTTCCCTGGAGTAACTCAAGAACCAAACGTAGATGTTGCGAGTGTTCGGCTTTTGGAATAGATCAGGATATCATCGATGAACACGATAACGAAGCGGTCAAGAAAGGGTTTGCACACGCAATTCATTAGATCCATAAAGACTGCGGGAGCGTTGGTCAAACCAAAACGCATAACAACAAACTCATAGTGACCATAGCGGGTTCGAAATGCGGTTTTAGGTATATCTTCCTCTTGAATGCGTAACTGATGGTAGCCTGAGCGTAGATCAATCTTCGAAAAACACGTAGCACCTTGTAACTGATCAAATAAATCATCGATTCGAGGCAAGGGATAGCGATTCTTGATAGTCAGCTTATTTAATTCCCTATAGTCGATGCACATCCGGAACGATCCATCCTTCTTTTTGACGAAAGGGACAGGCGCGCCCCAAGGAGAGGTGCTAGGGCGAATGAAACATTTTTCAAGCAGTTTCTGGAGCTGACTCGAGAGTTCGCGCATTTCAGAAGGAGTGAGACAATAAGGCGCTTTAACAACAGGGTTTGCTCCAGGAATGAGGTCGATTCGGAAATCGATATCACGACTGGGAGGTAAACCAGGTAAATCATCAGGAAATACGTTAGGGAATTCACAAATAACGGGAACGTCTTTCACTTCTGTTTTTCCTTTCTTTTCCTTCTCCGCTACTACAATGTTAGCCAAGAAAGCTCTGTATTCCTTGCGGAGATACTTGCTTGCTTGGACACACGACATGAGTTTGAGACCTTTCGAAGGAGTTTCGCCATACACACAAAGTTGATCACCATTAGCGAGCGAGAAACGGATCATCTTATCGAAGCAAACAACTTCAGCACGATTCTCGCGAAGAAAATCCATGCCTACTATGATGTCAAAACTATCGAGTTGCATTGGAATAAGGTCGATTGGGAAGACGTGATTGTTGAGTACAAGCGTACAATCACGTAGAACAAAATTGACAGCGACGGTTCTTCCAGTGGCAACTTCAACATCGAACGTCGAGGGGAGATAGGCGCGCTTACGATTAAGGAGCTTTTCGAATTCAAACGATACAAAACAGTTATCTGCTCCAGTATCAAATAAACACGAAGCATAAATACCATTCACGAGGAACGTATCATTAACCACATTGTTGTCTGCTTGAGCCTGGCGGGCGTTGATGTTGAAAGCACGTCCGCGGGCTATTGGCTGCTGCTGCTGGTGTTGTTGTGGATGCTGCTGAGGCTCTTGCTTCACCACTCTGTTGGGGCACATGTTTGCAAAGTGGTTGGGATCACCACATGCGAAGCAAGCTCTAGCATGAGCAGCGGGTGCAGGAGCTGCTTGTTGGCCCTGAGGAGCGGGAAGGAGAGCTTGTGGTGCAAGAGCTTGACCTTGAGCTGGAGTTAGAGCTTGTCGAGGACCGGTACGACAGTTTGCGGTGAAGTGGCTGTACATGTTGCAATGAACACAGAACCGACATGCAATACCAACCTAGTGATGATAGGTACAAGTAGGGCAAAGCGGGTGTGGTCCAGTGTATGCACGCTTGACAGGCGGTGCATTGACCACAGACGCCGCTACTTGGCTGTGTTGAGGCTGCGGTTGGGCAGGTACTGTTTGGAGTGGAGCTGCAGTAACTGCACAGTTCTTGTTGCTGGAGCTGTTGTTCTTCCTCTTGCGACGTGAGAGCTTTGAAGACTGCGGTGCGGTGGTTTCAGCGGTGGGAGCAACGGTGACTTGATGAAGACTTTTGGCAGCTTTATCGAAATAACCAGCCCTGAGTCGCTTATCGTTGATCTCAGCGGCGAGCATGTAGGTTTCCTCAATAGTTGTCGTTTTGGCGACCTGCACGAAGGCTGCGACACAATCCAGCAGAGCACGGATATACTTCTTGATCGTAATCTCAGGGGTAGTAACTTGACCTGGGCAGATGATACTCAACTGCTTGAAGCGAGCAGTTAAGCCAGCGTTATCTCCACCATCCTGCTTAATGTGCCAGAATTCATCCTCTAGCTTTTGGAGTTCATGGGGAGGGCAGAACTCTTGCATCATAATGTTCTTCAACTCGTATCACGACAGTCCAAAAGCTGCATCATTCTCTCTTTTGTTTATCTTGGCCGTCCACCAATCAAGAGCGCGGGATTGGAAGACGTTGGTAGCATTGACAGTGCGGAGGTCTTCTGGACAGCCACTCTGGCGCAGGGTAACTTCGATCGAATCAAACCATTGAAACATGGCCGTAGACCCATCTTCTCCGGTAAATTCCTTTGGACCACAGGCTTTGACCTGCTTGAAGCTAAAAGTAGTATTGGGAGCATCAGTCCTGGACTCCTCCTAGGACTTGCTAGCATTCTCATTCAGCTCGCTGAAGATTTGAGGGATAACTTTCACCATTTGCTTAGCGACGAGAGCGGCAATTCATTTGCCATCGTGGTTACGGCGAGCAGAGCGAGCGTGGAATGATCCAAACGACGACATTGTCTGCAACAGACATCACCATAGGACTCAAACACAATTTCGATTAACCCTAGTATAGTCTAGCGATAAAGCTCAGGAACACATCAATTCACAAAAATCACGTTGGCACATAAACCACAGAAGCACATAAGCACGTATTTCACGTAAGCACAGTAGCACATAAGCACGTAGTTCACCTAAGCACGTATTTTGCATGTATTCACCTATCCTTCACAGCAGCGTATAGCGATTAAGTATAGCGGTTGCGAATAGCGAGTAGCGATTGCGAATACTCAAGCGATTTGTCAGCGTTTTGAGGTAAATGTGCAGTGTGAGTTATGCGTGTTGATCAAAGCGGACAGCGAAAAGCGAGTAAATCACCAAAATCAAAACACACAAACACATAAAATCCCATAAAATTTCACATAAGATCGATAAATCACAGAGTTGGCGGCGGCAAATCCAGAATCGAAATACATAAAATCGAGGATAGATTGTCTCGGCTAGATAGACGTCGACTACCCAAAGTGATTCGACTATTCACAAGGACCTTAAGCACACACTTTGGCTTTCTGGACTGTGCTCTCGCCTCGATTTGGGCGATCGGCACACATCCTTCCAGTTACAGCGTGATTCAAGTCGTTGGAGTCCGTCGAGAGTTTGGTGAGAGTTTTGTAAAACCAAAAGTATAGAGCAGAACGAGTCATCAAGGTTCGGGTTTCACCCCTGGCTTAACGACTGCATCCCTGTTTGTGTGATAGAATCACGAGATAGCTAAGGAGAATCGTGTCGAAGTATGGATTTCACTCCCGATTCAAATTCTCTTGTTTATAGCAAAAATAGCGAATCGAACGAGTGATCTGGTCGAGAGTTTGCGGTTTTCACACCTAATCCTAACCAGATCATTCGTTTGGGTGTGTGTCCAGCCTTAGGAAAGGCTGATCTTGTGCGGAACTGTAGTATGCGATGTTCGCACAAGTGTGTAGTGTACAACGAATTCGAGAGAGAAATAACAAGTAAGCTCGTGCAAAACCCCCACCGGGTATGCACATGTCGGTCTGTTGGTATTTAAACTATAGACTAGGTCGATTCTAAGACACCGACCCGGACTAGGTCGAGTCTTGCCTAATTCCATGTAGTTATGGCTCTCATACCAATCTGTCACACCCCAACCGATGGCGGAAACATCGGGGCGCGGCACTGAGCGAAACAGATTGTCCAGGAGAAATCCATAACAACTAAATTACTAGATATTTAAATATTATGTCCCATACCATAACATACCAAAGCAAATAGTTATTACAGACTAATATAGCGGTCAATACACATAGTGTAAAGGTGAGCATACAAGTTTAATAGTAATAATAGAGTTCGAAAGCGTTTACGCGTAACCAACATGTAACATGTATAATGTGAAGCTAGTAGGTTATCGACAATGAAATATGCACAGACATGACTACGAGTTGTAGAAGGTGCAACACATATCACCACTGTGACACGTGAAGAAATAACCTTAACAACCCCTGTCCACGACAGGTGCTGAGTCCAAACTAATAGTACTATCGTTGCTAAGGCGTCAGGCAACAATCACTATGTTAACATAACATACAAGCATTCATCGAGTAACACGTATAACATGCAGTAACGATCAGCGTATAAAAGTGTTTGCATTGTGTGTTCGATGTGATTTAGAATAAGTAACGTATGTAACACCCAAAAGTGCGTAAAGCAAAAAGGGATCGAGTATACTCATAGCGATGGCAGTTAATGGATTGAAGGGGATGCTAAAGTGATTAGCCTGAACAGTTTACGCTAGCATAAATGAATGAACGGTGTGTTAAACGGTGAAAAGTGACTAAGGGACAAATGGTCATCCGATCGGATGACGATCCGAACGGATGGTCATTTGATCGAATGACAATCCGTTCGGATGGCCATTCGGGGGGATTGACATTCGTTTGGGATGGATGTGTTTGTGTATGATGGCTTTGAAGTTTTCGTTGTAGCATTTTGAAAACAGAGAAGTATCTCTACCTTTCAGGTCGCCTGGTCGAACGGTCGTTTGATCGGATAGCGATCCGTCGGTTTAGACATTCTCAGAGAACAAGTTCACAGCAGGATTGTCATTCGATCGGCTTGTCTTCCGATCGGATGGCAACTCGTTAGAAACTGACGATCTTTGAAATTGTTAAAAGTTTAGGTGTTGAAAACAAGATACAATCCGATCGGACGGCAATCCGTCCAACAACCTGATCGTTTGAAACTTGAATGTTTTGAAAGTTTTGTGGTTTGATCGAGACGGTGTGACAACGTTTTGAACAATAGGAACCCCATCAGGCCCAGGTTATCCGATTGAACGGGAATCACCCCAATCCGAACCAGTTAGCTGTTCACGACGGTTGTTCGTGTTCAACCTGAGGTCGGTTGTCTCGTTGATAGAAATCAGATCTTGGACCGACACTTTACTAGAATACAAGTAAAAGGCATGGTCTAGCTCCGATTCTATCGGTTTTGAGTGCATTGAGTGTAAAAGAGTTGAAAGAAAGTTAGAAACCATCTTTCAATCCTTTTAATCATGAAAAAGTTTAGATCTAGATGAAAATAGTGTTAAATCATGTGGAAATCATGTAGATCTGAGTTGTTCTTGGTGGGATGAGGCCAAAGCTTGAAGTTCATAAGAACCCCATGATGACATCACCCTTGAACACCTCAAATCCGGTGATTTCACGGTTAAAAGTTAAGACTCAAAGATGAAAATGTTGAAGAAGTGCGTACAGATCATAGAAGTACAAGATTTAAGTTGAAAACTTACAAGAATCGCGAGAAATCGAGAGAAAAGTGGGCTGGAACGCTGGTCAAACGAGAGAGAGCTGTCACATTACTTTGGTGATGTGACAGGGGGTATTTATAGGGTTTCCAAAAGAGGAAAGTGGCATGTGGGACGGATCGGATGACACATCGATTGGATGGCCATCCGATCGGATGGTCATCCGTTCGGATCGGCTGGTCATCCGTTCGGATGACCAGTCGATCGAATGGTCATTCGATCGAGTGGTCCCGACGAGTTGCGTTTCGATGTTTTGTTTTGCGTGTTGAGCGTTGTGATGCGTTTCGAGCGAGCGATGCGATAGTATTACCCATTAGTTACACAAATAATCTAACTACTATATCTATCATACAATCACTATAAATAACTTGCATTTAGCGTTATGATTAGATTGCGATGCGATAGAGTTGCGATTGCGATTAATCACCACTACATAAACATAACATGCACAAGTAACACATAATAGCACACACAGGTAAAACAATATCCAGAACACATGATTCGAGTAGCGATGCGATTAGCGATAAGTCGATTAGCGATAAAACATGCGATTAAACCTCGATTCATTAATGAGTACTCCACATAATACAACTAAAGCAATTTAAAATAGATTAACGATTACAAGTCAAGAGCACAATTCAGTAGTTAAGCAAGGAGTGACAGATCGCAATTAGCAATCTTTTCTTCCTTTGACTTTGACTTGTACTTTGACTTCAAAAAGCCGGGTTGTTACAATATGTAAACCCTATATTTTCTTCTCATAATTCGATTTAACCGTAAACCCTAAAATTCTTCCACCATTAATGTTGCCGAAGACGTCGCCAGATCTGGTCACCACGAGTGTCGGGGTAACCCTAGATGTACCACCATCACTATTCTCCCCCATTCTCTCTCCCTTTCTCTCTTTTTGTATGCTGGTACGAATGATTTCAAAACGAAACACTTCACCAGGGAACTGCTGCTGATGCGGTTGTTGCTTGTTGAGCATGTAAAGGAATTGAGAGGGAGAGCTAAGATAGTTTTTGAAATTTGAATATCAGAGTGAGAGAGAACAAAGTGTAGAAGAGTAGTGCACAATGACTGCTTTGGCTAAATATTTGAATCTGGGGATTTTGAAATTTGAAAACGAAATCCGAGAATATTGATTAATTGGTTTGGTTTATCTGGTTAAATCGTAGATTTTCAGTTCGTTCAGTTTATTTGGGAATTTTGAAATTTGAAAACTAAATCCAAGAATTTTGGTTAATTGGTTTGCTTTATTTAGTTAAATTATCGGTTTTTAGTTCGTTTCAGTAAATTTTGGTTAATATCAAAACCAAATTTTAGCTAAATTTCTGCTTAAAAGAACATGAAATGAAGGTATAAAATCTAAAACTATACGAACGGTTCAGTTTCGGTTTGGTTAATTTCAGATAACTAAGGGTACAAAAAAACTAACAACCGATTTTAAGTTAAGTCAGTTTTCGATTGATTTTGATTCGGTTTCGCCTTTTTTTTGTTTGGCTTGAGTCAACGGTTCAATTATTGCTCACCCCTATATATTGTTAATCAAGTAACATGTCAATTTTTTAAAATTATAAAAATAGCAATACTATACTCAAACTACATAGAATAAAATGCTTGTTTTTATAAGGTAATTTTTTTAAAGGAGTTAATGTATGAAAATTATGACCGTTTAACAATCGTGGAAGTAGTTGGCTTAAAATAAGGGTAAGACAAAATGACGGTGCACGTCCTTTAGGTTTAACTAAAAGTACAGTGCACGTCCTTAACGTTTAAAAGTTGCACTGCAAATCCTTTAACTTTATTTTCGTTGCATTGCAAGTCCTTTATGGTAAACGGTGTTAATTTTAACCGTTAAATCCCCCATGCGCCTCCCACGTGAGGGGTAGATCTGTCCTTTCCCTTCATTTTCCTTCTTTAAAACCCCAGTTACCAAAAACATTCAACATTTCTCTTCATCCCTTTCCTCTGTAATAACCATAACCCCAATACGTATTTCCCCTTCAACAAAAATTGGAACCCTAGCTCAGATAAATCTGACCCGCACTTAAATCTGACCGAGTTGCACCAAACCCGAACTCGAATCATGACCGAACCCGTAACGAACTCAATCTGCTGTCGACTAATTTTTAACCCGCACCCGAGACCAAAATAACCACCACCTCAGCTGCTGTCGCAAGTGTGGCTCCGACCGTCGAAGCCACCGTCAACATCATCATCATCAATTATCATCATCAGTCATCGGAAAAGAAAGAAAATAAAAGAATAAAAGCAAGAAATGCAATATTAAAGAGCTCACCGGAAAAAGCTAATCCGAACGACACCGGAGAAGTCTGTTGCCGGAAAATAACCGTCGCCGCCGTCATCGGAAAAACAGGGGGTAAACCACCGCCGCTGCCTTCTTTCTCCCCCTCATCTTGTTCTCTCTCTCTCTCTGCCTCTCTGATTTCGTCGTCGCGCCGTCCCCAGCTTGTGGTGGCCGGCCGTTTTACTTGAAGGAGAAGGTGGTTGTGAGGTGAGGGGGTGAGAGGGTATACAAAGAGAAGAGGGGGTGTTTGTCGGACTAAAACGGCGTCGGAGGTCACCGATCTGGTGGCCGGATCTGGAAGACGAGAGGGAGAGTCGAAGGGGGTGCGGCTAGGTGGTGTTTGGGTGCCGGAAAAACGAGGGAGGAGGAGTTAGGGGTGTTGTGGGTGTTCGTCGCCGGCAAAACGAGGCACCGGAGCTCGCCGGAGTGCGGCTCCGGTGGCCGGACACGGGAGAGATGACAGAGGGTGAGCATGTGTGTGCGGGTGTCTGTGTTTGTGAAAAGTGAAGGAGATTAGGGTTTGTTTTCCTTTGATAACTGGGGTAGGGAAATGACAGATCTACCCCTCACGTGGGAGGCACATGGGGGATTTAACGGTTAAAATTAACACCGTTTACCATAAAGGACTTGCAATGCAACGAAAATAAAGTTAAAGGATTTGCAGTGCAACTTTTAAATGTTAAGGACGTGCACTGTACTTTTAGTTAAACCTAAAGGACGTGCACCGTCATTTTGTCTAAGGGTAAAGGTGTAACTATTATTTAAATAAATAAAGATTAAGGAAAGGAAAGTGTAATTAAAATACGAAAGTAAAATGTAATTAGTGGTGAGGATTTGTATCGAACTTTAAGTTATTTTCTGTATTCTTTTATTAAATCTGGCAAAAAGTAGATGGAAATTATTCCTAACTTGTTTTGCCATATTACCTGGGAATCATATTACAAAACAATATTATTAAATTGATAACAATGATAACTAACATAGAGAATTTTGAGCATTTGAAATGTGATATGACATATTGCTTTAATCACTTGTATATTAATGAATCATCTACTTGTACATTTTAATCCGCACAACAATACTGACCAAGACAACTATCAAAACGTCGACAAAAATGAGTAGGTTGTCATGGTATCTTTGGATTTTTTTAAACATTATAGTTTATAAGATATGACAAGAATACGTAAAAGATTTATAAGTTTGTTGTGGAGAGAGAAAAATGCAACTAATTATCCATAATTTTTTTAAACAAAGGGATTTAAATGTAATAAGATGAAGGACTAAAAAATAATTAGTATTTAAAAGACCAATTTACCTTCATGTTAGAGGTGTGTTTATAAATTAAGAGGGAAAAAGTTCTTATTTTTTTGGTATCTTAAAATATCTCTCCGTCATTCATTATAATATAGTATAGATTTTGTTAAAACCTTAAGGATTTAAGTGTAATAACTTTAGGGGCTAAAAAATAAATAGTGTTTAAAAAACCAAACTACCCTCATTTTAGAGGTCTTTTTTTATAAATAAAGGGGGGGAAAGTTCTTATTTTTTGGGTATCTTAAAATACCCATCCCCCATGCATTATAATATAGTATAGATAACACATTTCTGACCCAAATTCACTTTACTCCGAACACGTATTAACATGTTACGTGTACCCAACCAAACATGTTTACCATCTTTAGGATAAAGGGTGTGGTCATGGCCCTCATGGCCACTATGATCCTCCACATAGGTGTCATGTCACCCAGCTCTAATCCACCATTCAAAACCACCATTCAAAGGGTGTGGTCATTACCCAAAGTCCAAACCACTATCCCTTTTATAATTTTAATTTATTTTCTAAAGTGTCAAAATTTAGGAAAGTGAAAAAAGTGGCACATGGTAATCTGGTTCAATACACACCAACCACCATGAATCATTGAGGGGGTGGGGTTTGTAGCCTTCCATTCATATTTCTACGTAGCGAATCATGTTCTAACCATGACCCAACACTTTTTAGCCTTAAAACGTTTATTAATTATCTGATAGGTGTAGTTCGGAGGCACATGGTTTGCCGGAAAAGTTAGCTAGCCACAGCGAGGGACATTGGGGTTGGCGAGGCTACTGCTCCTACAACCACCTACCTACTTAGGCCACAAACATCTATCTACTTTTTGTTGTTTTCTTTATATATAAAGCTAGGTTATAGACACGTGTAGTCTACTGGAGGTTGTATACGATATAAATGATACAACTATAGTTGTATAATCTGTAAAATAGTTTAATGGAGCATATATTTATAAACCGGTGTATATCAAATAAACCAGAGCAAAAATGATTATTCGCTCATGCAAGTTGAACCGGTGAACGGTTCAAATGGCCATCTAATTTTCAAAAACATCCGTATAATCACAAGACTCCAAATTCACGTCCCGTCTCGACCTCTCAAAACTTGTCTATCCTTACATCACATGTAGGAAATCCATTGAAATAATGACCACGTTTCGCCAATTTCAAACATTAGTTCATCATAATATTATAATTCAACTGGTTTTAACAATCTGCTTTTTAAGTTGTTGATTTTTAAATGTTTTTCTTTCTAAACCGTTCCTTTTAGATCCATTTTTGAAACTTTGTAGTCAGTTTACTTATAGCCGTTAGGAAAAATGAACTTTAGAAAATGAACGATTCCAGAAATTGAAGGAATTTAAAAACGAACGATTTTAAACAAACGAGTGGTTTAAAAAACGAAGATTAAAAAAAGGACGTTTATACAAAAGCAAAACCTTAAAAAAATAAGTTAACAAGTGTAAGGTTTTAAAAAACACATCAAATGTTAAATAACAAATTATTTTTTAAAACGATATTTATAAAAAACAAACGGTTAATGAAAATACATATTTATTTGTATATTTAAAACGTATTTTATTAAATAATAATCGTAAAAATAACGAAATAATAAAAAAAAACTTGAGTAATTGCATTAATAATCTCTTAAATATTAAAAGAATAATTATAAAAAACAGCCTCTAAGGTATATATAATTACCTAATTACCCACACTTAAATGCAAAAAATTAACAAAGTTAGTGTTAAGGGCCAAAACCGTTATAAAATGCAACCTCGGGGTCTGATATGTTAAAATTTTCCTTTTGGAGCTGAAAGGATTAAACTGGCTAAACCATAGGGACCAAAACAGTAATTTACTCTATAATATATTTATATTATTATTTAGATCATGGCTTGTATGTTATTTATCATAATTTAATATGTTATACAAATTTTTAAAACAAAAAATTATAAAGGAAAATAAAAAATATATATATAAATAAAAACCCAACGGTATACACGATGGGTATGCCCGATGCCCATGAATAATGGGCCGGGTATGGGGCAAGATTTTACAACCGGGTATGGATATGAGATTAACGACACCCGACCCATTTCTTTACCTAACGATTCCAGATGGGTAAGATTTCACTAAACCCAACACAATAACTACAAAATCCACTAAACTAAACTTTAAATCTATAAGAGTTCATGACTTCAAATTTAGAGAAGATGAAGATGAACCGATGAATTGTGTTCAAATGGTGCAATTGGGTTTGGTTTGGGAATTGAGTATCAACAGATTGGGTCTACTATCATAACCATCTTTCATTTCAAGCTATATCATCATGATAGCCTCTTCATAAGAGCGTTTGCGAGAACCTCCCTTTGGATTCATCACCCTGTGTTTTAAACCGTTGGATAAAAGCGATCTAAGAAAGTCATCTGAACCTGAACCCGCCATTATCACATTGTCTCCCTGCTGAGCAACCTTAATTTCATTAATACCAGCAACGCCATCACAAGATAACACCTTGGCTATTGCAGCGACAGAGGCTGCAAGTACGCGAGGTAGATCTTTCCCCAGATGTTTGGTCTTAAACAATATTGCATCAGACAATCTTTCTCTCAAACAACAAATCTGAGCAGCATCAAGAGCTGTTGACTTAAACGAAAGCCACCTGTCAGCAACAACTTCAACCGCAGTATCAGGATTAGACATAAATTCATCTTCACGTCTTTCATTACTACCTTCTTCAGAAACCGTCTCGTTATCATTATTAATAGGAGCAACAGCAATTTCAGTAGCTAGCAATAACAAAGAGAGTGGGCCGATAAAACTGCATTTCTTGATACTGAAACCCATATCACTACGTGTTACCTCATCGTAAATCACCAACGGATCAATGTCTTTTTTCTCAAGGGTTATCCTAGAATTAACCGACTGACGACTCAACATAACCTTCTGATTACCAACATCATTTATAACATACTTTTTTGACTTTGCACTAGGTAGAAGTAATCTTCCTACCTTAGGATACAAACCAGCAACAAGAACCGCATTAATTATTCCACCATCTTGAGAATTTTCACTCAATCTATGTGAATTTCTTGGAAAACATCCGTTGGTTTGAAGTTCACGTCGAAGTTGCTGACGCATTGAACATAACATCCTCATAACACCAGCATGCACGAAATACCGAGAACAAAACTTGGCTTCTTTACCCATTTGTTTGGCGTTTTTCCAGCATTCAAAAGCTGCGATTATCGCCAATTGATCACCATGGCCACCGTATAACGATGCCAGCTCAGATTTAGCAGCATTTGCTTTCGTTTTACCATCAGGTGACATTGGGAAGACGAAAGGGTCTCTAAAGTCGTTTGCACACGCTAAAGTCAAAGCTGGTTCAAGGCAGTTCATTGATATAGCAAAAAGAAGCATCTTGATTGTTAATGGGTGAACCGGGAGCGAACCGAGTTTCTCACCAAGCTCGGTAAGTTCTTCATCAGGTGATAAAGCTCCAAGATCTTGAAGAACCGTAATCGCATTATATATGGCTAGAGAAACGGGAGGGTCCAATGTTTTTTCCAAAAAATCTTCTACCTTGCAACTTCGGTTAAGAAGCTTCACCTGTGTGAAAATATTATCAAAAGTTGTAAAACAATTCTTCTATCAATAATAAACTTAACCATTGATTAGTAGGCCTGCCAACGAACCAAACGAACACGGACAAAGGCGTGTTTGTGTTCGTTCATTTAACTTTAACCGAACACGAACATATATAATCGAACACATTTTTTGTTCATGTTCGTTTATTAAGAAAATAGGGATGTTCATGTTCGTTTATGTTCGTTCATTTAAAACCTAAATGAACAATTCACGAACGTAAACGAACATGAACAAACAAACTTAAACGAACATGATTCAACAAACAATAAACAACACAAACGAACATGTTAAAGAAAAATAAATGAACATAATTTACTAAACATAAACAAATATAAAGTAATTTTTTATATAAATTAGTGATTAATCACGACAAATTCCATTGGAAACCCCATTCTTGTTACTAGAAAGCCCAATTGCCAATTAGTAATTTTATACAAGTAGTTAGGAAGTTCCTTTTATGTTTAATATTTATACAAATATAACTACTTATATATTTAAAATGAAATGAACATTAACGAACAGACATAAACAAATGCAAGTAAACGAACATGAATGAACACAAATGAACAAACATAAACGGATGTTCTCGAACATAAATGAACGAACAAAATGTGTGTTCATGTTCGTTCAATTAAATGAACAAAAATTTGTGTTCAAGTTCGTTCGTTTATTAAATAAACGAACTTCCCGCCGAACAAGTTCACGAACAGTTCATGAATGTTCGGTTCGTTTACAGGCTTATTGATCAGATTATTACCTGCAAACACAATTCTTCAATTGCTGTCCTCTTAATCTCGGGCACTTGAAACTCCATTAGCGAAGCTGCCCGAAGTTTCGAAAAAAGACGATAACATATTCCAGGCTGGCATCGCCCTGCCCGCCCTGCACGTTGCTTCGCATTTGCTTTAGAAATCCAAGAAGATTGTAACGTCGATACTTTCAAAAGTGGATCGTAACTTTTTTCTTTCACTCTTCCACTGTCAATTACGAAAACGACATCATCAATTGTGACGGATGTTTCCGCTACGTTCGTTGAAAGAACAATCTTCCTGCAACCGTGAGGCGGTCTTATAAAAACTTTCTTTTGTTCTTTAGAGGAGACCATGGAATGAAGAACCATTATCAAAAACTTGCACGAATCTTTAAAAAAATCACTAGAAAGTAACTTTTGTTGTAATCTATGTATTTCATCCCACCCTGGAAGAAAGACGAGAATAGCCCCTTGTTCAGATTCCGTACATATTTTTCTCAGTAATTGTTCGATAAGAATAATATCAACTAATTCGGGATTAACATCTTTCAAATATCTATCGAGTAATAGCTTTTCCTCTTCCAGATCCGCGTTTAGATGTTTCCGAAAAATCTCGGAAGCTTCTTTTTGATCCGCGTGTTCGGCCCATGACAGCGCGGTTTTTCCTTCGTTATCTCGTAAATGACAATTAGCACCAAAGGAAAGAAGCATGCAGATATCACCGACTCGTCCTTTTCTAGCAAAGACCATTAACGGTGTGACACCTGTCACCGAATGCTGATAATTACTAACGTCTAATCCTTCACCCATTGAAACAATGTCTAATAAGGATTCCAGCTCATCACTTGACCAAGCTATATTAATAGCCTCATCAAGGGCACGTTTGTACTCTTCGGTTAATTTGGATTTCTCGCTAATGCTTGTTTCTGAAGTGCGGTCAAGAGAACGAGCATTTGTTTTCACAAGCAAAAGTACATCCTCCAGGTAGAACTTTTTTACCTAAAACACAAATGCAACAAACTCAGAATAAGATATGTATATCGATTCAGAGTAAAGAAAACAAACTTACATCGTAAGTGAACCCCGGGACACATATGATTGGACAGCCTCCAAAGTACCGAGAAAATCGTTCAGCGTCGAGGGTAGCACTCATCAATACCTTTCAAAATATAAACCAAAAACTCAAAAAGTTGACAAAATCCAAACTTACAAATCGTTAATAAAAAGTTAAAAACTAAAAAACAATTAAAGATATTTGTACTAACCACGCGTAGATGAGGATACAAGGGAAGTATATCTCTGCAAAAGAAAACGTAATTAAAGAAAAGGAATATGATAATGAGTTAAAGTTAAGCTTTTAAAGTACCTAATGATTGTTAGCATAAAATCAGAAAATCGGTCCCTTTCATGAATTTCATCCTGCACAAACCCATCAAATATAGCATGATAAAGGAAAAGTAAAACAAAGTGCGTTGAACACAAATAAAGAGTATCATGAATGATATATTGATAATTAAATGATTAAGACCCGCCTGCGTTGCGGCGCGGGTACATCGTAAACATTGAATGAATTAGTACAAACGTTATATGATGCATTAACCATATGAAACCACGTATTTCGACGTATCCAGTTGAACTCAATGTAACTTGTATAAGCATTGTGATTGGATCAAACATAAAGTAAATCAAATTCATATCAAACAATCATAACGTATTATGTGTGACCCAACTCATACATAAAAAACGTAACAGGTATAAAGGAGAATCTGACACATGTAATCGAAAGGGATTAATTAGAGTTTTCAAATAAAAGGGAAAAAAAGAAACCATAATTTGACTCCACTCGGTTCGAAACAAACTTTACGAAACATACATAAAATAAACACATAAACATATTATATTTGACCTGAAGCATTTCCCAGAAAAGTTTACGTCGAAACGTAGAACTTAAATTTATACCGAAACGTACATAAAAATATGCACGTAAAAATGGTTTCTTTAAACGAAAACATATTATATTTGACATAGAGTTGTTTATAAAAAAAGTTTACGTCGAAATGTATAACAAATCATATTTATACCTACCCGTACATAAAATATGCACGTAAAAAATAGTTTTTAAGTAAAGAAAGTATAAGGGTAAACTGAAACAAAATATTAAATTTAATAGGTTAAAAACGTTCGTAAAACCATGCCAAGTAGCACCAATGCCACGCTGGCATCGACTCCTAACATCGGAAAAACTCGTAAAAACAAAATAGATAAAATGGAAAAAATTACACCGAACGAAAAACAGACTTAAAATCGTTGAACCACGCACACCCGTTACAGTGTGTTAATGCGAAGAAATTAAACAGAAACGTAAAACGTAGAAAATAATAACTTAGTTGATCAAGGACCCGCTTGTTGCGGCGAACTTGTCAAAAGGGGAAAAAATGGATACGTTGCGACAGGCCTATCAAATTCGAAAAAATAGAGCAAAAAACATTGAACCTCACATGACGCTACGACGTGTTAACTCGCAAAATTTAGAACGAAACGTAAAACGAAAAACTTGCGAAAGATAAAAAGTATGAGGGACCAAAGTTGTATATAATAAAGTGTTGGGTTAAATTATAAAAGATGAAAGCTTTGTGTTAAAAGTAAAAAAATTAAAAGGGTTAAAATACAAAATATCAAAATACTTAGGTTAAAAGTGAAAAACCAAAATTTTTTTTTAAACTCACCCTAAGCTAGGAGTACAACTCCTAATGCACAAAATAGTTGGTAATTTATATTATATAAATTAATACCACAACGATGTGAGTGATGTCAGGAAATGCATCTTTGACCATCTCGGCTGACTTTTCTTTTCCAGCTAAACTGTTACCAGCTTGTACCAAAATCCTCAACAAGATTCCATTCGTGCAAAACACGATGGATGAATCCTTTCCACCTTTCTTATCCAACTTTATCTAGGGTTTATCACCATAACCGTTAGGTGTAATAATCATTGAAAAATATGTAATTAAATGTAATAATAGAGTCACCAAATACCTTGTATCCAACACTCAGTCCAATAGATTCACCTCTTTCGTTAGCTATTCTTTCAGCAACTACAAAAAAAAAAAAGATAACTTTAAATAAACATAAAAATTAAACAAAAAACATAACTTTAAATAAACTTGTTGACGGATACCTGAAACGGCAGAGATTCTCCGTGGCTGGGTGCAGACTATCTTACATACTTCACCTTTACTCCACATATAATCCAACAAATATTGAGGCACCTGTGTTGTCTTCCCACAACCAGTTTCTCCCGATATGAGAACTACCTGGAGCAACGCAATTAAAAGCGAAATTATTTTCATTTTTATATCCAAAAAAAAAAAAAAATGTATGATACATAACGTAGATTGTGAAACCTGATTGGATTCTATTGTCGATGTAATAACATCCTTGAAGGATGCAATTGGAAGTTTGGACCTTACTTCAGTGATCTGGAAAGTGAACATTATATGAGAGATTGAGATCGATGTTGATTATCAAAATTCAAAAGAAAGTATTTTAAAGGTGTTGTAAAAAAAACCTGTTTTAAGTTGGGATCCGATTGCATACTGGCAACAAACGACTGAAACTTCTTTAAAACTCGAGCCTTTTTCATCTGAGGTTTACAGAACATATCGTCAGTTCTCATTCGTATGTTATTAGCTCTTTTACTAGACGTGACAACAATCTTTTCATCCTCTTTGTGATTGCCAGGTGGATAAAAAGAAAAAAAGTCCTTTAAAACTGTTTTCCCCTCTTCTGAAAATGCAAAAGATGTGACCGGGTGTTTTGCTTCTGTATTTTTGGACTTGGTCTTGTTCTTGGTCTGGGCCTGAGCCAGGCCCTTGAACTTGACTTTGCCCTTGACCTTAACCTTGACCTTGATCTTGTAAAGTGTAGCACATCTATTAGCCCCTACTCTAAACACGATTAGATTCATTAGAGACTGTCATTGAACTAACAAACAAATGAGTGGCTTTCTAACAAAAACTTCTGTTTCTGTAAAACTTTAAAAGGGTTTTATATAATGTTTTAATATACATAACAAGCAATACTCACCCGAAACTTTTTGACGTCATACCCATTGCTCTCCATAACTTGTGCACCTCAGCACGTTCATAGTTTGAAATGCTGGCATCAAATGTGTACTCTGAAATCATTAAACACATAATCAACATAAATTTTCAAACACACCATCATACAAATATGAATATCAAACACCACGGGATAATCAACGTAAAACACCATTAGTGTCAGATATTCGAATATTCGATGATTATCATCTACAAAACCCGTAGATAACAGAGTGAGGATTACTAAAACACCATATTCAAACCGGTGCATATATTACTCTAATCTAAAGGCCCACATTATTTTTTACACTCTTTAAACAAAACACATTTTGTAGCCGAAACTCACCCGATATTCTAAATGCTAACTAAACTTGGTTAAAAATAAAGACTTTTTTAGCTAATTAACATAACATGAATGATCAACATCCAAACAACTGAAATGAAAGAGTAACATCCATCCTGTTGTGGAGAGTAATGTTATACCTTCATCATTGGATTTGTGAAAGTCATCAAGTATTTGTTGAAAACGATTCCGGGTCTCATCCGAAATCCTACGGGCTTCTTGCTTTCGCTTTTTATACTTTTTATTTCTTAATCTCTTAGCAGCACGAGATATTTTTGAGGGTCGACATTTCTCCGGTAATGAAGCAGGTTCCATGGACTTTGCTTCCGGTGGAATCCGATCGGTAGCAGGTTCCATGGCTTTTGCTTCTGATTTGCAGCAGGTTTGAAACCCTAGTCGGGTCGTACTCTTTTGAATGACAAACCTCTCAATAAACCCTAAACGGGTTTATCTTCTGTCGTTTTATTATTGAGGTTTATATATATTTTTCTGATTTTGATATCGGATTTAAATAACCATAGCCACCAAACCAGTGCCAATCAGCTGTTAAGTAATCAAAAAAGCCAAGTTAGATTTTGCATCAGATGCCACGTCAGATGCAACGTAATTAAAAGATTTCATGTCTGATTGTCACGTTAATACACAAGTGCCACATCAATAAAAAAAAAAAAAAAAAAAAATTAACTGGGTTGGGGTTCAGTTAGTTTTGGAATGTTATCGACTTGAAAGTTGAGAGTGGTGTGGTACAAATCGAAAGTTGAGAGTCTTATCGGCTAATTAGTGAAAGTTGGGTTATTTAAATCTAATATTCCATTTTTTAGAGTAAAGTATAATTTTCGTCCATGTGGTAAACACCTAATGACACTTTCGGTACTTGAGTTCCAAAATTGAACAATTAAGTTCATGCGGTTGTCGATTTGGATCAATAACATCCTTGTTAGTTGACCATTAATTGACTGATGAAATATCTAAAATACCCTCGTCTTTACTTATCTTCAACCTTTAATTTCACTTACATTATTTTGTTTACTAATACAACACTAAATTTTTTTCTTAAAATTAATAAACCCAATAAATAAACTTGTAACGACGATAATGCATATATAAATACTACTTAATTACTGAATTAACATGCTCGAAAACAAATCATAAAAATCGGTACCCTTACAAAAAAAAAAAAAAAAAAAAAAAAAAATCTTGATCCATTATTGTGATGGGTTCTTGTTGAGAAAATCACAGGGTGATGAAATGAAGTTAAAATATTCAAAAGAAACACCAAGCACAAAAAGATAATGTACTCCATCATCCCCTGAAAATGGTACCAGTCTAATTGACATGTCTGTCTATTAATAGCCTTCAGTAGGATAAACATGGAATATCTTGTTGACCAGAATGAATTCCTTTTGAACTTAGGGTGGAAGGGGCACCATCGGCGACCCCTTTGATGAGTGATGCTTACCGAGCGGTGAGGGGGCGTCACCCTCAAATCTCAATTCAGTGAGCGAGGAGTGGGGAATACGGTGACAACTCTATCGAAGTAACATATTTCACCAATTGTGATCTCATTTATCGCAATTACATCCATAATATCCATACATTTGTTATGTCCCGATAGATCACAGTGTCAACATTATCGACGGGTTAGTGACAAGTTGTTTATTGATGGATTAGCAAGAAACACGTCATTGACGGGCAACAATCATTTTATTGTACTTGTTATTAATGATAAATTAATCAACTCTAGGTTTTCCAATGGAGACTCAAGTTCAATTCCCACTTGTGTCATATTGGGGTGGATATAGACAATGAAAGATTTGGATTAGGACTTGTGTAAGGTTGTCAGTTTGATTCCTGACCCCAACCAGGTTTTCGTCCCACCGTGTGTTACGCCAGGGACGCCCAAAAAAGTCAAACTTAAAAAAAGTCAAACTTTAAGGCCAGCATGAACTCGGTTAAGACAACATAATCTGGCCAGAGTGGGGCAATACGAGGCTCTCCGATTTGGATAGTGTGGTAAGCTAATACATGAAGTTCACCGTTAAAAAAAAGGGTCCTATGCCTCAAATTGCATATATATATATATAGTAGGGTTCCTGCGGAAAGTGTGTTTTTCCTAGAAAGTCTAGGAAGCGATCTGGGCCATCCGATTGGTGTGTTTAATGGCTTAGATCAAATGGATGGCATTTTCGTAATATCTGAGTTATATAATTATAGACTTTTAATATAGTGAGGGTATTTTGGTAATTGGAAGTGTTTTAAATAAGTCAAGAAACTGCCATATCAATAACCAAATCCCTAAAATCATGCGATTTCCCCTTCTTTCTCTCTCTCTCTCTCTCTCCCTCTCTAAACCCATCTCTTTCCCCTTGCTGCTGGCGACGCAAAACAGGACCCCAAAAAGCATTCAGATTTCGGTTCCAAAGCTTGTTCATACCCCTTTTCTTCACTAGGTATTCATATCTTGTGTTGTGATTAAAGTTCTTGAAGTGCATATACGTTTTCGGTCGTAATCTGCTTGTAACTTGGCTGTTTTTTTGCTGTTTTAATTGATGATTGTAGAGAGGCTTGTACCGTGGTTTCTGAGTCGTTCTTGATTAATGGAAGGATTACCAGCATGGATGGTAAAACACGGCATCAAGAAATCTGCTTGCTGTTAAAACACAGCGTCAAGAAATCTGCTTGCTGTTAAAACACAATGTCCAGTAATCTGCTTGTTATTAAAACACAACGTCAAGGAAATCTGCTTGCTGTTAAAACACAATGTCAAGAAATCTGCTTGCTGTTAAAACACAATGTCAAGAATCCTCCAGCAATCTGCTTGCTGTTAAAACACAGCGTCAAGAAATCTGCTTGCTGTTAAAACACAGCGTCAAGAAATCTGCTTGCTGTTAAAACACAATGTCAAGAAATCTGCTTGCTTTTAAAACACAATATCAAGAATCCTCCAGCAAATCTGCTGACTTAAAACACAATCAGATTTGTTAAACTTCAGTATAAAACAACCTGTTGTAAAACACATTATGATGTAATTTAATCATCAAAAAACACAATGTGATGTAATGTGACATAGACAACAACATAAAACACATTCAGAGTGTTAAAAATGCAAAAGAACTATAAAACACGACCTGATTATATATTGACTTCAGAGTGTTAAAACACACTGACTTCAACCTCTCTGACTGGTAAAACACATCACCAAGACCTGCTGATAGTTTTCCAGATAAACACATTGACCTCCAGATTTGAATTCGAAAACAACAAAAATTCCGAAAATCATGGAATGTTAGTTAATGAAAAATAAATTCCAAAAGTAAAATTAAAATGTGAAATTACATAGTTGCCCTTTTAGTTAAAATAACTCAATGCCACATGTCCAATTCTCATTGCTTCCTAGACTTTCTAGGAAAAATAGACTTTCCACCCAACTCCTACTATATATATATATATATATATATATATGTGTGTGTGTGTGTGTGTGTGTGTGTGTGTATGTAAATAACGTGATTGTCCACTATTATGTGAGTTTGAACATGTGTTTAAAAGGATTGGGTTATTGGATTTTAATAATCCTAAGTTTCACCTATTGGCCGATAATAATCACAACTTTAAAAATTTCCTCCAATAATCCCAACTTGTAAAAGTTTGGCTGCCATTGATCCTTTTCAAACATATAAAAATTTGGTCTCCTCAATAGATTCAATTACACCTAGAGACTCCTTAATTGATTTAAGTGCACCTATGTTAGAAAAGGATCAATGGCGGCCAAACTTTTACAAGTTGGGATTATTGGAGGGAATTTTTAAAGTTTGGATTATTATCGGCCAACTGGTGAAACTTAGGGGCTGTTTGTTTGCATCTGAATGGATCCATTCAGAGCTTACCTCTGAATCGGTCAGAGGCTGGGTTGTTTGGTTCATAAAACCCTTACCTCTTAATGGTTCCATTCAGATCTGAATGGTTCAGATTTGATAACTCGCTGAATGAAACCTTGACATACATGCCCCTTCCTCCCATCTCCTCCACAACTCCTCCACCGTCTCCTCCTCCACAACTGTCATCTCCCCCTCCACTGCTCCTCCACATCGCTGTCGTCTCCCCCTCCTCTGCTCCTCCACATCGCCACCGTGAAACAGCCGTACCCATATGTTCATAAACAAAGAGCTTCACCAATTAGTGATGAAGAAGTTCCGGCCACCACCACCACCGACAACAGCGGCGGCGCCAGCGACGGAAAGTTGAGACAAGGGTCGCCGTGGCAGAGGATGAAGTGGACGGATAATATGGTGAGGTTGTTGATAATGGTGGTTTTTTATGTTGGAGATGATGTAGGGTCCGATCAAGTTTCCGATACGGCGGCGAAGAAAAAAGCCGGTGGTGGTAGTGGGGTGATGCAGAAAAAGGGAAAGTGGAAATCCATCAGTTTCTAAATCAATGATGGAAAAAAGGGTTTTATGTATCTCAGAACAAAATTATGATTTAAATAAAAGATATAAAAGGGTTAATGATATATTGGGAAAAGGGATTGCTTGTAAAGTTGTTGAGAATAATAGTTTGTTGGAAACAATGGATCATATTCCTTTGAAGTTGAAGGAAGAGGTGAAGAAATTGCTTAATTCTAAGCGGTGTGGGGTGGTGGCGGAAGAACAGGTTCTTTTTTTTTTGTTTAGTAGTGAAATTGTTGTGTTTAGTTGTGATTTGATTCATAGTGAATTGATGCTAATTTGATGTGCCTTGAGTTTGAATTGGTTTATTGTTGTTCTTGATGATTTATGTGTATTTGCTTATGAGAAGTAATGAATTAGGTATTGTTTTAGAACTTATCAGTTAGGTATTTAGTTTTGTTCAGAGGGGTAAAAATGTCATTTTACACAGTTATTCAGAGGTGCAACCAAACAGCACTTTACTGGTTCAACACTTATTGGTTCAGAGTCTCTTACCCATTCAGACCTCTTATTCATTCAGCACTTATTGATTCAGATGTTGCCAAACAGCCCCTTAGGATTATTAAAATCCAATATTCCAAAAGGATTAGATCTTAATTGTGACTAGTATCATAAAATAATTCACAAAAGTAAAATAAAACTCAATAAAAAAGGCTTAATTATTTGGGCATTAATAATTACTTTTAGTATTTACTTTGGACATTTGGGCTACTTTAACTTTAACCGGGTAAAAGAGGTTTATTAACTTTTCTCGAGTAGTTACAAAAATCATATACTTTAGTGTAAATTACCAATTCAACCTTTTGCTCTAAGGCCACCTGTTATGGGGAGCTGGTATGAGGTAACCCACATTAGGGCGCGAACACTATAAGGCGCCAATCAGGGTGTGTAATCACTTGCGGGTGTGGGAAGAGAAATGAGTGGTTTTAATTCTTTAGTATTAAATAATATACTCACCCAATCATAACTAGTCACTTCAACCCAATACCACATTTCACGTAAGCCCCATAAAACCCAACACCACCCATGTGGTGATGTGAAATGTGAAGTAAAAAAAAGTGCGTCCACGTGTCGCCACGTGACAACACTTTTTCTTAATAAAGCCCCAACAGAGTCGTTGCATAATACGTAGTCTGAACATATTATATACATGTTATGAAACAAAAAAAAGTTAAAAACAACCAAAAATTTTCAACTTATAAAAATTTCAAACAGACAAACGCATCAAATATAAGACTTAACTTTATATAAAGCAGCTAAAAACTACAAATAAACCCATCAAACAGTAATACAAATTTAAAAGAAATACATATTCAACTAGTTTTGGCCACACTAACCATCAAAGCTCACTCAAAATCAATTGAGCACCAAACTGCGGTTGCAAGGTGAGAATGATATGTGGAGCATGCGAGTATGACGGTGAAAGCTCGAAGGAGAAGCGTCTTAGAATCATAACGAGTGCGAGTTTTGCTTCTAACAGAGCAAAGTTTTGTCCAATGCATATACGCGGCCCCCCTCCAAATGGGAAATATGATGCTTGTTCCTTGGTTGCATTTGACACGCCTTCAGCAAATCTTTCCGGCTTGAACTCGTTCACATCATCACCCCATATTTCAGCGTTGTAATGTAAAAGCATCATATGCAGCGTAAGGTGTGACCCGGATGGTAATGTTAAGTTTCCTACTTTAGTTTCTTCATGAATCATCCGCCACAAGCCTACACCAGGCGGGTACAACCTAAGTACCTCGTGGAAGATCATATTAATCTGCAAATCAAAAGATCCAGTTTGGTATAAAAGTAAGTTTACTTATGTGCTTGTTATTGGTTAGATAGTTAATAGATGCCTTTGTAAAGGACAAAAATCGTTGAATCTAAATATAAATACTAATATGTTCATATCTACGGTGTCAAGTATCGACAAAGGATGACAGAAGAGACTTACGGTTTTTAAACGATTTAATCCGTCGATATCTGGTTTTCTATCTCCAAACATTTTAAAAACTTCGGCTCTAGCACGATCTTGCCAATTTGTGTGCTGACACAACAAAATCATAGTCCAAGTAAGCAAATTTGCAGTAGTTTCTTGTCCTGCAAAGTAAAAGAGTTTGCACTCTTCAATGACTTCATCAATGCTTAGTCCAAATTTGTTATTCCCTTGTTGCTTGATTTCTTTGTCATTTGAATCCAACAATAAGCCCAATAAATCTTCTTTAGTACCATCTGTGGTTTCCTTTAATCGTTTATTAATAATTTTCTTTATCGTACTCTTCACTTCTCGCTCAATCTCCCTCATTCGTTTGTATCTTTTTGTAGGCAAAAATCTGTAAAATCATACATATGTAAAATCAAATACTATACCACCATTTTAAGGCGTTCCCATTTTGGTCAGACCCCGTTTTGACTTAACCAAATTTATACTTGTCAAAAACGACCCGGTTCAATTTGGCCCCAACCCTCTCCGCCCATTTTGCGATGATTACTTTTAGATTGTTTTTTTTTTGTTGGAAAGAAAATGGTGCAACATAACAAATACGATTATTGAAAAAAATTACTCACCGAGATCCTGGAATATAAATTGATCGCATGGCTTTTATAACTAGCGTTGCTTGCTCGACTTGAAGTTCAAATATCTTTCTTCCTTCCTCATAGCTGCTACCAAAGGTTGTACGCGAAATAACATCACTCGTCATTGTTTGGAGATGAGGATAAACATCAACTTCACCAGATCCTCCTTTTGTTATCCCTTCCCATTTGTTGATCATCTCACTACAACTAATGTAAAAGGCTGGTAACATATGCTATATATATATATAGCAAGAAACAATTAAAACAAAAATGTCAGTTTTGATCAATCTATCAATTATTTTAGCTGTTTAAGTAAAACAGAAACAACGCGCAGATAGAACCTTTAGTTTCTCAACATGGAATGCGGGGTTGATGATCTTTCTATGTTTGACCCATTGATCTCCATCAGCATCTACAAGTCCTTTTGCAAGCAAACTTGCTAATGGATTCCCAAATTTTGGCTTTTGAAATTGATTATAATCAGCCAATATTTGTCGTATTAATTGAGGTTCTGTTACGTGCACCATAGGTTTTGGCCCCATCCAAGTGAAGAATATATTGCTACCTATACGAAGATTATAGCAACAAAGATTATATATACTCGCATTTAAAACTTTGTTGTATCTACGCATTCTTTTATGCTTATGTTCATGTATGTGTATAAATGTACAATGATATGTTCTGAGATATAAGAAGATAGATATACTCAACAACATCTAACTTGTAATTTGCAAAACATACTTTGATACAGCCATTAATATTATTTGTTGCTGAGACTATTTATGCTTGTAGTTGTGGCTGACTAAGTTTCCAATTGACTGTACAGAATAGTAGGGCCATATCCGAAAATCTTTGGGCCCTGAGCGAACAGAAAATACGGGCCCTAAAATATAAACTTTTTAAAAAGAATATATAAAAAGGTTTTAAATATATGAAAATGAATTAGTGCCATTTGAATCAACACCAAACAAAAAGAAAAACAATATCTAACGACACCAAGATTAGAACCCATGTCTTGTGCTGTTGAGGTAACTTCCAAACCACCAAACCAAACGCTTCATGATGTTATTTTCCGATTCATTATGTATATATTCTAACTTTACAGCGTAAAACTCATACAAAAAAAAAAAAAAAAAAATCACTCCCCGGAGGGTTTGGGCCTGAGCCGTCACCCACCCTTCGGGCCAGCCCTGGAGAATATAAAAACAGTTTATCTTATATTATGGCCCAATTTGAAACTTCTAATTTTATAACCACTTAACTTCGAGGCGTAAAAGTCCCAAACAAATTTGAGCTCCACTAAGCTTGAGCTCTACTCATTTAATTTAAAAGTTTAAACTCGACTCATTTCAAGTTTTATATTTAAAGCTCGACTAGTAAGTACTTCACAAGGTGAATCTCAACTCGAAACTCAACTTATTATTAACTTTTCTATTGCAGTGATTATGATTCATTTTTCTTTTACAAGTATTACGATGTTGACAGCTTACACACTCTCTATATCTACTATTAAACTACATCATTTTTGTCCGTTAAAGCAGTGGCGAAGCTTGACAATGAAGACGGGGTCGAAAACGTATATACCAAAAAATTTCTATAGAACCGGGGGTCGAAAACGTATATACCAAAAAATTTCTATATGAAAACTAGCGAAAAGTTTAGAGGTTCGGGCGCCCCGGACCCTCTTAAGCTGTGCCCATGCGTTAAAGGGATTGACTCTCATTACTTGAAAAGACAGTGACTTATCTAACATCTTGATACCGCTAAACCAAACATGCTTTAGTTACTATTATGTTTCATCTTATGTTGGAAAGAAACCAAGTAAGGACGTACCATGAGTGTTTGCACAAGTATAGGAAAAGGGCATGACACGTGGAAGGATACTGTCGGTTAGTTTGATCGGTTTGAGCTTGGCCTCATTTGTCATCTGCACCATCTCCTTCATGTCTCCGAACAAAAACCTGTAATGATTTCCGTTCAAACCTTGCTCTCTCAGACTCTTCTCCATGGCCTTCGGAAGTAACCAAACAAACTTCAAGAATCTCCACCCGTATACCGCCACCGCCGCCGCCACCACCAGCGCCGCTACAGTCATCACTTCCATATCCAATCTAAATCTTGATTGATTTCAGTGTTTGGTATGAGTTGACGAAATCTAGGTGCAGTGCGTGTGCTATTTATTGATAGATAAGTTTCACTATAAGTCCATCATGTTTGAAGTCGATATAGTTACGGTCCATAGCTTGTGAGTTTTTTAATTTACACCAATAATTAAGTATTATTTGGTAATTTGTGAATTCCATGACCATTTTTGTAATAAACTAACTATATAGCTATAAACATAGTTTTTGTAAAGAGAAAAATTACTAGTTTATCAAAAAAATTCGAAAGTAGATATTAAATTTTACTAGTGATGGATTTTAGTGGGGGTGACCATCACTCACCACACCCATAATATCATGTGAAGGAGAAGGAAGCAGAGAGTGTTTGGGAAAAATCTTCACGCGTTGTCACCAACACACGTTATCACCACCGCGCGTGGTCACCATGAGTGCGGCGGTGTTCCACGCGTGGTGAGCCACTCACAACGTACCATCACGGAGAGCCCCGCCCCCCTAATTTTCATGTCTATTTTTTAAATTTTTTTTGACTAATTTTAGTGATTTTCTCTTTTGTAAAACCATATAAGCGTACACTCTTTTTTTTAGCTTACTCTCATTTAGATTATTACAGTGACATAAACGTGAAAAGGGTCAGATTTTAGATTGAAAAGCAAGATCGTTAACTAAATATGCAAGCTAATAAGTCTAAGGGCAAAAGTTGTTATTAACACTTGAACTAAAAATAAAACATGATAAGGCTACATAAACCACAGATGTCAATTGCAAGGGATGACCTACCATGAATACTTTTAGAAAAGTGAGTTGAATATCACTTTGTTTTGAACATAACCAATTATTAATATAATTTATTTTGAACATAACCAAATATTAATATAAAGTTGTAACAATCATTTGTAGTTGGAGAGGAAAAAGGTAATTAAAAATCATTTTATGTTCACAACTAAACAAAATAAATATAAATGCTATACAAAAGGTACAAGGTACGTATCAGTGGCGGACCCAGGAATTTTTCTATAGGGGTGCGAAACATTTTTTAAAATTTTAGGCCCCTAGTTATATAAGTAAAAAAATCGGTTCGTATCGGGTCGGGTCATGTAAAACAAACGAACATCAAACTAAATTTATATAATCATCAAAAACATGTCAAACCTTGTTACAAACATAATTAAAACGTCGACGCCCTACGGGTTTTCATTTTTTGAAATCTATCCAAAACATCATCTAAAGCTAATTTTTTAAGCAATTCTTTCTCTATATAACATAAGTTCATCGCTCCATAACATAATGTTTCAATCATAACGCAAGAGAGAGAGAACGGGAGAGAATTTCTAAAGGTTTTGGGCTTTAATTATTTTATTATAGTTTGAAATATTGTTGGGTTTGGTTAATGGGCTAAGACTTAGTGGGCTATAGCTAGTTACGAATTATAAGTGGGTAAAGGTATGGGTATTTGGGTTTAGTTAGTTAGGTATTAAAAGTTATATAATTTAGGTAGTATTTTTTTTAAATAAGAGTTTACTAAAAAAATTTTAAATATAAATTGATAACACTTCTTACCTAAGGGGTGCGGACGAAAAATTTCAAGGGGTGCGGTCGAAAAATTCCAAGGGGTGCGGACGAGATTTTCGACGGAACTTAGCACTAAATTTTTTTCCCCGGGGGTGCGCCCGCCCACCTTGGGCTGGGCTTGGGTCCGCCCATGGTATGTATATAGCCGACTACCTACCTACTATCTTTCTTTCTACTTTTAAATTAAGGAGCACTATATAGATATATATAGATCACATAAGTGTATGAAGGGGTAAGGTCCCAAAAACCTCATGATAAGTGCTTGGGATCATACCATAACCTTGCCTTTCAGCCCTTTTACCTTGCGCGGCCGCGCACTGGTCTTACCAAAAGAAAGGCTTGAAATACCAACAACGGTCAACATTTGCGCGCCAAAGGAAATCATAAATCCTTGCGCCTGCTTCCATGAATAAAGGATGAAAATCCTAAACACTTCCGCTTAATATCCAGACTTGGATATTATCGCCCAGACTTGGGATTTATTTAGCTGATTCCACACGATAAGGAGTCACACCAGATTGCAACAGTAATCTTCTAGAAAGAAGTTCAATCGTGCACCACCAAGACGGTTATAACCGTCTGGACACGTGTCAGCTCCCCAGACGTCCCCAAAATCATAACAATAGCATGCAATTGGAGAGTAATCTCCACTTGATCACTTTACACGTGGCAAACCCCCAGCCATCGATCTAAACCGCGATCCGTGTGCTCTCACGTCGGATCAAGGAGCTGGACGGAAGGAAATGCAACCGCTTACGGGGTTAGCATCTTCCGTCAACTTTTCACTAACGGGTTTTCCCGCCCAAAGACTCCCGGCTATAAATATGGGAACTATTCAGGTATGAAATTCAAGTTTCACACACTTCTGCAATACATCTTCTCCTTCATAACCTATACTTATTCTCACACCGGAGTCGGGTCAAGGAGAGAACCCCTTTCTCCCCTTGACGAGGCTAACGGTGCTTCTTTTTTGCAGAATTCACCAGAGGAGAAGATCAATTGTAATCGAATCAAACGAGAGGAAACCCACCTTTTTATGCGGATTCAAACCCCCTAGATAATTGATTCCGGTCGATTAATCTAGTGTTTCTTCATTGGCGCCCACCGATTCCTATGTCTTATCAGTTTTCATCTCGTTTCGATTCAGTTCTTTTCATTCTCTGTTTTAACATGGCAGAAAATTCATCATCTCATCGGCAAACCGGTCCTCGGCCGAACGTCGGAAACAATTTTCAAGTAGAAGGAATCCCAGAGGATGCCTCGGATGACAACGAGGTTCAATCCAATCGAGGAAATGACCCTGTCACTCCAGGAGTGTTACCAGCAAACCCTGCTCAATCAATTCTGCCACCAGGAGAAACTCCAATTTCCTGCTACGTCAGGTCTCAAGGGGCACTAAACGCAGTATACACACAGCTGTGTGCACAAACTGCTCCCCTGACTCAATCACGGAGACCAGGATCGCGTGCTCATGCTTCCCAACGGGAAGATTCATCTTACGAAAATACAGAGGTTTATGCCAGATCCACATCCAAACATGAGTACACTCAGTCAAGAAGTCATCAGAGAGAGTATCGTGACGAAGCACACCCCCACCGAAGGCAATCGGTTCATACCAGGTTGGGTTCTCAACGGAACACCCACACCGATGAATCTGATCCAACATACCGTTTAAGTGCAAATACCAGTGTGTTCAATCGATTACAGCCAAATTATAACAAATGCAGGCCTCGTGCGATTTATAATCCTGAGGCAGAACACAACTATGATTTGATTTACCGCCCTGCGGAAGCAGCGGAAAATTCAAAGTTCATCATGGAAATAGCTTTGGCTCCGCTTGAGAAAGCTAAACTACCATCCGATGTGGGTAAGTTTAACGGGCTGACAGATCCCGATGATCATTTAAGAGTGTTTACCAGCGCAGGTCTGGTTGGGGGCTGGACCCTCCCATTATGGTGCCATCTGTTCGTACAGACCCTGACCGGCGCAGCGAGAATCTGGTTCGATAACTTACCAATCGGACAGATCGAATCATGGAAAGTCCTGCGCGAAATTTTTTTGACACATTTTAGCCAACAACGACGTTCCATTCGCGATACATCTGACGTCATGAACATTTGGCGCCATGATGACGAAAATCTGGAGGATTTCATCACCAGATACAATAAAGAGGTGTTGGAGATTGGCGGAGTTCATGAGCAACTAATCCGCACTCAATTCAAATACGCAGTTTGGTGCGATGACATGGTTATGGTCTTATCTGGTACAGAAGGCCTCCCAAAAAGCTGGGAGAATGTAATGACAGCGGCAAAAGTTTACGCTCAAACTGAGAAGAACCTTACCACAAATAGGCCGCCACCACCACATAACAGACCCGCGGACTTAGGCTCCACTGGCGGGAGAAAGTTTAAGAAGCCATGGCGTGATTCTGGCTCGTCTGAAGATGCTCGAACAACAATCAACAAACTTACCGCGCAGAGGGAGACCAAACAGGAGAATAGGGGGAGGCAGTGGACTCCCCTAACTAAGACCCCGGCGGAAGTTTTGAGTACTGAAGACTATCAATTCAAGCCTCCGATCCCCATGAAAAATAAGCGTGGACAAGACCCTGCCCAATACTGCGAGTACCACAAGGACAACGGGCATACCACTAACAACTGCATTTCTTTACGCACAGAAATAGAGAAAGCCCTCAAAAGTGGCGAGCTCACACATTTGCTCCAAAATGTGCGCAAAGAAATAAAGCAGATAACTTGGGGTGAGGAGGGCCCAAGCAAAAGGGTGAAAACTTAAAAGACAACTCTATGAATTTCCCACGGAAAAACATGATCTATCAAAGCGGAAATGTTAGAGAGTAAGTTAAGTTTCATATAATTATTTTAGCAAACTTTGTAAAAGCCTCTGTGCTCTATCCCTAAATAAAATAGCAAAGTTTCTATTATTCCTGTGTTTCTTACAAAGTGCATGCAATTTCTTCTGGTAAGCGCAAAAACATTATGGTAAACACAAAAACCCAAATCTCATGAACAGTCAGTGATCATATCACACAAGACTATACGTTCACACATGAGCCTTACACCAACTTCATTTGCCTTACCTAATCAAAAGTAATTGTGTCCGTGCAAAATATTGTAAAGTCATCAAACAAACGAATAGAAACATCATGCTATTTTCAGCGTACAAATACGCCCTAAAAACTATCAAACACGGCAGTGTTTTAGTTACTTGCGCAACAGCGCACCAAAAAGAAAATTGTTCAATACATTTTTCAACCTACGCTAAATCTTCACCCTCATCAGGAAAGATTTCCTTTAGTTGTGCCACGTGATCATCAGATTGCAACGCAACATTTATCAGATCCATAACCGGAAGTTGCAAGTTGTTAAATTCTGTCTTTAAGGCAACAAGTGCAGAACCAGTATCCACGCCAAAAGTTGCAGATCTACTGACATCCCAGTCAACCTTTAAGGCGCTGTTTACATGATGAGAGCATTCAGCATATCCTTGGGCGTACCCATCTTTTCGCGCAACAACCATTAAACGCGCAACAGTTTTATCCAGCTCTTCAGAATTTAGCACTGACTCAGCAACCTGCGGAAGTAGGAAAGGGTGAATAACAAGAAAGCGCATAAACAGTTCCACAACAAAAAAAGAGAAAACAACAAGCAACTTACACAAGCAATTCCACGATCTTTTAACCACGCCATATTACTCTTTAAAGGTTCAAGCTCGCTCTCCGCCGTGACTCGCGCCGTTTAAGAGTTTTCCAATTTTTCTTCAGTTTCGGTCAAACGGCGAGAGGTTTCAGCCTTTTCAGAATGCGCAAGCTCCAGATCCTTTTTAAGTTTTTCCTGGCCAGAAAGCAAAGCTGTAAGTTCTTCTAACTCTTTATCTCTAAGGGCAAGAGTGGCGCAAGCTCGTACCTCTCGTTGCTCACTGCGCTCCCTATGAGAACGCGCTTCTTCTAAAACAGCTTCTACATCAGCTTTCTCCTTCTTCAACTTTTCTATCTCCGCATCTTGTCTCTTCAGCTTTTCAATCTCAGCCTTGAGATTATTGATGACATTACAAAGATTTACCTTCTCAGCATTATCTTTTTCGCAAATTCTCTTCCAGTTTTTGCGTTCTTCGGAAAGGAGAGCAGCTCCAGCTTCCGCTTTCCTCTTCCAACCTGCAACAGACCACTCCTCGGTTTTACGATCAGCCTCAAACTTGGCCTGATCAGCTTCCAATTTAGCTTTTAGCTGGGCTAAACGCTTCTCATCACTAGCAAACTTCTTCTGGGATACCCTAAGAGTTTCCCAGTCTTTATGCATACTATACCACTCACGCACTATGCGATGAGTGGTAGAAGCATGAGAAGCAGTCTCTGCAAGATAAGCTTGTTAAGTTTGTTCATAAGACCGGCTTTCTTGAAACTTGATCTCACCAGGTGGAAATATTCCCTGCAACCAGTCTCGACACACACGCCAATCCGAGAAAGTGTCACCTTTTCTCAAGTTCCAAACAGGGGCATGAGGCTCGAAAGCATCTTTTTCTGAATAAGTTCTATAATAATAATAATCCCCCAGAGTTTTCTCTGGGCGGATTAGAGAACTCGGGCCCGCATCAGAAAACGCGTTTTGCTCCTCAACAGTAACCTTCTCAACATGTTCAGGCATAGCATCAGAAGGTTTAGGGGAAGGGGTTGAAGTTTTTTCAGCAGTTTGTTCTTTCCCCAGATCTTGAGCAACAGTTTCAGGGGTTTGTGGATTACCAGCACCATCCACAATCCCTGGATCAACAATTTTTTCAGCTTCTACAACAACATCAACAGGCTTCTCAGCCTCAACAGTCTTATCCACACCAACATCAGCAACCTCCGTAGTCTCTAACTGATCAACAACAGAAGCACACGGAGGGGTGGGTGGAAGCTCTTCATTAACCACAGATTGTGGCTCTGCGGGAACAGGGGAAATAGGAACCTCTGAAAAAACAACAAAATCTGTAAAGATTTAATGCGCATAAAGAAAGCAATTAAAGGCAACACTTACCAGGAACAGATTCCGAAATAAAAGCATCTAGATTTCCTTTTCTGGTAATTTTCTTCCTCTGGATCTTCTTAGAGGGCTGACCCTCAACATCAGTATCAGTTTGTTTCCTTTTACCAGCCTTCCTGTGCACCAAGTGTTCGGGACTAGATTCCAAATCAATGGGTTCATTTGGGTTGGATGGAGGGGTATCAGCAGTATCTCTCGGTTCAGGTTTTGGCCTCCTAACAGTAACTGCAGGCGTAAGACCCTCCAAAGAGTCAGAAACCACCACATAATCACACCAGGAGTCAGAGGAACGGCTCATACCTTTCTTCTCTCCAACATTTTTTGTTTTCAAAGATTGAGCTTTATCGGTTTCATTCTTCTTCGGCGCAGAAGTAGAAGTCACCGCGCGCCTTTTCCTCTCAGGGCCTATACCCAAGTTTTACAACTCACCTACGAAAGCGCAAAGGATAATTTGCTCAAAAACGCAACAGAGAAAAGCAAAAGTACATCAATAAGCACATTGCTTACCAGCGCCAGCAGTAGGCTGAACAGACAGATCCGCATCCCGCAGAAGAACAAAGTTTCTCACAATTCGGTGGTACCAAAGCTCCTCATTAGGTTTCTTCTTAATGGTACCCATTCTTCCACCTTCTCTCTTGAACGCGACAACATACAGCGACACAACTACAAGGGAAGAAAGGCAAGTTCAAAAAAAAAAAAAAAAAAAAAAAGAGAGAGAGAAAGAAGAAAGGGGAGGAAAAACCCCAAACTTACCGTGACCATCCTCCGTATACACCGGCTTGTCGTCACGGTTCATCTTCCAATTCAAGCTCATACTGGCACCAACAAGGGCTTTCTCCGGTAAAGCGATATTGGGAACGTCTTTCAGATCTTGATACCAGTTCTCGTCAACAGGGGTCTGAATTGTTTCGACAGAAATATCTTCTTTCCCCCTTAAAACCATCCTCACCGGAATCACTCCGGCTTTGATAAAGAAATTTTTTTGCTTCCAGTCATGAAAGGACTTTGGAGGATGTTGCAAAATCTTCTTTGCAGATGCTCTCTGAACAAAAGAATAAAACCCTTGAATACAATACATTTGGTAAAAAACCCTAAATCGAGGAACTGTCGGCTCGATATTGTAACACCCCAAAAACGGGTTTGGTAATCAAACTCCGTTAATACTAAAAGACGAGTAAAGTACCGTTAGTAGCAAAAATAACCAAGTAAATATTTGGATTTAAATAAGAAATCCTAACATTAAATACAAGTGAATCAAAGTTTTAAGTGATTGAATTTAAAAGAGCCCGAGTTAACGGGACTTAAAATAAAACGGGTTATGACTTCCCGGAACCCACTAAGTAACTAGGAATATCAACCTAGTTAGTTAAGTGTTGTAAAAACAATAAAAGAAACATAAAATAGATAACCCTTTTATAAACTATGGAACTAGAGGGACTAAACATGGGCAAATGTAATAAAGTTTGGATTAAATCAAACTTAACTCAACAAAAACACACACGTACGTATGTTCTGCGATTTCCACAGAGCTTCTAGAGCTCAAACCCTAAACTCCAAGAATTCACCAAATTGAAAGGGGAAATCAAGCCCAAATCGAAATCCAAGCATAGATTATTGATCCTCATCACAAGAGGATTACAAGGTATGTAAAATTTGGTGTTAATTCTCTGTTTGAAATTCTCATGAAATTGGGAAATCTGAATATTGATGTTGCATGTTTGCTATTTGGGTAGAATAGGGTTGATATGGTGTCTAGGAGTAAAACCTAGACAATAACATGTGAAATCATGGCTAAATTCTGAAAAATTTCATGAACACATTGAAGGTGATTCATGGGTTTTGTGAGAAAATGATGAACACTAGGATGTAGAATGCTAACCTAGTGTAAATTGATGCATAGGAACTGATTTATGAAAATATGATGTGTAGTTCATGAACACTAGACATAGAGGTTTGATTTGTGGTGTAAATCTTGGTAAAAATAACTAGTTATGAACTAGTTAGTAAATATGTAAAATTATGCCCACTAGGTGTTTGTTAAAATGCCTAAACGAAGCTAAAATGTTGAGATTCCATGTGAAGTGTGCATTTGAGTATGTAGATAGATCAATTGACTTCTAGGAAGTCAAACTAACCAATGATTTAATCAAGTGATAAAGTCGACATAAGACCTGTTAGATGGAGTAGTCATAATTGATAATGACTAATCTAACCATCTTATGAATTATGATGATAGTTTGACGCCTAACGAGCTAGGTGGAAGCTTGATGAGTGAGCGGGTCAAACGAATCAAGTGTGAAGAAAAGCATAATTCGGATGCAAGGTAAGTGAAACTTACACCTTTTGTAGAATATTTAGTTATTCGATAAGTTTTAAATTCGATAAAAACAATATTGGGAAATATGGATTTCCGACGCAGTTGATACGAGTCGGGACATATGAAAATTTGGTAAAAACCATGATGAAGGGTAAACATGGGTAAATGGTAATTTAGCCGTAAATGACAAGCATACAATGAATCTGGAAATGTTACCGTATGAGGTAACTTATAAAAAGGATAGGGATAAAATGGTAATTTAGTCGTGTGTCGACTGTAACACCTCGAAAATTCACGTCCTATAATGTGTTGACACGTGTCATATGTTTGAACGTGTGAAAGAATGTTATGAAAGGATTAAAGTTGACAATCATGAAAAGTATGTGAATATACGAGTTCTAAATGTCAACAGTGAATAAATATATTGTACATTAACCCTACACGATGTTTATAGCATCAAAGGAATAAATCATGGATCATGCGAAGCTAAAAGTGAGAGATTACAAACTACAGGGGTTAAATGTGTCAACATGTTTAAGTTATACCTCTAAGTGACCTTTTGACAAACTCGAAGCTTTGTAACTATTGATTATGCTCACTAGAATGCGCGATAAAAATTTCATAAAGTTTCGTTATCGTATGAGAAAGTTATGATCAAATTCGTATACAAGGGGTTAAAGCGTTAACGTTGAAAATTATGACTTTTCGGGTTAACATGAAATGTCCAGGGACTTGGCAAAGTGGGTACAAGTCTTAAAGCCCTTGTAGGTAAATAAGAAGGGGTCAAATTGCAAGAATTAAGCTTAGTTGACCTTTCGGAAGGGCCAAGGGACAAGTATGCAAAAACTTGAAAATTTTGAAGGCTGATCAGAAGCCTTGCGCACCTCAACACTGGGAACCTTGCGGTGCGCAAGGTATCCCCAGATGCAGAAAATCGGGCTGTTGCCTTTTGAGAGCTTGTAACCGACTTAGATCAGATATTTTCACTTCAAGGGCGACCCCTACATTACTCTTAGACCTTAGGGACACTTGTAAATAACTTATGGTCAGTTGTAGACTTATTTGTCAACAAATTATGGTGTCTTAAACACTATAAAAGGCCATGAAGTTGCTACCTTTTGATCATTCACCTCTTGTGCAATTCTGGAGCTTTTGGGAGCTTAAGAGCAGACACAAGACCTTCCTAATCAAGAATAGGACTTCAGTAAGTTTGCTTAACCTTCCTTAGTTAAGTTTTTGCCTAGTTTAAACTTAAAAGTCAAACCGTCGTAATTAACGGTTGACTTAACGATTAATCACTAATGGTCCAGTGATTAGTCGAATTGAAAGTAGTTATAAGTTGGTAATTATGTGGGTAATAAACCCTTAAAAGGGTCCCCCCTGATTCCTACTCTAACTAGGTAAAATGTTGGGTCAAACTTGTGATTAAAAAGTCAACATGATACTTAGTTTCTAATTTATGCATAACTAGCAATGTAGAACACATACAACTTGTTTGATCATTAATATAACTTGGTAATTAGTGTAAGAACATGTCTAAACATGTTCAACCCGACATTTTCCTGTTTAGACCCGGTTCGGAACCGAAAGTCGCAAAGCTTTGACTTTTGCTTTGACTTCAGTTCTGACCCGTTTTGGTATGTTTTAGAAATACCTTAGAGCTTCATTTGGACCAGGTTACATGCTAGTATAACCCTCTGTGATTATACACCTCGGTTTCATTAGTTATCCGATTAATACGCATGATCCCGTTAATTGCTCATATGTTGACCATTATGCCCTTTTCACCTTAAAACGTGATTTTTGCAAATGTAAAAGAGTAGAAACTTTATTTTCTGATATATAAACTTTCACCCAAAATTTGACATCAGTTTGAGGTGTAGATTAAGAGTTATGCTCGTTAGCGTAAAATGAAAGCTTTATGTTAATTAAACGACATAATTAGCGTATAGCCTACTTAAACATACTTTTTGATATCAAACTTATTACCCACTGATGTAATATATTATTTTGGGATTTTTGAAGATTTTTAATTAATTTTAGGCTGAGCATAACTAAGAGTCGTAGGCTTAATCCGGTAAATGTCGGTTTTGCCCTTACGGGCTATAAAATGAGTTTTACACATCTAATTGACTCCAAACCTTTTGCTACTGATCACATATGATAAATAAATTATTTTAAGCCTTCTGGAATAGTAAAAATATCAGCTTTAAGTATCGAACCCGGAAATGGCTTTTAATCGCCTTTTTAAGCGTTTTTAACGCATGGTATGTACTAGAACTATTTTAAACGTACAAGGGTTGATACCTACTGATATTTGAGGAAAATTATAATATTTTAATAGTAAGCAAAAGTTGCTAAACTCAGACTTTAGTTTTGAGCTTTTCGGCTTATGTGAAATTACCAAAATGCCCCTACGGTGCATAGTTTGGTTATAATTGATAAATTTCACATATATACTTTACCCTACTGTTATAACTTAGTAAAATAAGTATCTTTGCTGATTACATCAGACCTGTAACTCAGGTAAATACTTAAACTCTTTTATAACCTTTTAAATGACCAAACTACCCCTACGGAGCATAGTTTGTGTTTAAATTCGCTTCGGGCATAATAAAAGACATCTTACTGATGTCACAACATATATGAAGCATATTAACTTAGGAAACCTATAAATGGCTCATATGTATACCCGTTACGCTTATTATGCGTTCGGTTCGGTTTATGTAACTAGTTTACATAAATTAGCCTAAACGGGTCAAACCTTATCGGTTTTATCTCAAAATCCAGAATGTGTATGAAATACCCATATTAAGCAAGTCTCCGAACTTGTCGGGTCTAAATCACATTCTATCCGGTCTTCGCTTAATCATGCGTTTGAACCGTATCTTTCGGTAAGACTAACCGGTCTAAGCTTAGGCTTAACTAAAGACCCGTTAGCATTCTAATTGGTTATTTATACCATCATTCCAGACTAGAGCCTTCCGGTAAATGGTACCTACGCTTACTTAAGTGAATACGGCTGAGTTATTATAAATCTTGCTATTTAAGACAGGAGCTAGCTCAGGTAAATACTTTTAACTTATTTTCCCTTATACGGGCTTGGGATACGGTATATATAAAAATACCGCTTGGTCGGGTGTAGAAACCTTTTAATCGGAGATGATTAAATTGCATAATCCCATTTTAATCTGTATTGATTGATAACAAATAACATTAGGGGTTAATGACCGTGTCCTGGATATCCTTGGCTCATTTAAAAAGTGAATGGCCATAACTTAAGCACAAGTGTAGGCATAACACCTCCTGTTGCGTATGTAAAAGATATACTCACTCGTAAGGATGTCTTCTTGTGAGTTATATTTATGGTGTGTCGATTAATCTTGACCGACTTATATTGTAAAATCACCGGCCCTAAATGTTGGACAACCATGTAAATCGGATACAAGATCTTTATTAATAAAATTGTCCCAAGTATAAAAGATTAATTTTGCCTCGTGCATTTTAATCAAGTTATAAAAGATTAATTTTGCCTTGTGCATTTTAATCAATGTGTCAAAATATTTTTGCCTTGTGCATTCAAATCAATTTTAAACTCTTTTTCCAAAATGAGTCAGTTAATTGTATTTACCAGTGTAAACTGACGTATTTTCCAAAAAGGTTAAGTGACAGGTACTGAACGTAATTGGCTGGAAGCTTAGGGCGTTAATAAGGAATCTTGCAAGTTCTAGATGCCTGAAGTCTGTTGAACAGTTTTCTTTTATTTGATCCGCCTGTGGATCCTTTACTTTCCGTTCTAATACTTTGATATTACGTTAAATTCGGATTGTAATATATTTATCTTTTGCTTCCGCTGTGCATTTATATATTGTGTTGTTTGACTATTATGTTGCCAACCACGTCACGATAACTCCCCACCGGGCCCACCGGTGACACGTGGAAAGTCGGGGTGTGACATCGACAAATATAAGTAAAAGAGATAAGACACCCTACGGCGTAAGCCGAATTGGGTTAAATAACGAGATGGTACATATATATGTATATATATACCATTCTAAATTCAATTGCAAAATGTTTGGTCGTTTAGACCAAACGGGTCAAAGGGTGACTTGTAGTGCCATTTGACCAATGACGACTAATAAGTAAGTGTCAAGTCTTATGCTTACAGGATAATAATGGTTTATGGATTAAAATGCTACGAATTAGCATATTTTAAAGGTAAGGTATCGAAACGGGTCAATATGTTGACCCGAGCCTGGTACGTGTAAATATAGTTGTGGATAATATACTTTATGGCCATATATGTAGCGAAAGCCCTTCGTAGTAAATGAGGGGCTAATGTGGACTAAAATGCCCTTGAAGGGTAAATTGGGTAAACAACCCATAAAGGTTGTTTAGGAACTTATATTACGATCTTGTAACCTTTAGACGCGTATGAAAATAGTAGGCATAAACTATCAAGGGTTAAATGCCTTAAAATGCGTTGTTAGGGCAGGATTTTTTAGTGACCTATGATCCTCAATTGTTATCCTCTTTAGTGATCCTTACTTCTGTGTCAGTCAGTGATCCTCAGAAGTGTTTCAGGATCAGGATCATGGATCATTCTAAGGATCCTTATACTAATGATTGTTCACTTTGAATTCGATATTGTTTTGCAGGAGTGCCGGATTGGACTTGGTCATGGCGACATTCCTGGAGAATATTCCCTGCAATTCTGCATGTGCTGGACCATTTGTGAACGTTATGGAGAACGTGGGGAGAAGGCACGAAATGCGGATAGTTTGTTAGCTAGTTATTTTCTGATTTAAAAGGGGTAGCGAGCTAATTAGACAACACTTTTGGCTATTTTTGGCTACACACACTCATACAATCGCTCACACCAGCTCTCGTTCATTCACTTAGCAATTTCATACACTTTTTACACACTACACTATAGTGATCCTTGTATTTAGCTCGCTATCATCTGAAGTTGTAACACATTTACTTGTTTAATTTGAGTTGGTGATCGGTAGTTTCCATCACCCGGGGTTTTTTATGCCGGAGATCAACTCTTGATCAAGGGCTTTTTCCCCGTATAAACCTTGTGTCACTTGTTATTTACATTTCATAGTGATCCTTATTGCTATAAACCAATTCAAGCATCATACCCCGTAACAGAGAGTTTGGTTACATTATCCTCGTCTGATTTTTTGACCAAAACAGTTTGGCGCCCACCGTGGGGAATTGGTGCTTCATTCCTAAGAAATTCTCATTTTTGTGATCATTCCGGTTCATTGCATCCGAGCAGATGGCTTCATCATCAAAAAATACCTCCAGTGCGATGTCTGCAGTCAATTCATCTCAGGGCATTCCACCTTTGCCTCCACCACCTTCTGGACCTCAGAAAAATGCCGAGAAGAAACCAACTCCCATTTTCTCAAAACCTCCAACTTCTTCTGCTTCTTATACTCCTACTACTAGTGACTTGTTTACTCTGATTTTGCAGATGAAGGATCATATACAGCAGCAGGATAAGACCAATGAAAGGATTCTTAGAGAAATTGGAGACATCAAGAAAAAGAAGAGATCGGCAGAGGATCATTCCCCACTGATGCCCAGATCTTTGAATTTCGATACTCCGGTTATAACTTCTCAGCCTTTAGTGGTTCCAGACGTTCAATATATGGGAGGACCAAAAGGAGTGCATTACGGATCATCAGCAATGACTCAGGCTTCAGGGTTACACTTCCAACCATCAGGATCCCATCCTCAGCATATAGGATCCTTTGCAAGCTCAGGAGAATACTCGGGAGCGCAACAGATTCAAGGGTACTGGCCGTTTCAAGGATCCTCCCAGGTTCAAGGATCCTCCCATGTTCCAGGATCCTCCCAAGTTCAAGGATCCTCCTATGTTCCAGGATCCTCCCAAGTACAAGGATCCTCCTATGTTCCAGGATCCTCCCAAGTTCAAGGATCCTCCTATGTTCCAGGATCCTCCCAGCTCCAAGGATACTCTCAGTTTCAAGGATCCTTCCAGATTCCGGGATCCCTAAGGAGTTTGCAATCAGGAAGTTCCGATATCCATCAGGGAGATTTCATTCCAATGCAGACCATTGCTTCTACTGGTCCATTGGTCATTCCAGAGCCCCAACAATATAGATTCACATCCACTCTTCCTAATTTGAATCCAATGGGAGGTAACACTTTTAATAATTCTTATACTACTAACCATGGCCTTATGCAGGATACAGGTATCAATCATGCCATGGCCAGAGAATTGTAAAAGTTAAAGGATATGATATCAAGTGTCCCAGGAGTGGTCAAGCCTATCCCGGAGATTGCAGATGGGAGCCACAAGATATCTCGTTTTGCACCACCAATCTGTGATGCTGAGATACCCAAGAGGTTCCATGTTCCTACCATGAAGTTGTATGATGGCTCAACAGATCCCGAAGAACACATAGCACAGTACAGGGAAAGGATGGAGATTAATCCCATCCCAGAAAGGTTAAAGGAAGCATGTCTGTGCAAGGGATTTGGATCCACTCTTACTGGATCGGCTCTTAAATGGCTGCTAAGTCTTCCTCCTTACTCTATTACCTCATTCGCTAATCTAGTTAACCTATTTAATAACCAGTTTTCTTGCAGTAGAAAATTTGAGCGTTTAACTAGTGATCTGTATAGGATAACCCAGGGTCACAATGAATCATTAAGGGATTATACCACTAAATTTAGTAAAGAATCCTTAGATATCCCTAACCTGGATATAGCTACGGCTGTTGAAGCCTTTAAAATGGGACTGCTTTGGGATTCGTTATTCTATGATGATCTTGTTATGACACCATGCAGGAATCTAGATAAGGTAAGAACCCGAGCCCTTAGGTTCATCCGGCTAGAGGATGACAAAAGGATCTAGGAGAGGTTAGCAGGATCCTCAAAGCAAGAGAAGCAAGGATCCTCATTCAAGAACAACAAGTTCAGATCCTATAATAGATCTGATAACCAGAATGTGCATGCTGTTGAACAAGAAGAGGATGACGAGGATTATCCTCCAATCTCTGAATATTGTTTTTCTGTTAATAACAATGAACTAATCCTTGCGATGCAGAATTTAGGTGATAAAGCTAGATGGCCCAGAAAAAATGATAGACCAGCTGCAACTAAAGATAAGTCAAAGTGGTGCGCATACCATGAAGATTTTGGGCATCTCACAGAAGAATGCATCGCATTGAGAAAAGAAATTGGATACTTGTTGAGCAAGGGGCACTTGAAAGAATTATTGGGGAGAAAGAAGTCAAGGACTCAGGATCCTGAAAGGATCCCAGAGAAAGCTCCAGCCCCTCCAGCAGATGCACAAGTTATAAACTTTATTTCTGGAGGATCGGACATTTGTGGAACATCCTTCTCTGCGGCCAAAAGACATGCAAAGGAAACCAAGATGGATAATGGAGATAGACCCATTCGAACATCCAGTGTCTCCGAAGGAAAAGTTATAACTTTTGATGAGGATGATCGTGTTGACATTCAGGATCCTCATCACGATGGTTTGGTTATCACTCTTTTTATTTCTAACCATTTTGTTCGCAGGATCCTTATAGATGGAGGAAGCTCTGTGAACATTATCCAGCTTGATGTTCTCAAGAAGATGAATATTCCTGAATCCGACATCATACCAAGATCCTCTGTGCTCGTTGGATTCAGTGGCGAGACTAAGAATACTCTGGGGGACATTAAACTCCCAATCTATATCGAAGGCCTACATTCTTACCAAAAATTTTGTGTTATTGACTGTTTATCTTGTTGTAATGTTATCCTTGGCAGGCCTTGGATACATGACATGAAGGCAGTCCCAACCACTTATCATCAATGTGTGAAGCTTCCTAGTCCTTGGGGAATAGTGAAAATTGATAGTGATCAGCAAGAAGCTAAGAACTGTTACACATCATCAATGAAACCAACATCAAAGTCAAGGGAGCAATAGCAATTAAAGCATCCTCCAAGGGATGTCTTGGAGGCAAGAGAACAGGATATAGTAGAAATCCTTATGGATCCTGATGATCCTGAATCTATAGTTTATATAGGATCAGGGATCCTTGGCGAAATGAAGGAAGACCTTATATCCTTCCTCAAAAGGAGAAAAACTACATTTGCATGGAAACACGAAGACATGACAGGTATATCTAAAAATATAATCACTCACAAACTTGGCATTGATAGGTCCTTCAAACCAATCCATCAAAAGAGGAGGAAATTTGCACCAGAAAGAAATGCCATTATCCAGGAGGAGGTAGAGAAATTACTCCGAGCAGGTATGATTAGAGAGGTCAAGTATCCAAGATGGTTGGCCAATGTGGTTGTTGTTCAAAAGAAAAACGGAAAGTGGAGGGTATGTGTCGATTTCACCGATTTAAATAAGGCATGTCCCAAGGATCCTTTCCCATTACCCCACATTGACTCCATGGTGGATGCAACTGCGGGTCATGAACTGTTAACTTTTATGGATGCTTCATCTGGATTTCAACAAATTCAAATGGAACCATCCGATCAAGAGGATACAGCCTTCATGACTCCAACATGTATATACTGCTATATTGCTATGCCATTCGGACTAAGAAATGCAGGTGCAACTTATCAAAGGCTAGTGAATATGATGTTCAAGGATCAGATTGGGCAAACTATGGAGGTTTACATAGACGATATGGTGGTAAAATCGATAAAGGCTGAGGATCACCTAAGAGACTTGGAGGAAGCATTCAATATCCTTGACAAATATAATATGAAGCTTAATCCTTCAAAATGTCACTTTGGTGTTAAAGCAGGTAAATTCTTAGGATATATGGTGACAAAGAGAGGCATTGAAGCCAGTCCAGAACAAATCAAAGCTATAGTGAACATCAAGTCACCTGCCAATGCTAAGGATATTCAGAGGTTAACTGGCAGGATTGCAGCTTTGAATAGATTCATATCCAAATCCTCAGAAAAGTGCAAGGAATTCTATGATATCCTAAGGAAGAACAAGAAATTCGAGTGGACTGAGAAGCATGAGAGTGCCTTAAGAGCTCTTAAGGATTACCTATCCTCGGCCCCAGCCTTGATGAAACCAGAAAAAGGAGATGTGTTATCCTTATATCTTGCGGTATCCTCAAAAGCAGTAAGTGCTGTCCTTGTTAAGGATCACGAAGGTACACAACATCCTGTCTATTATGTAAGTAAGAGTTTACTTGATGCTGAATCCAGGTATTCACACTTAGAAAAACTTATCCTTGAATTAATAATGGCATCTACTAAATTAAGACATTATTTTGAAACTCATGCTATTATCGTTAAAACTAATTTTCCAATCAAGAATGTCCTCAGGAAACCTGAAATGTCAGGAAGGATGGCTAAGTGGGCAGTGAAGCTTAGTGCATATGATATAACTAATTTTCGTTAAAACTATGCTATTATCGTTAAAGCTTAGTGTGTATGCTATTATCGTTAAAACTAATTTTCCAATCAAGAATGTCCTCAGGAAACCTGAAATGTCAGGAAGGATGGCTAAGTGGGCAGTGAAGCTTAGTGCATATGATATAAGATATGAGCCCAGGACAGCCATTAAATCCCAAGCATTAGCTGACTTTGTGGTAGATTTCAGTAGTGATTTGGAAGAGGAAGCTGAATTAGAAGTCCAGCAGCTTGAAGAGACCAAGGATCCTTGGATACTCTACACTGATGGATCCTCAAACGTCAAAGGAACAGGGCTTGGAATACTACTAAAATCGCCACAGGGGGACATAATACCCCACTCTATAGCTTGTGAGTTCCAAACCACTAACAATGAGGCCGAATATGAAGCCTCGATAGCTGGCTTGCAAATTGCTAAGCATATGAGGATCAGGTATCTTGAGGTATATGTAGATTCTTTGTTAATCACTAATCACTTTAATGGATCCTATGCTGTTAAAGGTGAAAAGCTAATTAAATATCTGGAGTTAGTCAAAGAATTGGCACTCTCTTTTGTATCCTTTAGTTTGACACAGGTACCAAGGGAAGAGAATGCAGAGGCAGATGCACTAGCCAACTTAGGATCATCCTTGAAGATCCCGAAGGATATCAAGATCCCTATTATCCATATCCTGACCCCGGCTATCGAGGATCATGTGGCTATGGAGATAGGATAGGATTCTGCAATCACCCCTAGCGATGATAATCAATCCCATTCAGGATCATGGATCCTCCCAATCATGAGATACTTACAACATGGAGAGATTCCTACAGGAGAAAACCCTAGGGCTTTCAAAATTAAGGTATCTCAATTCACAATTTTAAATAATATGTTGTACAAACGATCTCTTGCAGGACCATATTTAAGATGCATTGAGGATCTTGAAATCCAAGAAGTTTTAAAAGACTTCCATGAAGGAGATTGTGGAAACCACACTGGGGGCAGGGCATTATTCTCAAGGATCCTGAGGACAGGATACTATTGGCCAACTATGAAGAGAGATGCTGTGGAGTATGCTAAGAAGTGTGATCCTTGTCAAAGACACAGCAATATCCTTCATCAACCAGCTGAATTATTGCATCCTATATCCTCCACTTGGCCGTTCATGAGATGGGGCATGGATATAGTTGGTAAGCTCCCTAAGGCACCTGGTGGGAAAGTGTTCATGCTTGCCATGACTGATTATTTCTCCAAGTGGATAGAGGCTGAAGCTTTTGCCCAAGTCAGAGAAAAGGAAGTTATATCCTTCATTAAAAGAAATATTATAACTAGATTCGGTATTCCTTCTGAAATTATTTGTGATAATGGTTCCCAATTTATTGGGGGCTGAACTACTAACTTTTGTGACAGTTGGGGGATTAAGATGATAACATCAACACCAGTCCACCCACAAGCTAATGGTCAGGCAGAATCATCCAATAAGATCATCATCAACAATTTGAAGAAGAAGCTTGGATCCAAGAAAGGGAAATGGGCGGAAGAACTACCTTATGTGCTTTGGGCTGATAGGACAACTCCTAAGAATGCTACAGGCCAAACTCCATTCTCTTTGGTATTTGGGGCAGAATCAGTGATCCCTACAGAAATGGTGGTTCCAACTGCTAGAACCAGTATTCGTGATCCTGAGGAAAATGATGAGAACTTGGTTCAAGACTTGGATACTATAGAAGAAATCAGAGATTTGGCAAGGATAAGGATGGCCAGTTATCAGCAAAGAATGGCCGGTGCCTACAACAAAAATGTTAGGATCAGGAAATTCCAAGTTAGTGATATGGTACTAAGGAAAGCATTTCAGAATACCACCAATCCTGCTGATGGAAAGTTGGCACCAAAATGGGAAGGCCCTTACTTGATTGAAGCTGAGGCAGGAAAGGGGGCATATCGATTGCTAACAATGGAAGGTGACTTACTACCAAGAGCTTGGAATGCTGTCCATTTAAAGAGATATTTCATGTGATAGGGATCCATGATCCTCACGTGATAAATATCCTTAAAGGATCCTTAAAGCACAGATGATCCTCATTTTGGTAACCCTCTAATCCTAAACTATTTCATATCCTTACTTTCTCATATATGGATAAGGATCCTGTATCCTTTATCCCCCTTTCACATGATTTTGAGTTTTGAAGGTTCAGGTACTCTTAACAAAAGGATGATTATCCACAAAAGCAACCAGTTACTTGGGTTTGACCCCAGTTATCCTTGGGTTTGACCCCAGTTCCGCCTGTAGCGCACGATGATCCTGGTATAGTTCATGGCAGTGGGACCAGTACTCGTTTTAGGGGCTGATAATTCCATTGTACTGGCTATACCTAGGATCCTACGTATAATGGTAGACGTACCATACATCCGTTCTTAAGGTTTCTAGCGTTTTCACATTAGCTAAGGTTTTGGCATTTTCATGCCACTAAGTTTGGATAGTCGCCAGTTAGGGCCATACTCCAGTTTACATACGATCCTTGGGCTTGTCCCCAGTTATCCTTGGGCTTGTCCCCAGTTATCCTTTGGGCTTGTCCCCAGTTGCTAACCTTATCTTATAATGGCTTAGTCCCAAGTTATGTTCTATTTCAGGTTTTCGAAGTTAAACAACCAAGGATCCTTAATCCTTACCTTTTACTAAGGTTTGTTCTATGGTTATCCTGTTTATAGTATTAAGAGTTAGGATCCTAACTTGGATCCTCAGGTATGATCCTTAACTATTTTGATTTTATTCATTGATTATTTGAATAACCCTAATACTTTGACAACTGAACTCATGATCTTTAAAATATACCACTTTTTGGAATTTTTCAACTATAGGATATTTGATCCTAGATCATATCCTAAGTATTTTCTATCTAAGTTGTTCAACTTTTTCCATTCAGACAAGTGTATATCAAAACAATTGAAAATTAGAAGGATAAACAAGGATAACAACACAAGATAAGCCAAAAAAGATTAAGGTTATTTTATTAACAAAAGTTTAACCATCGAAGGTTGTCAAAATTACCTACCCCGAGCATCTACCAGCAATACGTGGCCCGTCCGCTGGGGTAGGTAAAGGGTGTCCATTGTCTAAAGGTCTTGGTAGTGCAGGAATTGAAAAGATGGCAGGATCACAATGGTTTCATCCCCCAAACAGAGGATCCCTCCACCAGTTGTAATCCTACCTATTGTCCAAAGGATCATTCATGATCCTTAACCCTAATAGCTATTGTCTAGTTATTACAGACCATCATTGTTTTAAAACATCACAACCACAAAACAAACTACTACCAAAGTTAAAAATTGGGCTCCGGCTACGTCTAAGAATGTCCATCATCGCCCAATTGTGCAGCCTACACCTTCGCTGCATCCTCATCCCCTCCAGCTTCGGTATCCTTAACCTGATCCTTCCCACTACCTCCAGCCTCGATCGCCAAAACCTCCTCAGCCTCCTCATCATCTTCAAGATCAGCCAACCTCGCTTTCCAGCCCTCAACATCCCAGCTGCTTCTGTCGAAGTTAGGATCTTGAGCTTCCTGGGCCATCTTTAGTTTTGTCTGGTACATTGTGATGGCAGCGGAGACCTTTGCACCTTCCACGAGCTCATGTTTCTCGTAGTCAATGTCGATCAAGATTTTAGCTGTCTGAGTCTCGGCGTCTTTAAGGGCTTTTTCAAGATCAGCAATCTTAAGATCCTTAAGCACTGCAACTTGTTGGAGGTCAGCAATCTTCTTATCCAGCTCCTCGATGCTTCCCACATAATCTTCAATCTCAGCAAATTTCTGCAAAAAAGACAAAGCAATTCAAGATCAGATGATCCTCAAATGAGTAGGATACCTAGGCAGAATTGGTGATCCTTACCTCATTGAAGTATTCAAGGAACTGGTGGCGGATCAGTGGCAGGCCTTGTAGGTCCTCTGCATCAGAGGTTTTCCTCTTCTTGCCACCCCTTCCTTTAGTGGGTGCCTTGGGAATGGAGATGCTAGGACTGGTAGTGGCCCTCTTCTTCCTGGATCGAACAACATCAAGGTCGGCCGTGTTGAATTGGGAGGCATGCTTGGAAGATTTTCCGGCACCTACACATTTAAAGCAAGATAAGTATCCTTATCCTATTTCAATATAACTATTTATTTTAATATTCAACTATACAAAAAGCAGGATACTTACTTGACATGGTGATGGAACCTGAGGATACTTCTTGTGAGTCTTGGGTGTCTATCTTGAATGACCTTATTTCAGGATCAAGCCTCCAAAAAGCAGCAAGCCTATCCTTGGTTGCGGGTGTTGTGATGAGGTGCGAAACAGAGATAGCTGCATAACACAAGACAAAAAGGGGGTTAATGATCTTTTCACAAGAGCAGGGTTACCTGGTGATCCTTTTCAGGATCCTTTATCCTACCATTGGTGGACCACTTCCTGGGTAAATGCTTTCCGTTTGGAATGGTATCCCTCCTGACAAAGAAAAAGCGTCGTTTCCAATTTGTGTCATTCTTGGTAGCTTTAAAAATGGGATGTTCTTCGCCGGGTTTTCGCTTAAACAGATATCGATGTGATCCAAACGTCGTAAGATCATACATCTGTGTTAGCTCTGACATTCCTAAATCAACCCCTTCCTGCTCTATGATCCTCTCCAGGGTATACAAGACCCTCCAAATCATCGGCATAGCTTGGATGTAAGAGATGCCGGTAAGGGAAAAGAAGGATTGTGTAAAGTCTGGAAAAGGATAGGTGTATCCTATGGTGAATGGAGTAACTGGAAAGGCAACCCATGTTTCAGAAACATAGTCGCTCAGAATAGTGGGATCGAAGGGTTTGAAAAAGGCGTTCGCCGGAAAGCAGTGACGGATCTTATCTATTTGAGCATCGTTAAAGCAACATCTCTCATGTACTGAGTCTTTGATAATCCCTTGACTCTTCAAGGGGCTATCCTTCTGGTGATCCTTGGCGGGGGAAGATCGGAGCATCATTCTTAACGAGAGGATGAACAGAGAAAGTAAAACAGAGTAAGAGAAGGAGAAATAAGAGAAGAGATACATGATTGATCTTTGACTGAGAATTTAAAGGGAGTTTCTTCGGATTTAAATGCATATTGATCCTATCTCTAACTCTTATTTATAATGATGATTTGCAGGATTGTCACTTCAGTGACGTCATGATCGCAACGGCTAGTTCGATCTTAACGGCTATATATCCGTTAGTTTGTTACGGATAAGATCGATAAAATATAACTCGTTTATTTACGATATTACTCCTTATATTTTGGGGGCAATTGTTAGGGCATGATTTTTTAGTGACCTATGATCCTCAATTGTTATCCTCTTTAGTGATCCTTACTTCTGTGTCAGTCAGTGATCCTCAGAAGTGTTTCAGGATCAGGATCATGGATCATTCTAAGGATCCTTATACTAATGATTGTTCACTTTGAATTCGATATTGTTTTGCAGGAGTGCCGGATTGGACTTGGTCATGGCGACATTCCTGGAGAATATTCCCTGCAATTCTGCACGTGCTGGACCATTTGTGAACGTTATGGAGAACGTGGGGAGAAGGCACGAAATGCGGATAGTTTGTTAGCTAGTTATTTTCTGATTTAAAAGGGGTAGCGAGCTAATTAGACAACACTTTTTGCTATTTTTGGCTACACACACTCATACAATCGCTTACACCAACTCTCGTTCATTCACTTAGCAATTTCATACACTTTTTACACACTACACTATAGTGATCCTTGTATTTAGCTCGCTATCATCCGAAGTTGTAACACATTTACTTGTTTAATTTGAGTTGGTGATCGGTAGTTTCCATCACCCGGGGTTTTTTATGCCAGAGATCAACTCTTGATCAAGGGCTTTTTCCCCGTATAAACCTTGTGTCACTTGTTATTTACATTTCATAGTGATCCTTATTGCTATAAACCAATTCAAGCATCATACCCCGTAACTAGGGGTGTAAACGGACCGGACCGGACCGGACGGGACCATGTTCATGTTCGTCCGCTAAGGTTTTACCGGACAAACGGACGGTTCGCGGACAGAGGACCGAACGAGTTTTCTTGTTCGTGTTCGTTCATTAAGGATATGAATTTGTTCATGTCCGTTTGTGTTCGTTCGTTAAGATCCTTAACGGACACAAACGAACTGGTTCACGGACGTTAACAAACGAATTGTTCATGAACATAAACGAACAGTATAAACGAACGGTTCATGAACACAAAACAAACAAATATTAATGTAATTAAAACAACAGAATATATAAAAAAAAGAAAAGATAATATAATTTAAATAGAATATATAAAAAAAATTATTCTTTAATGAATAATATAAACAAACAAACATGGACGAACGTAAACGAACGAACATAAACGGACGTAATCGAACGAACGTTCGCGGACACATTATCGAACGTTCACGAACATAAATGAACGAACGAGACCTTTGTTCATGTTCGTCCGCTAAGCTTATCGGACGAAAATTTTTGTTCATGTTCGTCCGCTAAGCTAAACGAACGAACACGAACGAACTTCCCGCCGAACGGTTCATGAACTTTTCGTTGAACGTTCAGTTCGTTTACAGCCCTACCCGTAACAGAGAGTTTGGTTACATTATCCTCGTCTGATTTTTTGACCAAAACATGCGTATTGTCGCAAAATAGCATATTTGAGGGGTAAACTCGGAACAGATAGTCTATTATATTACACCCACCACATTCATAGTTGTGGTGGGAAAACTAATCAAAATGAACGAGTGGGATTATGAGGCATACTAGATGTGAGCGAAATTAGGCTAAAAAGGACATAAATGTCCTTAACGGGTCAAAATAAGCACTTGAGCATAAGCGGGTTTAGAATATGTAATAACCCGTGATTTGAGCCTTGTACAATAGGAAATAATCATAATGATATGTTTACAAATGAAACAAGGACCGCAAACAAGTTTGTTAGATGAAATCACGAACGGGTCAAAAGTTGGTAAAAAAGGTAATAAGCCGAGGAGTTAAAAGTCCGAAATTTTATTATGTCGGATGTTGGATTTTAACTCCATTAGATGGAGAATTAAATTACGGACGCGTAGGAAAAAGAATCGCGTAAAACGGATCTATAACGAAGAAGTTATGGCTAATTCCGTAAAACTTATCGTTGCTGAAAATGCAGGACACAGTTCTGAACTTGCTGGAAATGTTGCTTCCCCGCGCCACGCGACAGGAATGCTTAAATCCTTCGCGACACGCGACAGCGGGTCGCGGCCCGCGTAAGATATGGTTAAGTCTGTCGCGGCCCGCGACAGACTACAAAACTGGAAAATTTTCTTTTATGTAATGGTTTGTTGTTTAGAACTTGTTATTTAAGCATCAAAACTAACTTTTAGGTTGGTTTTGATCACAGGAAAAATACCAAGTGTTCCCGAATGAAGATCGAGCGTCGAGCAAGAACCGAACACACTAGAATAAAGCTTCCGCACGTTATTTCGTCGTTATTCTAAACGGCAATTCGTTAGATATTAAATCGTAATATTTTCATATTGTAAAAGTTTTAATTCACCCGTATTATTCGACAGTATTTACACATAATTTCTTGTTTATTTTCATAACTTAAACGAAAAACGTTAAATAATTAGACGGGTGTTACAAGTTGGTATCAGAGCCTTGGTTTAAGAGATTCAAGTATGGTGGGAAAACTATGCTTGGACTTAAACCTTATGCTCTTAATAAAGATTGGTGTTCGGTTCGAGGCTTGATCGCAAATCCGGTAAGTACATGTATGTTAATAGTTTAGCATGCTAAAGTGTTGTAAACAACACATAGGGCTATCGTGTGATACACGTTACCCCAATTGAAATGATTGATATAGTTGACGAAAATACGTGCATTGACGCGTATAGTAGAAAAAGCCTTGTATTATAATACGGGCGATTATTGAAGTTGATGTTACTAACTTTTGTGTATGTTTTAGTTGAAGGACACTCGCATTTGAAGATAGCGGGAGTCTAACAAATTGCGAATTAATGGAGGAACGGTCCGAAGCACGACAAGCAGAGCGTACTCACCAAGGACCTATATCGCGTAACGACCGCGAATAAGCTAGTGACAAGGAAAGCCAGAAAGGGCAAGCATTACCAGGTGCACATTTTAAACTTAAATTGCACAAATAGTAATATGCAACGAATACGTAGAAATTGAAAGTTGCATATGTAGATCAAAAACTTAGAAAACCCCGAATAGAAAATGTATTCGGGATATTGTTTCCAAGAGAAACAAATAGAGGCATTACTTACATGGGGTGTAATGTGAAAATTATAAAAAGGTCATGTATACCAGGTGTTGATCGCTTACTCTGGCCAAGTAAGTAGTGAACACGTGGTACCATGAACTTCTTATGACGGACACATTTATGTCCGATGTAGTAAGGACGGGGTGAATGGGACTAACTTAAATGGTACACAAATGAATCAAATAAGTAAGATGTTTGATAGTAAACGTAAACGTAAGTCGGATGACGGAAGCGTATTACGTAAGAATAACGAGCCCTAGAGAAGGGACAAGGATCAAGTAGAAAGAAACTACAGACCGACCAATAGGAATGCTAAGGCATAGGGATAAAAGTTTGACTGTCACAAGTGGTGAAATTCACACGGACAAGTCAAACGAATTGAATAAAGAATAAATAATTAATTGAAATAAAAGCGATGAATCTCGCTAAGACGATCAAATAAATTAAGATGACGTCTAAAACCATATAAGAATGGTTACTTGACAATGACGTTGGTAAAGATACCCGATGGACGGGTAGGATTGTGGGTGAATGCGTAAACCAAGAGACGGGAACGCGAAATAGAAAGTCAAAAGACTCGGAATATGAGTCATGACTAAAAGACAATGAGAACTTGCAAACAGAAATGTTAATAACCACGCTCAACTAATTTAAAGTTGAACGGGTCGAATAAAGAATGGAGTTGGATGTTCACAAGTGATGAAATTTCACACGAACAGGTCAAACAAGATAAATAAGGTATAAAAACTTGGTAGTGCAAGTAAGCGCAAACTGAATAATGGGAGCGCGAAACATTAATGAACCTACATGATGGGTCATAAAGGAATATATATATAGGAAAAGTGCAATCTAGCAAAACAAAAATGTTAAAAACACTAAGGTAAAGAACCCGGGTAACGGGTCGTAAAGAAGTATAGGTAAGAACCGGGTAACGGTAAGTGTAGGGCAAACCGACGTGTAATTGACGTTAGGAGTCAAGAAGTCGGAAAGATAATTCAAAAGAAAACAATGAAGCCTTAGACTACGGTCAAGGTCAAACGAAATTCAAAAAAAAGTAAAGGTGAATAATTCTAAAACATAAGAAGAGGTGCCTTAACGCCATACGCGTATATAAATGTATACACATTTGAATAAAAACTCGAATAAAAGATGAACTACGGGATAATCATAACCTACGGGATATTAATTAGAGCAAAGGTCTACGGGGCCAAAATGACCCACGGGTCATGAATTGAAGCAAAAGGACCATAAGGGCCTCGCCTTAAAAAGGCGAAAGCCTAAGAAAATAACCTACGAGGTTAAGTGAAGGAACCTACGGGTTGATAGTGAGAGGTAAGGGAACTTGTTACGATTCCCCGTATAAAACTAAGATTGTAAAAGAATAAATTATGGGCTGTCAATATCATGGTATAGATAATTGACAAAAGTTAAAGAAGAGATCCAAAAACTAAAACTTCGATTTTAGTAAGAAATAACGTTTTTACAAATATAAATTCTGATAGTAATTTGAATAGTAAGCATGAAAGGTTCAAGTCTTGACACTGACAAGCGCAAGACGATACATTCGAAAAGTGATATTTTCGAAGATGAAAGGTTGATACAAACTAAACATGATGTGACACGATCACGGATAGGAAATGTAATGTGAAGTAAAATCACATTATAACCAGGCAAGCGGTAAAAAGTAACGGAACTGATAAGTCTAGTTAGTGAGATCGGTTAAGGCCAGTAATTCAAATCAATAAAATTTGGCTTGCTTGTAAGCGGCGGATTCGGTATAACTGAACCGAATAAATAAATCTGAAAACAAAAGAAATTATTGCTAAAAGTGAAATATTTCATTAAAGACCTTTAAACGGGTCAAAGTAACGGATTCATAAAGAATTCGTTATTATATGACAGCAATGGATATCGCTAAGTTAACTAGACTAGTGGAAATAACGAGATTACGTTATTTCAAATTGCACTATGTTGTATGAGTTATGTAGACAATAAGTAACCAAAAAGATGTTACCATACTTATCTGGTAATACTAACAATTGGTTAAAGGTATAAGTAGTGTTTAAAAGATTTCTCGGATCAAATACATTGAGTTTAAACTCAATGAATTATGTAAGAAAAAGGTTTCGAGGACGAAACCTCTCTAAGGGGGGTAGACTTGTAACACCCCGAAAACGGGTTTGGTAATCAAACTCCGTTAATACTAAAAGACGAGTAAAGTACCGTTAGTAGCAAAAATAACCAAGTAAATATTTGGATTTAAATAAGAAATCCTAACATTAAATACAAGTGAATCAAAGTTTTAAGTGATTGAATTTAAAAGAGCCCGAGTTAACGGGACTTAAAATAAAACGGGTTATGACTTCCCGGAACCCACTAAGTAACTAGGAATATCAACCTAGTTAGTTAAGTGTTGTAAAAACAATAAAAGAAACATAAAATAGATAACCCTTTTATAAACTATGGAACTAGAGGGACTAAACATGGGCAAATGTAATAAAGTTTGGATTAAATCAAACTTAACTCAACAAAAACACACACGTACGTATGTTCTGCGATTTCCACAGAGCTTCTAGAGCTCAAACCCTAAACTCCAAGAATTCACCAAATTGAAAGGGGAAATCAAGCCCAAATCGAAATCCAAGCATAGATTATTGATCCTCATCACAAGAGGATTACAAGGTATGTAAAATTTGGTGTTAATTCTCTGTTTGAAATTCTCATGAAATTGGGAAATCTGAATATTGATGTTGCATGTTTGCTATTTGGGTAGAATAGGGTTGATATGGTGTCTAGGAGTAAAACCTAGACAATAACATGTGAAATCATGGCTAAATTCTGAAAAATTTCATGAACACATTGAAGGTGATTCATGGGTTTTGTGAGAAAATGATGAACACTAGGATGTAGAATGCTAACCTAGTGTAAATTGATGCATAGGAACTGATTTATGAAAATATGATGTGTAGTTCATGAACACTAGACATAGTGGTTTGATTTGTGGTGTAAATCTTGGTAAAAATAACTAGTTATGAACTAGTTAGTAAATATGTAAAATTATGCCCACTAGGTGTTTGTTAAAATGCCTAAACGAAGCTAAAATGTTGAGATTCCATGTGAAGTGTGCATTTGAGTATGTAGATAGATCAATTGACTTCTAGGAAGTCAAACTAACCAATGATTTAATCAAGTGATAAAGTCGACATAAGACCCGTTAGATGGAGTAGTCATAATTGATAATGACTAATCTAACCATCTTATGAATTATGATGATAGTTTGACGCCTAACGAGCTAGGTGGAAGCTTGATGAGTGAGCGGGTCAAATGAATCAAGTGTGAAGAAAAGCGTAATTCGGATGCAAGGTAAGTGAAACTTACACCTTTTGTAGAATATTTAGTTATTCGATAAGTTTTAAATTCGATAAAAACAATATTGGGAAATATGGATTTCCGACGCAGTTGATACGAGTCGGGACATATGCAAAATTTGGTAAAAACCATGATGAAGGGTAAACATGGGTAAATGGTAATTTAGCCGTAAATGACAAGCATACAATGAATCTGGAAATGTTACCGTATGGGGTAACTTATAAAAAGGATAGGGATAAAATGGTAATTTAGTCGTGTGTCGACAAATATAAGTAAAAGAGATAAGACACCCTACGGCGTAAGCCGAATTGGGTTAAATAACGAGATGGTACATATATATGTATATATATACCATTCTAAATTCAATTGCAAAATGTTTGGTCGTTTAGACCAAACGGGTCAAAGGGTGACTTGTAGTGCCATTTGACCAATGACGACTAATAAGTAAGTGTCAAGTCTTATGCTTACAGGATAATAATGGTTTATGGATTAAAATGCTACGAATTAGCATATTTTAGAGGCAAGGTATCGAAACGGGTCAATAAGTTGACCCGAGCCAGGTACGTGTAAATATAGTTGTGGATAATATACTTTATGGCCATATATGTAGCGAAAGCCCTTCGTAGTAAATGAGGGGCTAATGTGGACTAAAATGCCCTTGAAGGGTAAATTGGGTAAACAACCCATAAAGGTTGTTTAGGAACTTATATTACGATCTTGTAACCTTTAGACGTGTATGAAAATAGTAGGCATAAACTATCAAGGGTTAAATGCCTTAATATGCGTATTGTCGCAAAATAGCATATTTGAGGGGTAAACTCGGAACAGATAGTCTATTATATTAAACCCACCACATTCATAGTTGTGGTGGGAAAACTAATCAAAATGAACGAGTGGGATTATGAGGCATACTAGATGTGAGCGAAATTAGGCTAAAAAGGACATAAATGTCCTTAACGGGTCAAAATAAGCACTTGAGCATAAGCGGGTTTAGAATATGTAATAACCCATGATTTGAGCCTTGTACAATAGGAAATAATCATAATGATATGTTTACAAATGAAACAAGGACCGCAAACAAGTTTGTTAGATGAAATCACGAACGGGTCAAAAGTTGGTAAAAAGGGTAATAAGCCGAGGAGTTAAAAGTCCGAAATTTTATTATGTCGGATGTTGGATTTTAACTCCATTAGATGGAGAATTAAATTACGGACGCGTAGGAAAAAGAATCGCGTAAAACGGATCTATAACGAAGAAGTTATGGCTAATTCCGTAAAACTTATCGTTGCTGAAAATGCAGGACACAGTTCTGAACTTGCTGGAAATGTTGCTTCCCCGCGCCACGCGACAGGAATGCTTAAATCCTTCGCGACACGCGACAGCGGGTCGCGGCCCGCGTAAGATATGGTTAAGTCTGTCGCGGCCCACGACAGACTACAAAACTGGAAATTTTTCTTTTATGTAATGGTTTGTTGTTTAGAACTTGTTTAACTTGTTATTTAAGCATCAAAACTAACTTTTAGGTTGGTTTTGATCACAGGAAAAATACCAAGTGTTCCCGGATGAAGATCGAGCGTCGAGCAAGAACCGAACACACTAGAATAAAGCTTCCGCACGTTATTTCGTCGTTATTCTAAACGGCAATTCGTTAGATATTAAATCGTAATATTTTCATATTGTAAAAGTTTTAATTCACCCGTATTATTCGACAGTATTTACACATAATTTCTTGTTTATTTTCGTAACTTAAACGAAAAACGTTAAATAATTAGACGGGTGTTACAGATATGCATCGTTCGGCACACAAACTCAAAATGACGAACCCTAACCATGCCAATAGGGTTCAATTGGGAAATATGCAACTTGTAATACTCAAGGATTTCAAGGAAAAATCTGGTCACAGGCAAGCGAAAGTTGCCTTCACAGAAAAAATCCCAGAAAAGGGTGATATACCCAGCCGGAGCATCCGCTGCTGTCTGCCCCTCTTCAGGGTACAGAGCACCCCAGTTCTCCGGAAATTTCAAATTCCGAACCAAACCGTCAAAGGTCGCTCTGGGCCACTTCAACGGTGGAAGTTCAGTAGACATTTCTTCAGATAGGTCTTCTTGGTGTTCTCCGGTTGACATAAGAGGAAGAAATAATAAACCTTTTCTTGAACGAAAAATGAAGAGAAGAATAGGAAAAGTTTCAACAAAAGCAATGATTAAATAGAAACTGGCAACTCAAATACACTTATATACTCACCGCAATAAATAGCATCGGTAACCGCCATAGCACCTTTTCAGGACATCACAGTTACCCAAGCGACAGAGCGAGTGAAAATCAACACAAACGCGAGTACACGCGCGCGTGCAAAACACGGACATTAAAGGATAACTGACAGTGACAGCCTGTCACTCAGTATTTACTGCACCAGTCCTCTCTAAAGTCAAAGATTTTCAAAATCTCCACAAAGTAAACATAAACAATCTTCTCATAGAAGACTCTTTATTTTTCGCGCCAAAAAGCATTTCCCTCTTATAAGTCCAGTGCTCCACTCATTTGCATAAGTACAACACTAGACTGGGGGGACTTGAAGGGGTAAGGTCCCAAAAACCTCATGATAAGTGCTTGGGATCATACCATAACCTTGCCTTTCAGCCCTTTTACCTTGCGCGGCCGCGCACTGGTCTTACCAAAAGAAAGGCTTGAAATACCAACAACAGTCAACATTTGCGCGCCAAAGGAAATCATAAATCCTTGCGCCTGCTTCCATGAATAAAGGATGAAAATCCTAAACACTTCCGCTTAATATCCAGACTTGGATATTATCGCCCAGACTTGGGATTTATTTAGCTGATTCCACACGATAAGGAGTCACACCAGATTGCAACAGTAATCTTCTAGAAAGAAGTTCAATCGTGCACCACCAAGACGGTTATAACTTTCTGGACACGTGTCAGCTCCCCAAACGTCCCTAAAATCATAACAATAGCATGCAATTGGAGAGTAATCTCCACTTGATCACTTTACACGTGGCAAACCCCCAGCCATCGATCTAAACCGCGATCCGTGTGCTCTCACGTCGGATCAAGGAGCTGGACGGAAGGAAATGCAACCGCTTACGGGGTTAGCATCTTCCGTCAACTTTTCACTAACGGGTTTTCCTGCCCAAAGACTCCCGGCTATAAATATGGGAACTATTCAGGTATGAAATTCAAGTTTCACACACTTCTGCAATACATCTTCTCCTTCATAACCTATACTTATTCTCACACCGGAGTCGGGTCAAGGAGAGAACCCCTTTCTCCCCTTGACGAGGCTAACGGTGCTTCTTTTTTGCAGAATTCACCGGAGGAGAAGATCAATTGTAATCGAATCAAACGAGAGGAAACCCACCTTTTTATGCGGATTCAAACCCCCTAGATAATTGATTCCGGTCGATTAATCTAGTGTTTCTTCAGTGTATTATGTAGTTATCGTAATATTTTACTTAATGTTTTGAATTAAACATGACCATTTTAAGTCGAGAGCTATAAGAATTGTCTAAACACTTGTATATAGTGCATGCAATATAATCACATTCATAGTATAGAGAATTCAAATAAGTCGAGAGCTATAAGGATTATAGAAGCACTTATATATAGTGCATGCAATATAATCACATTCATAGTATAGAGGGAATTCAAAAGATGGTTAAAAGTGTCACATTTAAAAAATAAATAGTATTTACGTGGTTCTCCATATATACATTGGAGAGTTTAGTTTAGAATAGAGTACACTAGGTTAGAACCCTGTGTATTACACGGGTTGAATGAATATATGTTTTATATATTAAATAATAAAAAATTATATCTTTAAAAAACCCCGTGTATCGTATTGTACATGTTGATTAAATCCGTGTATTACACATATAGTCGTTAAGATATGTTTTAAAAAATAAACTTTGATATACATTTTATTTATTAAAATACGAGAGGATTAAGACGTCTTGGAATCCTATTTTAATCACACTATTAATAATACAATCTTAATTAAATGTGATAGGATTGACGTATTGACATGCTATTTAGTTATATACATACTCTAAAGTTTTATGTTTGATTATTAGTGTAATGATATAGAACGTCGCTAATTGTTTTTATGATGAAGATTGATTAATACCAAATAACAAAAACAATTCTGTAACTCTTCCTATTTATTAATTTCATTAAACAAATAACTTTATGATTTTTATTAATACTTTATTTGTTTAATAAATAATTAACATGAATATTATCTATTAATAGCACAAGTTAAAAACAACAATTCTTTGTTTAAATTACTAATAACATATAAACAGCTTATACATAGTTTCAAATACAAAGTTATTCGGTTGGAATATTGTTTGAAAAAACAAAGATGAACAAACTTTTAAGTAATATAATATATAAAGCTTGCATAAAAAAATAAAAGGAAGATGCTTTAAAATAAAATAAAAAGATTACCCCCATATTAAAATTTGAAAAAAAAAACACATTTTATTTGGTTTATCCGTTAATTAATATGCTACCATCATATTAACGTTTAATTGATTAAATGGTTATTAATTTTATGGGTTTTTGTTTAAATATTTCAAATTAAAATTAAATCCATAAATTATAGATTAGATTTAAAACACATTTTAGACTTTAGATTTACAATCAAAATAAAATTTTAATATAATATTTAAATCTTTTTAATTTAAAATTTAAAATTTATCTATAAATTATTGATGCCCTCATTGAATGACATGTGTCCCAAATCAGGTTTCTTTTATTATATAGTATAGATGTTATATGCGAGAAGAAAGCGAACAAGATAGATAATTTATTTTTCTGATCTTAAAAATTATAAAAATATAAGAAAACTATTGAAATATAATGTTTATTCATCTATCTTAAACTTAAAGAAATTATACGAACAAATTTTGTTTATTTATACAACCTACACGTATCTATACTATATAATAAAAGAAACCAATAAAATGACACTTGTCATTATTCTAGACCATCATTAATTGTAGATAATTATTATTTAATTTAAATTATTAAATTTAATATATGTTTCAAACATTTAAGAAACTACAGATAAAGTTTCATAAAATATTAAATTTTAAAGTTATATAATTTAATAATTACCGATAATTTGTACTTATCTGATTAATTTAAATTTAAATATTATTTTGTAGCTATAAGTTTACCTATTTGGCCTAATTGATATATGCCTAATCTGGACATTTCAACATTTTTTTAGAACTAATAAATTAAGATCACTATTATTTAAATAAAACTTGGATTATTAAATATATGTTCACATGACTGTTAAAACTCGTGAGAAAGTCGATGATAAAGGTGATCTTCTAATCGATGGTTCAAATGCTTTCATATTTATAAACTTGACAAACATCACACGTTTTGATCATACGTGACACAAAATTTTGTTTGGATATCAGAAACGCGTCTTAAAAATATCGTTTTCTAATTGTTAAATCTTCGTTATTAACTATTTGATTTTTTATTTACTTAACCCGTTTAATACACGGGGTTATAACCTAGTGTAGGAACTAAATTAAACGTTAAAAAACAAATAAACAAATTAATTTAACAGATTTTTATATATCTATACTATATAATAAAAGAAACCATGTTTGGGACACTTGTCGTCATATTAGGCCATGTACTCTATGGATAATTATCATTTAATTTAATATTTTCTAATTAGTTATAGATAATCTACTACGAAATATTATTTAATTTAATCTCTTCTACCTAATTATAGATAATTATTATTTATATCTATACAAATAATAATTAAATAAAAATATTTTACTATTTGAGAATACCATTGAACCGACATGTGATCACAAGTTTGAAAATAAGAAATTCAAATTGAAATAATTATGTAGAAAAATGATTAATTAACTTAACATATAAAAAGTAATAATTAAAAAAATCTCAAGTGATCGAATGAAATAAATAAAGCTTCCCATACAATGAAAAATTTTTCTGTGTTACTTTCCGGTATTTTCTTCTTATTTTTCTATTTATCTCTTATATTAAATAATAATAATAATAATAATAATAATAATTTTAAACAAAATTACATAAAAATAAATATTTGTTTTTCTATAAATAATTTTAAACAAATATTTAGGTGAGAATAAACGTTTGTTTTTTATATAATTATAAAGTTACATCCCGAGTTTTTTTTTTTTTTTTTTGAACGACCAACAGAATCAATCATGAATATTCTCTGGGCACCCACTGGACCAAATGGAGTACTCCGAGAGTAACCAGAGTCCACAATATACTTTGGAGTTCGGTGATTGAAATTACGGTAAACTAGGAATCAAAGGTTCCCATTTGAAACTGAAATGTTATAATAAGTGAATAGTACATCAAAGTTCATTTTTAAAAGATAAATCTTGACGACTGTAAGTGTTAACATATGACATTATATTTTATTCAACACGTGCGATACACGAGTTTTTTTTAAAGATATATTTTTTTATTATTTATTATAAAAAATTACATTTATGCGGCCCGTGTAATACACGGAGTTCAAATCTAGTATAACATATATATATATATTTTTACGAAAAAAAATTATAATCTGATCAATAAACATGTTATGATTTAGGTTTATTTTCCTTCTTCTCACACTTGGCCCTATTATGAGACGTGTATATTATAAATTATAAATTGGTAACAAGTTTATGCAAATGATTGTTGTAAGTTGTGCTTAAATTGTGTTATGTGCTTCTATTGGTTGAAACAGTAGGTTAGAAAGTTGTACATTGCTTTCCATTTATGTCCAGCATAACCACCTGCCACGCACCCCCCAACCTTTTAGCCACGTATATTTTTACAGGCATTTCTTTAGCGGTGGCAGAATAGATAGAGAGAGAAGAAACATGGCGTATGGTGGAGAGATAGATGAGAGCGATACAGAGAGAAAGTAGATAGAGAAGAGAAAGTCGCAGAGCAAAGGGAACCCAGAGGTTCTAGCCGCTGGTAACGTCGGAGCCACGGTGGCGTGAGGCGTAGGTAGGTAGGGTAGTTTTTGATTTGCTTGTCCATTCCAACGGGTCTTCAAATTCCAGTCGCTATTAGGTTTATTTGGAAAAGGTATGTTTTGATTCTATTCCATGGCTACTCTGATTTCCTTATATGATTTTTTTGTTTCACCAGTTAGGTCCACCGGTTCCATGTGTTTTTTACTTGGTGTTCTGGTTTAATAAAAATAGAAAAGAAAATGACTCAAACGATAAGGTGTGGAAAAGTCGTCGGCCATCTCAAATCTCAAATTATCTTTCTTTTTCTTGGAAAGCAAGCAAATTCAATTAAAGCAAACTTGACAACCAAGTAAGGAGCTAGGAAGCCTCCAAGGAAAAAAAAAGTATTATCCCAGCAAATATCTTTGTGGATGAGATCTCAAATTATGTGGTGGAATTTTAGCATGGACCATGGTATCGAATGGATCGAGTGGGACAAATGAAGAGTCCCCTCTAGGAGTGAGTGTAGATCAATGGATATGTTCAAAGCAAAATTTCATTTTGAGTAAACTGCAATTTTACCCCCTGAGGTTAGGGGTCATTGGCACTCTTACCCCCCTAAGGAAATAATTGCAATTTTACCCCCCACTGTTCACTGTTATGTCGCAACCTTACCCCCTAAGCTCAATTTTGTTGACTGATCTGTTGACTTGGTGGTAAAATGACTATTTTACCCTTTTATTTTACCCCCTGTGTTTTGTTTACTCTGTAATATTACCCCCTGCCACCACTGCCACCGCCATTCACCACCACAACCACCACTGCCACTTTCAGCCACCACCCTCAACCACCACTGCCACCGCCATTCACCACCACAACCACCACTGCCATCTTCTTCCTCCCCCCCCTCCTCTCTCTCTCTAAAAAAACCCACCATAAACCCACCATGCTCTATTTTATTCCACCATCAAAAACCCTTAATTCAATCACAAATTTCTTCATAAACTCAAACCCATTTTAAACAACTTGGCAACAAAAATATACATGTATAAGATAATGTCTAGTTAAACCGTCTAGTTGGCCAATTGCAGATCCTTGAAAAGGTGAAAACAACATATGGCCTGCCCATTGGGACCGATGTACATGAATCTGACCAGGTAATCATATTGATCTGAAGAAGGGATTACTTGCAATTAATCACGATGTACATGAATCTGACCAAGTTTACTCTATATCTTATAATCATAAATATTACACAAAAATCATTCAGATTTATGAGCAAACTTTTCAGGCTAACTGTTAATTGGAAATACACACAACAAAGTTAATCAATTATAAATGCATAACCTTATATAGCTATTTAATTTTATCAGTGTGAAGCAGTTGGCAGGGTTGCAGATATAATTCAAATTCCAGCTTTTTTGTGCCGACAGGTAAGATTGATTCGACTCAATTACTTCAAGATATCACACACATGTTATCTAATTTTTTTTTCTGGTAGACTGATATTCTAGTTGCAGCTGCCAAGACCGGAAAGACTGTGAATATAAAGAAGGGCCAGTTCTGTGCCCCCTCTGTAAGTCGTCATCTTCAGTTGACTTCATTGGTCATGGAATCACCGATGACGATGCGATTATCAAAGAATCTCTGTAACATCATCTTCACGGCAAACATCATCATCAAAAAGATTCAAACTTTAAGCAATACCCTGATCAAATCTTGAGGTGGGTATTCATAAAATTGCAAAAAGATTCAATATTTAACCAAATAAAACGAAGAAAAGTGATGTAGAGATTTAGATTGAGACTACGTGACTTACTGAGATTCAGATTGGTCGGATTAACTGTTGCTATTGATTGAGATGAGCATGGTAGATCAATGGGTGATGATGAGAGAGAGACAGGAGAGAGAGAGACAGGACCGGGTGGTTGTGTGGCGGCGGCAGTTGCGGTGGTTGTGGTGGTGAATGGCGGTGGATGGCGGTGGCAGTGGTGGTGCCCGGTGGTGATTATTGTGGTGGATGTGAGAGAGACAGGAGAGAGATCCTGGGCAAGAAAAGGATATTGAAGAAGAAGAAGTACAGATCTTTTATATATATATATAATAACAATAATAATAAAAATAATAATATAATAATAAATATAGGGTAAGATTACCAAAATACCCTCACCTATTAGGGTCAAACTACCGTTGACTGAGGCCGGGGGGTAAGGTTGCGACACAACAGTGAACAATGGGGGGTAAAATTGCAATTATTTCCTTAGGGGGGTAAGAGTGCCAATGACCCTTAACCTCAGGGAGTAAAATTGCAGTTTACTCTTTCATTTTTCTAGCATTTTGTTGTTTTTTTTTCTCTAATGCAATACTTAAAATGTATTTTTAGTTAATTAAGATATTAGATAATGGGGTTTTGTCAAGATAACAATACTAGGTACTATTTTTTTATAAGATTGTCATCGAGTTCTATGGTTTTATTTCTATACAACTTTATGTATTAAGGTAACCCTAGTTAAAAACTAGCTATCAAGTATAGGTAGTTTCATCATTACATAAAACTACTTAACATATATAACTACTGAGATTCTCCCGCGCTATGCGATAGGAACTTGGTTGTATCGGTGTAACATTCCTATTTTTATATAAGAATTATAGGTTTGGTTAAATTTATTAACCACTAGTAACTAGTTTATTTTTAATATAAATATTCAACCTAAATAGTTTTAAACACTATTTTATATAGTTGGTTGAAATATTATATTAATTAATTGGCCTGTATATAGGTGATCTTTCTAAATAAAATAAAAGTATATAAAAAACTTATATTATTAAACGGGTAGATTACGAGTAAGTTGACCGTTAAAAATATAAAGTATTTAGACGGACCCATGAACCGTTTAATAATCAAATTATAAAAAATACATTATATTTGAACCTACTCTGTTTTTAATGAAACCTGGTTCAAAATGTAGATAAAAATATTCTCGTTCTAATGACATATTTATTATTTTATAAAACATCATATTTTAGAAGTTATACGAGCCAAAGAAGTAAACCACTTGAATTAATTATAATATATAAATAAAATCAAAATTTACTTTAAGTATATGTACGTATTAATAAAATAATAGTAAAATAATTTAAGCTTTAAAATAAATTTAATTGTTGAATCATTTATGGATAAGATAGAATCAATTTAATAAAATAAAATATTAAATTTGCATTTGAATTCTATTTGTTGCATGCATACACGTCTGCATCAAACTAAACCATTTGCATTAATTGCAAGTAATACGTGTAAACATAAAAATGAAAGAAACTGACTATAAATAACACCCTACTGTTATAAAACTAGTCTAAAAATATTTTATATTCCGAGCTGAAATTCATGTGCTTTCTCAACTTCATTGATTATTGATGCTATTATCAAGTAGAAATAAGTAAAGAAACAAAAGTAGGTTATAAAATGAAAATATGAGAATATCAAGTACATGAGCAACCACGTTTACATAAATATATAGGATCGAGTAACCCTCCTATCTTTGACTTTATAGTATTGAGTAGTGGAGGAGTAGGTGTAGGATTTAGTCAAATTTATCATCCAATATTATAACACTCCCCCTTGGATGACACTTTGCAAACTTTGGGGTAATTAAGTACTGCCTCATTAAAAACCTTGCTAGGAAAACCCAGTGGGATAAAACCATAGCTAAGGGAAAAAGAGTGTAGTGTATAGTCTTCTCCTGATATTTCTGGATCATGTATGTTGCCTCATTAAAAACCTTACTAAGAAAACCCAATGGGATAAAACTTAGTGAAGGGAAAAAGAGTGCAACATGTATAGTACTCCCCCTCATTTTAATATGTATCATTTATGTGACTTGTCTCTATCTTTCTTGAAAGTTGATCATAGCTTTATAGACAACAATTTTTCGCTTTTATCCTTAGGTAGATAATCTTTTGCCGATTAGTGTTATATGATCTTCATATGAGACTTCTGGTTCCTTTTGGAAACAAATATCATAATATCCACAATTGTGTTTTGTTACATTACCTGCATTTACAAAAACTAACCAAACTTGTTTCGATGGGTTAGTAAAAATATAAATTATACCTTACATATCTCAAGTGTATCAAAAATTTTGTTTCACCTTAGGAAAATATGAAAAAAGGAAATATAATTCTTCTTGCAACGTGTTAATGAAAAAATTCTAAATTTGTATGGTAAAAATGGTGAAACTGGCCGTCCCCTGGATTGAACCCGGGTCTAGGCCACACCCTTTCGCGCACCTAGCCAACCGAGCTAGGTGCCTAGTTTGTGAAATTTTCGTTTTGGTTAAATATAAACACATGTACAATAACTTCCTATTTTTTAAGAAATTTAATGTTTGAAAAATCAAATGGTCTATTATGCTTCAAACTTTCTATTTCATCTTGATTTCATAATATATGTGTATGACCATAATTGACCGTCAATTCTATGTTGGAATTATTTACTTCTTCCTGAGGGAAGGTATTATCATTTACTCCATCCTAAGGGAAGGTTTTATCGTTTACTCCTTCTAGAGGGAATTGAATTTACCATTTTCTTTTATGGTCAATTTCCCTTTCAGTGCCTCAGGGCCTTTTCTATTTCAAGGATGTTTTATCCTTTGAACCCAATTTCCTTTTCATGGCCTTTTCTATTTCAAGGATGTTTTATCCTTTGAACCCAAATAGCCTCCCATGTTTCAAACGGGATTTAATAGCCATATTATTATTATCCCTTTGCTTGTCTGTAATATCAACTCGAGCTAAAGCATTAGCATCTGGTATATAAGATTTTCAATATGTCTTTGTCCTTTTTGGACATTAATTTTAACTGGAGTAATTCAAAACTTTAATTTTAACTGGAGCAATTCAATAAAACTTTTTGGATGAATTTCCTTCTTAAAGTATCTTTTAAATATTTTACTCGAGGATACAGATAATACAATGATAACTTCAAATTTATTTCACTTTTATTTGTTTTCTATCTCCCCCTCATGTTGGGATTTATAATTAATCAGCAAATGAAGCCTATATGGCTATATATTATTTATTCCCAACATGTCATTAAATCTCACCTTTGTGCGTTGTGTTGTAACAATTTCAGTATATATATATCGCACATCCAAAAATGATAAATATTTGGTTTCTAAATAAATGTAATGGGGAATAAATGTTTCAATAATACTTGTTCCAATGATCATTGATAATTAAGAATTTTTAAAAATAAATTTTTCAGTCTGGAATAATATTCTTGCTATATTAGCTAAGCCATATGTGCAAACTTCAAGTTGCAAATTGATAACCATTTAGACGATGCATCGATTTAAATACTAAATGGTATCATGCTAGGATATGTGTATCCTTTAATCCTATTTAGGATTATCATATGATATGTGAATCCTTTTCATCATAGTATATCCTTGATGGCTTAATCTGACATGCCATCATATCCTTGATGATATATATATATTCTTGAAACTCAATAAGTTCCTTATTGATTTTTGGGAAAAATAGAGCGTCCTCTATTTAAAAACTTTGTATTATCAGGTAATTAGCTTTTCCCATTCTTTTTATTAATTTTGAATGTCCCAGGCAAAACCGTTATTTGTATTATTCGTCTAATTTATGAATAATTTATATATACATATGTTTGTCATTGTATTTCCACAAAACATTTGTATGTGTGTATGTATGTACAACCCAAACTTGTATGTTTATCATGCTTCGTCTTTACCATTTAATATATTTTATAAATATAAACTTGTTTTATGAATCAAATAAACCTGACAGTTTTCTAACTTCCCAAAAATAACATTTCCTTAATACATCATTTATTATATATATATATATATATATATAACTGTTGTATATATATAACCGTTGTACAACGGCTATAAAACGGTAATATAACCGTTACAAAACGGTTATAATTTACCACTATAAATAACCAATTATCAATCTCATTTTTTTTTCACATCAAACCCTCTTCTTCTCAAAGTTATTCAAGAAAAATTTTTCGAGGATGATTCACCCGGTTTTAATATTGACCGGCATAATGTTAATATTATTGCCGATATTAATGTATGAGCTTCCGCCTCATCTATTTAGTACTTATGTATTCATTTATTTGTTCATAGCTGTTCCTTTGTATGTTATCTCATTTTTAATGAGTATTTAGATTTTAATATTTATCTTATTTATGTTTTGTAACAAAATTGGCAACCTATAACTGAAGTAATTATTAATATGGTGGTGGGTTCCATCTAATTGTTATGGGAGTTGCTGTTGAGATGACAATGCTCGCGTGTCATCTTCCATATCAATGTTGTATGTAAACATGTTTCAATTCATATGGCTACTTATCCAGATACGTAGCCTTTAATTTATGTTTATTCACAGACTTACGAATGGTTTAGTTTCAGCTATAGCAAGTAAGTCTTTTTAGTTTGTACGTATTTTCCAGATACTTGAATAAATATATTAAAATAATTGAATCGTAGCAAAATGATTCTAGTATATAGTTATGTTTGCGGACCTCTGTCTGTGTATACAACTGAAATTAATCAGAATCAGAATCATGAGGTGATGGTGGTGGCGGAGTAAATTGTTTTGAGATAATACTAGCTACTTGTCTTAGCATTTCTTCCTGCCACTCATTCTTTTTTGTCAACCACTCTATTTGTCTTGACATTTTACGGTTCTTTTTTATTAGTTTATCAACCTTTATTGGATCTAAAAATGGATTTATTAGAGGCACCGTACTTGGTCCGGCTTCAACAATTGACTGTTGTTGTTGCTCCGGATGTAGTGAAGACTGTTGCTGTAATAGTGGTGATATGGGTTGTTCTGGTGCTAACAACTCTTGGAATGTCTTGTTATCATTAAATATGGATTGTTGCATCATTTCTCCTTGCCCAAAAGATAAAGGTGAAAGTGCCTGGTAGATGCCTGGTGTTTGTGGTTGAGTATGCTGTGTTTGAGATGTGTTAGTTGAAATATGTTCAAACACGGGTGGTGTTAGCTGCTGTTGAGACAACAAATCATGCTGATAAAAAGATGATTGAGGAAACTGCAACAGTAATTGTTGTAGATTTTGTGATGTATTTTCTGGGATAACCGGTGCTGCCTCAGATTGAAACGATTGTGTTTGTGTAGGAATATCAATAGGTAGTATCTCGATATTTGTAAAATTTATCACTCCAGGTAATCATGGTGGGGATAATTCTTGAATAATCTGATCGTTTATGACACCTAGAGATTTGGCTATTTTTGTTATGTATGATCCTCCCATAAGGTTTTTCGGGGGACGTGTTTGGTATTGCTCAAAGTACATAGCAAGAGAGTAAGCAATATTACAATGGACAGACTCGAATATACTGTATAAGTGGAAGAGATCGGTACCACTAACCCTGTGTAGATTAGACGTGCGCCCCCTGATCGTGTTGGCTAGAACACGGTGCATATACTGATAAAGAGGATCTCTAAATGTTCTTGAATTATTATTTTTACTCCATACTGCTGGTGTAAGTGTAGACCAATAATCTTGTATGCGATCAGGATATTCTGTTAATGCGTTTATAAATATAGGTGATCTAACCTCTTCTTCTGTATAAATACCTAAATGTACTGCGAACTCAGATAATGACAATTTAAAAGTTTCTCCACCGAGTCTAAAATCGATAGAGGGCTCAGATAGGTGTTTATTTCGTGTGAAATGAAAAGTAGACCAGAACTCATATACAAGTTCATCGTATGAAGGTTCTAAGATATCAAAAAAACGACGCCATGGCGAACTAATTGGTAGTAACTTCGTCAGTCGATCATCTTTGTCTAGAATCCGCGTTATGTTCCAGTCGATACTATTAATAGTATTAACTTTAAGCCTCCTGAGGGTTAGACATTTCGTATGGGTGCGTACATCCTTAAACTTAAGAAAGTTATGGACTTCGATCTGGGCATGAATTTCTGCTGCGTTTGAAGATTCAACGTGTGCACGAGTAGAAAACTGAAGACTCATGATAGTAATATTGGGCTTTGTTTGAGTTCTAAAAAAATTGAATTTGAGTATGAGTTGTTTTGGGTATGTGTCGAACTATATCAGAAGTTCAGTTGGTTTGAGGATTTACACAAGTGGTGGGTTACTTATATAGATACAAATTAAGCTTACACAATACGCTTGGTTAAGGCTTCCATGATGCACCTTGAAAATAGTTTTACTTTATTGGGTTTGAAAAATTTCGGTAACAAACAAAATGTTTAAACTAATATTAGATTCGGTAGGTATCGTGGGTAACGTGCTGAGTATCACTTCTTAATGGTTCTGATAACAACAGTGATGATATTAATAATTGGTAATTTTATAGTAAAATATCCATAGCCATTTTTACGGATGTATATATATATATATATATATATAATTAGTATGCACAATAATAAAATAAATAAACGTTATTAAACATTAGATTTTATAAATAAATGTTAGATAACATAAATATAAATGTTAGGTGCATAAATAAATTTAGATTGTTAGTAGTCCCAAAATTATTATATATCCATAGTATGAGGTTCTCTGCACTGATTTAGATGTTTTTATGATAGGAGTGTCTGGATAACTGGGTCTCCTAAAAGAAAACAATCCCACGGTATAAAAGAAATATTACGTTTATCATAATAATTATAGTTTATATAAATTAATCAAACACTTACTTTGATTATAATTGCTTGAATGTTTCCTTGGCTAGAACCTCGTGCTTGGCTAGAGCCTCGTGCTGATAACGTGTTATAAAACTAGTCTAAAAATATTTTATATTCCGAGCTGAAATTCATGTGCTTTCTCAACTTCATTGATTATTGATGCTATTATCAAGTAGAAATAAGTAAAGAAACAAAAGTAGGTTATAAAATGAAAATATGAGAATATCAAGTACATGAGCAACCACGTTTACATAAATATATAGGATCGAGTAACCCTCCAATCTTTGACTTTATAGTATTGAGTAGTGGAGGAGTAGGTGTAGGATTTAGTCAAATTTGTCATCCAATATTATAACACCTACAAATATTTTCTTTCTTCTGTGCTTTCCCATATTTTTATTTTACCCTCTCCCTCTCTCGAAACCTTATACCTATATATTTTTATTTTTAATAATAATAAAGCCCCATGTCTTGTTTTAACTCCTGATCACCGCTACCCTTTCCGATTGATCTGAGCCCCATAACACATGTCAAGGCTTTGCCTGACTAAGTTCGTTGGGGTTCTGTCTCGTGACATAGGGATAAGGTTGAATTAGGGGTACTATACTTAACACGAGTGCATTATATATTTTTAAAATAGCTCAGAAATTATACCCAATATTCTACCAGGAGACTTTCTAGTTGAACCCTAAAGTTACAAAGTGGGTCCATTCTCTTTTCTCACTATTTTATTCCCTTTTTCTTTGTAATATATTTATATTCAAAAATATCCTAAAATTGATCCATAAGTAAAAACCCGGACCAGTGAAACCCCAATCCATATCAAAAATCAAGAAAATCATATTTTACACCTTCTCGCGGGCCGTGTAAAGAATAGGCAGGAGGTCACGCGGGCCGCGTCAACTTGAGAGTTGACCGGATAAGCATCCGAAGCTACGTGTCATCCACGCGGCACACCTACTTGTGACTCAGTAACCCTAATGCCGCCTTATTGCCCTCGCGGGCCGCGTAAGTGTCAAGAGGGGGTTCACGCGGGCCGCGTGAAACCCATATTTCAGCTATAAATAGCTTGGTTCACGAGCTGTTCGTCTGTGTCGAAACCAATTCACAAAAATGAATTCTCACCACTCAAAATTCAAATTTAAGATATCGGGGTGCTGCTACGATACAGGGTATTAACTCGATCGCTGCTACGATTCAATATCCAATCGATTGAAACTATCCGACAGGATGTTTAAATGCTATACTTTGTCATTAATCGTGAATCCGACAGGATGTTTGAGTGCCACCCAAACTCGGGGTAGACTCTGTCATTCGTTGCGAATCCGATAGATGTTTAAGTATTGCACTTTGTCATTCGTTGTGAGGGTTTAATCTCGTGAGTTATCGTAAATGCTATATTAGTTACTTACCTAGTTCGTGTGCACTAGGTTACAAGACTAATCAATAGGCTAAGCTCTGCCCGTATAAATCTGCATGCTTATAATGTGAGTCATTCTCTTTTTATCAAATTTAATTTCAAAAGCATGTTTATTTTCAAAGTTATAATTACAGGGATTAAGTCTTTGTAATCACCAAATTACAGCCGGTATGTGGGGTTTTGTATACATTACTTGATAACCTTCACCATTGGACAACGGGTTAGCCAAGGGGTGATATGACCATAGTCACAGACACCATTGGACTCTGAGGTTACCGATGGATGTTCGAGTGACAAATACTGTGGGTAGTTGGTTGATATATGGAAACATTGTAATCGCTCTTAATACTGTAGATTATAACAAATGCGTCGTTTTAAGCAAAATGAATGAACTCACCAGTATTTCCTGCTGACAAAACCTTTTTAAAACGCGTTTCAGGTAATTACAGTAGATTGGAGTAAGAATTGGATACGACACTGAAGGGCTTCAAGAAGTGGCTTATTTTATTAATTAAATCAAATTAAGAAATAATTTTTTATGTAATTGGGATTATCCCTTATTAAAGCTACCTTTGTAAAATATGGATTTATCCCATCTATTTAATAAATAAAATCCGGTGTTTTCTAAACTCTGATATTTTTCCTAGCTCACGGTCCTGATGAAATTTCCGCTGCGGTATTTTTCAAAATAATCACCGGTACCACTTGGCTGTTCGCGACTCCCGATTCCGTCCAGGGTGGGTCGGGGGTCGTGACAGAAGGTGGTATCAGAGCCACTGCTTTAAGCCAATAGGTGTTGTGATAATAATACCTAAACTTATATAAAAGAGTTAGGAAATTACTATTAACTGGTAGCACACATGATAGCATTTAGACTTGAACTTAAGAAAAGATGCCTTAGTATCAGCTTCGAGATAAGCTAAATACTTGTGTAAATAAAGTGTGATAGCTTTTGGTAAGCCTTGAGAATAATACCTAAAAAGTTGCAAGTATAAGTTATGATACTACTTTGTTCTAGAATATGATCAGTCAGGTGAATATTAATTTCCTGATTCGTTGTTGAAAGTCATAATGCACTTTCCAAATCATGATTTAAGAAAGATTTATTTAGGGGAAAATCTAAATTTCTCCGACAAGACTGGGTATGGTGTAGCAGACTCTCCAGCTTGCCCGGATATAACGGGGTTACCTCTCCGGCCTAGAACCGGGTAAGAAGGTACATAATATGTCAAAGAAGTGACAAGATTTCCCTAAATAGTATCATGACCTGATATCTGACTTGTTTTTGGAAATATGAATCTGTTAAATACATTGACCTTATAGAGGGTATATATATTACAGCATGTGAAATATATGATTATATAGATATGTATATCTATAAGAAATTCCAAAAGTCAATTAAGAACAAAGCACAAGCATATGTGTCAATAATAAATATAGATTTCTTTATCAGGAATCTCTTGCATATATCTATAATTCCGATATCAAACATTATTTCGTTTGATCATCTACCTCGTAACTCGTGCGACAATAAATTTTTTTTTCCCAATGCGTTACCATAAACTATTAACGCAAGTAAGAAGCATGTAAAGTTGTGCTAGTGCACAAGAAAACACATGAAACTTAAATTATACGTCCACAGATGTTGAAATATATCACACACAACGCTAGACCTTTGGAAAAGATAAATTTGGGCACGATGACACCAATGCTAATTCCGTCAGTAGAAGAACTAAAAGCAGCACTTTGCCACGTGATCCTATAAACGACATGAATCTCGCTGAGGTACGTTGAAACAAGATTTCACAACCATCAGTGCACAGTCTAATCAGAGTCATAATTATTGGCACTGCAAAAGAAGTCACATACTTTTGCAAATCCCCTATTTCATTTTATTCACATTCCTTGGTAATGTCACTTAACAAATGTTATCACACCAAATTTCCAGATAAAATTTTTTTAATTCCTTTTGTTAAAATTTTGATCTCTGTAAATAGACTTTTGCATTGCTACTCCTCCTAATGGTCATCATACCATGAGGATTTCTTTCATATTAGCAAATATTGATCTGTTTCATTTCTTGGTAAATCCACACATACACTGTTCATTGCGCATGTGGTTCGTTTGATTTATGAAGACCACTGGAGGGCTTCATTCTAATTTGTTGTTTTATCAAAACTCAATTATCATTTCGCTATACTTGATTTTTGGCACTATGAACCACATTAGTGCAAAATAATAACTCTTTGATATCGAGTCAATGAATTTCTTGAAAAATTCAATTTGCTTTGGCATACATGGTTTCTGTTGTGACCATGTCCGAACTTTCTTATTAAAACTCGTTTTGTTTAAACCAAGTTCAACTGTTTGATTTTGCTCGCATTACGTATTCAATTCAAGGTCCCATATGATGAATTGAAGCCATCATATTCGAAATAATCCCAACAAGCACTTCAATTTTCTTGAACTATAACATGCTTGTTTGGTCTTCAACTTCATTGAATCATTTTCTTTAATCACGATCACCTTGTGGTGACGTTGTCACAAAATTGAAACTTGCACTAATCTCGTTTGTACATATTATATACGGATTTAATTAATTATTTATTTATATTAAATCTGCTTTGTTGGTTTATCCTATAAAAGCAATCTTAACACAATCGTGTGCTAAGATAATGATACACAAAATTATGTCATATTTCAGTATATCTCTTAATGGTTCTTACAGCATTAATCGAGCCTTTCGTGATAATTATTGCTTTATCATCTTCAATCGAAAAACATTATATAAATTTAATTGATTATATATGGAAACTTACATAAGTAATTACCTAATTTACAATATAGTATTGCTATATTTAAAAATTCTTGTTAAACCATTGAGGTGAAGAATTTATATTTATATATATATGTATAAAATTATGTTTGAGGTATATTCTCATTTAAATTTATGTTTAGTTATTTATTATTGGTAATTAATATTAGTTTTATTATTAGTAATAATATATTAATAGTAGTAGTATTAGTATTATTTTTAGGTACTAGAGTTATTGTCAAGGGCATGTATTGGGTAGCCTAGCCTTAGTTATGCATGGACTGATCACCCATGCTTAAACAAGACAGCACTAACCAATATCCAACCATGATAATGACTAGTTAATGTATATATAAATTAAGTCATCATACTTATTTAGTAAATTTTAATTATATATAAAAATATATACTTTGTACTGTAAGGAGAAGACATATTTTCATAAAACAATACAAGAATTAGAGGAAAAAAAAATTCTAAATAACTGTCTAAGTATTCATGGATAAGACATTTTATACTTATAAGTAATTGTTCATCTTGTTTAATCTTCCACAATTATTAAATACTTATAGAAGTATTATGTATCAATATCGACAAAAGAGTTATGCAGATCAGAGACGTAAACCCCTAGAGTTTTCATTAAAAGCTTTCAGTTGATTACACGGTGAATTTGTTTGATCACCATAATTATTGAACTATTTCAATCTTTATAACACCTTGCGATATCGGTATAAACTTATAGCTTGGGCTAATCACAATCATTCGAATCATTCAAAACCACATCTGTCTTTCAACTCAAAAAAAAATATATATCGTCTTAATGCAACTATGTATTAAGACAATAATACACTAACTCTATTGTCTTTTCGTGTATCCTTGCAATTCACTCATCTCAGCACATTGATTTTCTCATATCATAATTTAATATTTGACAAATTATTTTCATGCTTTTATTTCATTTAAAACCTATCGATTCTAAGTCTTCCTCAGTTGCCAATCAAAGTAAGCTTTCTTTTGACAAAGAATTTTATTAATTCTAAAAAGTCCTTCACATTCATTTTAAATATACATTGACCATATATCTTTTGGCTTGAACCTAGTCACCTTGAAAATTATATCATTTCATCTCATTCGTTTGTCATCGATTTCTTGAACTAATTCAGTTGAACCATTGAATCCTACCTATTGTACAACTCGTATTCACAAAATTTGATATTTTAAATCTGTGTCATCTACCTTAATATTGTTTTTATTGACTAAAATATGACATAAGTCTAAAAGAAATATCGTAACCCAAATCTCGAGGACGAGATTTAAAACAAGGTGGGGAGGATGTAACATTCCTATTTTTATATAAGAATTATAGGTTTGGTTAAATTTATTAACCACTAGTAACTAGTAACTAGTTTATTTTTAATATAAATATTCAACCTAAATAGTTTTAAACACTATTTTATATAGTTGGTTGAAATATTATATTAATTAATTGGCCTGTATATAAGTGATCTTTCTAAATAAAATAAAAGTATATAAAAAACTTATATTATTAGACGGGTAGATTACGAGTAAGTTGACCGTTAAAAATATAAAGTATTTAGACGGACCCATGAACCGTTTAATAATCAAATTATAAAAAATACATTATATTTGAACCTACTCTGTTTTTAATGAAACCTGGTTCAAAATGTAGATAAAAATATTCTCGTTCTAATGACATATTTATTATTTTATAAAACGTCATATTTTAGAAGTTATACGAGCCAAAGAAGTAAACCACTTGAATTAATTATAATATATAAATAAAATCAAAATTTACTTTAAGTATATGTACGTATTAATAAAATAATAGTAAAATAATTTAAGCTTTAAAATAAATTTAATTGTTGAATCATTTATGGATAAGATAGAATCAATTTAATAAAATAAAATATTAAATTTGCATTTGAATTCAATTTGTTGCATGCATACACGTCTGCATCAAACTAAACCATTTGCATTAATTGCAAGTAATACGTGTAAACATAAAAATGAAAGGAACTGACTATAAATAACACCCTACAAATATTTTCTTTCTTCTGTGCTTTCCCATATTTTTATTTTACCCTCTCCCTCTCTCGAAACCTTATACCAATATATTTTTATTTTTAATAATAATAAAGCCCCATGTCTTGTTTTAACTGTTTTAACTCCTGATCACCGCTACCCTTTCCGATTGATCTGAGCCCCATAACACATGTCAAGGCTTTGCTTGACTAAGTTCGTTGGGGTTCTGTCTCGTGACATAGGGACAAGGTTGAATTAGGGGTACTATACTTAACACGAGTGCATTATATATTTTTAAAATAGCTCAGAAATTATACCCAATATTCTACCAGGAGACTTTCTAGTTGAACCCTAAAGTTACAAAGTGGGTCCATTCTCTTTTCTCACTATTTTATTCCCTTTTTCTTTGTAATATATTTATATTCAAAAATATCCTAAAATTGATCCATAAGTAAAAACCCGGACCCCTGAAACCCCAATCCATATCAAAAATCAAGAAAATCATATTTTACACCTTCTCGCGGGCCGCGTAAAGAATAGGCAGAAGGTCACGCGGGCCGCGTCAACTTGAGAGTTGACCGGATAAGCATCCGAAGCTACGTGTCATCCACGCGGCACACCTACTTGTGACTCAGCAACCCTAATGCCGCCTTATTGCCCTCGCGGGCCGCGTAAGTGTCAAGAGGGGGTTCACGCGGGCCGCGTGAAACCCATATTTCAGCTATAAATAGCTTGGTTCACGAGTTGTTCGTCTGTGTCGAAACCAATTCACAAAAATGAATTCTCACCACTCAAAATTCAAATTTAAGATATCGGGGTGCTGCTACGATACAGGGTATTAACTCGATCGCTGCTACGATTCAATATCCGATCGATTGAAACTATTCGACAGGATGTTTAAATGCTATACTTTGTCATTAATCGTGAATCCGACAGGATGTTTGAGTGCCACCCAAACTCGGGGTAGACTCTGTCATTCGTTGCGAATCCGATAGATGTTTAAGTATTGCACTTTGTCATTCGTTGTGAGGGTTTAATCTCGTGAGTTATCGTAAATGCTATATTAGTTACTTACCTAGTTCGTGTGCACTAGGTTACAAGACTAATCAATAGGCTAAGCTCTGCCCGTATAAATATGCATGCTTATAATGTGAGTCATTCTCTTTTTATCAAATTTAATTTCGAAAGCATGTTTATTTTCAAAGTTATAATTACAGGGATTAAGTCTTTGTAATCACCAAATTACAGCCGGTATGTGGGGTTTTGTATACATTACTTGATAACCTTCACCATTGGACAACGGGTTAGCCAAGGGGTGTTATGACCATAGTCACAGACACCATTGGACTCTGAGGTTACCGATGGATGTTCGAGTGACAAATACTGTGGGTAGTTGGTTGATATATGGAAACATTGTAATCGCTCTTAATACTGTAGATTATAACAAATGTGTCGTTTTAAGCAAAATGAATGAACTCACCAGTATTTCCTGCTGACAAAACCTTTTTAAAACGCGTTTCAGGTAATTACAGTAGATTGGAGTAAGAATTGGATACGGCACTGAAGGGCTTCAAGAAGTGGCTTATTTTATTAATCAAATTAAGAAATATTTTTTTATGTAATTGGGATTATCCCTTATTAAAGCTACCTTTGTAAAATATGGATTTATCCCATCTATTTAATAAATAAAATCCGGTGTTTTCTAAACTCTGATATTTTTCCTAACTCACGGTCCTGATGAAATTTCCGCTGCAGTATTTTTCAAAATAATCACCGGTACCACTTGGCTGTTCGCGGCTCCCGATTTCGTCCAGGGTGGGTCGGGGGTCGTGACAATCGGTTAAGTTTGTAATGATACAGGCACTTGAAAATTTGTTTTAAAGGACTACAAGGGTGCCTGCGCGATAAAACGGGGAGCACAAATATTGCCAAGGGCGTGTATGGTTCGGTTATTAACCTCAACTGGAATCGAAAGTGAAGTAATCTGTTAATCTATTAAATAACCATTCAGTTTTCAGTTAATTGATTAGATTTATTATGTTAGATTATTGGTCTTTAGTTCGGCTTGGTTAATTTTAGTTAATAACTAAATTAAATTTTGGTTAAAAAATTTCCTTAGAAATACATGAAACAGAGCTATAAATACATTAAATTAATGTATAAATACATGTAATGAAAATATATAACATGTAATATATGTAATGGGGGTATTAAAGTTAGAAATACATGAAAATATGAATAGTTCAGTTCGGTTAATTTCGTTTTTTCGAGGGTACAAAAAAAAACCAATAAAGCATTTTTTTTTTTGTTAATTTGGTTTTCGGTGAATTGATTTCAGTCTGGTTTTGTCTACTTCCGGTTCAGTTAACGATTCAATTATTTGCTCACCCCTTGACACTATTAATCACTTAACATATAACTTTAATATATATATATATATATATATATATATATATAGAGGGAGGGGGGGGCAGTTAACGTACAATACGGCTTAACGTACGACAGATAATTACGCACGTTCATTTGAAAATCACGTACGTTATAAACTCAAAAACCGAAATCACGCATGTTGAAAACATTAATCACGCATGCTGAAAACGTTAATCACGCACGTTATAGTGTAAAATCACGCACTTTGTCATACGTGATGTACGTTAAGCCGTAATGTATTTTACACATTCTCTCTCTCTCTCTCTCTATATATATATATATATATATATATATAGGGTAAGGTTCATGCGAGAACCACCCTTATTGCGAGAACCGCGAGAACCAATGTGAAAACAACCTAAAATAGCTAAAAAAACCTTAAAAAACCTAACCCCCCCTCCCCCACCCACCCCCCCCCCTCCCCAAAAAAAACCTAACCCCCCCCCCCCAAAAAAAAAAAAACCTACCCCCCCCCCCCCCAAACCTAAACCCCCTCCCCCACCCCCCGAAAACCTGACCCCCACCCCCCAAGCTAAAATGCTAAAAACTAAACCCCAAAAAAATCTAAAAAAATCAAAAAAAAAAATCTAAATTTTTTTTTTTAAATTTTTTTGTGTTAAAATCTCTACTTTTAGTAGACAAATTTTTTTTTTGTTTCGAAAAGTAGCGATTTTTTTATAAAAAATAATAAAAAAAAAATTGTGTGATTTTTAGCTATTTTTAGGCATTTTTTGTTGTGTTCACATTGGTTCTCGCGGTTCTCGCAATAAGAGGTGGTTCCTAACGGATCTTTGTCCTATATATATATATATATATATATATATATATATATAAATGTGGGTGGGGGGTAGGTCCATTTGTGAACAACCCCCTTGATTGTGAACACTAGTGAACTAATCCTAGCCCTTGATTATCGATACACAAGTGTAAATTAATGGCTATGATTTAATGATAAAATACACTAGTGTATTTTACGATTTGATGATGTAAATCAATGGCCAAGATTTCTTCACTCAGTTAACAAATACACTAACATTCACTCTAGACCTTCACCCTATGTTTGTGTGGGTATGTATGAATTATGGCTGTTTAAAAATTATGGGATTAGTTGGTTTAAAATAAGAGGGCAAAAGTGTAACTATTAATCACGTAGTCATGTGCTGGTATTCAAAATCACCTAATGACGTAATGGGTATTCAAAATCCTGTAATTTTTTTAATAAAACTATAGCAATAACCTGCTCGAATTAAAGAGCATGAAATGCTCGTTAATATGGTGTAATTTAAAAAAAAAATATTAATGTATGAAAAAGTTATTACCGTTTGAAAATCAAGGGGGAAACTAGTTAAGTGAGAAATGACCAACTTGCCCTTTCTTCTATTTGTTTTTCAATTGTTTGAACCTGAAATTCAGTTAACTTACACACCCCTATCTTGGACGTAGATCTCGCAAATAAACGGTTGTAAATGTCGCGTACCCTTCGTAAAAAAAAAAAAACCCGTCTTGTACGGTATCCGCCCTCTATAAAAGTTGAATCATAATAGTAACTAAAAGTAAAGTTTAATAAAACAAGGCTTAATTTGTTTGGGCTACTGAGCTGATTATTAGGCATGTCAATACTTTTGAATTTTTAATTTTGCCTTTGAGCATTTGGGCTACATTAATTGGGTAAACAAGTTTTACTAAATTTTGTCAAGTAGCAAATGCACAATTGTTCTGTGTTTTGGGTTGTAAATAAATCATCTAATCGTGTGTAAATTATCAATTTAACCCTTTGCTCTAACTAAGGGGGGAAATGAAAAATTGAATACATGGTATGAAACAAGAAGTTAAATGGTCAAGAAAATACTAAGTTTTTTAAGGGATGTAAATTTTAAATAACAAATATTTGATATGACACAGTAATATAAGTTTTTTAAGGTAGCTAAAACTACAATTAAACCCATCATATAGTAATACAAATTAAACAAGAAACACATTTATGCAGCTAGTTTTGGTCATGATAACCATCAAAGCTCCCTCAAAATCAATTGAGCACCAAACTGAGGTTGTAAGGCGATAATGGTATGTGGAGCATGCGCGTATGATGGTGAAAGCTCGAAGGAGAAACGTCTTAGAATCATAACGAGTGCGAGTTTTGCTTCTAACAAAGCAAAAGTTTGTCCAATACATATACGTGGGCCCCCTCCGAATGGGAAATATGAAGCTTGTCCCTTGGTTGCCTTTGACACACCTTCAGCAAACCTTTCCGGGTTGAACTCATTCACATCATCGCCCCATATATCAGCGTCGTAATGTAAAAGCATCAGGTGCAACATAAGCTGTGACCCGGATGGTAATGTTAAGTTTCCTAGTTTAGTTTCTTCATGAATCATCCGTCCTAGGGCTACACCAGGCGGGTATAACCTAAGTACCTCGTGCAAGATCATATTGATCTGCAAGTTAAACGATTTAGTTTGTTGTAAAAACAAGTTTACTCATATGTTAATATCTACGATGTCAGGTATTGACAAAGGATGACGTAAGAGACTTACGGTTTTTAAATGATTTAACCCATCGATATCTGGTTTTCTATCTCCAAACACTTTTAAAACTTCGTCTCTAGCTCGATCTTGCCAATTTGTGTGTTGACTTAACAAGATCATAGTCCAAACAAGCAAATTTGCAGTAGTTTCTTGTCCTGCAAAGTAGAAAAGTTTGCACTCTTCAATGACTTCATCAATGCTAAGTCCAAATTTGTTGTTCCCTTGTTGCTTGATTTCTTTGTTGTTTGAATCCAACAATATGCCCAACAAATCTTGTTTGGTACTTTCTCCGGTTTCCTTTAATCGTTTATGGATTATTTTCTTTATCGAACTCTTTACTTCTCGGTCAATCTCCTTCATCCTTGTGTTTCTTTTTGTTGGCAAAAATCTGTAGAATCATACATATGTAGACGGGTCTTATTCATCGAAAAGAAAATGGTTCAACATAATAAAGACTAGATACTCACCGAGATCCTGGAATATACATTGATTGTGCGGCTTTTATAACTAGCTTTGCTTGTTCGACTTGAAGTTCAAATATCCTTCTTCCTTCCTCATAACTGCTACCAAATGCTGTACGCGATATAACATCACTGGTCATTGTTTGGAGATGAGGATAAACATCAACTTCACCAGATCCTCCTTTTGTTATCCCTTCCCATTTGTTGATCATCTCGCTGCAACTAATGTGAAAGGCTGGCAACATATGCTATAGCAAGAAACAGTGACGACAACAATTGTCAGTTTTCGATCGATTAGTTTAACCAAACAGAAAGCGCGTGCAGATGGAACCTTTAGTTTCTCAACATGAAATGCAGGGTTGATGATCTTTCTATGTTTGACCCATTGATCTGCATCAGCATCTGCAAGTCCTCTTGCAAGCATCTTTGTTAATGGATTCCCTCCTCTTGGCTTTTGAAACTGATTATAATTAGCCAATATTTGTCGTATTAATGGAGGTTCTGTTACGTGCACCAGAGGTCTTGGCCCCAACCAGGTGAAGAATATGCTACCTATAGCAACAAGATTATATATACTTGCATTTAAAATGTAAGTGTGCAAAATTAATAATTATATATGTTAGAAGATAAATATATAAAACTACTCAACAACATCTAACATGTACTTTGGAAGTAATATTGTAATACATTATTATTTGTTATTAAGATTACTAATACTCATGGCCGGCCAAATTTCAGTCTCATCACTTGTTAGTTTTTTATTGGCAGAGTTATTAAAACAAATAAAGAAATATTTCAGTCGTTATAAGTATAACCCTCATTAGAAACTTCTAGTTTTGTGACTACTTAACTTAGGATCGTACACGTGTGTGCGCTCAAGTTCGAGTCACACTCGTGAATAATTTTACAACCTTAAGCTTGGCTAGGATTCGACTTTTTTTTTTCTCAAGGATGAGGGAAAAACCTTTCCTTGGGATAGAGAAGCTGTCACAATCAAACCTCCAACTCAAAAAACTTATGTGTTACATTTGATAATATATATTAATTAGCTTTTAAATCATAACTATATATAAAACTATTTATTATATAACTATGTACTATATTATATTGTACTTTTAAATATAAATACCATCATATCAATATAACAATAACTCTTACATAAATTTAACTTTTTTTGACAACTACTTACATAAATATAACTAACATGGGTTAGGTAGAGAGTCTAAATCAAAGGTAATAAATAGAAGCGGTAAATCCCTACAATTCGAAGAAAGAAAGAAAACGACACGAAAGTGAAAACTAATAAGGGTAACTCAAATTGTAAGCGAGCTAAACTTTCAACCCGAAAAAGACTTGTATTGTATAACAAATATGTTGTTGTGTAAACCCATTTAAGATCAAGGGTTTTTAAATCGTTAACAAATAGATTTTATTATGGACAATTTAAAAAAAATATTATAATTTAAGTTTGCAAAGTAACGGAAAAAAAACAGGAAAAAATACACTTCTTGCTAAGTCATAACTATCACTCATGTTCTCAAATAAACTTTCGATGGATAGACCTGAAACACGCCACAATTTATAATTATCAGGATTAAGGTTGACGGATTTCACTCAAAAAGGTTATATCACTAGACAATTTACGTTTGTGTGGATTAAGGTCGACAAATTTAACTTAAAAAGGTTATAGCTCATTTTTGAGTTTACCTATTTAACATGGCACCCCAAAATCCTTCACCTTACCAACCTGACACGACTGACACCATGTATAAAGCTTATCGATCCAACTTGAAACATCATCTTTTACGAATACTATGATACTATGATGCTATATCTTATCTTCGAAAGAAACTATGTATGTACATACCATAAGTCTTTGCAGATGCATAGTTAAACGGCATGACACGTGGAACAATACTGTCGGTTAGTTTGATTGGTTTGAGTTTGGCCTGCTGTGACATCTGCACCATCTCCTTCAAGTCTCCGAACAAAAACTTGTATGGATTTCCGTTCAAACCTTGTTCTCTAAGACTCTTCTCCATGGCCTTCGGTCGGAACCAAACCCAGTTCAGAAATCTCCACCCGTATACCGCCACCGCCGCAACCGCAACACCGCAGTACACAACACTCATGCTCATGCTCATCACTTCCATATCAAATCTAAATCTTGGTTTCAATAGGTAACACGGTTGAGTATTTATTGTTCTTGAGGGGTAGCCTGTGGGTGGTATATATAACATTTATGATGGGTATTTTATCACTAAGGTCCCTCTTGTTTTTTGATTTATAACTTGTGAGGTTTTTTAAGTGGCTATATCTACAATGAAAAGGAGAACAATATCATTTTGTTTGGCAGTGTGTGAATACCGTGACTATAGCTTTTTTGGTTTTCAGTTTTTCCATTTTGGAATTTTACAAGGACCAAAAGTGAAAGAAACTTAAAAGTCTGGTTTTGATTGGTATGGAGAGTATATAAGGAATTTTACAAGGACCAAAAGTGAAAGAAACTTAAAAATCTGGTTTTGATTGGTATGGAGAGTATATAAGGAATTTTACAAGGACCAAAAGTGAAAGAAACTTAAAAATCTGGTTTTGATTGGTATGGAGAGTATATAAGGAATTTTACAAGGACCAAAAGTGAAAGAAACTTAAAAATCTGGTTTTGATTGGTATGGAGAGTATATAATCATAAATTGAGAATTCCTAGGAACAAAAGTCGTAATTTGCTTGAAAACCAAACATATAAAAACACGATACACGACGAGGGATGCCCTACCATTAAGACTTCTAGATGCAAGAAACGAGAATTCCTAAGAAAAAAATTGCATTTTTTCCAGTGGCGGACTTAGGAATTTTTTCATGTGGGTGCGGAACATTTTTAAAAATTTTAGGCCCCTAGGTATATAAGTAAAAAAATCGGTTCGTATCGGGTCGGGTCATGTAAAACAAACGAACATCAAACTAAATTTATATAATCATCAAAAACATGTCAAACCTTGTTACAAACATAATTAAAACGTCGACGCCCTACGGGTTTTCATTTTTTGAAATCTATCCAAAACATCATCTAAAGCTAATTTTTAAGCAATTCTTCCTCTATATAACATAAGTTCATCGCTCCATAACATAATGTTTCAATTTTAATTTTCAACTATTCAAGCCCTAGAAATCATAACGTAAGTTGTAATCACCCTAAAAATATATAAACAACATAATCACCCTAAAAATCATCTAAACAACCATAAACAACGTCAAAACACACAAAATTTCAAACCCATTTAACAACTTTATTACCCTTTTTTCTCCTATAATATCAACCAAAATCATCAAAATAACAAAGAAACTTACCCGTGTTCGGATTCCGGTTAGATTTGGTGTCGAACGACGGTGGTATGGTGGCTGATTACGGTGGTCGCCGACTGCTGGACTGTTGTCGCTGGGTGATGTTGTTCGTTGGCAGGGCAGGGACGCAAGAGAGAGAGAGCGGGATAGAATTTCTACAGGTTTTGGGCTTTAATTATTTTATTATAGTTTGAAATATTGTTGGGTTTGGTTAATGGGCTAAGACTTAGTGGGCTAGCTAGTTAGGAATTATAAGTGGGTAAAGGTATGAGTATTTTGGTTTAGTTAGTTAGGTATTAAAAGTTATATAATTTAGGTAGTATATTTTAAAAAAAAATAAGAGTTTACTAAAAAAAATTTAAAATATAAATTGATAACACTTTTTACCTAAGGGGTGCGGACGAAAAATTTCAAAGGGTGCGGTCGAAAATTCCAAGGGGTGCGGACGAAAAATTCCAAGGGGTGCGGACGAGATTTTCGACGGAATTTAGCCCTAATTTTTTTTTCCCCGGGGGTGCGCCCACCCACCTTGGGGTGGGATTGGGTCCGCCCCTGCATCTTGCTAGTAAGGGTTAGGGGCCATCAGGGAACCCCTCCTTCAGTGGCAGAACTAGTCTAAAAATTTAGAAGTATCTCATTTTTTACCGTACATTCATATAATAACGAAGAAAACATGATAATAAATAAAGTTAACGATGTTGTCACATGACCAAAAGTATTAACTTATTTTGTCGCGTAAATCAATTTTAATAAACTTTATTGTGTGAAAAAAAAAAAGATATTTCAATAAGAGCTTGCAACAAACAAGACCAAATGTAAAGGGCTGTTTGGTAGCCTCTGAATGGTCATTAAAAGACTACCTTTTAATGGAATCATTAAGAATTTTACCAATGAGAAGGTAGAAGAATGTGACATGTGATGATTTACCATTCAGAGGTTACCTCTTAACCATTCAGACTTGAGGTTACCTCTTATTCATTCAGAGGCTTTAAACCATTAAGAGGTAGCATCTGAATGGTCATTAAGAGGCTACCAAACAGCCCCTAACTCAAGTAGTAGATAGCAGGGGCGAAGGATTGTAGGGGCCGGGGGGGCGCCCGACCCCCCGAACTTTTCGCGCAGTAGAGTTACGTATGTCCTTTTCGTATAGAATTTTTTAGGTATATGCGTTTTCTCCCCCCGGTTTAAAAAAAAATTATGTTTATACATTTTCGAACCCCCGGTTTAAAAAAATTATGTATATACGTTTTCGACCCCCCGGTTACGTATGTACTTATCTATTTAATTTCAGCCCAAATCATATTGTTATGTTTGTTATAGCCTAAAATTAGAAGCACACCCAATGATCCAAATCCCTTATTTTTCTATAAAAAAACCCAATATCTCTTGATTGGGGCTGGTAATGTCGCTGAACAGAAGAACGGGAGAGGCTGAACAGAAAGAAAAGCAAAAATCGCTAGGCAGTGGGCTAAATCTTCGCTCTTCGCTGAACATAAAGCAACGGCTCAGGCTGGAATCGATTTAGTACTTCTTCAATCGTCAAGGTATGTGTTTTATCTTTAGGTTTAATTTATTTAGGCCTTCAATTTATGTGAATTAGGTTGAAATTAGAGGTGAAATTGGTCCGATTTTTTGCCCTTTAACTTGTTGAATCTTGTGAAATTTAGGATTACGAATAGTCAAACAGAACATTTAAAAAAACAAAAAACCAGCGCCCTTCTTGTTCGCTGACTGCTGAATGCTGAGGAGACGTGGACAGAAGAACAGAGTTACAGAAAGGTTGCGCTACTTGTGGTCTTGTTCGAGTTCGACTACTTCAATCTTCAAGGTATGTGTTTTTTTATCTTTGGGTTTAATTTAGGGCTTCAAATTTTCAATTTATGTGATTTAGGTTGAAATTATGAGTGAAATTGGTTCGATTTTTTGCCCTAAACTTGTTGAATCTTTCTGTAACTATTAGAGTTTGAACTTTAGGGTGAATCTTTCTGTACCCGAACCGACCTGAAACTTGTTGAATCTTTCTGTACCCGACCCGAAACTTGTTGAATGTTGCCCTAAACTTGTTGAATATTTATGTACCCGACCCGAATCGAATCACCGACGTCCGACCCGAACATACACCTCGAAACTACGCGATATAAATTTTTTTTAGGTCCGTTACCTTCCGCCCCCCCCCCCCCCCCCAACTTTTTTTTTTCAAGCTTCGCCACTGATGGATAGAATACGTAGTGTGATATTTCATTTGAATTTTAGTTTGCATGTTCTCCAACCACTACTATATACCTTAATACACAAAAATATTTTGAGTATAACTGGCAAACCGTCATATCTTATTACTATCAGAGTCACAAAAATATTTTGATAATTCAGCTTTTATCGACGTCTTCTACTATTACTTTCATTGGCATTTAATGGATTTGATTAATTCTTGATATTTGGTTTGGTTATTTAACAAAGTATCTTTTCAAATATAATATTAATAATAATAATTTATTTCAAACTGTAAAATGAAACCATAAAAGAACACATATTTACTTTGCGCAACTTAAAAACATAATAAATTATGGTTACCATTGAAAAGCGAAACTTAAAAGTTAAAACAAAAATTCAGAAATCTTGAAAATTAATATATTTACTGCACATTTATAAAGTGGAAAAATATATTTAAATTAAAGTTGAGGCTGTAGTGAAAAAATGCATTAAAATTAAGATTGGGCTTTTAGCAAGTGTTTTGTTTTCAAAGAAAGCCCATATAGTTTTTGTTTAAATATATTAACAAAACCCTATCTTCTTCTTCTCACTGTTCTCTTCCTATTAACAAAACCCTATTTTCTTCTTCTATGTTCTTTCTCCTAGTAGCTGAACAACATCGCAGGAACATCGCAGCGCCACTACTAGCCGTCGTTCCTCTACCATAATTTATTTAGGGGTATCTAATATTTGTTTAAAGGTATCCTATACATAAAACGACAAAAACACACTTCGGAATGCTCTAACGGTAAAAAGTTGAGCCGTAGCCCGTGCTACGGCTCGTTACTAGCCAGGTCCGCCCCTGCCCTCCCCCTTGTAAACTAGGTGCAAGCACGAGCAGCGAGGGGTGAGCATGGTAGCGGCTAGTTTTTGACAGGGGAGGGGGTGTTCGGATTCCGAGCCACATTATTTAATTAAAAAAAAATAAGAATTTCAAAAAAATTATAAATAACCTTTTAACACCCATATTTCTCCACTATTCTTTAAAAAACATCTCTTACTCCCACATTTCTCTCATATATATATATTTTTTTAAAAACCTCTCTTACTCTCACAAAAAAATGGAATGAAATGCATTTTCTTCAACCGATTCTTCCGAAGAAAAGACGGTCTCATTATTTAAGTGGGTAGGATAAAGGTTAACTACTTGGTTGAGCGGTCTCAAAGGCGATGAGGACTAACGAGACAACCACCATTTGATCGTGATCGAGAGTGAGCTAACGAAAGATTGGTACGTCACTATTTTAGCCCCGATCCCGTTTACGATGAAAACATTTTAGGCGACGTTCTCGAATGAGTAGACAATTACTTATGCGTTTAGCGATTGATTTGTCGAAGCAATATCCTTTTTACAACGCATGTGTCACATCCCAACCGATGGCGGAAACATCGGGGCATGGCACTGAGCGAAACAAATTGTCCAGAAGTTTCCATAATAATTATCATTACCAATCAATTTAAAAATAACATGTCCCATACCATGTCTCAAAAGGTAAACAAATTATTACAGACAAAAATCTAGGCAAATAGTCTATTCCGACAACTCAAATTTTCAAATAGAGCAATTGTTTATCTGCTTCTAGAGACCCTTAATTAAATTTGTACAGACAACTATTTGTTGGCCTCTAGAGCCTTATTCTAGCTTCGATTTCCTACCAGATGTGCATCCTAAGCACCTGTCACATACGTTAAAATAGAGTCAATACATATAATGTAAGGGTGAGTATACAAGTTTGATAATAGCATATAGAGTTCGAATTTCGTTTACGCATAACCAGCACGTACACATAGAGAAATGAAGCATGTTAGTTATCGACATAGATCCATCGATACCAATGACTGCGGGTTGACTGCCAGAGGCAGTTCGCAATACATGATTACCACCGTAATCCATGCAAGTAATTGTCCTTAACAACCCTTGCGAACAGGTGCTGAGTCCAAACTATAGTACTATCGTTGCTAAGGCAGGTAGACAACATTCCATGTGTAAACATAACAAACAAGCATTCATAAGCCACGTATACCATGCATTAACGGTTAGCGTTCAAATAGTATTGAGTAGTGTGTTTGTTGTGTTTTGAATATTCGTAACGTATGTAACACCCAAAAGTGCATAAAGCAAAAAGGAATCGAGTATACTCACAGCGATGATGGATTGAAGGGAGCGCTTAGCGAGTAGGGTTAGCCTGAATAGTTTGATAGCATACGATAAGTGGCGCGTAAGAATGGTGCAAAGTATCAGCAGTTCGGTCGGATGGTAATCCGATCGGATAGCTTGTTCGTGCGGATGACAATCCGTTCGGATGGTCATCCGGTCGGACAGCTTATCCGGTCGGATGACTATTCGAGTGGATTGTTTCTTCCTAGGAAAAGGAGGTGTTTGTGTATGATGGCTTGACTTTTGAAGTTTTCGTTGTAGCATTTTGAAAACATTGAAGTATCTCTATCCTTCAAGTCGGTCGATCGGACGGTCAGTCGTGCGGATAACAATACGTTCGGATGTTCATCCGATCGGACGGTAGTCCGGTCGGACAGCGACTCTAGTGATGAGGTTACTTAGTGGGAACAAATTCACAGCAGAAGAGTCACTCGGTCGGATGTCCATCCGACCGGGTGGCGACCCTGTTAATGAACATGTTGAAAATTGTTTAAGTCTTTAAAGTCCTAGTATCTCATGATCCGAAGAGTAATCCGGTCGGATGGTAGTCCGGTCGGATGGCAATTCGTTCAATACTCAAGCTTCAGATAAAGTTAATTAAGTGTGGGACCCAAGGTGTGATCCGTTCGGATGGCAATCCGTTCGGGTGGCTTATCCGCTCGGACAGTAGTCCGGTCGGATAGCACTTCGTCCCTGTTGCTCCGTCCGTCTTACACTTGGTCATTTTGTTTGTTTGAAGTTTTATCGAGATGTTTTGACATTGTGTTAACCAACAGAACCCCATCTTGACCCAAGTGACCTGATCGACCAGGAATCACCCTAGTTCGGCCAGTTAACTGGTTCAAGACGGTTGTTCTTGTTTAACCCGAAATCGGTGGTCTCATGAGTAGAATCCAGATCTTGAGCTAGCACAACACTAAGAATGAGTAGGAGACTAGAACAAGACCCGATTCTATCGGTTTTGAGTGCGTTGAGTGTAAAAGAGTTGAAAGAAAGTTAGAAACCATCTCTCAATCCTTTTTCACCGTGAAGGTGTTTAGATCTGTGTGAGATCTTTGTTTATTTGTGTGGAAATCGGTTAGATCTAAGTTGTTCTTGGTGGATTGAGGCCAAAACATGAAGTTCTTCAACAACTCATGATGACGTCATCCTAGAACCCCTCAAATCTAGTGATTTCACGGTTAAAAGTTAAGATTCAAAAGATAGAAAGGTGTAGGAGTGCGTGTAGATCAAGAAAGTACAAGATTTAGGACGAGATCTTACCGGAATCGAGAGAAATCGAAGAAAAGGTAAGGAGAGCGTGCTGGTCGGTCAGAGAGTTTCCAAAAGTAGAAAGTTTGAGAGTTACATGGGTATTTATAGGATTCCAAAAGGGGAAAGTGTGGGTCGGTCGGATAGCACCCCGCCCGGATGACTATTCGGTCGGATGGCATCTTGACAGCATGACCAAGTGCCAGCCCGGTCGGATGGCTATCCGGCCGGATGGCACTTGGTTCGTGTGTTCGACGCGACGATTTTTGCTGATTCGATTTCGATTGCGAGCGATGCGAATACGATGGAATTTCCTATTCAAATTACTTTTAATCCCAACTATTCATTTCTAGCGCTGTCTCTTCTCCACTAATTATCATAGTTCGATTTCGATTGCGTTTCGAGTTCGATTGCGATTCGATTGATTACCACACATAACATAAATGAACATGCACAAGTAACACATAAGGCTCACACACATGTACAACAATATTCCAAATGCGTAATTCGAGTTGCGATTTGATGTCGATTCGATTAGCATAGTTTGATTATCGTTTAGTTAGCTTTATCGCATTGTTACTTCCTATAGTTCACAGTCGTAAGTTGAGTAGATTGCGAGTAGCATACATCGATTATTGTAATTATTGACACTTACTCCACATAGTACAACTAAAATAAACATACAAAAGAAATCTACTACAAGTCAAGTCGCGCGAAATCGGTCGTTGACTTTGACTTCTCGAAAACACGGGGTGTTACAGCCTCCCCTTGTTTAGGGAATTTCATCCCGAAATTAGGCTGAAGCCGTAACAAACAACTGTGGGTACTTCGCCTTCATGTCGCTTTCGAGTTCCCAAGTGAACTCTGCGCCTCGTTTGCCTTCCCATCGGACTTTAACAATAAGAATGCGCGAGCGTCTGAGTTTCTTGTTTGGCGATCCATGATCTCAACAGGATTTTCCACGAAGTGTAATGTTTCGTTCACCTGAAGGTCATCGAGTAGAACATGTAAGTCGTGGTCGGCCAGGCACTTTTGGAGGTTTGACACGTGGAAAGTCGGGTGGACGTTACTAAGTTCCTCCGGTAGTTCGAGTCTGTAGGCGACTTTTCCGATCCTTTCCAGAATCTTAAAAGGTCCAACATATCGAGGCGCGAGCTTTCCTTTCTTGCCGAATCGGACCACACCCTTCCAAGGTGATACCTTTAGGAGTACGTAGTCACCAACGTCAAATTCAAGGGGCTTGCGTCGTTTGTCGACATAACTTTTCTGTTGATTCCGAGCTTTTACCAGGTTGTCTCGAATTTGGAAAATTTTGTCTATCGTTTCTTGTAATAGCTCAGGACCGGTTAATTGCGAGTGACCGATCTCGTGCCATACAATAGGCGATCGACATTTTCTTCCGTATAAAGCCTCGAATGGTGCCATTTGAATGCTGGAATGATAGCTGTTGTTATACAAGAATTCAACTAACGGCAGGTATTTATCCCAATTGCCATCGAAGTCTATGACACATGAACGGAGCATGTCTTCAATAGTACAGATCGTTCTTTCAGTCCGACCGTCGGTTTGAGGGTGGAAAGCGGTACTTAGATTAAGCGATGTACCGAGTGCCATTTGAAATGTTTCCCACAGTCGCGAGGTAAACCGAGCATCACGATCAGAGATGATGTTGCGAGGCGTCCCATGATTACAAATGATCTCGTCGGTGTAGATTCAGGCTAATCATTCTACCTTGTAGTCTTCCCGTATTGGCAAAAAGTGAGCTGATTTAGTCAAACGGTCAACCACAACCCAAATGCTGTCGTGACCTGATGACGTGTGCGGAAAATTTGTTATGTAGTCCATAGCTATACTCTTCCATTTCCACATAGGGATCGGTGGTTGTTCGACTAAGCCAGAGGGTCTTTGATGTTCAGCCTTGACTCTTGCACAAGTCAGACATTTTCCAACATAGAGAGCAATATCCCTTTTCATGCCCGGCCACCAGTACTTATAGCGAAGGTCCTGGTACATTTTGTCGGCACCGGGATGAATAGAATACCGGGATTTGTGGGCTTCGTCTATCAAAATCTGTCGCAAATCGGTCCGTTTGGGGATCCAAATTCGGTCCAGAAAATGGAATATCCCATTCGACTTACTCACAAGCTGGGCTCCGTCGTGGTAGATTCTTTCCTTCTTCAGAGTGCGCTCATTAAAACATGCATGCTGAGCTTCGCGGATAAGGGTTTCGAGATCGTGTTGGGCTTGAACATTACGAGTGCTAAGCAGATAGCTCCGTCTGCTGAGTGCGTCGGCAACAACATTTGCTTTGCCTGGGTGATAACGAATCTCACAGTCGTAATCGTTGAGAAGTTCTACCCATCGGCGTTGACGCATATTAAGTTCCTTCTTATTAAAGATATGTTGTAGGCTCCTATGATCAGTGAAGATCGTACACTTGGTACCATAAAGGTAGTGTCGCCAAATCTTTAACGTAAAAACAACTGCGCCTAGCTCGAGATCATGGGTTGTATAGTTCTTCTCATGGATTTTGAGCTGACGAGATGCGTAAGCTATAACCTTGTCCCGCTGCATAAGGACACAACCGAGACCGAGATTGGAAGCATCACAGTAGACAATGAAATCGTCATTTTCGTTGGGCAATGTGAGAACGGGAGCATGGCAAAGCATGTGCTTGAGGGTTTGGAAAGCAGACTCTTGTTCAGTTCCCCAAACAAAAGGCTTGTCTTTATGCGTGAGAGCGGTAAGCGGCACAGCGATCTTTGAGAATCCTTCGATAAATCGTCGATAATATCCCGCTAGTCCGAGAAAAGAACAGACTTCAGATGGGTTCTTAGGTGTAATCCAACTCTTAACGGCTTCAATCTTCGCAGGATCGACATGAATACCCTGACTATTGACAATGTGACCCAGGAACTGAACCTCCTCTAACCAGAATTCACACTTGGAGAACTTGGCATAGAGTTGATTCCCCTGGAGTAGCTCGAGAACCAAACGTAGATGTTGCGCGTGTTCGGTTTTTTATTTGGAATAGATCAAGACATCATCGATGAATACGATGACGAAACAGTCGAGATATGGTTTACACACGCGATTCATCAGATCCATGAAAACTGCGGGTGCGTTGGTTAAACCAAATGGCATAACAACGAATTCGTAGTGGCCGTATCGAGTGCGAAATGTTGTTTTGGGTATATCCTCCTCTTGAATGCGTAGTTGGTGATAGCCTGAGCGTAGATCGATCTTCGAAAAACACGTAGCACCTTGCAGCTGATCAAACAAATTGTCAATGCGGGGTAGGGGATAGCGGTTTTTGATAGTTAACTTATTCAATTCCCGATAGTCGATGCACATCCTGAACGACCCATCCTTCTTTTTTATGAAAAGGACTGGCGTGCCCCAAGGAGAGGTGCTCGGGCGAATGAAGCCTTTCTCAAGTAATTCCTGGAGTTGGTTTGAAAGTTCACGCATTTTGAACGGTGCGAGTCGGTAAGGAGCTTTGGCAATAGGGTTAGCTCCAGGAATGAGGTCGATACGAAAGTCGATATCACGACTTGGTGGTAGCTCGGGAAGATCCTCTGGAAAAACATTAGGAAATTCTCGAACCACAGGAACGTCTTTCACTTCCTTCTTCTCTTTATTTTCCTTCTCCTCTACAACAATGTTAGCCAAGAAAGCTCGGTATTCCTTGCGGAGATACTTGCTAGCTTGGACACATAACATGAGCTTGAGACCTTTCGAAGTAGTTTCACCGTAGACCCATAATCATCTTGTCGAAGCATACAACTTCAGCATGGTTTTCGCGAAGAAAGTCCATGCCTACTATGACATCAAAACTTCCGAGTTGCATCAGAATAAGGTCGATTGGGAAGATGTGATTGTTGAGCTCAAGGGTACAATCACGAAGAACAGAATTAACAGCGACGGTTCTTCTGGTAGCAACTTCAACGTCGAACGCCGAGGAGAGTTGGGAGCGTTTACGACTAAGGAGCTTTTCAAATTCGAACGACACAAAGCAATTATCGGTTCCAGTATCAAATAAACACGAAGAATAAATACCATTCACAAGGAACATACCATTGACCACGTTGTTGTCGGCTTGGGCTTGACGCACGTTGATGTTGAAAGTTCGTGCGCGTGCTGCTTGTTGCTGTTGCTGCTGGTGCTGAGGCTGCTGCTGCTGGGGCTCTTGCTTCACAACCCTGTTTGGGCACATGTTGGCGAAATGGTTAAGATCGCCACATGCGAAGCAGGCTCTGGCGTTGACCGCGGGTGCCGGAGGAGCTTGTTGACCCTGAGGGGTGGTGAGTAGAGCTTGATGAGCAGGAGCTTGTCGAGCATGGCAGTTGGTAGTGAAATGGCCGTACATATTGCAATGAGCACAAAACGGCAAGCGATGGTAGTCGGGTAGTGATAGGTACAAGTAGGGCAAAGCGGGTGTGGCCCGGTGTATGCACGCTTAGTAGGCGGTGCATTTGCCATAGGCACCGGTACTTGACGTTGTTGGGCAGGTACAGCTTGTATCGGTGCAGCAGTGATCACACAGTTCTTGTTGCTGGAGCTGTTCTTTCTCTTGTTCTTCGTCTTGTTGCTCTATGAGGTGGTGGTTTCAGCAGTTGGTGCGGCGGTGGTAGCTTGATGCAGGTGCTTTGGAGTTTTATCCCAGACACCAGCCTTGACCCGCTTGTCGTTGATTTCAGCGGCCAGTAGGTAGGTTTCTTCGATCGTCTTAGTCTTAGCCGCTTGCACGAAATCTGCAACACAGTCAGGCAGGGCTCGGATATACTTCTTGATCGCCATGTCTGAGGTCTTGACTTGGTCAGGACAGATGATGCTGAGCTGTTTGAAGCGAGCGGTGAGGGCAGCATTTTCACCGTCCTTCTGCTTTATGTGTCAGAATTCATCTTCTAACTTTTGGCGCTCATGAGGAGGGCAGAATTCTTCCAGCATGACCTCCTTGAGTTCATCCCACGACAAACCATAGGCTGCATCGTTTCCCCGCTTGTTTCTCTCAGCCGCCCACCAGTCTAATGCGCGGGACTGGAAGACGCCGGTAGCATTCAGAGTGCGGAGGTCGTCGGGGCAACCGCTCTGTCGCAGAGTGACCTCAATGGAATCAAACCATTGGAATAACGCTGTAGGGCCTTCCTTGTTGCAACCCCCGATCCCTGATCCCCGAGAACGGGCGGACGCGATTACAGAGTTTCGGTGGTATCAGGTTTATTTAATCTTGCAGCGGAATTTACATCAGGACCATAGTTAGGAAATATTTATCAGAGTAAAAACCACCTCATTTAATATTAATAATCACATGGGTAAAACCCAAGTTTCTTATTACAATACATTTATAGCGACAAACCCTATTTTATTGAATTTAAAACATCGTTTATTAGGTAACTTTTATAGCCACATTTTCCCCAAGCCTTCAGTGCTCTCCAGCTGGCTTTTTACTAATTGGCTTTCACATTGGGTTACCTGAAACGCGTTTTAAAAACATTTGTCAGTGGGAAATACTGGTGAGTGAATCCCAATTTAATCAAGTTTAAATGAAAAGTCACAATGAACATTATTGAGAGCGATCACATTGTTTATGTCTACACAATTACTCCATTTGGTACTATCAATCTTGACTTGTGGGTCATATTACCCATTGGCTAACTCATTGTCCAATGGTAACGTATTGTCATCCAGACTTACTACTCACAAGTAGTACAAATTTTGTATACAAAACCCCAACATACCGGCAGTAATGGAAGAACTACAAAGACTCAATCACTGCTAAATTTCATAGTAAAACATTTAATGTTTGGTAAAACATTACCAAAAAGATTTACAAAAAGAGGATAAACTCACATTGCTGTCTTAGGCTTTTCGTAAGGGTTTCCTGGATATAATCTATAATTTATACAAATGTACATTGGTTAGTATCATAACCCTTTGAAAATATTAATAATACCCTCCCCGAGACGGCATTCCAACAACTACGTCGGGCAGAACCACGACAGTTGTTACGGAACCCTAAATCAATCGGGCAGCGTAACTATTATGAAACTGGGGTTATAATACTTACAACGGAGCAGAACCTCGCTAATTAGGGGTATAATACCCAAATATTATAACTCTTCTACAGAATTTGAGATTTGAGATTGAAATGTGAGCGACAGAAATTGTAATCTGATGCTATCTATTTATATGGTCTGATTCTGGTTTCCAGGCGGCCCGCGTAAGGTAAGGCGAAGCCTTACGCGGCCCGCGTCAAACACACGGTCAACACATAGCTTATCCGGATCATCACTAGGCTTGACACGATGACGACACGTGTCAGCTCAGGATGTATCCACGTTTGATGAGCTCTCGCGGCCCGCGTCGACTAACCAAGACTCTTACGTGGCCCGCTTTAACTTTTAGTTTCACCGGAATCAAGTTTAAACCTTGATACCGCCCGCGTGAGCTTGGGGTGAGGTATTACGCGGCCCGCCTCAGCCCTATATTTCTTGTTTTTGATTTATTTTATAATTATAACATAACTAGGGCTCGGTTTTCACATACGGGGTGTAATATAAAACATATTGAGACATTTTATAATATATTAGAGGGTCGGAAATATTATGAGAGCGTTGGTTTTACCGAGGGTTGTTACATTCTCCCCACCTTATTTTAGAACTCGTCCTCGAGATCTACTGGAATAAATGCGGATATTTCCTTTGCATTTCTGACTCGAGTTCCCATGTGTACTCTGGTCCTCTTTTAGAGTCCCACTTTACTTTAACTAGAATTAGTCTTTTTTGTTTAAGATTCTTGACTTTCCTGTCTTCAATCTGTAGAGGTTTTTCTACAAACTTGAGTTGTTCATTTATCTCTATATCCTTAAGAGGTACTATCAATGATTCATCAGCTAAACACTTTTTGAGATTTGATACATGAAACACATCATGTATTCCTGCCATTTCCTCTGGCAGTTGTAGCTGATAGGCTATAGGTCCTATTCTTCTAATAATCTTAAAAGGTCCAACATACCTGGGACTTAGCTTTCCCCGTTTGATGAATCTTACTATTCCTTTCCAAGGAGAGACTTTTAACAATACTTTATCTCCTACTTGAAATTCCAATGGCTTGCATCGGTTATTAGCATAACTCTTTTGTCGATCACGTGCTGCTTTTAGTCGTTCCTTGACTTGAATAATCTTGTCAGTTGTTTCTTGTACTATCTCAGGTCCAGATAGTTGCTTTTCCCCAATTTCTGCCCAACAGACTGGGGTTCGACACTTTCGTCCATAAAGTGCTTCGAATGGTGCAGCATTAATACTTGTGTGATAGCTATTATTATAAGAAAATTCTATTAAAGGTAAGTGATTGTCCCAATTACCTCCAAAGTCAATTACACAAGCTCTAAGCATGTCTTCCATTGTTTTAATTGTCCTTTCGCTTTGTCCATCTGTTTGTGGATGATAAGCCGTACTTAGTTTTAACTTGGTTCCCATTGCCTTTTGGAAACTTGACAAAAAATGAGATGTAAAGCGGCTATCCCTATTAGAAACAATTGATAAAGGAATACCATGTAAAGAAACAATTTCATTTACATACAATTTAGATAATTGTTCCATACTAATTGTTTCCTTCATTGGTAGAAAATGAGCTGACTTAGTAGTCTATCTACAATCACCCAGATTGTATCATTTCCTTTCCTAGTTTTGGGTAATTTAGTGACAAAATCCATTGTTATCAATTCCCATTTCCAAATGGGCATTTCTAATTGTTGTAACAAACCTGAGGGTTTCTAATGTTCAGCTTTAACTTGTGAACAGGTTAAACATTTAGAAACATAGACTGCTATGTCCTTTTTCATTCCTATCCGCCAGAAATTTTTCCTTAAATCCTGGTACATTTTATCACTTCCTGGATGCATCGTATACTTAGACTTATGGGCTTCTTCTAATATAGGATGACGTAAATTTCCTAATTTAGGTATCCTCATTCTCTTTTCATGGAATCTCCATATTCCATCTGTTCCTTGTTCTAATTCTTTTAGCATACCTTTTAATTTTTCAGAATCATCCTTGATTACTGATTCTTGTGCTTCTCTTATTTGATCATTTAAGTCTACTTGCAGATTTAATTTAAGAGAACGTACCCTTTTTGTCTTTTCATGATACTTTCGGCTTAAAGCATCTGCTACTACATTTGCTTTTCCTTCATGATACTGGATATCACAGTCATAGTCACTAAGAAATTCCATCCAGCGTCTTTGCCTCATATTCAATTCTTTTTGCTTGAAAACATACCTTAAACACTTATGATCAGTGAATATAGTAAACTTACTACCATAAAGGTAATGTCTCCAAATCTTAAGAGCAAAAATTATAGCTCCTAATTCTAGATCCTGGGTTGAATAATTTTCTTCATGATTCTTAAGTTGTCTAGATGCGTAAGCTATAACCTTTTGGCGTTGCATCAACAAACATCCATAACCTAATTTAGAAGCATCACAATAAACTACGAAGTCTTCAGTTCCTTCTGGTAAAGCTAATATGGGTGTATGGGTTAATCTTTGCTTAAGGATTCTAAATGCTTCTTCTTGTTTTAATCCCCATTCAAACTTAACAGATTTACAGGTTAACTTAGTTAAGGGAATGGCTATCTTAGAGAAATCTTTAATAAATCTTCTATAATAACCGGCTAATCCTAAGAAACTTCTAACCTCAGTTGGTGATTCAGGGGTTTTCCATTTAGTAATTGCCTCGATCTTTGTTGGATCTACATGAATTCCTTCATGATTAACTAGGTGTCCAAGGAATTGTACCTGTTCTAACCAAAATTCGCACTTTGAAAACTTAGCATAAAGCTTTTGTTTTCTTAATAAACTTAAAAGTGCGTGCAAATGTCTTGCATGATCTTCTTTACTCTTAGAGTAAATTAGAATATCATCTATGAATACAATTATGAATTTATCCAAATATGGCTTACATATTCGGTTCATCATGTCCATAAATGCAGCTGGGGCATTGGTTAAACCAAATGGCATGACAGTAAATTCATAATGACCATACCTTGTTCTAAATGCGGTTTTAGGAATGTCCTCTTCCTGTACCTTTAATTGATGATATCCTGACCTTAAATCGATCTTAGAGAAAAATCGAGCTCCTTGCAATTGATCAAACAAATCATCGATTCTTGGTAATGGATACCGATTCTTAATCGTAACTTTGTTTAATTCACGATAATCAATGCACATACGCATTGATCCGTCCTTCTTTTTAACGAACAATATCGGCGCTCCCCATGGCGACGAACTCGGTTGTATAAATCCTTTTTCCAAAAATTCATCTAATTGTTTCTTCAATTCTTGCATTTCAGCGGGTGTCAAACGGTAAGGTGCTTTGGCAATCGGTGTTGTTCCTGGTATTAAACGGATTCTGAATTCAACTTCTCTATCCGGAGGTAGTCCTGGTAATTCTTCTGGAAAGATATCTGAAAACTGAGATAATACTGGAATATCTTTTAAATTCTTTCCTTTAGTGTTAGTGATTATAGAAATCAAATACACTATAGAACCTTTTCTTATACAACTTGCAGTTTTCATCACAGAGATAAATTTAGTAGACCTAGAAATTTTATCTCCTTTAATTGTGATCATTTTACCTTTTGGTGAATTTACTTGAATTAACTTTTGATCACATAAAATACTGGCTTTATTGGCTATTAACCAATCCATTCCTAAAACAACATCAAATCCTACCAGATTCATGGGATATAGGTTTGCAATAAATTTCTGATTTAAAATTTCTATGCTTGCTCCCTGCAAGATTTCATAAATTCTAGCGGTTTCTCCATTAGCTGTCTCTACTACGCATTCTTGTGGTAGTTTAGTTAATGACTGATTTAGAAATTTGCAAAATGATGTATTAATAAAACTTTGGTTTGCACCAGAGTCAAATAATACTTTAGCAAAAACATCATTAACTAAAAACGTACCAGCGATGACATCTAGAATCATCTTGGCTTCATCTGCAGTCAGAACAAATGCTCTAGCATTTTTAGTATTCTTGTTGTCTGTGGCTGGAGCTAATTTTGGACAATTTGGCCTGATATGACCTTTTTCTCCACAATTGTAGCATAATCCATTACTGATTTTCCTTCTGCAATTTTCTTCCTTGTGTCCTGGCATCTTACAATGATTGCAGAGAGTGGAACATTTTCCTGAATGCTTTTTCTTGCAGACCTTGCAGTATGTTGCAGAGGTAGAACTCATATTCCTACGATTATAATTTCCGGAACGAAATTCTTGTGTAAGCCTTTGAGTTAAGTTCCTCCTCTGATCCTCTTCTCTAGTACGGACTAATTCATCAGTCAAGGTATTTGTTAATTCTACCGCTTCTTCTATGGTTTGAGGTCTAGCTGCCTTGACTATGTGTCTAATCTCTCCAATTAATCCCCAAATATAACGAGAAATTAACACTGGTTCTGGTGAAGCAAGAGTTGGTACTATTCTAGCATATTCAAAGAATATCTTAGTATACCCCTTACTATCTACACCAGTCATCCTAAGATTTAGGAATTTGTTTGCTATCCGTTCCTTCTCATTGGGTGGGCAGAATTTCATTTCTACCTTATTCTTAAATTCTTCCCATTCCATATTATAGGTTTGATCACTTCCTCTTGTCTGGAGGATAGTGTTCCACCATTCTAGTGCTGCATTCTTAAATAGATTAGAAGCAAACAGTATTCTATCTTCTTCAGCACATTTGCTTATCCTTAAGACTGCCTCAGTCTTCTCTATCCAGCGTAAGGTTGCAATGGCCCCTTCATTGCCCGAGAATTCCATTGGTTTACAAGACCAGAATTCTTTATAAGAACAACCATAAGGCATGGTTCTTCTTCTTTTGGGAATAGGCAATTGAAGTACCGGTCCATTGTTTACACTGTTTTCTGGTTCAACGGGTCGCTTACTGCTATGTTTACTTTTATTATCAGCATCTTTAACAGTTTGGAGAATAAATGGCATTGCATCTATAATTCCCTGTGCCACTATGTGTTGGATAGCACTATTATCCACTTGGTTTCCATTGTTATTGATACTCGGATTATCATTAACCACGTTAATGTTACTCTGGTTATCGTTATTCAAATTTCCTTGAATTTCTTCGTCGGCCATCTGAATTTTAAACATTTATCCCATATTAATATCACAATTAATATTTTAATATAGTTAATCACATAACACACAATCTAGCCAAAAACGTAGATCATTGCTACTATACTCTTTTCATATACTTATGCGTCTATTACACACTAGTACAGAAATAAAGATTACAATACCAATAGAAATAAAATAGTAATATGCATCCGTACACACATATTTTATTTTATTTTATTATACTATTATTACTACCGCTTCCTCCATTCTAACATTCACGGATATGGATTCATCCAAAAATCCATATTGCGCTCATCGTATTTCCATACGAGACGCTCTCCCACCTGATGCATCCTCTCACTGCTTTCTAAAATTTCCTCCCCAAAAGTCCTAAGTTCTTGGACGTTTTCTGCACTCATTGGGGGTGCAGGTTCTAGGACTGGGTTTGGAATCTGGGGTGCGGGTTCCTGATATGGAGGTAAAAGTGCCTGAAATTGGTAAGGATCTTCCAAGATTCCCCTAATGTAGTTATCATGGTAATAGGGATCTAAAGGGTCCATACCTGAATAGGCTCCTATAGGTGTGTCTTCAGGAATAGAGTAACGTTGCACATAGTCCCTATTCTCGTCCCACCATGGGTCGTAATTTGGGTCTAGGGGATTTGGTGCAGGTACCCTAGGAATTTCGTCAGGGTTAAAGTCATGCATCTCCACTTGGGTTTCCTGATTTTCTATCTCCATGAGTTGTTCTGGGTTTTGTGGTTGTGGGGCTACTAGTTGTTCCAGACTTGGGTCAGCAGCAGTTGTAGCTAGGATATGGAAATTAGCTAGGCTTCTATTAAGCATATCTTGCGTATGAGCATCTGTCTCTCGCTTAATAGCTGCTAAGGCCCTTTGCTGTTGCAATTTTCGCATTCTCTTCCTACGAGCAAAAGATTCTTTACTGGACCATCCTCGTTTCTTATTAGGAAATGGTTCCTCCGACTTAGCTCTAAAGGAAAATATTCCTTCCTCCTGATCAGCAGAATACCCCGAAAGGGCAGGTTGTGATGAGGTACCTTCACTCTTAGGTGAATCAGACAACTGACGACTCATTTCTGAGGGTCCTTGATCACTCATTCTGTAAACTATCAAATAGTCAAATAACACATAACAAATAAATATAGTTATGCACTTATTTCCATAATTTTATTTCCTAACACAAATTTCAGAATTTTAAGTGTCAGCAGAACACTTCTTTGGCTCAGACCAGTGATTAGGCTCTGATACCACCTTCTGTCGCAACCCCCGATCCCTGGTCCCCATGAACGGGCGGACGCGATTACAGAGTTTCTTTGGTATCAGGTTTATTTAATCTTGCAGCGGAATTTACATCAGGTTCGTAGTTAGGAAATATTTATCAGATTAAAAACCACCTCATTTAATATTAATAATCACATGGGTAAAACCCAAGTTTCTTATTACAATACATTTATAGGGACAAACCCTATTTTGTTGAATTTAAAACATCGTTTATTAGGTAACTTTTATAGACACATTTTCCCCAAGCCTTCAGTGCTCTCCAGCTGGCTTTTTACTAATTGGCTTTCACATTGGGTTACCTAAAACGCGTTTTAAAAACATTTGTCAGTGGGAAATACTGGTGAGTGAATCCCAATTTAATCAAGTTTAAATGAAAAGTCACAGTGAACAGTATTGAGAGCGATCACATTGTTTATGTCTACACAATTACTCCATTTGGTACTATCAATCTTGACTTGTGGGTCATATTACCCATTGGCTAACTCATTGTCCAATGGTAACGTATTGTCATCCAGACTTACTACTCACAAGTAGTACAAATTTTGTATACAAAACCCCAACATACCGGCAGTAATTGAAGAACTACAAAGACTCAATCTGTCACACCCCGATTTCCACGTGTCACCGGTGGGCCCGGTAGGGGAGTATCGTGACGTGGTTGGTAACACAATAGTCAAACAACACAATATTTAAATGCACAGCGGAAGAAAAGTATAGATTCATTTCAACCAAACAATATTGTAATATTAAGTATCACAAGTAGTTGAATATAAATCCACAGGTAGATCAAACTAAAAGGAAACAATGTTCAACAGTCTATGTCATCCAAGCTTGCGAGACTTATTGTGGATGCTATGAGAAAAGCCAGCCTATTACGCGTAGTACCTGCACTTAACCTTTTTGAGAAAATACGTCAGTTTACACTGGTAAATACAATCAACCGACTCATTTTGAAAAGAGTTTAAGAAAATGAATTTAAGGCACAAGGCACAAATAATATTTTATAACTTGGGATAATTATTTGAATATAATACTTGTAAAGGATTTACATGTTTCTTATGCGTTCAGTAGCCCGGGTCGAGCCGGGTTAAAGATCAATGGACACACCACATTAATTATATGAAACACCGACGGGCGTACGCCTACGCCCCGTGCTTAGGTCGTGGCCATTTCGTAAAATGATGCCAGGGATATCCGGGACACGGTCATTAACCCCCCAAAGGCTTTAAGCAAACAAAACAATTTAAACGAGACATCTCATTACTTTAACCATCATACAATTAAAGATTCAATGCCCGACCAAGCGGTATTTTATATACCGTACCCCAAGCCCGTATAGGGAAAATAAGTTAAAAGTATTTACCTGAGCAAGTATAAATCAAAATCAGCGAGTGCAAGTATCTTTTACTGGTCCTCCTAATCTGGAACGAAGGTTTATAATAACCTATTAGAATCCTAACGGGTCTTTCGTTAAGCTTAAGCTTAGACCGGTTAGTTTTAAAGATACGGTTCGTACGCACGATTAAGCGAAGACCGGATAGAATGTGATTTAGACCCGACAAGTTTGAAGACTTGCTTAATATGGGTATATTATACACATTCTGGATTTTGAGATAAAACCGATAAGGTTTGCCCGTTTCGGCTAATTTATGTAAACTAGTTACATAAACCGAACCGAACGCGTATGAAGCGTAACGGGTAACCATAAGAGTCCTAAACAGGTTTCCTAAGTTAATATGCCTTAAATATGTTGTGATATCAGTAGGATACCTTCCATTATGCCCAAAACGAGTTTAATCTCATATTAAACCCCGTAGGGGTATTTTGGTCATTTTAAAGATTATAAAAGGGATTAATTAAGCTTCTGTGATCCGGGTCGGATTTTATCAGTAAAACAACTTAACTTAACAGGTTATATCCGTTGGTGTTAAGTCTTAGGTGGCAAAATGGTTTTAAACCCTTACTATTCGTTTAATACGCGTATAACGCCGTTTTAAGCGACGTACGGGTTAAAATAGGATTCTGAGTTTTCTGATTAGTTAAATAGGTTCAAAAAACTTCATTTATTATTTAAAATCAGTAGCATTTGGATTGGCATTAAAAGGATTTGTAAAACTCATTTTATGGCTTAAAAGGGCATATTCGGTATTTACCGAATTAAGGCGATAATCCTAGCTTATGATCAGTTTAAAAATAATTAAAAATCTTCAAAAATCCCAAAATATCATATTACATCAGTGGGTAAAAGGTTTGGTGTCAAAAATTGGGTTTAGATAGGCTTTACGCTAATGACGCCGTTTAATTACTAAGAAGCATTCTAATTACGTCATTAAGCATAACTCCTAATCTAGACCTCCAACTGATGTGAAAATTTAGGGACATGTTTTATAATCAGTAACAAAGATTATTGTACTTTCACATTTCCAAAATTCTCGTTGTATGGTCATAAGGGCATTATGGTCAATATTTAAGCACTTAACGGAAACGTCGGACAATTAAGGATTTAAGTGGTATAAACGCAGAGGGTTATACACACATGTAACTAGGTCCTAATGGAACTTTAAGGCATGTCTAAACCTATCAAAACCGGGTCAGAACCGAAGTCAAAGCAGAAAGTCAAACTATGGGCCCTTCGGTTCCGAATCGATCTTAAACAGAAAGTTGTCGAATCAAACAAGCTTAGACAAGTTCTTATACTTATCATCAGGTTATATGAATGATAAAATAGATTACACGCCTTTTACATCGTTAATTATGCGTTAAATCAAAGTTTACAATTCTGTTGACTTTTTCTAATCCTCTTTGACTCGACAAACGACCTAGTTAGGAAAGGAATCAGTGAGTGCCCTTTTTAGGGTTTAAAGCCCACATAATTACCAACTTATAACAACCTTAAGTTTGCCTAATCGTTGGACCATTAGCAATTAATTAATAAGTCAACCGTTAATTACAACGGTTTGACTTTAAGGCTATAAACTAATAAAAACTTAATTAAAGAAGGTTTTACATACTTACAAGTGTCTAATGAATGATTAGAAAGACTTAGAAAAAACTCTTGAGTTCCAGAAGTCTTCAAGAAATGCAGATGGGATGAATGATCAATGTTTGACAAAATGTGGGTCTTATATAGTGTCTTTAATCTCTTAGATTGTTGACATGTAAGTCTATAAATGTTCATGGATGGTTGCAAGTGCCCTCTAGTGTCTAAATACCATTATAGGAAGCCCATGGTATTGATAAATGGCATTTGAAGTCGGTTACAAGGCTGGACAGCCACCTGTGCAACATTTCTGATCAGACAAGGCAGTCGCGTAGCGCGACTGCATAGGGTGTAGTGCTCGCGCTACGCGAGCATATAGTGACCTGCCAAACAAGTTTCCATTAATTACATTTCAGTCCCCGGTCCTCCTAAAGGTCGTTTTCACTTCAATTCTTGCATTCTAAACCTTTAATATTGACATATAGGGGCTTTAAGGCTTATACCCACTTTTTAAAGTCCCCGGGCCACTTTGTGTTTACCCGAAAAGTCATAATTTCCATGTTGACGCTTCTAACCCCTCGCACACGAATTTTATCATAACTTTCTCATACGATAACGAAACTTGGTGAAATTTTTATCACACATTCTAGTGAGCATAATTAATCGTTACAAAGCTTCGGGTTTGCTAAAAGGTCACTCAGAGGTATATCTTAAACATGTTGACACATTTAACCCCTGTAGTTTGTAATCTCTCACTTTCTTTCACAATTAGCTACGTATGATCCATGATTTATTCGTTTAAGGTTATAAACATCATGTAGGATTATTGTAAAGTATATTTATTCATTGTTGACATTTTGACCCCTTATATTTACATAGTTTCATTGTTTGTCAACTTTAGTCCCCCGAAAGTATTCTTTCACACGTTCAAAGGTTATGACACGTGTCAACACATTATAGGACGTAAATTTTCGAGGTGTTACATCCTCACCCCCTTAAAAGAAATCTCGACCTTGAGATTTACTGAAACAAATGAGGGTATTTCTCTTTCATAGTGGACTCTACCTCCCACGTGTATTCGGGACCTCTACGGGCATCCCATTTGACCTTTACAATCGGTACATGCTTCCTTCGAAGCTTCTTAACCTGTCGATCCTCGATCGACAATGGTTTTTTCACAAATTTCAAGCTCTCATCTATATGCACATCCGTATGTGGTATGACCAGTGATTCATCAGCGAAACACTTTTTCAGGGCAGAGTGGATGTGGTCCAGTATACGCACGCTTTGCAGGCGGTGCGTTGGCCACAGGCGCCGCTACTTGACGCTGTTGGGCAGGTACGGCTTGGATCGGTGCAGCAGTAATCGCACAGTTCTTGTTCTTTCTCTTGTTCTTGCACTTGTTGCTTGACGACGTGGGTTCAACAGTTGGTGCAGCAGTGGTAGCTTGATGCAGATGCTTGGAGGTCTTATCCCACACCCCAGCCTTGACCCTTTTGTCATTGATCTCAGCGGCTAGCAGATAGGTTTCTTCGATCGTGGTAGTCTTAGCCGCTTGCACGAAATCAGCGACGCAGTCGGGTAGGGCTCGGATGTACTTCTTGATGGTCATCTCAGGGGTCTTGACTTGATCAGGACAGATGATGCTGAGCTGTTTGAAGCGAGCAGTAAGACCAGCATTGTCTCCATCCTTCTGATGTATGTGCCAGAATTCGTCTTCAAGCTTTTGACGTTCGTGAGGAGGGCAGAATTCCTCTAGCATGACTTCCTTGAGTTCATCCCACGACAATCCGTAAGCTGCATCATTCCCTCTCTTGTTCCTCTCGGCCGTCCACCAGTCCAAAGCACGGGACTGAAAGACGCCGGTAGCGTTCAGAGTTCGAAGGTCATCAGGGCAACCACTTTGTCGCAGAGTAACCTCGATAGAGTCAAACCAGTGGAATAGAGCAGTAGGACCTCCTTCGCCTGTGAATTCTTTCGGCCCACATGATTTGAACTGTTTGAAGCTGAAAGGTCTTGCGGCAGCTTTTGGACCTTCAGTTCTCGACTCCTCGGATGATTTGCTGGCGTTCTCATAGGCATCGCTCACAGCTTTTGCAACGCTTTTCGCAATGATAGAGGCGAGACGTCTGTCCCTCTTTTCCTGATGAGAGAGCGTATGACGAGACCCAGACGACATTGTCTGCAATAGACATCGCCACGGAACTCAACACATGTATTCGAATCTCACCTCACACGTCTACTATTACTAAAGCTCAGTAACACGTACCATTTAAACGTATATAATCACAAATTATCAGAATTGCACAAAATCACGTAGACATACCGAGCACGTAATCACAATATTCCTACACAGATAAGCACAAATAGCAAGAAAACACGTATACTTAGCCACTAAAAGAACTTATGAGCATACGAGGTATTCAAACTGTTCCTATTGTTGATTTGCTAGCGATGGGTCGTGTGGGTTCTGTGTCTTAGCAGAAGCGATAGTGTTGGGTCGAAACCAATAGTATCTCAAAACGTTAACAAATCACAGGAAATAAATTAAAATTTTTCATAAAGATCGATAAATCGAAGGTAGATTGTCTGCGGCTAATAGACTTTGACTAACCAAAGTAGCTCGACTATTCACAAGGATCCTGCACAACGACCTCTAGGACTATGCCCTTGCCTCGATTCTTGGGCATTGGCGCAATTCCCATTGGTTAGGTTGTGTCTTTAGACCGTTGGAGTCCATCGAACTTTAGTGGAGTTTTGTATAAAAGCGGAACGAGTTGTCAAGGTTAAGGTTTCACCCCTATCTCGCAACTTCCGTCCTTGCTCTTGATAAAAGTTGAGGAGATTATTCATCAAAATATGGATTTCACTCCTGATTTGGTATAATTTCTCCTTGTTTGTAGCCAAAAACGCAAGCTGATCAGGCAATTTTAGTCGAGAGTTTGCGGTTTTCACACCTATTCTCGGCCTTATTGCCTGTTCATAACTTGAAAATTCGAGTGCAACGATAGTGGTAGCAACGAGTTTACGCATACGCGTGAGTTGGTCTGTTGGTTCTTAACTATAGACTAGGTCTCTAAGACTCCGACCCGGACTAGGTCGAGTCTTGCCTAATTCCCTATAGTTATGGCTCTGATACCAATCTGTCACACCCCAACCGATGGCGGAATCATCGGGGCGCGGCACTGAGCGAAACAGATTGTCCAGAAGTTTCCATAACAACTATCATTACCATTCAATTTAAGTTAACATGTCCCATACCATGTCTCAAATAGTAAAACAAGTTATTACAGACAAAAACTAAACAAATATTCTGTTCCGACAACTCAGATTTAAACATAACAATTTATTCGTTGGTTTCTAGGACTCATTCCTAGCTTGGATTTCATCACAGCCCGAGAAGTATATAAGCAACCTAAGCACCTGTCACATACGTTAAAATAAAGTCAATACATAAAATGTAAAGGTGAGCATACAAGTTTGATAATAGCATATAGAGTTCGAATTCGTTTACGCATAACCAGCACGTACACATAGTGAAATGAAGCACGTTAGTTATCGACATAGATCCATCGATACCAATGACTGCGGGTTGACTGCCCGAGGCAGTTCGCAATACACGATTACCACTGTAATACGTGCAAGTAAGAGATCCTTAACAACCCCCGTGTGAACGGGTGCTGAGTCCAAACTATAGTACTATCGTTGCTAAGGCAGGTAGACAGCATTCCATGTGTAAACATAACAAACAAGCATTCATAGGCCACGTATAACATGCATTAATGGTTAAGCGTTAAAAAAGCTTGAGTAGTGTGATAGTTGTAGTTTGAATAGTTGTAACGTATGTAACACCCAAAAGTGCTAAAGCAAAAAGGGTTCGAGTATACTCACAGCGATAGTGGATTGAAGGGAGCGATTTACAGCGAGTACGATTAGCCTGAATAGATTCGATAACGTAACGATAAGTGACGCGTAAAACAGTACAAGTGAGAGTGGGCTTGAATGACTGACCGTGCGGATCAGTCATCCGTGAGTAAGGGTCATCCGTGCGCATGACCTATCCGTGCGGGTGGTGATACGTACGGATGGCAATGCGTGCGGATGGTGTTCCGTTTCGGATGAGCTGTTCGTGCGTACGAGCTGTTCGTGCGCACGAGCTGTCCGTGCGGACAAGTTGCTTGTGTGGGATGAATGTTCAAGTGGATTGTTTCTTCCTAAGATGTGTTTGTGTATGATGGCTTGTGCTTTGAAGTTTTCGTTGTAGCATTTTGAAAACACCAAAATGTTTCTACCTTTCAAGCCGGCCGCGCGGACGGCGGTCCGTGCGTGTGGTAGTTCGTGCGGACGGTCCGTGCGCGCGGGCAGAGACAATCCGTCCGGATAGTCTGTCCGTGCGTACGACTTGGCCGTGCGGATGAAAATTGTTTGGTTTTCGTTTTAAGGCCTTAGTATCTCATGATCCGAAGAGTAATCCATTCAGAGGTCGTCCGTTTGGATTGCTCGTTCGTCGATACTCAAACCTTTGTTTGGAAAGTGAGTCCCAAGGGTAGTCCGTGCGGATCACCACTCGTGCGTATGACCTGTACGCGCGTATGGCTCGTACGTGCGTACGGCTCGTCCGTGCGGACAGCTAGTCCGCGCGGATAGCTTGTCCGTGCGGACAACGAGTCCGGTTGTTCCGTTCGTCTACACTTGGTTTCTGTTGTCGCTTGTCGAGACGTTCGGATTACGCGGCAACCACTTGGAGTTGTGTTCCCTCCCGCGGGACTAGACCGGCCAGGAACCACCCTAACTCAGCCTGTCGGCGACTCGGAACAGTTCTCCCGGTTAACCCCGAAATCAGTTGTCTACGGGTAGAATTCCGGATCTGGAACTAGGGCATTACTATTGATGAGTAAAACACGAGGACTGATCGGATTTGTACCGGTTTCAAGGGTAAAAGTGGGAAAGAACTTTGGTCTATGTCTTTCAACTCTTTTATCCTTAGAAAAGTTTAGATCTAGGTGGAATTATTGTAAAACTTGTAGAAATCGTTTGGATCTGGGGCATTCTTGGTGGAATGAGGCCAAGCATGAAGTTCTTATGAACTTGATGATGACGTCACCCGTGAATACCTCAAATCCGGATGATTTCATGGATAAAATCGAAGATTCGAAAGATAGAAGTGTGTAGAATTGTGTAGTGCTTAAAGATGTACAAGAATTAGTGCAAGATCTTACCTGGATTGGAAGAAATCTGAGAAAAGGTGAAGAATGCGGATGGTTCGGACGTCACTTGCCAAAAGTGGAAAAAGTGGAGAGTGACCCGTGTATTTATAGGATGCCAAAAGAGGAAAGCATGGGCCGTGCGCATGGCATGCACCCGGGTAGGCTACCCGCGCGGACTGGCCATCCGTGCGGACTGGCAATCCGTGCGGATTGGCCATCCGTGCGGATGCCGCCTCCCTTGTTGGATTTGGCGCGATGTTGATTCGGTTCTGATTGCGAGCGGTTCGATAGGGTTTCCTAATCTAAATTACTTTCAGTCCCAACTACTTCTTATAGGGTTCGGCTCGGAATTCGGGTCCGGGTTCGTTTAGATTCGAGTTAGACTTCGAGTTCGATTGAGTTCGCTTGATTATCCCAACATAATGACATAAAGTAAACATGCACAAGTAACACGTAAGGCACACACACACACGTATAATGACAAGTAAAATACATAGCTCGAGTTACGATTTGATGTCGATTCGATTAGCATAGCTTGATTAACTTTATCGCATTGTTACTTCCTATCGTTCACGGTCGTAGGTCGATCGAAATACGGCTAGAATGGTTCGATTATTGCAATGTACGACATTTACTCCACATAATCTAAATATCATACAAACAATTCTACCAGTCACGTCGCGCGAAACCGGTCGTTGACTTTGACTTTCACTCGTGAAAACACGGGGTGTTACAGCCTCCCCTTGTTTAGGAAATTTCGTCCCGAAATTAAGCCGGAAGCTGTAACTAATTCGTGAATCACGTGTGAGAGTCCTTGGTATTATTGTTAAATCGTCAAATCAACTAAGATCTTACGGTTAAAACTTCGCTCGTTCCTGGATATGATGTGCGAATACACATGATTTAAAAGCCTATAAAGTTTTTTTCAATTTAATTCAAAGTATTTTGGGAGAAATTTCTTTTAATTTTCCGATTTCCCATTTTCAAATGTGCTCGTCTACACACTCGTAGGTTGCCGGATCGGTTTTCACACTGAATCGATTGCGTAACGATCGTTCGACGTGCGGAATCCGTTGAACGTGCGTGACTGAACACAGTCCCAACGGAGTCAAACCAATCCTACAATGGTATCTGAGCAGGTGCTCGATTGCAATGATCAAACACGCTCAGATTTGAACAATTTCTTCATCTTTGCAGGATCGGCTTCGAACCGATTCGATTGCGTAATCGACCGTGCGACGTGTGGAATCCGTTGAACGTGCGTGATCGAACAGACAAAAACGTACAATTTCTTTCCTTAACGTGATTCAATAGATCCGTATGACGTGTACAAACTTTCTCTCTCTAGACCTTCTCTCTCTAAGATATTCTCTCTAATTAAACAACTGCGGGTACTTGGCCTTCATGTCGCTTTCGAGTTCCCATGTGAACTCCGCGCCTTGTTTGCCTTCCCACCGGACTTTCACAATAGGAATGCGTGAGCGCCTGAGTTCTTTGGATTGGCGATCCATGATTTCGACAGGCTTTTCCACGAAGTGTAATGTTTCGTTCACTCGTAAATCATCTAGAGGAACATGTACGGCCGGTTCGTAGATGGTCTTTCGTAGGTTTGACACGTGGAAGATCGGATGGACATTGTTAAGTTCTTCTGGTAATTCGAGTCTGTAGGCGACTTTTCCGATCCTTTCCAGAATCTTAAAAGGTCCCACATATCGAGGCGCAAGTTTCCCCTTTTTGCCGAATCGGACTACACCCTTCCAAGGTGATACCTTTAGGAGTACGTAGTCACCAACGCCATACTCGCGGTGTTTACGCTTTTTATCGGCGAGAAGCTTCTGTCTATCTCGAGCCTTCGCTAGATTGTCCCGAATTTGGAAAATTTTGTCTGTCGTTTCTTGTAGCAGCTCCGGACCGGTTAGTTGCGAGTGACCGATCTCGTGCCACACAATAGGCGATCGACATCTTCTTCCGTATAAGGCCTCGAAAGGTGCCATCTGGATACTAGCCTGGTAGCTGTTGTTGTACGAGAATTCGACTAACGGAAGGTGTCTATCCCAATTACCACCGAAATCTAGGACACATGAACGGAGCATGTCTTCAAGAGTACGAATCGTTCTTTCAGTCTGACCGTCGGTTTGTGGGTGGAACGCAGTACTTAGATTAAGCGTTGTACCGAGTGCCGTTTGAAACGTTCCCCACAACCGTGAAGTGAATCGAGCATCACGATCAGAGATGATATCACGAGGCGTCCCATGTCGACAAATGATCTCGTCGGTGTAGATTCGGGCTAATCGTTCCACCTTGTAGTCTTCCCGTATCGGCAGAAAGTGGGCTGATTTGGTCAAACGGTCAATAACAACCCAAATGCTGTCGTGACCTGATGACGTGGTTGGAAGCTTGGTTACGAAATCCATAGCTATGCTCTCCCACTTCCACATGGGAATTGGAGGTTGTTCGAGCAAGCCAGAGGGTCGTTGATGTTCAGCCTTGACTCTAGCACAGGTTAGGCATCTCCCGACGTAGAGTGCGATATCTCGTTTCATGCCCGGCCACCAGTACCTATATCGAAGGTCGTGGTACATTTTATCGGCACCAGGATGAATAGAGTATCGGGACTTGTGGGCTTCATCCATGATAATCTGTCGCAGGTTGGTTCGTTTGGGAATCCAGATCTTGTCTAAGAAGTGGAATATCCCGTTTGATTTGCTCACGAGTTGGGCTCCATCGTGGTAGATTCTTTCTTTCTTCAAGGTGCGTTCGTTGAAACATGCATGCTGGGCATCGCGAATAAGAGCTTCGAGATTGTGCTGGGCCTGAACATTACGAGTGCTAAGCAAATAACTCCGTCTGCTAAGTGCGTCGGCAACAACATTTGCTTTGCCTGGATGATAACGAATCTCACAGTCGTAATCGTTGAGAAGTTCCACCCATCGGCGTTGACGCATATTTAGTTCCCTCTGATTAAAGATGTGTTGTAGGCTCTTATGATCGGTGAAGATCGTACACTTGGTACCATACAGGTAGTGTCGCCAAATCTTTAATGCAAAAACAACTGCGCCTAGCTCGAGATCGTGGGTTGTATAGTTCTTCTCGTGGATTTTGAGCTGACGAGATGCGTAAGCAATAACCTTGTCTCGTTGCATTAAGACACAACCGAGACCAAGGTTAGAAGCATCACAGTAGACAATGAAATTATCGTTTCCGTCGGGTAGCGTGAGAACAGGAGCATTGCAAAGCATGTACTTAAGGGTTCGAAAGGCAGACTCTTGTTTGGTTCCCCAGACAAAAGGCTCGTCCTTATGAGTAAGAGAAGTAAGGGGTACAGCAATCTTCGAGAATCCTTCGATGAACCGTCGATAATAGCCTGCTAGCCCGAGAAAGGAGCGGACTTCGGTCGGGTTTTTAGGCGTAACCCAGCTCTTAACAGCTTCAATCTTCGCAGGATCGACATGAATACCCTGACTATTTACGATGTGACCCAGAAATTGGACCTCCTCCAACCAAAACTCGCATTTGGAGAATTTGGCGTAGAGTTGGTTCCCCTGGAGTAACTCGAGAACCAAACGTAGATGTTGCGCGTGTTCGGCTCTCGTTTTGGAATAGATCAAGACATCGTCGATGAACACGATGACGAAACGGTCAAGATACGGTTTACATACTCGATTCATCAGATCCATGAAAACTGCTGGTGCATTAGTTAGGCCAAAAGGCATGACAACGAATTCATAATGGCCGTATCGAGTGCGAAACGCGGTTTTGGGTATATCTTCTTCTTGTATACGCAGCTGATGGTATCCGGAACGTAGATCGATCTTTGAGAAGCACGTAGCGCCTTGCAGTTGGTCAAACAAATCGTCTATTCGAGGCAAAGGATAGCGGTTCTTGATAGTCAACTTATTCAATTCCCGATAGTCGATGCACATCCGGAACGACCCGTCCTTCTTTTTGACGAAGAGAACTGGTGCGCCCCAAGGAGAGGTGCTCGGGCGAATAAAGCCTTTTTCAAGCAGTTCCTGGAGTTGGGTTGAGAGTTCACGCATTTCGGACGGCGCAAGTCGATAAGGAGCTCTGGCGATAGGATTTGCTCCAGGAATAAGGTCAATGCGGAAATCGATATCACGCTTCGGAGGTAGTCCGGGAAGATCCTCCGGAAAGACTCGAGGAAATTCTCGAACCACTGGAACGTCTTTTACTTTCTTCTTCTCTTTCTTTTCCTTCTCCGCTGCTACGACATGAGCCAAGAAAGCCCTGTATTCCTTACGGAGATACTTGCTGGCTTGTAGGCATGATATAAGCTTGAGACCCTTCGAAGTAGTATCACCATAAACGCACAATGAATCCCCGTTTGCGAGCGAAAAACGAATCATTTTATCGAAGCACACAACTTCGGCATGGTTTTCACGAAGAAAGTCCATGCCTATTATGACATCAAAGCTTCCTAATTGCATCGGAATGAGATCGATCGAGAAGATGTGATTGTTGAGCTCGAGAGTGCAATCACGAATAACAGAGTTTACAGCGACGGTTCTTCCGGTAGCGACTTCAACATCGAATGCAGAGGAGAGTCGGGAACGTTTACGACTAAGGAGTTTCTCAAACTCGAGTGACACAAAGCAATTATCGGCTCCAGTATCAAACAAACATGAAGCATAAATACCATTCACAAGGAACGTACCATTGACCACGTTGTTGTCGGCCTGGGCTTGACGCACATTGAGATTGAAGGTTCTGGCTCGTGCGACCTGTTGTTGCTGCTGCTGCTGTTGTTGTTGCTGCTGTGGCTGCTGCTGGGGTTCTTGTTTCACTACCCTGTTTGGGCACATGTTGGCGAAATGATTCGGGTCGCCACACGTGAAGCATGCTCTGGCTTTGACTGCGGGTGCCGGAGGAGCTTGTTGACCCTGTGGGGCAGCGAGTAGAGCTTGATTGGCAGGAGCTTGACGAATACGGCAGTTGGCAGTAAAGTGGCCGTAGACGTTGCAGTGGGCACAGAAGCAGCATTGAATAGCAGTCGGGTGATGATAGGTGCAAGCAGGGCAGAGTGGATGTGGTCCAGTATACGCACGCTTTGCAGGCGGTGCGTTGGCCACAGGCGCCGCTACTTGACGCTGTTGGGCAGGTACGGCTTGGATCGGTGCAGCAGTAATCGCACAGTTCTTGTTCTTTCTCTTGTTCTTGCGCTTGTTGCTTGACGACGTGGGTTCAACAGTTGGTGCAGCAGTGGTAGCTTGATGCAGATGCTTGGAGGTCTTATCCCACACCCCAGCCTTGACCCTTTTGTCATTGATCTCAGCGGCTAGCAGATAGGTTTCTTCGATCGTGGTAGTCTTAGCCGCTTGCATGAAATCAGCGACGCAGTCGGGTAGGGCTCGGATGTACTTCTTGATGGTCATCTCAGGGGTCTTGACTTGATCAGGACAGATGATGCTGAGCTGTTTGAAGCGAGCAGTAAGACCAGCATTGTCTCCATCCTTCTGATGTATGTGCCAGAATTCGTCTTCAAGCTTTTGACGTTCGTGAGGAGGGCAGAATTCCTCTAGCATGACTTCCTTGAGTTCATCCCACGACAATCCGTAAGCTGCATCATTCCCTCTCTTGTTCCTCTCGGCCGTCCACCAGTCCAAAGCACGGGACTGAAAGACGCCGGTAGCGTTCAGAGTTCGAAGGTCATCAGGGCAACCACTTTGTCGCAGAGTAACCTCGATAGAGTCAAACCAGTGGAATAGAGCAGTAGGACCTCCTTCGCCTGTGAATTCTTTCGGCCCACATGATTTGAACTGTTTGAAGCTGAAAGGTCTTGCGGCAGCTTTTGGACCTTCAGTTCTCGACTCCTCGGATGATTTGCTGGCGTTCTCATAGGCATCGCTCACAGCTTTTGCAACGCTTTTCGCAATGATAGAGGCGAGACGTCTGTCCCTCTTTTCCTGACGAGAGAGCGTATGACGAGACCCAGACGACATTGTCTGCAATAGACATCGCCACGGAACTCAACACATGTATTCGAATCTCACCTCACACGTCTACTATTACTAAAGCTCAGTAACACGTACCATTTAAACGTATATAATCACAAATTATCAGAATTGCACAAAATCACGTAGACATACCGAGCACGTAATCACAATATTCCTACACAGATAAGCACAAATAGCAAGAAAACACGTATACTTAGCCACTAAAAGAACTTATGAGCATACGAGGTATTCAAACTGTTCCTATTGTTGATTTGCTAGCGATGGGTCGTGTGGGTTCTGTGTCTTAGCAGAAGCGATAGTGTTGGGTCGAAACCAATAGTATCTCAAAACGTTAACAAATCACAGGAAATAAATTAAAATTTTTCATAAAGATCGATAAATCGAAGGTAGATTGTCTGCGGCTAATAGACTTTGACTAACCAAAGTAGCTCGACTATTCACAAGGATCCTGCACAACGACCTCTAGGACTATGCCCTTGCCTCGATTCTTGGGCATTGGCGCAATTCCCATTGGTTAGGTTGTGTCTTTAGACCATTGGAGTCCATCGAACTTTAGTGGAGTTTTGTATAAAAGCGGAACGAGTTGTCAAGGTTAAGGTTTCACCCCTATCTCGCAACTTCCGTCCTTGCTCTTGATAAAAGTTGAGGAGATTATTCATCAAAATATGGATTTCACTCCTGATTTGGTATAATTTCTCCTTGTTTGTAGCCAAAAACGCAAGCTGATCAGGCAATTTTAGTCGAGAGTTTGCGGTTTTCACACCTATTCTCGGCCTTATTGCCTGTTCATAACTTGAAAATTCGAGTGCAACGATAGTGGTAGCAACGAGTTTACGCATACGCGTGAGTTGGTCTGTTGGTTCTTAACTATAGACTAGGTCTCTAAGACTCCGACCCGGACTAGGTCGAGTCTTGCCTAATTCCCTATAGTTATGGCTCTGATACCAATCTGTCACACCCCAACCGATGGCGGAATCATCGGGGCGCGGCACTGAGCGAAACAGATTGTCCAGAAGTTTCCATAACAACTATCATTACCATTCAATTTAAGTTAACATGTCCCATACCATGTCTCAAATAGTAAAACAAGTTATTACAGACAAAAACTAAACAAATATTCTGTTCCGACAACTCAGATTTAAACATAACAATTTATTCGTTGGTTTCTAGGACTCATTCCTAGCTTGGATTTCATCACAGCCCGAGAAGTATATAAGCAACCTAAGCACCTGTCACATACGTTAAAATAAAGTCAATACATAAAATGTAAAGGTGAGCATACAAGTTTGATAATAGCATATAGAGTTCGAATTCGTTTACGCATAACCAGCACGTACACATAGTGAAATGAAGCACGTTAGTTATCGACATAGATCCATCGATACCAATGACTGCGGGTTGACTGCCCGAGGCAGTTCGCAATACACGATTACCACTGTAATCCGTGCAAGTAAGAGATCCTTAACAACCCCCGTGTGAACGGGTGCTGAGTCCAAACTATAGTACTATCGTTGCTAAGGCAGGTAGACAGCATTCCATGTGTAAACATAACAAACAAGCATTCATAGGCCACGTATAACATGCATTAATGGTTAAGCGTTAAAATAGCTTGAGTAGTGTGATAGTTGTAGTTTGAATAGTTGTAACGTATGTAACACCCAAAAGTGCTAAAGCAAAAAGGGTTCGAGTATACTCACAGCGATAGTGGATTGAAGGGAGCGCTTTACAGCGAGTACGATTAGCCTGAATAGATTCGATAACGTAACGATAAGTGACGCGTAAAACAGTACAAGTGAGAGTGGGCTTGAATGACTGACCGTGCGGATCAGTCATCCGTGAGTAAGGGTCATCCGTGCGCATGACCTATCCGTGCGGGTGGTGATACGTACGGATGGCAATGCGTGCGGATGGTGTTCCGTTTCGGATGAGCTGTTCGTGCGTACGAGCTGTTCGTGCGCACGAGCTGTTCGTGCGGACAAGTTGCTTGTGTGGGATGAATGTTCAAGTGGATTGTTTCTTCCTAAGATGTGTTTGTGTATGATGGCTTGTGCTTTGAAGTTTTCGTTGTAGCATTTTGAAAACACCAAAATGTTTCTACCTTTCAAGCCGGCCGCGCGGACGGCGGTCCGTGCGTGTGGTAGTCCGTGCGGACGGTCCGTGCGCGCGGGCAGAGACAATCCGTCCGGATAGTCTGTCCGTGCGTACGGCTTGGCCGTGCGGATGAAAATTGTTTGGTTTTCGTTTTAAGGCCTTAGTATCTCATGATCCGAAGAGTAATCCATTCAGAGGTCGTCCGTTTTGATTGCTCGTTCGTCGATACTCAAACCTTTGTTTGGAAAGTGAGTCCCAAGGGTAGTCCGTGCGGATCACCACTCGTGCGTATGACCTGTACGCGCGTATGGCTCGTACGTGCGTACGGCTCGTCCGTGCGGACAGCTAGTCCGCGCGGATAGCTTGTCCGTGCGGACAACGAGTCCGGTTGTTCCGTTCGTCTACACTTGGTTTCTGTTGTCGCTTGTCGAGACGTTCGGATTACGCGGCAACCACTTGGAGTTGTGTTCCCTCCCGCGGGACTAGACCGGCCAGGAACCACCCTAACTCAGCCTGTCGGCGACTCGGAACAGTTCTCCCGGTTAACCCCGAAATCCGTTGTCTACGGGTAGAATTCCGGATCTGGAACTAGGGCATTACTATTGATGAGTAAAACACGAGGACTGATCGGATTTGTACCGGTTTCAAGGGTAAAAGTGGGAAAGAACTTTGGTCTATGTCTTTCAACTCTTTTATCCTTAGAAAAGTTTAGATCTAGGTGGAATTATTGTAAAACTTGTAGAAATCGTTTGGATCTGGGGCATTCTTGGTGGAATGAGGCCAAGCATGAAGTTCTTATGAACTTGATGATGACGTCACCCGTGAATACCTCAAATCCGGATGATTTCATGGATAAAATCGAAGATTCGAAAGATAGAAGTGTGTAGAATTGTGTAGTGCTTAAAGATGTACAAGAATTAGTGCAAGATCTTACCTGGATTGGAAGAAATCTGAGAAAAGGTGAAGAATGCGGATGGTTCGGACGTCACTTGCCAAAAGTGGAAAAAGTGGAGAGTGACCCGTGTATTTATAGGATGCCAAAAGAGGAAAGCATGGGCCGTGCGCATGGCATGCACCCGGGTAGGCTACCCGCGCGGACTGGCCATCCGTGCGGACTGGCAATCCGTGCGGATTGGCCATCCGTGCGGATGCCGCCTCCCTTGTTGGATTTGGCGCGATGTTGATTCGGTTCTGATTGCGAGCGGTTCGATAGGGTTTCCTAATCTAAATTACTTTCAGTCCCAACTACTTCTTATAGGGTTCGGCTCGGAATTCGGGTCCGGGTTCGTTTAGATTCGAGTTAGACTTCGAGTTCGATTGAGTTCGCTTGATTATCCCAACATAATGACATAAAGTAAACATGCACAAGTAACACGTAAGGCACACACACACACGTATAATGACAAGTAAAATACATAGCTCGAGTTACGATTTGATGTCGATTCGATTAGCATAGCTTGATTAACTTTATCGCATTGTTACTTCCTATCGTTCACGGTCGTAGGTCGATCGAAATACGGCTAGAATGGTTCGATTATTGCAATGTACGACATTTACTCCACATAATCTAAATATCATACAAACAATTCTACCAGTCACGTCGCGCGAAACCGGTCGTTGACTTTGACCTTGACTTTGACTTTCACTCGTGAAAACACGGGGTGTTACACAAAGATTGTTGGAAGCTTTTCCAAAAATGTGACGTGTATCTAGTATCTCTGTCAGAGATAATAGACACAGGTATGCCATGTAAAGCTACAATCTTATCCACGTACAACTGGGCTAACATGTCGGAGCTGTAAGTCTCCTTAATGGGTAGGAAATGTGCTGACTTAGTCAGTCTATCAACTATCACCCATATTGTGTCATTTCCTTTCCTTGTCTTGGGTAACTTGGTGATAAAATCCATAGTTACCATTTCCCACTTCCACATAGGAAGTTCAGGCTGTTGTAGCAAACCTGACGGCTTTTGATGTTCTGCTTTGACTTGCGTACATGTCAAGCATTTAGCTACATAGGTAGCTACAGACTTCTTCAAGCCTATCAACCAATAGTTTGCCCTTAGATCCTGGCACATCTTATCAGCTCCAGGATGAACGGAATATTTAGAGCTATGGGCTTCCTGGAGGATAACATCTCGGAGTCCTCCATAAGTTGGAACCCATATTCGTCCATTCAATCTCAGAATTCCGTCCTTACTAAGAGATAACTGCTCCTCAGTTACCCCTAGCTTTTCATTAGGGTAGTTAGCTTCCAACACAGCTTCCTTCTGTGCAGCTAACAACCTTTCATTCAAGCTATTCTTTATTTCAATGCTCTTGGCATTGATTCGGATGGGTTTCACCCTTTCCTTTCGACTCAAGGCATCGGCGACTACGTTCGCCTTGCCGGGATGGTATCTTATTTCACAGTCGTAATCATTAAGAGTTTCCATCCAACGGCGTTGCCTCATGTTCAAGTCCTTCTGATTAAACAGATGTTGAAGGCTCTTGTGATCAGAATAGATCACACATTTGATTCCATATAAGTAGTGCCTCCAAAGTTTTAGTGCGAATACAACGGCACCCAACTCCAAATCATGGGTGGTGTAATTCTTTTCGTGCACCTTTAACTGGCGTGAAGCATAGGCAATGACTTTGCCTTTCTGCATAAGCACACACCCCATCCCGGTGTGTGATGCATCACAATAAACTACAAATTCCTCAATTCCATCCGGCAATGTCAGTACTGGAGCATTGCTCAACTTTTGTTTCAGAATATCGAAGGATTCCTGCTGCTTAGGACCCCAGTCAAACTTAATCTTCTTACGTGTCAGCGAAGTCAGGGGTGCAGCAATCCTTGAGAAGTTTTCAATGAATCGCCTATAATATCCTGCCAAACCTAGGAAGCTACGAATTTCTGTAGGCGTCTTTGGCTCGTGCCAATTCATGACAGCTTCAACTTTAGCGGGATCTACTTGGATACCACGCTCACTAACAACATGTCCAAGAAATTGGACTGCTCGAAGCAAGAATTCACACTTCGAGAACTTGGCATAGAGCTTTTCTTTATGAAGTAGTTCCAAAATGCAGTGAAGATGCTTCTCGTGGTCAGCTTGGTTCTTCGAGTAGATGAGGATATCATCGATGAAAACGATGACAAATTTATCCATGTAAGGCTTACAGACACGATTCATGAGATCCATGAATGCGGCCGGTGCATTAGTGAGCCCAAAAGGCATCACTAGGAACTCGTAATGACCATAACGAGTCCTAAATGCAGTCTTGTGTACGTCTTCATCTCTAACCTTCAGTTGGTGATAGCCTGACCTCAAGTCAATCTTAGAGAAGAAACTTGCCCCTTGAAGTTGATCGAACAGATCGTCGATTCTGGGCAAAGGATACCTATTCTTGATGGTGACCTTATTAAGCTCACGGTAGTCGATGCACAGACGCATCGATCCATCCTTCTTCTTGACAAATAAAACTGGTGCTCCCCAAGGAGACGAACTAGGTTTGATGAAACCTTTGGCTAGCAAATCATCTAGCTGCGTTCTCAATTCCTTCATTTCTGTTGGTGCCAATCAGTAAGGCGCCCTTGCTACCGGTGCTGATCCAGGAATAATGTCAATTCTGAATTCTACTTGTCTATCTGGTGGCAAACCAGGTAGTTCTTCAGGAAAAACCTCAGGGTATTCAGAAACGACGGGAATATCCCCAATCTTGGGTTTCGGTTCATCAATAATCACTTGTGCCATGTAGATGACACAACCTTTCTTTAAACACTTTGAGTCCTTGAGCATAGACATTAGCTCAGGCAGCCCATACTGGGTATCTCCCTGGATAGTAAGTGATTCACCAGACGAAGTCTTGATCACCACTTGCTTCTTGTTACAGACAATTTGGGCCTGGTTATGAGACAACCAGTCCATACCCAATACTATGTCAAAACCGGCTAACTTAAAGGGAAGTAGGGACAAAGGAAAAGAGTGGTTCCTAATGGATATGAAACATCCATCTAAGATGGTTGAGGCGGTTTCTAAAGTGCCATCTGCTAGTTCCACCTCATACTTCACACCTAAGGTCTTAACAGGTAGTTTCAACAATTCACAAAACTTATTATCTACGAACGACTTATCAGCGCCTGAATCAAATAACACTCTCGCATATACATCATTTACGAGGAAAGTACCTGTTATCACATTGTCATTCTGGACGGCTTCCTTAGCATCCATCCTGAAGACCCTAGCATTGGTCTTCTTGGCCTCTTCAGGCTTCTTGGCGTATTTTGGGCAATTGGTCTTGATGTGCCCCTTTTCATTGCAACCGTAGCAGGTCGCATCCTTCATATTTTTGCAATCCAAGGTTTTGTGTTCCTTGGACTTGCATAACCCACATGCAAAAGTTTTCGATTGTGAATGCGAATTCGATTCATACCTGCACTTCCCAAAGTGCTGTCTCTTGCAGATTTTACATCTGGGTTTTTCACCCGACTGCTGACCATCCTTCCTAAATCCTGACCCCTTCTTGTGGTCATTGTTTCCCTTATGCTTCTTGTCTGAACGTCGTGAGTTGTCATCCTCACGCTTCCTCTTTTCGGTATCGGTGTTCCTCTGCGATTTCTGCCTAACCGCATCTAAGGTAAGGGACAATGATATGTTCGCAGCAGACCGAAAAGTAGCTGGTCGGGAGGCCTTTACACTTGCCTTGATCTCCGGGGCCAAACCCCCGATGAAACGAGCTATACGTTTGGGTTCCGGGGTTACTAAATATGGAACCAATCTTGACAAAGTGTTGAAACTGGTAAGGTAGGCCTGACAGTCTAGGTTTCTCATGACCAGCGACAAGAAGTCAGCTTCAATTTTCTCAACCTCATGCTGAGGGCAGTAGTTTTCCTTGATCAGTGTCATGAACTGTTCCCAGGTCATATTGTATAACGGGATTTTCCCCGTAGCTTGGATCAAAGATCTCCACCATGCCAATGCTTCTCCCTTGAAAGACTGAGACACGAATTTCACAATATCCCTATTATCGTAACCACTGATATCCACTACCGTATCCATCTCGTCCAACCAAGTCATGCAATCTACTGCTCCTTTTTCCCCTGTGAAATCCCTGGGTTTGCACGAAACGAAGTACTTATAGGAGCAACCCTTATTACGGGGTTCTTGATTTAATACGACTCTTTGGGATGGAACACTCCTTTGGTTTGACGAGTGGTGAGAATTACTGTTGTGGGCAGTGTGGGTCCTGGAGGGTGTTCTAGAGTGTGGTGCAGATTGGGTCCTTGTATGGGTACCACTGGATTCATGGAGCTGTCTATCCATAGCTCGATTAACGGCATTATCTATCATTGCCTGTAATTCTGCACCCGCTACATTTACTCGGGCATTATCATGCTCTCTCCTTGGGTGACAGTTGACCTCGTTCGAGTCTGCCATGTAGCTTGAACTGTTACATATTGACAATAATTTATTGGTGAGTTTATTATAAAATTGTCTTTTATGGCAATTTATTAACCGTGGTAAACGTAGACCATATATGGTTAATTTATTACTCACATTTATTTAGGATTTCTATTATAATTTATCCTAATTATAAAACAATAACAGTTTTTATTTGTAGCACAAAAGGCCTAGTCACAAGGACAATTTAAATCATAAGCTATGATTTCAAAGAATCAAGGCTTTTAAGGTTTGAACATAGTTCATTACCTTTTTCGGACAGGGAGTCATAGCCACCACTGTCTTTTGGCTCATATAGAAATGAGCATGGCCCGTAGGCATTTTATTACCAGTGTATGGTCCAAATAGAATCATCTTAATTGATGATTTAAACCCATGATTCAGAGATCATTAAGTTGGGTTAGGAATCTTTTGAAGAATCCATACTGAAGAATGACGTGTGTGATTTTTGACGGATCACATCTGCCAAGAGCGTTAACATGTTTTCAGATGTTAACTGGGATTGGAATCTTTTATACAGGTCTTACCATCTTGGCCAAGTCTTATTATGACATGTAGGCTAGGTTTTACCTCTAAGATTCTTTATTTAATATTTAATAGGCAGATCATTTTAAAAGGAATGATTTTATTTCTTTTATTTCATGTAGAATATATAAATGAATAGATGACAGAAATAAATTTTTCAAACTTAACATTCCATTAAAATTTAAAAGTAGTACACTTTGCCCTAAACGGGACTTTTCACATAAACACTTGCCCACGCAGGAGCTATACAGATAATACAAGTCCTCGCAGGGACTGTTTACAAAAATAATGTCCACGCAGGGACTAACAGAGACAAGTCCACGTAGGGACTAAGTACAAAGATAGATGTCCACGCAGGGACTACATACACACATAAATAAATGTCCACGTAGGGACTTGATTTAAACAAGGAAATACAATAATACATATTGGGATTTAATGATCCCGTTTCTTCTTTCCCTTCAGCAAACTTTCCAAACCACTCATGAATCCCTGATTCTTCCTACGCTCTCTCTGGAGGTCTCGCTCAACCCTGTCCAGCCTATGACGGAGATCCTCCTGCTCTGGCGGGGAAAACCGTGGTGGCTGATGCTGAAGTGGTGGCTGAGCAGGTAGTTGATACCCACGAGCTGGGTGTCCCATTCCCCAAGGGGTTCCATATAGTCCCTCAGGGTTTTGGGCATAGTAGTTTGATGCCACTTGGTAAGGATCCTCTGCATAGTTATAGGTAGAGTATGCTGGCGGTCCGAATGGATTGTAAGCTGCCGGAGCAGTATAAGCAGGGATAGGGTTGCCAAAACCTGGTGATGGCGGTGCAATAGGTGCCGAATTCACCTCTGAAACTGGAACTGAAGGTCCACCCACTTGTGGTTCTTCATATAGAGGCGGGTAGTGGCTGCCACTAGAGTGTTGAGGGTTACTGAAATGAAACTCCCCTCCTCGTGCTGACATCCGTGCGCCAGTCCTCCTACGTCTTGGTGGTTCTGGAGGCACTAGATGAACTGGCGGCGGTGGTGGCGGTGGCGTGACTGCCACAAAACGTGGATCCCTAGAGGGATCTTGCTGCTGCTGCTGCTGCTGGTGAGGCGATGAATGGTGAGATGGTGTAAAGTACCACTCACACCGGTCGAACCGTGCCTGGTGACTATCCAGACCCTGGTATGGTGATCCGGGGAAAGATGAACCATCTGAGATCTCAAAAGGATGGTTTGGGGTTCCGGTTGCAGCCTCGACGGGATCTGTGTCCTCGTCCATATCCATCGCTTGATCACCAGAAAAGTGATCCTCCGGTCCTAGTGGTTAAAGCCCACTTGTTCTGGTAGGTAGTCTGCCGGGTTAAACCGGCCCTGAAAAACAGGAGTAGGGTCACCGAAGGAATTGTGCGATAATGATCGCTGTAAAGGTATGTATGAAGGTTGCGGGTTGTTGGGCTCATTCTCGGACTGAGGCCCAAAGGAATGGTGATATGGAGGCGTCGAGCTATACGACGTAGATTGCCTGGCAGGCTCCTCATAAGTCCTCCAAGGTTCTCGCGGATCTACACTCCTTGTAGAAGAAGGAGTTCGCCGGTGCGAAGGTCCGGCCTCATGGTCGCTAGGAGCGCTGATCGGCTCTTTTCCTCGTCCTCCTCGCCTGAATCTTGGCGGCATTGTTAACCTGTCAATATAAACAAAGGTAACAACAAGGAAAAATAAAGGACAAAGTTAAAATTAAAATAAAAACATTTTGGATTATTCCTAAGTTCTTTGTCTAGACTCGAAGATTTAGGATTGTGCAATTGCGTCATTGAGATTAAACACAAAAATGCTAGTGTTTAATTCACTCAATGTTGGCTCTGATACCAACCTGTCACACCCCGATTTCCACGTGTCACCGGTGGGCCCGGTAGGGGAGTATCGTGACGTGGTTGGTAACACAATAGTCAAACAACACAATATTTAAATGCACAGCGGAAGCAAAGTATAGATTCATTTCAACCAAACAGTATTGTAATATTAAGTATCACAAGTAGTTGAATATAAATCCACAGGTAGATCAAAATAAAAGGAAACAATGTTCAACAGTCTACGACATCCAAGCTTGCGAGACTTATTGTGGATGCTAGGAGAAAAGCCAGCCTATTACGCGTAGTACCTGCACTTAACCTTTTTGAGAAAATACGTCAATTTACACTGGTAAATACAATCAACCGACTCATTTTGAAAAGAGTTTAAGAAAATGAATTTAAGGCACAAGGCACAAATAATATTTTATACCTTGGGATAATTATTTGAATATAATACTTGTAAAGGATTTACATGTTTCTTATGCGTTCAGTAGCCCGGGTCGAGCCGGGTTAAAGATCAATGGACACACCACATTAATTATATGAAACACCGACGGGCGTACGCCTACGCCCCGTGCTTAGGTCGTGGCCATTTCGTAAAATGATGCCAGGGATATCCGGGACACGGTCATTAACCCCCCAAAGGCTTTAAGCAAACAAAACAATTTAAACGAGACATCTCAATACTTTAACCATCATACAATTAAAGATTCAATGCCCGACCAAGCGGTATTTTATATACCGTACCCCAAGCCCGTATAGGGAAAATAAGTTAAAAGTATTTACTTGAGCAAGTATAAATCAAAATCAGCGAGTGCAAGTATCTTTTACTGGTCCTCCTAATCTGGAACGAAGGTTTATAATAACCTATTAGAATCCTAACGGGTCTTTAGTTAAGCTTAAGCTTAGACCGATTAGTTTTAAAGATACGGTTCGTACGCACGATTAAGCGAAGACCGGATAGAATGTGATTTAGACCCGAAAAGTTTGAAGACTTGCTTAATATGGGTATATTATACACATTCTGGATTTTGAGATAAAACCGATAAGGTTTGACCCGTTTCGGCTAATTTATGTAAACTAGTTACATAAACCGAACCGAACGCGTATGAAGCGTAACGGGTAACCATAAGAGTCCTAAACAGGTTTCCTAAGTTAACATGCCTTAAATATGTTGTGATATCAGTAGGATACCTTCCATTATGCCCAAAACGAGTTTAATCTCATATTAAGCCCCGCAGGGGTATTTTGGTCATTTTAAAGATTATAAAAGGGATTAATTAAGCTTCTGTGATCCGGGTCTGATTTTATCAGTAAAACAACTTAACTTAATAGGTTATATCCGTTGGTGTTAAGTCTTAGGTGGCAAAATGGTTTTAAACCCTTACTATGCGTTTAATACGCGTATAACGCCGTTTTAAGCGACGTGCGGGTTAAAATAGGATTCTGAGTTTTCTAATTAGTTAAATAGGTTCAAAACACTTCATTTATTATTTAAAATCAGTAGCATTTGGATTGGCATTAAAAGGATTTGTAAAACTCATTTTATGGCTTAAAAGGGCATATTCGGTATTTACCGAATTAAGGCGATAATCCTAGCTTATGATCAGTTTAAAAATAATTAAAAATCTTCAAAAATCCCAAAATATCATATTACATCAGTGGGTAAAAGGTTTGGTGTCAAAATTTGGGTTTAGATAGGCTTTACGCTAATGACGCCGTTTAATTACTAAGAAACATTCTAATTACGTCATTAAGCATAACTCCTAATCTAGACCTCCAACTGATGTGAAAATTTAGGGACATGTTTTATAATCAGTAACAAAGATTATTGTACTTTCACATTTCCAAAATTCTCGTTGTATGGTCATAAGGGCATTATGGTCAATATTTAAGCACTTAACGGAAACGTCGGACAATTAAGGATTTAAGTGGTATAAACGCAGAGGGTTATACACACATGTAACTAGGTCCTAATGGAACTTTAAGGCATGTCTAAACCTATCAAAACCGGGTCAGAACCGAAGTCAAAGCAGAAAGTCAAACTATGGGCCCTTCGGTTCCGAATCGATCTTAAACAGAAAGTTGTCGAATCAAACAAGCTTAGACAAGTTCTTATACTTATCATCAGGTTATATGAATGATAAAATAGATTACACACCTTTTACATCGTTAATTATGCGTTAAATCAAAGTTTACAATTCTGTTGACTTTTTCTAATCCTCTTTGACTCGACAAACGACCTAGTTAGGAAAGGAATTAGTGAGTGCCCTTTTTAGGGTTAAAGCCCACATAATTACCAACTTATAACAACCTTAAGTTTGCCTAATCACTGGACCATTAGTGATTAATTAATAAGTCAACCGTTAATTACGACGGTTTGACTTTAAGGCTATAAACTAATAAAAACTTAATTAAAGAAGGTTTAGCATACTTACAAGTGTCTAATGAATGATTAGAAAGACTTAGAAAAAGATCTTGAGTTCCAGAAGTCTTCAAGAAATGCAGATGGGATGAATGATCAATGTTTGACAAAATGTGGGTCTTATATAGTGTCTTTAATCTCTTAGATAGTTGACATGTAAGTCTATAAATGTTCATGGATGGTTGCAAGTGCCCTCTAGTGTCTAAATACCATTATAGGAAGCCCATGGTATTGATAAATGGCATTTGAAGTCGGTTACAAGGCTGGACAGCCACCTGTGCAACATTTCTGATCAGACAAGGCAGTCGCGTAGCGCGACTGCATAGGGTGTAGTGCTCGCGCTACGCGAGCATATAGTGACCTGCCAAACAAGTTTCCATTAATTGCATTTCAGTCCCCGGTCCTCCTAAAGGTCGTTTTCACTTCAATTCTTGCATTCTAAACCTTTACTATTGACATATAGGGGCTTTAAGGCTTATACCCACTTTGTAAAGTCCCCGGGCCACTTTGTGTTTACCCGAAAAGTCATAATTTCCATGTTGACGCTTCTAACCCCTCGCACACGAATTTTATCATAACTTTCTCATACGATAACGAAACTTGGTGAAATTTTTATCACACATTCTAGTGAGCATAATTAATCGTTACAAAGCTTCGGGTTTGCTAAAAGGTCACTCAGAGGTATATCTTAAACATGTTGACACATTTAACCCCTGTAGTTTGTAATCTCTCACTTTCTTTCACAATTAGCTACGTATGATCCATGATTTATTCGTTTAAGGTTATAAACATCATGTAGGATTATTGTAAAGTATATTTATTCATTGTTGACATTTTGACCCCTTATATTTACATAGTTTCATTGTTTGTCAACTTTAGTCCCCCGAAAGTATTCTTTCACACGTTCAAAGGTTATGACACGTGTCAACACATTATAGGACGTAAATTTTCGAGGTGTTACACAATCACTGCTAAATTTCATAGTAAAACATTTAATGTTTGGTAAAACATTACCAAAAAGACTTACAAAAAAAGGATAAACTCACATTGCTGTCTTAGGCTTTTCGTAAGGGTTTCCTGGATATAATCTATAATTTATACAAATGTACATTGGTTAGTATCATAACCCTTTGAAAATATTAATAATACCCTCCCCGAGACGGCATTCCAACAACTACGTAGGGCAGAACCACGACAGTTGTTACGGAACCCTAAATCAATCGGGCAGCGTAACTATTATGAAACTGAGGTTATAATACTTACAACGGAGCAGAACCTCGCTAATTAGGGGTATAATACCCAAATATTATAACTCTTCTACTGAATTTGAGATTTGAGATTGAAATGTGAGCGACGGAAATTGTAATCTGATGCTATCTATTTATATGGTCTGATTCTGGTTTCCAGGCGGCCCGCGTCAAACACACGGTCAACACATAGCTTATCCGGATCATCACTAGGCTTGACACGATGACGACACGTGTCAGCTAAGGATGTATCCACGTTTGATGAGCTCTCGCGGCCCGCGTCGACTAACCAAGACTCTTACGCGGCCCGCTTTAACTTTTAGTTTCACCGGAATCAAGTTTAAACCTTGATACCGCCCGCGTGAGCTTGGGGTGAGGTATTACGCGGCCCGCCTCAGCCCTATATTTCTTGTTTTTGATTTATTTTATAATTATAACATAACTAGGGCTCGGTTTTCACATACGGGGTGTAATATAAAACATATTGAGACATTTTATAATATATTAGAGGGTCGGAAATATTATGAGAGCGTTGGTTTTACCGAGGGTTGTTACATTCTCCCCACCTTATTTTAGAACTCGTCCTCGAGATCTACTGGAATAAATGCGGATATTTCCTTTGCATTTCTGACTCAAGTTCCCATGTGTACTCTGGTCCTCTTTTGGAGTCCCACTTTACTTTAACTAGAATTAGTCTTTTGTGTTTAAGATTCTTGACTTTCCTGTCTTCAATCTGTAGAGGTTTTTCTACAAACTTGAGTTGTTCATTTATCTCTATATCCTTAAGAGGTACTATCAATGATTCATCAGCTAAACACTTTTTGAGATTTGATACATGAAACACATCATGTATTCCTGCCATTTCCTCTGGCAGTTGTAGCTGATAGGCTACAGGTCCTATTCTTCTAATAATCTTAAAAGGTCCAACATACCTGGGACTTAGCTTTCCCCGTTTGATGAATCTTACTATTCCTTTCCAAGGAGAGACTTTTAACAATACTTTATCTCCTACTTGAAATTCCAATGGCTTGCGTCGGTTATTAGCATAACTCTTTTGTCGATCACGTGCTGCTTTTAGTCGTTCCTTGACTTGAATAATCTTGTCAGTTGTTTCTTGTACTATCTCAGGTCCAGATAGTTGCTTTTCCCCAATTTCTGCCCAACAGACTGGGGTTTGACACTTTCGTCTATAAAGTGATTCGAATGGTGCAGCATTAATACTTGTGTGATAGCTATTATTATAAGAAAATTCTATTAAAGGTAAGTGATTGTCCCAATTACCTCCAAAGTCAATTACACAAGCTCTAAGCATGTCTTCCATTGTTTTAATTGTCCTTTCGCTTTGTCCATCTGTTTGTGGATGATAAGCCGTACTTAGTTTTAACTTGGTTCCCACTGCCTTTTGGAAACTTGACCAAAAATGAGATGTAAATCGAGTAAATCTCCACAATTCCGCGATTTGTTAACGTTTTGAGGTAGAAATGCAGCGCGAGTCGTGAGTGTCGATCGAAGTGAAAGAAAAAATCGAGTAAATCTCCAAAAATTTAAGCACATAAACAGGTAAACACACATATAAGCACATAAAATCGACGAATCATCAGAGTCGGCAGTTGCGGGCTCAGAATCAAAGCACATGAAAATCTAGAAATAGATCGTCTACGGCTATTAGACATTGACTAACCAAAGTGGTTCGACTATTCACAAGGACTTGTTGTGCACACTTGACCTTCAGGACTATGCCTTTGCCTCGATTCTTGGGCGTTTGGCACACCTCCCGTTAGCCATGTTGCGACTTTAGGTCGTTGGAGTCCGTCGAGACTTTGGCGAAAGTTTGTAAAATGAGCGGAACAAGTCGTCAAGGTTAGAGTTTCACCCCTAGCTTAACAACTTAGCCCCTGTTTTGATAAAATAGAGGAGATTATTCATCAAAATACGGATTTCACTCCTGATTTGTCATAATTCTCCTCGTTTGTAGATAAAATGCGAGTCGATTAAGCAACTTTAGTCGAGAGTTTGCGGTTTTCACACCTAATCTCGACTTAACTGCTCATTCATGGTTGAAAATTCGAGTGCAGTGATAGTGTAGCATAAGCGAGAATAGCGAGGAATAGTAAACTCATAACATAAATGAACATGCACAAGTAACACATAAGGCTCACACACATGTACAACAATATTCCAAATGCATAATTCGAGTTGCGATTTGATGTCGATTCGATTAGCATAGTTTGATTGTCGTTTAGTTAGCTTTATCGCATTGTTACTTCCTATAGTTCACAGTCGTAAGTTGAGTAGATTGCGAGTAGCATACGTCGATTATTGTAATTATTGACACTTACTCCACATAATACAACTAAAATAAACATACAAAAGAAATCTACTACAAGTCAGGTCGCGCGAAATCGGTCGTTGACTTTGACCTTGACCTTGACTTTGACTTCTCGAAAACACGGGGTGTTACAACATGTTTAAATTTTATATATTTACGCAGGGATCATATCAATTTACTCACGACGATATTTGCGAAAACCAACATTGTTTGATATCCAACGCGTATACGAGGTTCACGGTGAAAAACATGATTTTCCTAGAATGCTCGGTAGCATCGATTGTATGCATGTTTGATGGGCTATGTGTCCTACGGCTTGGCGAGGCCAGTTCCATCGAGGTGATCACAACTGCTCGACAATTATACTTGAAGCGGTGGCCTCACATGATCTTTGGATTTGTTATGCAGCTCAAAACTCATGTTGGCATTTTATCGAATACTTGGTGGGCACTACTTATAATTCTCATCCAAGATGTCTAAATTTCATATCATAAGACTAGTATCTACAATTCAACCTAAAGAGGCTAAGGTGTTATCATCATGATAAAAGTAAAACCCACTTCAACATTGATGCGGTTTTCAATCTAGAACAACCTCATATGTAATTTATACACATATATCATTCATATCATGGTTCCAAACTATTTTCACACATCCAATTTCATAACTTAACTAAAAGTAAATAACTGAACATATTATAGCTGACATTATTATTAAAAAAAAGACATAGGATTAAGGTGACATTTTCTGTTTGAAAATGAACCACTGCATTTCAATTTGCTTATGAAAATGAACCACTACATTTCAATTTGCTTATCGGTAAACAAATCAACCCAAATGGACCTTTTTTAATAAAAAAATAAATTGAAATCGTCACACACGATAACGACCATTTGTAACTCTTTAATCTGAGCATAAGATGCCATTTTGAAGACCTTGGCGTTTTCTTTCTAGGTTGGATAAACAAAACCTTATTAATAATCATTTTACTATTTAATTAAAAGTTAATCTACTCTTTTTTATAAGGCGGGAGGGGTGGTGACCACTCATCACTCACAACATCCAATCAAGTTCCGCCATGTCATCAACCATTATTCCATCACTCACAACCTTTTTAGTGGAAATGGCCATCACTCACCACCACACCCAACAATTTTCCTACAACCAACAATTTCCCTCACCACCCAATACCCCATCACTCGTGAAAAGTTCCACGCGTTATTAAAGTCAGTGGTGGTGGTGTATAACTCGTGAAAAAAGCCCATCACGGTGGAAAACAACTCCACCCCGCCTCCCCTAAGTTACCCCATGTGCTATAGCCTCATAACACAAATGTAAATAACGTGTTTGTCTACTATTACATCAGTTTGATTATATTGTTTAACGGGATAGAATCTTAACTGTGACTGGCAAGATAAAAAAAGTAAATCATAATTGAAAGAGAAGATAGCAGGAAAAGTATAGATCCAACACTTAAAGATTAATGAACATACGCTTGATTGAGCTTTCTTTCGAGAGTGTAAATAATAACTAGAAAAGTACCAGCCACGTTGCGGCCAGGTACACAGTATTTTTTACTTCTTTTTCCCTACATTCACATCTACAAATCACATATACAAAAATGGTGGCCCTAAATTTGACATATGAGCATTTAATAGGTTAGAGCGATAAATGTTCTGAATGAGAAACTTACAGCATATCCTGCAGTTGTTGACGGTGTTGTGGGTCTTGAAGCATCCTTGTTTGCAAGAAGTGTTGATCTTCAAAACAAAGGATAAAAATATTTGTACTTGTGTCTCAGACTAATTACAACAATGAATCAAAACTTAGAAGTTGACACAAACATACTGATACAAAGACCCATCAAAATAGTTCATGAGTCTTCTTATAACGACGTATCCTAATGTTAGATATTTTAGTGTAATCGGGGATTGACTTGGTGATCAAGGCGAATAATAATACACATCAAGCAAGTTAGGAGGTGCGGGAGTGCACGCTTGTTTGAGTTATTATAATTCGAAGTGTACGGGCAGAGCCCGTACCCTACGGGGGTTCCAAGGGGGCTGCGCCCCCTTGGCGGGGGTCCGGGGGCAGCGCCCCTGGGAGCAGGGTCCAAGGGGCGGCAGCCCCTGGCGGGGTCCAAGGGGCGGCAACCCCTGGCTGGGGTCGAGCTGATAAATTTTATTTTCATTAAATTGCCTTAATGAAACTGTATCAGAAAATTTTATTTTCTGGAATTTTACCATTTTCGAAATGATAAAAAACGACAGTTTTTTGGCAATTTTTGTCTGAAAACTGCCTAATGGCAGTTACTACCCCAAAACACTTTTCGTAGACAGTTTTGATCATATTGTTCTTCCTAGTTCGAAAATTCATACATAAAAAACATACACTGGTTCGATTTCTCAAAATCAGAGTTGTATCCGATTGAATTATTCGGGTGAACCACCGAAATAATTTGATCTGAGAGTGATTACACGCCTCTCTGATCATCCGGTAAACTGAAATTCCCCAACAAAGATCAAATTAATTTCTGTGAAGATGACAAGCGGATCGATGAAGGATATGACAATCAAGGAAAACAAACTGGAGAAGTTCGAAGGGGTGGACTTCCGAAGATGGCAGAAGAAGATGCACTTTCTTCTGACTTCGTTGAAGGTTGTGTACGTGTTGACTACTCCAATCCCGGAGATACAGGAGGAGGGAAATCTGGAGCAAATCAGGAAGAGGTCAAAGTGGGAGAACGACAATTACATATGTCTTGGCCACATCCTGAACGGTATGTCTGATCCCTTATTTGATGTTTATCAAAATGTTGAAACTGCAAAGTTACTGTGGGACACGTTGGAAGCCAAATACATGGCAGAAGATTCTTCTAGTAAGAAGTTTCTTGTCAGTAATTTCAATAATTACAAAATGGTTGATGAACGGCCTGTGATGGAACAATATCATGAATTGTTATGAATTCTGGGGCAGTTTGCCCAACATGATATGAAGATGGATGAATCCATCTCTGTTTCGAGTATCATTGACAAGTTACCTCCTTCCTGGAGAGATGTTAAACATAATCTGAAACATCAGAAAGGAGAGTTAACTTTGGTTGAACTTGGAAGCCACTTCAGAATTGAAGAAGGCTTGAGAGCACAGGAAAATGTGTTGGTCAATGATGATAAGAAACGGGCTGGTTCAAGTTCTGTGAACATGGTTGAAACTGGTGAATCATCCAAAGGAAACAGTAAGTTCAAAGGGAAACGAAAGTTTCAAGGAAACACCAATTCGGGTTCAAACAAAAAGCCGAATTACCCTTGCTGGAAATGTGGTAAGGTTGGTCACTTTAAGAGGGACTGTAAAATGATGAAGAATAACAAGAAGTCCGGTTCAAAGAACAAGAATGAGGATGGTTCTAGCGGGTCCAAGGACCCAGGCAAGCAAGGTCAGAATTTAGTACAATTTGATAATTCGGTTCAGAATTATGTGTCACTAATTTCTGAGGCATTTTATGTGCAGGATGATGACATTGCTTGGTGGGTTGATTCGGGTGCAACGAGTCATGTATGCAAGGATCTTCGTTGGTTTAAAGACTTTCAACCAATCGAAGATGGATCTATCATCAAGATGGGGAACGTTGCAACTGAACCAATCAAGGGAATAGGAACTGTGAATCTTGTTTTTACTTCTGGAAAATGTTTACTTTTGAACAATGTTTTGTATGTGCCCGGAATTCGAAAGAATCTGTTAAGTGGCATTGTGTTGAATAATTGTGGGTACAAACAAGTATTGGAAAGTGACAAGTATATCTTGTCAAGACATGGTACCTTTGTTGGTTTTGGTTATCTATGTAATGGTATGTTTATGTTGAATGTTGATGTCTCGTTTATGAATGAATCTGTTTGTGTTGCTTCAACTAGTAATGTTAATGATGTACCTTCAACTAGTAATGCAAATTGCATAGCTTCAACTAGTAGTAGAAACAACTTGACTGAATCAGAATTATGGCATGCTAGACTAGGACATGTACATTATAAAAGAGTTAAAGAAATGTCTAAAATGAGCTTAATTCCGCCTATTAACATAAACAATGATAAATGCCATGTTTGCAAGTTGAATAAGATAACCAAAAAGCCTTTCATGCAACATGTTCATAGGGAAACTAAAGTGTTAGATTTGATACATAGTGATCTATGTGATTTTCATGCTACACCATCTCTAGGTAATAAAAAGTATGTAGTAACATTTATAGATGATGCTACTAGATTTTGTTACGTTTATTTGTTGCATGCTAAGGATGAAGCTCTTGAAAAGTTTAAGATTTATAAACAAGAAGTAGAGCTTCATCGGAGTGGGTTGATCAAAACCCTACATACGGACATAGGTGGTGAGTATTTTGATCCGGTGTATTTCCAATCTACTGGAATAATCCACCATACCACAGCTCCTTACACACCGGAACAAAATGGTGTGGCGGAAAGGAAAAATAGGACTTTAAAGGAAATGGTTAATACCATGTTGTCCTATTCGGGCCTAAGTGAGGGCTTTTGGGGTGAGGCTATGTTGACAGCCTGCTATTTGCTAAATAGGGTTCCAAATAAAAGGAACAAGAACACCCCTTTTGAGCTTTGGTATAAAAAACCACCTGAGCTGCATAAGCTGAGAGTTTGGGGTTGTAGAGCCGTGGTGAGGCTCACTGATCCTAAAATAAGGAACATAGGGGAAAGAGGTATAGACTGCATTTTCATTGGGTATGCAGAGCATTCATTTGCTCACAGGTTCTATGTTATAGAACCAAATGACTACGTGTCAGTGCATACGGTTATTGAGGCAAGAACTGCATAGTATGATGAGAATAGATTCTCTTCAATGCCTAGGCCTAGAGACATGGTTCCAAGCTCTAGTAACTCTCACATGGTTGATCAAGTGATTGATACTCCTCTGGAACTTAGGAGGAGTGGTAGAGCAAGAAAAGCTAAATCATTTGGTGATGATTTTCAGCTATATTTGGTTGAAGGATCTAGAGATGAAATTAAAACTCAATATCAATATTGCTTCAATATTGAGGAAGATCCTAAAACCTATAGTGAAGCCATGGCATCTCGAGATGTAGCATTCTGGAAAGAAGCTATAAATGATGAGATGGACTCTATTATGCAGAATAACACTTGGAAACTGTCTGATCTACCCCCTAGGTGTAAACCACTTGGTTGTAAATGGATCTTCAAGAAGAAGATGAAAGTAGATGGTTCAATTGAAAAGTTTAAAGCCCGATTAGTTATCCAAGGCTTTAGACAAAAGGAAGGAATTGACTACTTTGATACATATGCTCCTGTAGCAAGAATATCCACTATTAGATTGTTGGTTGCCTTGGCTGCAATACACAATCTTGTAATTCACCAAATGGATGTGAAAACTGCTTTCCCTAATGGTGATTTGGATGAGGAGATATATATGAAACAACCAGAGGGTTTTGTTATGCCTGGCAATGAGCATAAGGTGTGTAAGCTAGTTAAGTCATTATATGGCTTAAAGCAAGCACCAAAACAGTGGCATCAAAAGTTTGATGAAGTGGTTTTGTCTAATGGTTTTATATTAAACCAAGCAGACAAGTGTGTATATAGCAAATTTGATGATTCTAGGAAAGGAGTCATAATTTGTTTATATGTAGATGACATGTTGATCTTTGGTACTGACCAGGATCAAGTTGATAAAACAAAGAAATTTTTGTCGTCTTGTTTTGATATGAAAGACTTGGGGGAGGCGGAAGTGATCCTTGGTATAAGGATCAAACAGGAGAACAATGGCATATCTATCTCTCAATCTCATTATATTGAGAAGATATTGAAAAAGTTTAATTTTCATGATAGTTCTCCGGTTAGCACTCCAATGGATCCTGCTTTTAAGCTCTCACCTAATGAAGGTGTAGCTGTAAGCCAACTTGAATATTCAAGGGCCATTGGATCCCTCATGTATGCCATGATTAGCACTAGACCGGATATAGCTTATGTTGTTGGAAAGCTTAGTAGGTATACTAGCAATCCAGGTGCAAGTCATTGGCAAGCAATGAATCGAGTATTTAGGTACTTGAAAGGAACCATGAAATATGGTTTGACCTATACTGGATTTCCTTCGGTTTTAGAAGGTTATTCGGATGCAAGTTGGATTAAAAACAAGGAAGATCATTCTTCCACGAGTGGATGGACTTTTCTGCTTGGAGGAGGTGCCATATCTTGGGCATCTAAGAAACAGACTTGCATTACTGATTCGACAATGGAGTCTGAGTTTGTAGCATTAGCCGCAGCTGGCAAAGAAGTTGAGTGGCTAAGAAACGTGATTTATGAGATTCCATTGTGGCCTAAACCTATATCACCAATATCTATTAGATGTGATGGTGCTGCTACCTTGGCTAAGGCCTATAGCCAAGTGTATAATGGGAAGTCTAGACACTTATGTGTTAGACACAGCATGATTCGTGAGCTCATCAAGCATGGGGTGATATCGGTGGAGTTTGTGAGAACTCAACAGAATTTAGCCGACCACTTAACCAAAGAGTTATGTAGAGATCTTGTGCACAAGGCGGCTGTAGGGATGGGATTAAAGTCCACCTGAGATTTCTCGTGTTAAGATACCCAATTCCCACCTAATATGACGTTAGGTGCTGAATTCAATGTGGAAAGCTTAACATCTAGAAATTGGAACACATTAGTAGCATCATCCCAAGGTATGTGTTCAGACCTGCAAGTTAAAGGAGGTTGAAGGTTTTCTTCTTAATAGTTCTTTGAAAAATTGCATATGCAGGTGCAAGAATAAAGAACTACCTATATGAGCATGAAGTTTAGCCGCTTCAAGAAGCTAGGACTTGGCTTTGATATGTTCATTGAAGGATGGGACACATGCTAGTAAAAATAGTGTCAAGAAAGAACATTAGAGTATGTAAACTTGTGTGTATATTATCTTCATGTATTCACTGAATAGAAAGGGTTCAATCCTTAGCGACACCCCTATATTCGAATATTTGGAATGTGTAATATACTAATGTGAAATTCAATCATCGCGATATTTCATTTATGCATAAGTTTGATCGTTTGTGAATTTGTTTAAGTTAATCAAGGATTACGCTAAAATGGGGGAGGATTGTTAGATATTTTAGTGTAATCGGGGATTGACTTGGTGATCAAGGCGAATAATAATACACATCAAGCAAGTTAGGAGGTGCGGGAGTGCACGCTTGTTTGAGTTATTATAATTCGAAGTGTATGGGCAGAGCCCGTACCCTACGGGGGTTCCAAGGGGGCAGCGCCCCCTTGGCGGGGGTCCGGGGGTAGCGCCCCTGGGAGCAGGGTCCAAGGGGCGGCAGCCCCTGGCGGGGTCCAAGGGGCAGAGCCCCTGGCTGGGGTCGAGCTGATAAATTTTATTTTCATTAAATTGCCTTAATGAAACTGTATCAGAAAATTTTATTTTCTGGAATTTTACCATTTTCGAAATGATAAAAAACGACAGTTTTTTGGCAATTTTTGTCTGAAAACTGCCTAATGGCAGTTACTACCCCAAAACACTTTTCGTAGACAGTTTTGATCATATTGTTCTTCCTGGTTCGAAAATTCATACACAAAAAACATACACTGGTTCGACTTCTCAAAATCAGAGTTGTATCCGATTGAATTATTCGGGTGAACCACCGAAATAATTTGATCTGAGAGTGATTACACGCCTCTCTGATCATCCGGTAAACTGAAATTCCCCAACACCTAACACCCTCACCACCGTTTATTCCTTGTATCCTTTCCCCCTAGACATTTCAACAAACAACTTCAAACACTTTTAAAAAACAAAATACCTTACCTTCCAACCTCGACCTTTCTATACTTCCGTATGCATTCTCCCTCCTTCCCCACATTCCCTCAATGGCTCAATTCAATTATCAGATAATTAAACAACCTGGTACACCAAATTTCACACCGATGTCACAAATTAGGCTAATTAAACGGCATTAGACTCATATATCAAGCACAAACCAACAAATCTACCCATACACTATGACCAAAATTTCAATACACAGTTTCTTCCGAACAATAAAAAAGAGAGCAGTAATAATTTGTTAGTTTATATCCAATTAGCAATTGAAGTATGTTTAACAATAATTTTGGGTGATATTCTATGACTCAAAAATATCATATTCAGATCAGAAATTTCAGACGCCGATTTGAACGTAAGTTCACCTACTAATGCGTAAAAATCTAAAAAAGTGATCTATGCTCACCTTTCTTTTTGTGACATTGATTTTCTTACAATCTGATGATGATAAACTCCCAAATCATAAAATTTGTAAAACCATAAACTAAAGACATACCTTCAGGCACTTCTAAGATCCGGTTGTAATCCACTTTCCGGTCGGGATCGCTGGCGAGATTAAGCTATTGCGTTAGATCCGCTTCCACCCGGAATCACCAGCGAGATTATATGTTAACAACAATTGTTTTAGAGAACTCTGTATGAATTGCATATATGTGGCAGCTTAAAAAAGGGAAAAGAAACACTATAACACATGTCTTCAACACCCAGCAACACGTCAAGTAATGGCGTAAATCACATATCTCTGTGAAGTTCACTGTTCCTTTCATTCATATACTAACATATAGTATAATGTAATTTTCTTTTAACACTATAAGAGTTAGGGATGAGCATTTGGTACTGGGTACTGGTACCAAATGCTCGCTTTTAGCATTTTCGGTATCGGTACTTTCGGTATCAGTATCGGTTCGGTACGGTACCGGTAAAATACCGAATTTTACCTTCAAATACCGGTCCCGTACCGGACCATACCGAATACTTCGGTACTGGGACCCAGTTTTGACAAATTTCAGTACCGTTTCGATACGGTCGGTACCACGCTCATTCCTAATAAGAGTACATAGTTTCTACCTTGGTGAGTTGACATACCAACATAACCATTTTTGCACACCCTCACGTCATGTGCACGTGTATGAGTCTTCGTCGGTTTTGAGTTGAGATTCTTTCATCTGGAGATCAAAAGAAAACCAATTAAAAACATGAACACAAAACCAAACATCAATAAAAACCCATAATCTATAGCATTCTATACTAACTAACTAAATATACCTCTGATTGTGGGAATATCGTCTCGCCACCTTTCTCAACATTAGATAAATACATAAGTACACTTGTTATCCTGTGACCAACTAATACCTGATTGGCCTCATCTTGGAAGTAATCCCAGGTCATACACTCTAGCCGGCTTAGATTTACAGTCCCCTTGGGTGTACGTGACACAACAGAATAGCTCGCTAGTAACTTTCCGGTCAAGTTTATTCGTGGCATCATCATCGAGATCGACAAGCGAGTTGCAATCTCATTATCCGATAGTTGGGTATTTGGGCCAACATCAGCTATAGTCTCGAGGACCTTTAAGAAACAAAAAAATCAACAAAATAAGCACAAGAGATTAAAAAAAATCAAAATAAGTGAATTTGAGTATGAGGTTAGCGAATACCTTCATTACAATCTCTCTTTCTTACTGCATGATCAAAATTAGTATGTGATTTTTGTAGCTTAATAATGTCTGAAAACAGTCTTAGATATCCTGTAAATCGACACTCATATTTACACCCAAAGCAGCCTCTAACCTGTCAATAAAAAAAGGTCCAAAAGAGCATCTAACTTCTAACAAAAACTGGAGTTGGAAGTACTGTTTTGCCATTAATTTTACATGTCAATAAGACTGAAGGCCTATGTGATTTGCAACACAATTAGGGGCTGGACACAACTCTAAACCAGCTATAACTCAACAGTATCAGGTTGACTTTGATGACTACACTTGACCTGAAATTTCAACCAAACTTTAAGCATCCACCATTGATTAATAACCAATATGTACACTAATTTTATGTGGCCCACTATGCAGAGTTAACCATTATACTTTAAATTAGTAACATAGAGCTTCAATTTGGAAATCAAACTAATTGTAGGCATCACAAACTTGTTAATCAATATTCTATACAAAACCGAAAGAAGAAGCAAAACTAAAACAGAACCTACAATTGCCGTTTTTAACCCATCGGATCACCTCAATCTTTACTACTGATGTTAAAAGTCAATACCTAAACTAAATAAACACTTACAAAAATAGTTAGTTTCATGATTTTTATTTATAAGCCGGTAGGCTATTCAATGCAAACGAAATAAGTTCTGATCTCTCGCTGTCTCACATACATCAACAGTCGGAATGAGTGGTCGATACATGCACTGATGCACATGCCTTTCCTAGTGGGGTTTAGGGGTGTAGGAAAGGCATGTTAGGGGTTAGTGGTCGATACATCATACATGCACTGATACCGCTGGATACATGCACTGATGCACTCAACTGGCCCATAAACATAAAATAAGTTCTTAACTAAACCAAAATATACTAACAGCCCAGCCCCCCATTCAGAAAAATCAAAACCTAAACTAAATCACGTACGTATCCAGCGGTAGACAAAGGCATTACCCATCTGCTAGTTCGGTCGATTGTAAGCGAATATGATATGCACCTGGATTCCGCAGTCGTCGAAACCGCTCTGCTCCTCCGGCGTCGATATCTCCAATTCACCACCATTTTCGACCTAAAAACAGGAATCATCCAAAAACGAATCAATAAACATGAAATTGACGAAATTAACGCAAGTAAACGCAAATTATATACCATTTTCGGACCTCTTGACGCTTCCGTGACAGATGATTCTGTTCAGAAGATGATGACCGTTTATTGTTGTTGGATATAGATCCACTGACCATATCTGTGAAGCTTTTTTGTTGTCGTTTTGTCCTTTCCTAGAGAGAGAAACGAGCGGTTTTAGCGAGAGAGACCGTTTATCTTCATTAGTCTCTCTCTATTGATTACACAAAATACAACGTGAGCTCCGATTCATCGTAAATTCCGGAGCTCCCATGGATTACCGATTGTAGCTGTGGGAGTGACTATTTTAGAGAGAGAAACAAAAACAAAAAGGGGAAGGAGGCAGATCATGACTATGAGAAACATAGTCATTAAGAAGCTACCTCTTAATGGAACCATTAAAAATTTTACCAATGAGAAGGTAGAAGAATGTGACATGTGATGATTTACCATTCAGATGTAACCTCTTAACCATTCACACTTGAGGTTACCTCTTATTCATTCCGAGGTTTTAAACCATTAAGAGGTAGCATCTAAATGGTCATTAAGAGGCTACCAAACAGCCCCTTACAAACCTAACAACACAGGGTGCAACTAATAAAAGCAAGGATGAGCAGGGAACATCCCCAAAGCAAGAGGTCCAACAACCTGAACCACAAACATGTTGCAAATTAGAGAATATATAAATGAATATATGATTCCTATAACAGCTTAACCTAAACATACTACATACGTGAATATATATACTATTTTATTCATTCTTCAATATCATTTGATTTTATTGAAGGACTGCTATAATTTCAACCGCAGCCAGACCAATGAGATACCAAGTAACACCGGCAAGAATAACTTGCAGCCATGAGCTGTTAACCACATCAACTAACATAGAACCACCAACATGTGTTTCAATTCCACCAGCAGTAGTATTTTTATTAGTTAGAAACATCATCATCATACTCAGTAAATTCCACCAATGTTAGTTTACTCAACTACTTAGCTTATTTATTCTGTTAGTAGTTAGTAAATATTCGATTAGACAGTTAGTTAGTAGTTAGACAGTTGTTTAGATAGTTGATTAGGCAGTTGTTTAGAGCAGTGGTTTAAAAGCTTGTAAATAGTTTAAATACTCAGTCAGTTAATGAGATAACAACTTTTCCCCAAATCATTTCATTCAAAATTACATGGTATCAGAGCAGAGTTCTTCGAATCTGCTCTCGATTTGATCTTTGATTCCTCTCTTTTCGTTTCAATCATCTTCATCAATCTCTTTTCGTTCATTTTTTTATCGATTTCTTCTCTCGTTTCTTCAAATCTGTTCTTGAATCATGTCAGACACTCAAAGTCAATCTTCTCCAATCGATCCTTCAAATCCGCTGTATCTTCATCCCTCAGATCATCCTGGTGTGATTCTCGTTGCCAAGCAATTTGATGGAACTGGATTCGGATCCTGGAAGAGAGCAATGATAATTGCTTTATCAGCCAAGAACAAGCTCGGATTCGTTGATGGTTCTGTTACAAGAAATGCAAACCCTAGCCTATGGAATCGTTGCAATGATATGGTAATTTCTTGGATCATTAACACTTTATCTAGAGACATAAGTGATAGTGTTCTGTATGTTCAAACTGCTGATCAATTATGGAAAGAATTGAATGAACGGTATGGTCAGTCTAATGGTGCAAAACACTATCAATTACAGAAAACTCTTTGTGAAATTTCTCAAGGAAGAAGTAATATAGCATCATTTTTCACTAAAATCAAGAGTATTTGGGATGAAATTAGTTCCTTATCTGCTGTTTCACCTTGTTCTTGTGGTGCTCATATGGAAATGATGAAAAGAGATGAAGAACAAAAGTTAATTCAATTTCTGATGGGACTGAATCCTAGTTATGAGAACATTAGGGGAACTATTCTTATGATGCAACCCTTACCAACTGTTAGCAAAGTTTATTCTCTTTTGCTTCAAGAGGAGAAACAAAAAGAAATTCATCCTACTGCACAGGCTTTTCCTGACATTTCATCAATGAATGTTAGGACTCAAAGAGATTCTAAGAAACCTGTTTGTAGTCACTGTCAGAAACCAGGCCATTCAGCAAATAAGTGTTATAGGTTAATTGGTTTTCCTAAAGACTTCAAGTTCACTAAGTCAAAGAATGTAGCTGCCAATGTTTGCAAAAGTGATGTTGACAGTCAAGTGAAAGATCCTCCTGCACATGTGATGAGTTCTGGAACCAATCTTACAACAGAGCAGTGTGAGCAATTAATCCAGTTCTTGCAGCATACTCAACTTGCAGGGAAGTCACAAGATGATGATCAGGCCAGTAATGAGATCAGATATGCAAATTTTGCAGGTATAATGGCATGTTCTCTTACTCATAATAATCAAACTATAACATGGATTATAGATACTGGTGCCAATGATCATATTTACTGCAATGAAAATCTACTCACAAATGTCAAGATTATTAGAAAACCAATTTCTATTTTTCTTCCTAATGGGAATATTGTCACAGCTTACAAGTCTGGAACAATAAAGCTACTTCACAATCTATCTTTAGAAAATGTTCTTTTGGTTCCACAATTTACTATCAGTTCCCAGGTTATGTGTTGACACAAGAGGATTGGTTTTCTTTTCTAACAAAGCTTGTATGTTGCAGGCCCCTTCTCTGAAGAGGCCACTGGTTCTTGGTAAACTTCTTGATGGGCTATATCTTCTCAGGTCGAATGAAATTGTTTTCAATTGTAATGATGTTTCAAATTATAGAATAAGAATGTCAAGTTGTAATGCTACTATTTCTAGTAAGACTTGGCATGATAGACTTGGTCATTTACCTTTGTATAAACTTCAGAAATTGTCTCTGTTTTCTAATAGTGATCATGATCAGATTCATTGTTGTGATATTTGTCCACAAGCAAGACAACACAGATTACCATTTCCTAAAAGTAAAACAGTCACATCTCACATTTTTGATCTTATTCTTGTGGATGTTTGGGGTCCATATCATACACCTACTCATGATGGTTATAGATACTTTTTGACCATTGTTGATGATTTTAGTAGAGCTACTGTCACACCCCGGATTTCCACGTGTCACCAGTGGGCCCGGTGGGGAGTATCGTGACGTGGTTGGCAACATAATAGTCAAACAACACAATATATAAATGCACAGCGGAAGCAAAAGATAAATATATTACAATCCGAATATAAAGTAATATCAAAGTATTACAACGGAAAGTAAAGGATCCACAGGCGGATCAAATAAAAGAAAAACTGTTCAACAGACTTCAGGCATCTAGAACTTGCAAGATTCCTTATTAACGCCCTGAGCTTCCAGCCAATTACGTTCAGTACTTGTCACTTAACCTTTTTGGAAAATACGTCAGTTTACACTGGTAAATACAATTAACTGACTCATTTTGGAAAAGAGTTTAAAAATTGATTTGAATGCACGAGGCACAAAATATCTTTTATAACTTGGGACAATTTTTATTAATAAAAATCTTGTATCCGATTTACATGGTTGTCCAACATTTAGGGCCGGTGATTATACAATACAAGCCGGTCAAGATTAATCGACACACCATAAATATAACTCTCAAGAAGGCATCCTTACGAGTGAGTATATCTTTTATATACGCAACAGGAGGTGTTATGCCTACACCTTGTGCTTAAGTTATGGTCATTCACTTTTTAAATGAGCCAAGGATATCCAGGACACGGTCATTAACCCCTAATGTTATTTGTTATCAATCAATACAGATTAAAACGGGATTATGCAATTTAATCATCTTTGATTAAAAGGTTTCTACACCCGACCAAACGGTATTTTTATAATACCATATCCCAAGCCCGTATAAGGGAAAATAAGTTAAAAGTATTTACCTGAGCTAGCTCCTGTCTTAAATAGCAAGAATTATAATAACTCAGCCGTATTCACTTAAGTAAGCGTAGGTACAATTTACCGGAAGGCTCTAGTCTGGAATGATGGTATAAATAACCAATTAGAATACTAACGGGTCTTTAATTAAGCCTAAACTTAGACCGGTTAGTTTTAAGGAAAATATATGGTTCAAACGCATGATTAAGCGAAGACCGGAATAGAACGTGTTTTAGACCCGACAAGTTTGAAGACTTGTATAATATGGGTAATCTAAACATCTTCTGCATTTTGAGATAAAAATGATAAGGTTTGACCCGTTTCGGCTAACTTATGCAAACTAGTTACATAGACTGAACCGAACGCGCAAGAGGCGTAACGGGTAGTCATGAGAGCCACAAACAGGTTTCCTAAGTTAATATGGCTTAAATATGTTGTGACATCAGTATGATATCATTTATTATGCCCGAAACGAGTTTAAACACAAACTATGCCCCGTAGGGGTAGTTTGGTCATTTACAAGTTTTTAAAAGAGTTTAAGTATTAACCTGAGTTACAGGTCTGATATAAACATCAAAAATACCCAATTTACTAAGTTATAACAGTAGGGTAAAGTATATATGTGAAATTTATCAATTATAACCAAACTATGCACCGTAGGGGCATTTTGGTAATTTCACATAAGTCGAAAAGCTCAAAACTGAGGTCTGAGTTAAACAACTTTTGCTTACTGTTAAAATATCATAATTTACTTAAAATATCAGTAGGTATCAACCCGTGTATGTTTAAAATGGTTCTAGTACATACTATGCGTTAAAAACGCTTAAAAAGGCGATTAGAAGCCGTTTCCGGGTTCTATATAGAAATATGATATTTTAATTATTCCAGAAGGTTTAAAATAATTTATTTGTCATTTAAAAACAGTAGCAAAAGGTTTGGAGTCGATTAGATATGTAAAACTGATTTTATAGCCCGTAAGGGCAAAACCGACAATTACCGGATTAAGCCTATGACTATAAGTTATGCTCAGCCTAAAATTAATTAAAAATCTTCAAAAATCCCAAAATAATATATTACATCAGTGGGTAAAGAGTTTGATATCAAAAAGTATGTTTAAATAGGCTATACGCTAATTATGTCGTTTAATCGCTAATAAACTTTCTAATTACGCTAATGAGCATAACTCTCAATCTACACCTCCAACTGATGTCAAATTTTGGGTGCAAGTTTATAAATTAGTAACTAAGGTTTCTACTCTTTTACATTTTCAAAAATCACGTTTTAAGGTGAAAATGGCATAATGGTCAACATATAGGCAATTAACGGAATCATGCGTATTAATCGGATAACTAATGATCCGAGGTGTATAACCACAGAGGGTTATACTAGCATCTAACCTGGTCCAAATGAAGCTCTAAGGTATTTCTAAATCATACCAAAACGGGTCAGAACTGAAGTCAAAGCAAAAGTCAAAGCTTTGCGACTTTCGGTTCCGAACCGGGTCTAAACAGTAAATTGTCGGGTTGAACATGTTTAGACATGTTCTTACACTAATTACCAAGTTATATTAATGATCAAACAGGTTGTATGTGTTCTACATTGCTAATTATGCATAAATTAGAAATTAAGTATCCTGTTGACTTTTTAATAACAAGTTTGACCCGACATTTGACATAGTTAGAGTGGGAATCAGGGGGAACCCTTTTGAGGGTTTATTACCCACATAAATACTAACTTATAACTACTTTCAATTCGACTAATCACTGGACCATTAGTGATTAATCGTTAAGTCAACCGTTAATTACGACGGTTTGACTTTTAAGCTATAACTAAGCAAAAACTTAACTAAGGAAGGTTAAGCAAACTTACCAAGGTCCTAAGCACGATTAGTGATCACTTGAGAGAAGTCTTGAGCTCCAGAAATGATCAGGAATGCAAGAATGAAGGTGTGAAGAATTGTTGCAACATCATGGGCTTATATAGTGATTTAAACACCATAGATTGTTGACATCTAAGTCTACAACTGACCACAATTCATTCACAAGTGTCCCTAGTGGTCTAGGGGTTGCTTAGGGGTCGCCCATGAAGTGAAACAAGTGATTAAAGTCGGTTTATGCGCGAAATTTGGCTGCTGTCAAACTTTTCTGTATCTGGGCGGTCCAGGCGGCCTGCGTAAGATGTTGTTATGGTCTACGCGGCCCGCTTGGGCCTTCTGATCACGCAAAAACGTTTTCAAGTTGTTGCATCTCGTCTCTTGGCCCTTCGAAAGGTCAACTAACTTATTTTCTTGCACTTTGAACCCTCTAAATTGACATATAAGGGCTTTAAGACATTTACCCACTTTGTTTAGTCCCCAGTTAACTTTATTGTCACCCGAAAGGTCCAAACTTTCAACGTTGACGCTTTAACCCCTAGAATACGAATTTGATCATAACTTCCTCATATGATAACGAAACTTTATGAAATTTATATCGTGCATTCTAGTGAGCATAATTTACCGTTACAAAGCTTCGGGTTTGCTAAAAGGTCACTCAGAGGTATAACTTAAACATGTTGACACATTTAACCCCTGTAGTTTGTAATCTCTCACTTTCTTCCATATTTAGCTTCGTATGGTCCATGATTTATTCGTCTGGAGGTATGAGCATCATGTAGGGTTAATGTACAATATATTTATTCACTGTTGACAGTTAAAACCCGTATATTCACATACTTTCCAGGTTTGTCAGCTTTAGTCCTTCAAGAACATTCTTTCACACGTTCAGACATATGACACGTGTCAACTTATTATAGGACGTGAATTTTTCCGAGGTGTTACATCCTCACCCCCTTAAAATAAATCTCGACCTCGAGATTTGCTAAAATTATGGAAGTACTTTTTGTCGCATAATGGACTTAACCTCAATAGCATATCTGGAGCTTTTCCAAGCTCCCAAGTTGACCTTTATAATGGGTACATGTATCCTTTTGGAGCTTCTTCACCTGTCGATCCTCAATCGACATAGGTTGCTCTTCACATCATAACTCTGCATATCATTATATGATAGTGCTTCTTAACTTATTGCCGAAACACATCCTTCAATCACTGGTGTGCAATGTATTGCGAGCTCCGCCAAGCTCCTTCAATAGGTTTTAGCTTAAAGGCTACTTGATCTTGATACATTCGATTTTCTTCGAATGATTCTATATATTCAAAGCTTAACTAGTCTGATAATTTAACAAATTTGGTACACCCTTCCTGGGTGATACTTTTCGTTGATCCTTATTCCTTAACAAGAATTTAGGAGGGTTGCTACTTTCTTTAATTCTTGATTTTCTGCCGAATACTGGCAACTTACAAATGATTATGGATTTGTATGATCTTATTTGTTGTTTTCTAGGCAACTTTCAGATCCCGATAATTGGACTTACCAATTCTCTATCTAACAATAGATGTTTAACATTCCATCTACACAAGGTCTCCAAAGGAGCAGCCTTAACACTTACATATCAATTATTATAGAAAAGCTTATCTTAAGGTGGGATGGTTATCCCAACCATTGCTTAAAACTAAACTTAAGGAGTAGCTAATCCTTATGGCTAGTTGAATAAATCAACGATCCTGGGTAGTTGATGGTGATCCTTAATCGTTGTTAAAATAGGGTTGCGGTAATGAATGCATAAGCAAAATGAACCGTCTTTCTTATCAAACTCTCGGAATATCAAGTTAGGCTATATGAATCTCTTACCTTAAAGTTTACTTAATCAGGGTGTCGATTATTCTATGATCAACACGGAGTTCTTACAACACTCCAACCCTAAGCGGGATGTTAATCTTAACTCTACTTGTCTCTCGAGAGGTAAACAGGGTAGTCTTAGGAGAAGATAATCAAGATACAAGGAGGTTACAGAGATTTTCCAAATCTCAGGCACCTGTTCATCCATCCTTGCTGGTGTCAAATGAGTGACACATTTATGTTACGAGTCCACGGATTTCTTAATCAGAGGCACTTACTTAGACAATTCCATTCTGGATATCATCTTTGAATACCATTAGTTGACTTTAATACCGTATGACCATTGGAATATCTTTGTGGTTCCATGCATTAAACCTCCATACTGATCAGGCATGGAAGCAATCTATGGAACTTATTAAGATACATAAATTTTCATACGGCGGTTTTGTCATACCATTTGGTATTCGTAATCAATAGGGATTAAGAGATATCTATTACATGCAAATGTCCTTTATCTATAGATAGGGTACATTTAGAATTTTATGACTTAAAGATTTCTGACAGGAACAGAAGAAATGGTTCCTATTATTAAATGAATCAATTTCTTGGTTGCGATCCGACAACTGCTAGTCATCATCCTCATGGCCTTATATACTAACCATGGTTTCATTAAACCATACAGGCCAATATAGCATTAACATTCTTAATGAACGTTATTTAATATACATATCAATTTTACTTAGCCTAGGTCACAAAAGACCATTAATGGCATTTAAAGTTTGGTCCTAATCCATCATCTTTTTGACAGGGGATCAAAATGTCACATCTGTCTTTCTTATAGTGATGAATTTGGATAGCTTGAAAGCTTGCCATAAGGATATCAGAAAAGAGTGATTCCTAATAGATATAAAATATCGATCTAAGGTTTGTTGGAGTATTCACTAAAGTATCATCGGCCAATTTCTATCTTGCTTTAAATGACCGGAGTCCTAGTCAGGCGGAGACAACAGTTCTTAACAGTTATCGTTCATGATAGAATCATATGTGCCAGCATCAAAATAAATTTCTGCATAAATTGCTTGATAAGGAAAGGTACCTGCTATATAATTATTCTGCGTCATCTCCTGGGTGTTCCTCTGGGAGTCTCATGCATTTGTTCCCTTGGCCTCTCCAGGCTTCCTTATAAGTTTTGGGCAGTTGGTTTTGATGTGCCCTTCCTCGTTACAATTGTAACATGTCGCGTTCTTCAACTCCTTGCATTCTAAAGTTTTGTGACCCTTGGTCTTGCAAATTCCACACAATTTAGCACTTGGGTCAATCGTACATTTTCCAGAATGTTGTTTTCTGCAGTTACTGCATTTGGGCTTGTTATCGAGCTGACTCGAGCTTTTCTTAAACTCGGAATCTTTCTTATGCTCAGAACTTCCCTTCTTCTTCTTGTCAGATCGATGAGAGTTCTCCTCCTCTCTTTCACGCTTCCCATCTTCAGAGGCTTTGGCAGCCTTGTTTCTGACCACATCGGGTGTGAGAGATAGCGACAGATTTGCCGCTGACCTGAAAGTAGTAGGTCTCGATGCTTTCACACTTGCCTTTATTTCTGGGGCTAGACCCCCAATAAAGCGAGCTATTCGCTTTGGTTCTGGTGTGATCAAGTAAGGAACCAACCGAGACATGGTATTGAAACTTGTAAGATATGTCTGACAATCTAGGTTCTTCATGACCAATGTCAAGAAATCAGTCTCGATTTTCTCAACTTCATGTTGAGGACAGTAATTTTCTTTGATAAGAGTAGCAAACTAGTCCCATGTCAGATTATATAACGGGATCTTCCCAGTAGCTTGGATTAGTGACCTCCACCAAGCTAGAGCTTCTCCTTTAAAAGATTGTGAAACAAACTTCACAACGTCTTGCTCTGCACATCCACTAATATCAACAACAGTGTCCATCTCATCGAGCCATGTCATGCAGTCGATGGCTCCTTTTTCTCCTGTGAAGTCTCTGGGCTTGCAGGAGACAAAATATTTATAGGAGCAACCCTTATTACGGGGTTCTTGATTTAGTACAATCTGTTGAGATGGGGCACTGTGGTGGTTTGAGGAGAGTCGATCGTCATCTTTCTTCGGTTCTTCCTTCTTGGAAGGTGGCTTCGAATGCGGTGTAGATAGGGTCCTACTTCGAGTCCCACTATATTCTTCGTACTGCCACTCTAAAGCTTTTGTAACTGCGTCGTCTACCAACGCTTTCAATTCAGCACCCGTTAGATTAATTCGGGCGTTATCATTATTCTCCACTGGGTGACTATTAATTTCATCAGAGTCAGCCATTTTACTTGAACTGTTACATAAAACAAGGACAATAGTTTACTTGGGAGTTTATTATGGAATTGCCCCTTAGGGTAATTCATTAACCACGGTAAACAGAGACCATATTTGGTTAATTTATTAATCATATTTATTTAGGATTTTATTATAATTTATCCTAATTATAAAACAATAACAGTTTTATTAGTAGCACAAAAGGCCTAGTCACAGGGACAATTTAAATTATAAGCCATGATCGTTTGGGATCGGGGCATTTAAGGTTTGAGCATAGTCGGTTACCTTTCTTGACAGAGAGTCGAAGACTACAACTGCCTTTTATCTTTTAGGACAATAGATATAGCCCGTGGGCATTTCCCTTCTGAGGGATGTTTATGATATGATCATCTTTTCAGATGATATTAGTCGAGATCGTATGGATCCTACCGACTATTATGTTTGGACGTATTCCAACATTTATAGACAGGGGTCAAACACCACCACTGTCGTTGTCTTATCGGACAACAAGTTTAGCCCGTAGGCACTTCATCACTTACGGATGTTTATGATATGATCATCTTATAGGATGATATAAGCCATGATTTCTGTATCGCTAGGCTAGACAAGAAAATTGGAAGAATCCAATATAAGGATGACTGTTGTGATTTTCTCGAATCACATTTGTCAGGAGTGCTAACACGTTCTTAGGTGTTAACAAGGATGTGAATCTCTTGAATAGGTCCTACCATCTTGGCATCGTCATATAGGCTAGGTTTACCTTTAAGATTCCTTTTTTTTAATAATTAACGTAGAACAATCCTAACTCGGGATGTTAATAAGGATCTGAACCTAAATTGAGGAACTGCCATCTTGGCCGGGTCTTAATAATGACACGAGGCTAGGTCTTGTCCTTTTTAGGTTTTGCCATTTTATTATAATGGTCGATCTTATAAAAGGAATGTTATATTTTTATTTATTTCATATTTCATGTTTAGGATGAAAATTTAGTCATTCCACTATAAAATTAAAAAGTTCAGGTTTGCCCTAAAAGGGACTTGAAGGAATAATGTTGTCCTCAAAGGGACTGTAAGATAAATATGTCCTTATGAGGACTATTAAGGAAACGATCTTCTGCAAAAGGAGTTTCTTCTTCATTTTATTTCTGAATGCTTTCTCCTTGGTTGCACGTTTCATCCTAGCCGCTGTACGAAGGTCAGCAATTCAAGGCTCCGGGTGTGGAGAGTTCCTATTACGGCTTCTTCGCTTGGCGACGTATCCAATATATAAAAATTGGAAGCAAATTTCCAGATTATGGTTGAGAATATTCCTATGTTAAGTCTAGACTCAGAAGGTCAAGGAATGTGCTAATGTGTCATTGAGATTAAACACAAAAATCTAGTGTTTAATTCACTCAATGTTGGCTCTGATACCAACCTGTCACACCCCGGATTTCCACGTGTCACCGGTGGGCCCGGTGGGGAGTATCGTGACGTGGTTGGCAACATAATAGTCAAACAACACAATATATAAATGCACAGCGGAAGCAAAAGATAAATATATTACAATCCGAATATAAAGTAATATCAAAGTATTACAACGGAAAGTAAAGGATCCACAGGCGGATCAAATAAAAGAAAAACTGTTCAACAGACTTCAGGCATCTAGAACTTGCAAGATTCCTTATTAACGCCCTGAGCTTCCAGCCAATTACGTTCAGTACCTGTCACTTAACCTTTTTGGAAAATACGTCAGTTTACACTGGTAAATACAATTAACTGACTCATTTTGGAAAAGAGTTTAAAAATTGATTTGAATGCACGAGGCACAAAATATCTTTTATAACTTGGGACAATTTTTATTAATAAAAATCTTGTATCCGATTTACATGGTTGTCCAACATTTAGGGCCGGTGATTATACAATACAAGCCGGTCAAGATTAATCGACACACCATAAATATAACTCTCAAGAAGGCATCCTTACGAGTGAGTATATCTTTTATATACGCAACAGGAGGTGTTATGCCTACACCTTGTGCTTAAGTTATGGTCATTCACTTTTTAAATGAGCCAAGGATATCCAGGACACGGTCATTAACCCCTAATGTTATTTGTTATCAATCAATACAGATTAAAACGGGATTATGCAATTTAATCATCTTTGATTAAAAGGTTTCTACACCCGACCAAACGGTATTTTTATAATACCATATCCCAAGCCCGTATAAGGGAAAATAAGTTAAAAGTATTTACCTGAGCTAGCTCCTGTCTTAAATAGCAAGAATTATAATAACTCAGCCGTATTCACTTAAGTAAGCGTAGGTACAATTTACCGGAAGGCTCTAGTCTGGAATGATGGTATAAATAACCAATTATAATACTAACGGGTCTTTAATTAAGCCTAAACTTAGACCGGTTAGTTTTAAGGAAAATATATGGTTCAAACGCATGATTAAGCGAAGACCGGAATAGAACGTGTTTTAGACCCGACAAGTTTGAAGACTTGTATAATATGGGTAATCTAAACATCTTCTGCATTTTGAGATAAAAATGATAAGGTTTGACCCGTTTCGGCTAACTTATGCAAACTAGTTACATAGACCGAACCGAACGCGCAAGAGGCGTAACGGGTAGTCATGAGAGCCACAAATAGGTTTCCTAAGTTAATATGGCTTAAATATGTTGTGACATCAGTATGATATCATTTATTATGCCCGAAACGAGTTTAAACACAAACTATGCCCCGTAGGGGTAGTTTGGTCATTTACAAGTTTTTAAAAGAGTTTAAGTATTAACCTGAGTTACAGGTCTGATATAAATAGCAAAAATACCCAATTTACTAAGTTATAACAGTAGGGTAAAGTATATATGTGAAATTTATCAATTATAACCAAACTATGCACCGTAGGGGCATTTTGGTAATTTCACATAAGTCGAAAAGCTCAAAACTGAGGTCTGAGTTAAACAACTTTTGCTTACTGTTAAAATATCATAATTTACTTAAAATATCAGTAGGTATCAACCCGTGTATGTTTAAAATGGTTCTAGTACATACTATGCGTTAAAAACGCTTAAAAAGGCGATTAGAAGCCGTTTCCGGGTTCTATATAGAAATATGATATTTTAATTATTCCAGAAGGTTTAAAATAATTTATTTGTCATTTAAAAACAGTAGCAAAAGGTTTGGAGTCGATTAGATATGTAAAACTCATTTTATAGCCCGTAAGGGCAAAACCGACAATTACCGGATTAAGCCTATGACTATAAGTTATGCTCAGCCTAAAATTAATTAAAAATCTTCAAAAATCCCAAAATAATATATTACATCAGTGGGTAAAGATTTTGATATCAAAAAGTATGTTTAAATAGGCTATACGCTAATTATGTCGTTTAATCGCTAATAAACTTTCTAATTACGCTAATGAGCATAACTCTCAATCTACACCTCCAACTGATGTCAAATTTTGGGTGCAAGTTTATAAATCAGTAACTAAGGTTTCTACTCTTTTACATTTTCAAAAATCACGTTTTAAGGTGAAAAGGGCATAATGGTCAACATATAGGCAATTAACGGAATCATGCGTATTAATCGGATAACTAATGATCCGAGGTGTATAACCACAGAGGGTTATACTAGCATGTAACCTGGTCCAAATGAAGCTCTAAGGTATTTCTAAATCATACCAAAACGGGTCAGAACTGCAGTCAAAGCAAAAGCAAAAGTCAAAGCTTTGCGACTTTCGGTTCCGAACCGGGTCTAAACAGTAAATTGTCGGGTTGAACATGTTTAGACATGTTCTTACACTAATTACCAAGTTATATTAATGATCAAACAGGTTGTATGTGTTCTACATTGCTAATTATGCATAAATTAGAAATTAAGTATCCTGTTGACTTTTTAATAACAAGTTTGACCCGACATTTGACATAGTTAGAGTGGGAATCAGGGGGAACCCTTTTGAGGGTTTATTACCCACATAAATACCAACTTATAACTACTTTCAATTCGACTAATCACTGGACCATTAGTGATTAATCGTTAAGTCAACCGTTAATTACGACGGTTTGACTTTTAAGCTATAACTAAGCAAAAACTTAACTAAGGAAGGTTAAGCAAACTTACCAAGGTCCTAAGCACGATTAGTGATCACTTGAGAGAAGTCTTGAGCTCTAGAAATGATCAGGAATGCAAGAATGAAGGTGTGAAGAATTGTTGCAACATCATGGCCTTATATAGTGATTTAAACACCATAGATTGTTGACATCTAAGTCTACAACTGACCACAATTCATTAACAAGTGTCCCTAGTGGTCTAGGGGTTGCTTAGGGGTCGCCCATGAAGTGAAACAAGTGATTAAAGTCGGTTTATGCGCGAAATTTGGCTGCTGTCAAACTTTTCTGTATCTGGGTGGTCCAGGCGGCCCGCGTAAGATGTTGTTATGGTCTACGCGGCCCGCTTGGGCCTTCTGATCAGGCAAAAACGTTTTCAAGTTGTTGCATCTCGTCTCTTGGCCCTTCGAAAGGTCAACTAACTTATTTTCTTGCACTTTGAACCCTCTAAATTGACATATAAGGGCTTTAAGACATTTACCCACTTTGTTTAGTCCCCGGTTAACTTTATTGTCACCCGAAAGGTCCAAACTTTCAACGTTGACGCTTTAACCCCTTGAATACGAATTTGATCATAACTTCCTCATACGATAACGAAACTTTACGAAATTTATATCGTGCATTCTAGTGAGCATAATTTACCGTTACAAAGCTTCAGGTTTGCTAAAAGGTCATTCAGAGGTATAACTTAAACATGTTGACACATTTAACCCCTGTAGTTTGTAATCTCTCACTTTCTTCCATTTTTAGCTTCGTATGGTCCATGATTTATTCTTCTGGAGGTATGAGCATCATGTAGGGTTAATGTACAATATATTTATTCACTGTTGACGGATAAAACCCGTATATTCACATACTTTCCAGGTTTGTCAACTTTAGTCCTTCAAGAACATTCTTTCACACGTTCAGACATATGACACGTGTCAACTTATTATAGGACGTGAATTTTTCCGAGGTGTTACAGCTACATGGACTCATCTTCTTTCAACCAAGAGCAATGCCTTCAGTATTTTGCAAAATTTCTTTCAAATGGTTGAAACACAATTTCAAACAAAGGTAAAATGCATAAGGACAGATAATGCTTTTGAATTAGGCACTGCTGCAAATCATGCTCAGTTTCTTCTTTCCAAAGGTATTATGCATCAAACAAGTTGTGTGGCAACTTCTCAACAAAATGGCATAGTGGAGAGGAAACATAAACATCTTTTAGAAACATCTAGAGCTCTTCTTTTTCAGTCAAAATTGCCAATCAAATTCTGGTGAGAAACTGTTTTGACTGCCACTTATCTTATCAACTTGTTCCCAACAAAGTTGTTACAAGGGAAATCTCCTCATGAAGTTTTGTTTGGAAAAGCTCCATCTTATTCTCATCTAAAATCCTTTGGTTGTCTTTGTTATGCTTCAACTCTTAAACATGGAAGACCTAAATTTGATCCAAGAGCTGTTCCTTGTTTGTTTGTTGGGTATCCTATGGGAAAAAAGGGATATAAGCTGTACAATTTTCACACAAATGAGATTTTTGTGTCAAGAGATGTCATTTTTTTTTAATCCTTGTTTCCTTCTATCCCTGATCAAAAATCTTCTGTTCTGTTCCCTTCTTTCAATGTTCCAATTGATTTTTTTGATCCTGTTTCTTATCCCAGTTCTTCTCATTCTGAGAATCACATGAATGATTTGCCTATTCCTGTTTCAGATCCTACTTCATCTGTGGATCTCAGACGATCTACAAGACAATCAAAACCTCCTTCTTATCTTGCTGATTATCAATGTAATTCAGCATTCTCTTGTTCTCATTCTATTACTAATGTTTGTGCTGTTAATCATGTCCATTCTACTGATCTTCCTGCATCAAGCACTACCCTTCTCCATAATCTTGACAAAATTTTGGAACCAACTTCCTACAAAACTGCTGTTCTTTATCCTGAATGGCAATCAGCCATGCAATTAGAGCTTGATTCTCTAGAAGCAAATCACACATGGGTTGTCACTTCTTTACCTTCCGGTAAGAAACCTATCAAATGTAAGTGGGTGTATAAAGTTAAATACAAAGCTGATGGCAGTTTGGAAAGATGTAAAGCACGGCTGGTTGTTAGAGGCGATACACAAAAAGAAGGGATCGATTATAATGAGACTTTTTCACCAGTAGTTAAAATGACTACCATTAGAAGTCTTATTGCAGTAGCCACTAAAAAGAATTGGCCTTTACATCAGCTAGATGTAAACAACGCGTTTCTGCATGGAGATTTGGATGAAGAGATTTACATGACTCCACCACCTGGGATGATTCTTTCAGATTCCACTTCTGATTTAAAACTTCAAAAGTCACTATATGGCCTCAAACAGGCTTCACGACAGTGGTATGGAAAGTTGTCTGATTTCTTAAAGTTTAAGGGATATGTTCGTTCACAAAATGATCACTCTCTATTTTCCAAAAGTATGGACTCTTCCATTGTTCATATTGCCATATATGTGGATGATATTTTAATGACTGGAAATAATGCACAAGAAATGGAAGATATCAAATCTTTTCTTCATTCCACTTTTAAGATCAAAGATCTTGGTTCTCTCAATTATTTTTTAGGAATTGAGGTACTGAAAGTCAAAACTGGCACTATTATGACTCAAAGGAAGTTTTCAAAAGACTTGTTACAAGAATTTCATGAGTTCTTGCCTTCTTCTCCTAAGTCTTGTCCTTTACCTACTAATCTGCAGTTGTCAACTGACCTTGGTCCTCTTTACTCTGATCCTCTTCAATACAGGAGATTAGTTGGCAAGCTTAACTATCTTACTCACACAAGACCAGATCTTTCGTTTGCAGTCCAATTTCTAAGCCAGTTTATGCAAACTCCTCATGTCCCTCACTGGGAAGCTGCTTTGCACACACTTGGTTATGTTCAAGGCACATCTGATCAAGGATTATTTTTTAATAATTCTTCTGATTTCAAGTTAGAAGCATTTTGTGATTCTGATTGGGCATCTTGTCCTAATACAAGAAGATCAGTTACTGGTTATTTTGTTCTTCTTGGTGGCAGTCCAATTTCCTGGAAGTCTAAAAAGCAATCCACTGTGTCTTTAAGCTCAGCAGAGGCAGAGTATAGATCAATGCGAAGGGTAACTGCTGAGCTCACATGGTTGACAAGGTTACTTCATGAATTCTCAGTTTCTTCTATTACTCTTATATCTTTGAAGTGTGACAGTCAAGCAGCCATTCATATTGCTCGGAATCTAGTGTATCATGAGAGAACAAAACATATTGAGCTGGATTGTCATTTTGTGAGAGAAAAGCTTCAAGAAGGACTGATTTCTTTGTCTCATATTTCAACCGAGGATCAACCAGCTGATTTGTTTACAAAGAGTCTTTCTTCCACAAAGCGTCAACTTTTACTGTCCAAGTTGGGGCTTTCATTCCCTCCAACTTGAGGGGGGGTGTTAGTTTACTCAACTACTTAGCTTATTTATTCTGTTAGTAGTTAGTAAATATTCGGTTAGACAGTTAGTTAGTAGTTAGAAAGTTGTTTAGATAGTTGATTAGGCAGTTGTTTAGAGCAGTGGTTTAAAAGCTTGTAAATAGTTTAAATACTCAGTCAGTTAATGAGATAACAACTTTTCCCCAAATCATTTCATTCAAAATTACAACCAATAGCAAAGCAAAGGTATGGTTTAAGGAGGGTAAGATGTAGACAGCCTTACCTCTACCCTGTAGAAATAGAGAGCCTGCTTCCAGTGAGACCCCCAGCTCGATAGTAGTTTTGTATCAAGCCTTGGACACAAGGAACATAACACTCAGCAATCAGGACAAAGACCAATTAGTGCATGTACCCTTTTGTCTTTCAGCTATCAAACGCTACCACATGACGCATGATTAAACGTCATCAGCTTTTAACGTTATTTTCACGGAATTAGTAAAATAACGTTAAAATTAGTGCACTTTCACTTTTGCCCCCGATGACCCACATATATATATACATTATATACGCATACCGCAAGCGGGGCGTATTATTAGTTAGAAACGATTTTTTAAATAAAATTTTACATGGACGTATCTTGTTAAAAATTGCGTGAACAAAATATTTTAGCTTATTAAATTAAGAGAGGTGATTAAAACGATGCATTTATAACCCTTTATTAAAAGAGTGAGTGACGTGATTAATAATTTTGAAAATGGGTAGCAGGTGGGATTCGAACCCAGCCCTCTACAAAAACCAAATCTTGTTCTTACTACTAGACTACAATTGTATTAATGTTAACAAATATAACCGTAAATATAATATTATTTTTTTATAAATATAGATTTTTTTTTAAATTTTGGAGGCCCTGTTTTTTCGGAGGCCCTAAGCCGTGACCTAGCCCAATTAAACTAACGGGTTGACCCTGGATTAAAGTGTACTTTATTCATTAAATTCAAAAAACTCTTTAACTTCTGGGTATCTTAAAATACTCTTCCCAAATACATGATTATCTATATACCTTTATTAAGAGAACTGGGTTTTCTACCCTTTTAGTAATTTTGCCATAGGTACAAATCTTGAAGCATCATGTACAAATGAAACAAGTCATTTTAGAGGGGGGAAACTTGGACATTGTCCAAAGTTTTAAGACACTTTGAGGGCAATCTAGACTTTTCATCCATAGAATCCATGCACACTTATGTCTTTCATTAAATGAATTAAATTAATGAATTAAATAAAAGTTTTATAATAATTAAAGGAATTAATTGATTAAATTAAAGGTTAGACATTTCAACTTCAAGTTGCATCCTCTATTGTTCCATAATCCTTTATGTCTTCTAAATAACTTATATCCGTTTCTAAATTCAACTTCAAGTTGCATCCTCTTTGTTGCAAGCATGACATTACGATTCAATAAATCAATTTGACTAAATAATTAACTAAATTGCAGGGTGGTCATGCCTCCGGTTTATCCTAACATCGGTGGGGGTGATCTCTATCCTCAGCCCCCTGCATGAAAGTACCCTACTAGGTTCATCCATGATCTATCTTCATCTTTTATTTCGTATTTTTTTTTCCATTTTTCTTGTTCTCTTCATCAGCTATATCATTTAACTACTTGTCAATATTTAATATACAGGGGTGGTTTTGGTGATGGTGGAATGCTTGTTGGTATGTTGTTCTATTTGTAAAATATTATATTTTAATGCATTATGTTTTAAGATTGATTTGCCATTATTATGTCAATGTCAATACAGGACCAAGCGATCCCAGATTTTTTGGTGGTGGCGTTGGAGGAAGAATGGGGTTCCCAGGAGGCCAGCCGTGAGTGCTTTTCTATAACAATATTTCCTTTATTGTTGATGCGTACATGGCAATTTTGGTCCATTTAGTCGTAAATTGTTGTAGGCTTGGTTTATGTTTTATCTATACCAGTCAATTGGTGGAAAATATAATATTTTACTAAAAAGAAAACATGTCAAAAGTTGGCCAATTGGTATACTTTGTATTTTATGTAACCATACTCAACATACGTGCACGCCATTTATAAAAAAAATATATATTTCTTAAAACAGGGGTGTTCCACCTGGTGATCGGTAAACTACCAACCTGCTCCGCCCAATCTGCCATCTTTACTGTTGGATTTTGACTCTGTGAATGCAATAAAACAGGGGTGTTCCACCTGGTGCTCGGTTCGATCCTTTTGGTCCACCAGGTGTTCCTGGATTTGAACCTAACCGGTTTGCAAGGTAAGTTAACATCTCTAAATCTGTTATTGAAGTTAGACAAATTACAGAGTTGATCTCATTTAACGTCGTTTACAGAAACCCGCGCAGGCCGCCTGGCGGAACACATCCTTATCTTGAGCACTTCAATGGTTCAGATTTCATATAAGAGGCAAGCATCGGCATCTGTTGTCTTTACTAAAGCTGGTTGTAAATTATAAGATTTTGGTTCTCTACAATGCTTTTGTTAGACTGTTTGGCAATCAGCATATATTGTAATGACTTGGATGCGACTTTATCGTTTGAATTTTATTACTAAGAAAGTTACAAGTTATAACTTATAAAAGAAGTGGGTTTTATACTTTGGCGGTTTCTTAAAAAGTTGTATGTTTATGAGTGGGTTTGAATAATTTATAATGTAGTTCTTGATATTTGGTACTAGGGATATGATCCGTACTAGCACAGGTTCTAACTAAAGCCGCATGGTTGATTACTGTACGTATGAGCATAGAATTGATATTTAGGTCATTCTAGGTTCGTTAATCTATTAGGTTTCCAGTCTAGAGCCTGAGATTAGAGATAATTCGGGTTTAAGTAAACTAGTTAAAATCAACCGAGTATGGTGTGCATCCTTTCCTGGCGACTCTAGGGACGAGTCAGGATTGCTAGGTTATTAGCCGGGCGTTGTTTGGTGGTTTGGGTGACCGAAAGCTCGGATCCGACTACTTATTCGCGTTTAGAGTTCCCTAGGTTCTCCGTTATTTTAGCAGATTTAGCTTCGCGATTGGAGGATTTTGGCACCCGAGTTGCCTTGTATCTGACAGTTGTGGGATTCGGTATCGATAGGTCGAGCCGTTTTCAGTTTAGCACTTCATCGCTCTGTTCCATCTTCTATTTAATGAAGTTTGTACTTTGTATCATCAAACCATTTGACCAATAAGAAGCTTTCTTCTAATAGTTTGGGTTTCTTATCATTATATTAGTCAAAAAGTGAAAACATTAATCAAAGTTATTCGATCCCAATAGGTTATATCAGAAAGTAATGATTTGTGGAGATGGAACAAGATATTGGCATCAAAAGTAAGTTGTTTTGTTTGGAGAGCGATAGAGGGAAAGATCCCAACATCAGACCATCTGCTGGTCCAGTCACCGGTGTGCATTTTCATATACGTTTTGGCAGTAGTTGTACATGTGGGTAAAGGCACTGATTGGCCAGAGGTGCGACACAGTTAGGGAAACTTCTGCATAGCATAAATGGCATGGGCACAACAAGCAGGAAAAGGATCATTCATGCTATATTTCATTAGCCTTGTGGAGACTATGGATGTTGCGGAATGTAAAGGTATTTCAAAACAGGAATACACCAGTTCATAAGTTGGTGGAAGAAATAAACGAAGAATAATTTGAGTCGCTGCGGATCAGATAAAAGTTTATAGAAATTGTCAACCCGCCACAACGCTAATAAATCATAATACATGTTGATGTAGGTGGGGTTCCTTTTTGTGAAGATTACTATATGCAGCCCAACTCAAAATATTGGCACAACAATGATGTTGGTCCAACCCAATCTAAGCTGAGACTGGACCTACCCTATTATTCCAGTCGGTAGATATGACACCACATTGCTGCGCACCTGGCTCTCCCTCCATGACCAACCTATGTGCTAAAGTAATTGTCTTTGAGATACTAACAAGGGTCCTACAAAGGATGTGGGGCGATCTGGGACCGTATGCAAGGAATGGTTTGCTTTACTATCCACGCGATCTAGGCCTGGGCTTGTATATAGATGTACGAGAATATAAGAACAACTTTTTGTCTACGGCTTACAAGATTTTTTTTCTAATTCAATTTGTTTCACAAACTTATGGTACTGCAACCTATATTGCATTATATGTTTACATATTGCTGTATATCTATTCTTTCAAGCTAATGTTCCTTGAATTGGTTACTTTCCATTTTTTGATACTGACGATTTAGATTACTCACATTATAAAAAAATAGACTTAAGACAACATATTGATAATAGCAATGTGATAACGTCTCCATGTTATTTTTAGACCACCCAACTGTTCATTTAATATTACGGTTTCTGATGAAAATCTCAAGAAATTGTTAGCACCTTTTTGCACTATAACCTCTCTGCAAGGTTTGTTGGTATAAACCATCTTAGATTTGTACACAAAGTATGTGAATGACTGGACGTCATACTACCGACGTGGATGCATTTACGAATAAAGGTTGTGACGTATGAGGTTGGTGACAAAAATTACGAGCTGACAAAACTACGCACCCGCCGCACAAGGAAGAGCTGACAAAAATTAGGGGGTTTGAGAGAAAGACAGAGAACGAAGGAAGAGCGAGCACAAGATTTAATTCAATTTTGAGGGTTTCACGTTAATAATTGTGGACTTTTGGCCTACTTATAATAAAAATTTCATTGATGAATTAGGGTCCGGCAAAGTGCTTGAGGATTTATGGTACTGAAAGCGTAGGGGGATTGATCAGACTCATACTTTAGCTGTATTGAAAACGTAGGGCTTTTGGTTTCTATAAGGGTAGAAAAGGAAAAAAAGTGTAAAAATATAGGAGATGCTTTATATTTGTATATACTATAGGGCTTTTGTTCTGGCTTTTGGTATGCCATCTTAGACACGACCTATTTGTTAAACAAGTAAGAAATGACAATCTTGATTATTTACATGTCAAATTCATGGCGTGTTCGACTCCTATCAAGAAATATTAAGGGTTATTGGATTTTAATAATCCTAAGTTTCACCTGTTGGCTGATAATAATCCCAACTTTAAAAATTCTCTCCAATGATCCCAACTTGTAAAAGTTTAACCCCCATTGATCTTTTCACACATATAAGAATTTGGCCTCCTCAATAGATTCAAGTGCACCTGGAGACTTCTTAATTGATTTAAGTGCACCTATGTTAGAAAAGGATCAATTGGGGCCAAATTCTTTCAAGTTGGGATCGTTGGAGGGAATTTTTAAAGTTGGAATTATTATCGGCCAATAGGTGAAACTTAGGATTATTAAAATTCAATAACCCAAATATTAATCCTAAAGTATATAATGTAAAGAAGTTCTATAAGACTAGAGGGTGTGGGATAACCCCCCTTGGGGGGTTATAAGGACACCTCAGCGCCACCTAGGCGCCACATCAGCCAGAGGGCTTTATAACCCCCCCCCCCCCCCCCCCCATTTAATTTGCTGGGTGTGGAATGGAGCCCGTCATCATTGCCTAATTATTTTTTATTTTAAAAATCATTTAATTTTCATATATTAATTTATACCTCATAATTTATATATTTTAAATAAAATGCCATAATTGAAATAATATAAATAAAATGTCATAATTTAAATAAAAACTATACAATGCCAGAGTTTAAAAAAAAGTCACTCGTCGTCTTCGTCGTCTCCTCCTCCTTGTTCACGATAAAACCATAGGTGCTCGGTCAGATCGGCTCGAAGGTTATGGTGTGTGTTCCTGTCTCGTACCTTCGATCGGATAGCTTCTTTTCAGCGTATGTTAGTATTGGGTTCGTCGGTTGGATACTTTCATCATAACTTTCTCCACAAAACGCTCTACCCGAATCCTCCAATATCATGTTATGCAAAATGATGCACGTATACATGACGTTTCTCATTTTTCTTTTTTCAAGTATCCTCGACGGCTGGGCGATGATAGACCATCTCTTTTTTAACACACCGAAAGCCCGCTCGATATCTTTTCTTGCTGACTCTTGTTTTTTTTTTAAATACAATCTTTTTTCATCATTTGGACACGAAAGAGTTTTTACCAACGTCGCCCACTCGGGATAAATACCGTCTGTGAGATAGTACCCATACTTATACTCCACGTCGTTTGCATAGAATGAAGTATTTGGTGCAACACCGTCTATGACATCGTCGAAAAGATTCGAGGACATTAAAACAACGATGTCATTGTTCGCACCGGCCATGCCAAAGTACGCATGCCAAATCCATAAATCTTGAGAAGCGACCGCTTGTAATATTAGGGTGGGACCATCGTGGTCACCACGATGATGTTGCCCTTTCCAAGCGGTTGGACATGACGCCCAATCCCAGTGCGTGCAATCAAGACTCCCCAACATCCCAGGAAAACCGTGTATGCGCTGATGGGCCTCGTATAGAAGTGGAACCTCGGCGGCGGTTGGCATCCGCAAGTAGCGTCTCCCGTACAGAGAGATAACACCTACAAAAGTAACAGTGTTAAAAAAATATAATAATATGTAAATAAAAATAATAACCTTAGATAAATAATAGTGTTAAAAGAAATTATAATAATATGTAAATAAAAATAATAACGTTAAAGAAAGAATAGTCTTAATAAAAATTACCTTCACAGAAATTTTAAGAGAGTCACGACACATTCTTGCCGACATCCTTAAATATTCATCCCACGCATCACTCGCTGTGCCATACGCTAGTTGCCTGATTGCTGCTGTACACTTTTGTATTCCAGAGAAACCAACTTTATGACTTGCACTTTCTCTTTGCGTGAAAAAAGGGAACTCGCCCGCAAGATCACTAGAAATTTTAACGAAAAGACGACGGCTCATACGAAACCTACGCCTAAACTGCCCATCATCGTACAACGGATTTTCACAAAAATAATCGTGCACTAGACGTTCATGAGCACCTAACCGATCCCGTTCAAGAGGCGGTTGCCTGATACTCGACGTAGAGGATTGGGCTTCTTCTTGCAAATAATTAATCGCCTCCTGCATCATTGCGATAACCATGTCGTCGAAACCACCATCGGATGAAGAGCTCGAAGAATCGGATGCCATTTTCTAGTTGTGATTGGTGTGTGTTTGGGTGGTAAATTTGTGATTGGTTTTTGAGATAGAAATGTGTTTATATGGTGTAAGGTTTATATATATATATATAGAGATAAAAAGTTTAATTTTTTTTAACGTTTTCAAACGGTCATTTTGACCTCTCTCTCGATCCACGCAATTGCATAACGTTAACATGTTGGCGAGGGGTGTATAGCGCCCCTACTTAATTTGGTGGGTGTGGGTGTATAGCGCCCGGGGCGCTATAGGCAGTGACGTGGCGAGGGTGGCGCCCCCCACACCCTCCGGCCTAATAGTTTTTCCTTTTTTTAATAATTTGTAAGTTATGGAAGTATTGGGCACACCATCAAATACAACATGCACACTATATGGTAATGGAAATAAAACATATTTATGCACATATGGTATACCAAGTAATAATGATAATATATAAATATCATCTCTTTTGATTTAATATGCAAATATTTACATATAAATTATTATTGACACAAACCATAGATATATGATTATTTTTGAAAATTTTGTATTTTTTTTGAAAGGTAAACTTCATTAACGAAAAAAGTGACGACCCAAGCCGGGCCGACAAAACAAACTACACAATTACATATTTACAAAGGAACACCAATCCTTCCAAACTAACCCTTTGTGCTTCGATCTATTTGAAAACCACATAAAACCCAAGGCCTTAATTTCACTAATAATACCTTCTATTTTAACCGGAGCATTAGAAAATTTAGCGTTATTCCTGGCTCGCAAAAGACTCTAGCAAGCGATCATAATAATGCCTTGCACCGCATACTTTTTCTTCTCCGACAAACTGAGGTCTTTGTAAAAAGTAAGGAGGTCTTGAAGAGAAAACGCGAAGATATTAGGAATTTTACACCATTTACTAACTCCGTTCCACACTGTCGGTGCAATAAAGCAAGCGATAAACAGGTGATCTGCAGATTCAACTTCAGAATTACATAAGGGGCATGACGAATCTCCATTTACAACATTTCGATTCAATAGAGCTTCGGCAGTGGGGACTTTATTCATCTCCAACCTCCATGCGTGTATATTGACTTTGGCCGGGATCTAGTTACACCAGTCCAAACAAAGCGACTAGCTATAACTTGTTCCTCCTTCAACAATTTTTTAACAGCTATTAGTTAGATTTTAGGCTCAATATCGTAATTTGGGAACAAGTGGATAATTTTTTATAAGCATTGGGAAAATATATCCAAATGGGTTAGCTACTAACTGTGTACTTTAAGACCACCCGTAGTGGGGCGTGGTTTTTAAAAAAATCAAAAAAAACGCCGGATAACGCCCAACCCCCCATTACACCCGGCGTTTCCGGGCGTTATTTTCGAAAAAAAAAACTGAGTTTGGCGTTTTAATTAAAACGCTTAAATTGTATTGGGGTGCGAGAATGGACCGTTGCCAAACGGTCAAATGTGTTTATTATTTTTTTTTTAATTCAAAAATTTACCCACTATATATATATATATCAACCCACTTTCTCCTATTTTTTATAAAAAACCTCTTACTTTCTCTCCTACTTTCTCCTATTTTTTATAAAAAAAACCCACTTTCTCCTATTTTTTATACAATCATGCATCCATTCCGACCCCCTTTTGGTGTCCCCGCAAGACCCACGAACCCGAACACAACCCAACCGCAACACCCGTATAACCTTCAAGACATGGACCCGAGCTTTTTAACGTACGCGGCTTACTTGAGTGGCGCCACTCCGTTCGTGCCTCCCACCTTCGGCTATGGTCAAGCCGGCGGGTCGCAACCGTCACAACAACAAGCCGAATCCGAACCCGATGTCGATGTCGTGCCGGAGACGTAACCCGAACCGGTGCAAGAGAAATCGAAACGCGGCAGAAGGTCGCATAAGAAGAAGGAAAAGGACGAACCTCGACGTACAAAAACTACCATTAAATGGACGAAGGACGAGGAATTCACGTTGACTCGGGCGTGGCTCGACATTTCGGAGGACGAAGAAACCGGTAACTCTTATATATATTTTTTTACTTATTTTTTACTTTTATTTTTAACATACAACTTATATTTTTACTTTTTTTTAATTTGTAGCAAACTTTCAAACGGGCCCCGTTTTTTGGGATAGGGTTCGTGCACTCTTTTTTAGCACGTGGGGTCAAGGCGAACATCGGGACAAAGATTCCATTTCTAGCAAATGGACCGACATCAACAACAAGTCTCACGCGTTCCAAGAAGTTTACCAACGTAACTACGATACTCGCCCGAGCGGTGAAAGTGACGTCGGGGTTTTAACGAGGACTTTGGAGGAGTTCGAGAGGACGAAATGCCCTTTCCCGTACTATAAGTGTTGGGATCTACTACGAAAAAGTCCAAAGTGGGCGCTAGTTAATCCAATGACGTCTAGTAGTAGATGTCGAGCTAAAAGGTCAAAAACATCATCCTCCGTTGACCCTTCAACTCCGACATCGGATGCCCGCAATGTCGATTTAAATGAGGTGGTGGACGTTGACGAGGAACTTCAAGAAGAGTTGACCTGACCGCCCGGTAGAAGAAAGGATAAGCGAACCGGGAAAAAAACGGTCGAGTCGTCTTCCGATCTCGAGTTAAAGGAAGATTTCGAGGAGATGAACCGTCGTCTCCAAGACATTCGCGACCTCGGGCACCAACGTTATGAGATTATGAAAGAACGAGTGGCCGAAACCAAAAAGTTTAACGAGATGCAAGAGGCGAGGCAAATGGAAAAGGACATTGAGTTTTTGTCCAAACCTATCGACCACCTCCAAGGCGATGCGTTGATCCTTGCGCAAATGCGTCGCCAAAAAATTCGAGAAAAATATGGACTCTAGATCATCTTCTTTTTTTTTAACTTTTTTTTTTCGGTTTTTTTATTTTCTGTTTTTTTTTCGGTTTTTTTTTTTATTTCAAGTAGTGTAATTTTTATTTTAAATCGCCTCCTAGCTCAGTTGGTTGTCGGCCGGGGTTTTGCTTATGGCCACTCCGGTTCGATTCCCGGCGCTTACGGCTAGTGGGGTGGGTTGTCCCAATGATGGATCGTTTCCTACCGAGGCATGGAACGGTCTTGAGGGCAACCCGGTTTTACCCAGCTGTTACCCCAGCGAGTCTCTCGTGTGGGGGCAGTATGGTTTCCGGGCGGAAGTCAGCTTGCGCAACGGCCGGGGCCCGATCGAACATCGCGTCCGGAAGAGCATAGTATAGATTAAATCTTGATTGTGATTGGTGATAAAAGTTGAATCATAATAGAAATTAAAGTAAAGTTTAATAAAACAACAAGGCTTAATTTCTTTGGGCTACTGAGCTGATTATTTGGTCATGTCTTTAATTTTGCCTTTGAGCATTTGGGCTACATTAATTGGGTAAACAAGTTTTACTAAATTTTGTCAAGTAGCAAATGAACAATTGTTCTGTGTTTTGGGTTGTAAATAAATCATCTAATCGTCTGTAAATTACCAATTTAACCCTTTGCTTTAAATAAGGGGGGGGGGGGGGGGGGGGGGGGGGGGGGGTTGAATAATTGACTGTTATATACATGGTATGAAATACAAAGTTAAATGGCCAACAAAATATTATATGACAAATTAAACAAGAAACACATTTATGCAGCTAGTTTTGGTCATGATAACCATCAAAGCTCACTCAAAATCAATTGAGCACCAAACTGAGGTTGTAAGGTGATAATGGTATGTGGAGCATGCGCGTATGATGGTGAAAGCTCGAAGGAGAAACGTCTTAGAATCATAACTAGTGCGAGTTTTGCTTCTAACAAAGCAAAAGTTTGTCCAATACATATACGTGGCCCCCCTCCGAATGGGAAATATGAAGCTTGTCCCTTGGTTGCCTTTGACACGCCTTCAGCAAACCTTTCCGGGTTGAACTCGTTCACATCATCACCCCATATATCAGCGTCGTAATGTAAAAGCATCAGGTGCAACATAAGCTGTGACCCGGATGGCAATGTTAAGTTTCCTACTTTAGTTTCTTCATGAATCATCCGTCCTAGGGCTACACCAGGCGGGTATAACCTAAGTACCTCGTGCAAGATCATATTGATCTGCAAGTTAAATGATTTAGTTTGTTGTTAAAACAAGTTTACTCATATATTAATATCTACGATGTCAGGTATTGACAAAGGATGACGTAAGAGACTTACGGTTTTTAAATGATTTAACCCGTCGATATCTGGTTTTCTATCTCCAAACAGTTTTAAAACTTCGTCTCTAGCTCGATCTTGCCAATTCGTGTGTTGACTTAACAAGATCATAGTCCAAACAAGCAAACTTGCAGTAGTTTCTTGTCCTGCAAAGTAGAAAAGTTTGCACTCTTCAATGACTTCATCAATGCTTAGTCCAAAATCGCTATTCCCTTGTTGCTTGATTTCTTTGTTGTTTGAATCCAACAATAAGCCCAACAAATCTTGTTTGGTACTTTCTCCGGTTTCCTTTAATCGTTTATGGATTATTTTCTTTATCGAACTCTTTACTTCTCGGTCAATCTCCTTCATCCTTGTGTTTCTTTTTGTTGGCAAAAATCTGTAGAATCATACATATGTAGACGGGTCTTATTCATCGAAAAGAAAATGGTTCAACATAATAAAGACTAGATACTCACCGAGATCCTGGAATATACATTGATTGTGCGGCTTTTATAACTAGCTTTGCTTGTTCGACTTGAAGTTCAAATATCCTTCTTCCTTCCTCATAACTGCTACCAAATGCTGTACGCGATATAACATCACTGGTCATTGTTTGGAGATGAGGATAAACATCAACTTCACCAGATCCTCCTTTTGTTATCCCTTCCCATTTGTTGATCATCTCGCTGCAACTAATGTGAAAGGCTGGCAACATATGCTATAGCAAGAAACAGTGACGACAACAATTGTCAGTTTTCGATCGATTAGTTTAACCAAACAGAAAGCGCGCACAGATGGAACCTTTAGTTTCTCAACATGAAATGCAGGGTTGAACGGTTGATGATCTTTCTATGTTTGACCCATTGATCTCCATCAGCACTTGCAAGTCCTCTTGCAAGCATCTTTGTTAATGGATTCCCTCCTCTTGGCTTTTGAAACTGATTATAATTAGCCAACATTTGTCGTATTAATGGAGGTTCTGTTACGTGCACCAGAGGTCTTGGCCCCAACCAGGTGAAGAATATATTGCTACCTATATGAAGAATATTATAGCAACAAGATTATAATTGCATTTAAAATGTAAGTGTGCAAAATTAATAATTATATGTTAGAAGATAAATATATAAAACTACTTAACAACATCTAAGTTCTAACATGTACTTTGTAAGTAATATTGTAATACATTATTATTTGTTATTAAGATTACTAATACTCATGGCCGGCCAAATTTCAGTCTCATCACTTGTTAGTTTTTTATTGGCAGAGTTATTAAAACAAATAAAGAAATATTTCAGTCGTTATAACCCCCATTACACGTGTGTGCGCTCAAGTTCGAGTCACACTCGTGAGTAATTTTACAACCTTAAGCTTGGCTAGAATTCGACCTTTTTTTCTTAAGGATGTGGGGAAAACCTTTCCTTGAGATAGAGAAGCTGTCCCAATGAAACCTCCAACTCAAAAAACTTATGTGTTATATGATAATATATATATGGAGAAGATCATGCGAGAACCACCTCTTATTGCGAGAACCGTGAGAACCAACGTGAACACAACCAAAAATGCCTAAAAATAGCTAAAAATAAAAAAATTTTGAATTTTTTAATATTTTTTATAAAAAAATCGCTACTTTTCGAAGCAAAAAAAAAATATATATTTTATTTATTTATTTATTTTTTGCTTCTAAAAGTAGCGATTTTAACATAAAAAATTCAAAAAAAAATTTTATATTTTTTTTAGATTTTTTTAGGTTTTTTGGGAGTTTAGTTTTTAGCATTTTAGCTTGGGGGGGGGGGGGGGGGGGTTAGGTTTTTTTTAGCATTTAGCTTGGGGGGGGGGGGGGGGGAGGTTGGGGGGGTTTAGGTTTTTTTTTTTTGGGTGGGGGGGGGGGGGGGGGGTTAGGTTTTTTAGCTATTTTAGGTTGTGTTCACATTGGTTCTCGCGGTTCTCACAATAAAGGTGGTTCTCGCATGAGCTCCTCCCTATATATATATATTAATTAGTTTTTAAAATCATAACTATATATAAAACTATTTATTATATAACTATGTACTATATTATATTCGGGGACCGCTAGAATGAGAACCACCTCCAGTTATGAGAACCATGAGAACCACTTTCTGGCCATTAGATCTAGTTGATGGATGGATGAGATTAAAAGTTACAAAAATTAATATTAAATGGTTTTTGTCTTATTATGTCTTTAATATTAGAGTAAACTGCAATTTTACACCCTGAGGTTAGGGGGCATTGGCATGTCTACCCCCCCTAACGAAATAATTGCAAATTTACCCCCTACTGTTCACCCTTATGTCGTAATCTTACCCCCTGTTAACAGTCAACGTCGTTTGACCTTTATGAGTGAGGGCATTTTGGTAATCTTACCCCATATTATTATTATTATTATTATTATTATTATTATTAATTTCTCTATCATACATTAACACCACACACACACCTTCAAGAACAAATCATCTTATCTTCAATAACTTCATCTCTCACACCTGCAACTCCTCACCGAAACCCTTGATTCAGCAGTTCATCATCATCAGCAGCTCATCATCATCTCTCACACCTGCAACTACTCACCGAAACCCTCTCATACATTAACACAACACACACACACCTTCAAAACCATTAAATCGATTCCTCATAAACAATCGGAGCCTACAGATTCAGCAGTTCATCATCATCATCAGCAGCAGCAGCAGTTCATCATCACCGAAACCCAGATCTGGAATAGGAACCACTGTAGGCGGCTAGGGTTAGGGTTTGGAATAGGAAAGAGGTGGTGGCTGATTTGATGGTGGCGGTGGTGAGAAAGGGGAATGAGGTGGTGGCTGAGTTGATGGTGGCGGTGGTCAGAAGAGGAGAAGGCGGTGGTGGTGTAGTTGATTATCGCTCAAAGCTTTTCAGAAGATTATCGCTCAAAGCAATAATCACTTATGTGTTGAAGTTGAATCTGAGTTGATTTAAAAGTTGAAGGTGACATCCTTTATGTGTTTCCAGAAGATTATCGCTCAAAGCTTGCAGTTCATCATCACCGAAATCACTGTAGAACCTTTGACTTGCTTCTAAATCACCGAAATCACTGAAATCACTGCAGATGATGATCAAAGGTGCTGGAGTTGATTATCGCTCAAAGCTTTTCATAATAACCCAGATTCAACTTCAACACATAAGTGATTTAGAAGCAAGCTTTGAGCGATAATCTTCCGGTTAAAGTTTCTATTCCCACTTTTCAACAGGCCATTCAACGTCTTCAGGTAATTATTGACTATTTTGACTAATTTATCACTTTGAAATTTAAATTTTGTTCATTTGGTTGATTGAATCTTGTTTTTTTTACATGTGGGTGTAAGTGAGGAATATTGTTTTTGATTTAGGGGTTGTTTTGTATGAAGATTGATTATGAATCTGTGTTCATGTTCATGTGCAGATGTTTGGGTTATTAGATCTGGGTTTGTTTTGTATGAAGATTGATTCCAGATCTGGGTTATTAGATGATGAAGAATGAACAATGGTGGGATGCTGGTGGCGGTGGTCAGAAGAGAAGGTGGTGGTGGTGGTGATGAACTGATGATGATGACGAACCTGATGATGATGATGATGAACTTGTTTCGTTGATTTTGTGATTTGTGTTGTGGATCTGGATTTGTTGTTGCTGTTAGGGCACTTAGGGTTTGATGATGAAGATGAATGAACTGGTGATGATGATAGATTCTTGATTTTTTATATAATTTTAATAAGACAGGGGCAAAAATGACTTTTCACACATTATAACAGTCAAAACAAACGTTGACTTAACAGAATCTGTTAACAGGGGGTAAGATTGCGACATAAGGGTGAACAGTAGGGGGTAAATTTGCAATTATTTCGTTAGGGGGGGTAGACATGCCAATGCCCCCTAACCTCAGGGTGTAAAATTGCAGTTTACTCTTAATATTATAATCCAAAATGGTATATAAGTAAATTTGTCTTTTTTGTCTTTTTGTATATATTAATTTTAAATTACCTTTTTTGTCATATTCATTAATTACATTAATTACATTCTTTACTTAATTGTTTTTTATTTATAAACATATTTTTTTTGTTAAACAAATTTTTTGAAATGAAATTTTTAGTATTTTTTTTAAAGATTTGTTTAAAAAAAACGTTTTGAAGATCCGTTTTTTTTACGCCCCAGTTTTTTCGTTAACGTTTTTTTTTTACATTTTACGCGCCAATTTTTACGTTAACGTTATTTTACGTTTTACACGTCGGTTTTTTACGTTTTACGCCCCGGTTTTTTACGTTTTACGCGTCGGTTTTTTACGTCTTACGCCCCGGTTTTTTACGTTAACTTTTTTTTACATTTTACGCGCCAATTTTTTCCCCGGTTTTTTACGTTTTACGTGTCGGTTTTTTACGTTTTACGCCCCGGTTTTTTACGTTAGCATTTTTTCCGTTTTGCGTTTTACGTGTCGGTTTTTTACGTTTTACGCATCGGTTTTTTACGTTTTACGCCCCCGGTTTTTTACGTTAACATTTTTTCCGCTTTGCGTTTTACGTTTTACGTTAAACTTTTTATGTTTTTAAATTTTACGTTTTGTGTAAAACTTTTTACGTTTTAAGTTTTACGTTAAACTTTTTACGTTTTACTTTTTTAAGTTTTACGATAAACTTTTTACGTTTTACGTAAAAGTTTACGATTGAACTTTTTTTCACAAAAACTTTTTTACACGAAAAGTAAAAGTTTACGGTTGAACTTTTTTTTCACAAAAACTTTTTTTACACGAAACTTGTTTACGCAAGACGAACGCACCCATAAAAAGCAAAGTCGGTAAGTGTCTCGGATAGATTTTTATCGTTATCGACGGGGGAAAAGAATATAAAAAATCAACAACAACAACAAAACAAAAGTGTATCTCGAAAAAAAAAAGGTTTGGCTCAGATTTTTTCCGATAATTAAAAGGCTGCAAAGTGGGGTTGCGGGTTCAAAAACCTACCCTCCACCATCGTTGCCGCGCCATCGTCATCAAAAATCTAGTTTTTTTTTTTTTTTTGCATCATCATCGCCCCAAAAACCAAAACTGATTAAAACCCACATATTCAAACATTCAAAAAGCACCTGCTGAACATCATTCAAAACACATTCAACATATTCAAACAGATTCAACCGATTCATAAAAGCACCATATTCAATAGAATCAAAGACAACCCAGCAACAATAACAATCATACATGATGTACATACCCAAAAATCAAATCAAATGAACCCCAGCAACAAATAATGAACATCATTCAACAGAAAAAAAAAAACCCAAACTTTTTGAATCAAAACCCACATGCTGTACAAACCCACCAATATAATCAAAACCCACCAAATCATCAAGAATCAACAGAAACAAATCCACCAATTGAATCAAAGAACCCCACCAATTGAATCAAAGAACCCCAGTCAAAACAGAAACAAATCAAACCTTTGGGCAAATCATCAAGAATCAACAACACAGGAGGGGACCGGGACCTCCGCCGCTCACGGCGGCGCTGCCGCCGGCCCACCACCCAGCCCTCGAACCGCCACTACCAGCCTTGAACCAACTAAACCACCACCGCATCCGCCTCTGCACAACTCCCACCAAACCACCGCCCCCACCACCGCCTTCCGCCGCCCCCACCACCGCCTTCAAACAACAAAAACAGAGACCTTCATCGTAGACATGTCCGTTTTGAACACCACCGGCACCACCAACACGCGCCGCCACAACAGTTGGGTGGCCGGCGATTACTGTGGAGACGGAGCAGGAGGATGGTGGTTGTGATGTGGTGGTGGGTTGAGATCGGAGCAGGGAGTATGATGTTTGTTTGTAGGGTTTTTTGAAGATGAGAGAAGATCTGCAAGTTTAATGAGAGAGAGAGGTGAGAGAATAATGCCTGCAACTTTAAAAGAGGATAGAGGAGAGAGGAGAGAGAGAGGAGAGATTAGACATTAAAAGGAATGACCAAACTACCCTTTGAGTTGTCATATTCTGATTGGTTCTCATGGTTCTCATAACTGGAGGTGGTTCTCATTCTAGCGGCTCCCTATTATATTCTACTTTTAAATATAAATACCGTCATATCAATATAACAATACAAGTAGCATGCTATAATATTGTATTATATAAAGTCTTACATTAATATAACTAAGGGTAAATTACACTTTTCGTCCTTTATGTTTGTATCGGATTGCAATGGATGATCTTTAACTTCAATAATTACAGTCACAGTCCTTTATTTGTAAAACTTATTACACCTTACGTCCTTTAGCACTAACCTTGTCAAAATTTTCAGTTAAGTATGGCATGTGACTTGCACATGAGGGTAAGTATGTAATTTTACTCTAAAATTAAAAAATATATATAAATGAACACTCTCTCTCTCTCTCTCAACTCTCTTCACTTTCTCTCTCAATTTCCCATCTTCAGCTTTTCTCCACCACCACCAGCCCACCGTCACTTCCCCAACCTCTGGTAAGAACGAGAACCACCAACATCTTTATAATCACCACCGCCGGAAACCACAAAGCCCTAACCATTAGAAACCTTAATCGTATAACCCCCAATCCTTCCTGTATCCACTCTTCTTCTACAAATTTGTACACAGATCTGTAAAATCGCAACCATGGTAACCGTCAGTGGGTTTCAAATTAAGTAGATCGTGGCTGCTGTGACAAGATTCAGAGGAAGACGATGATGCTAGAACGAGATGCCATTTCCGATTCAATCTAGGGTTCCGGTAAATGGTGGGAATAGTTCTGAGATGTTGCCATCTTGGGGATTTGTTACAGTGATTAACAGACGTTCATTATACAACTTACAGATTAGACATAATTGCTGGTGTCTAGAAGATTCTTTTCAGAACCCCTGAAAGAGTTTAAACAATACATGTGTGGACGGTTTCCAATGATATGGATTTTGGTGATATTTAATATATAGTGATTTAGTTTGTAAAAAATCTTTTTGTTCTCTAAGCATAACTGCATAAGCTAGTTTGTTCTGCTCACTGTATCTTAAGAAACAAGATTTATGGTTGTACCAAAGATCAGGGGAATTAAAATTTTGTGCAGAGGTATCCCTCTTTTTCATTTGATATATGGAAATTAAAATCCATTTATAAATATGTTATGTTAAATGATTTTAATAGTCTCAAGAATTAGGAGCCGTTAGCCATGATTGCTACATTGCTTTTTCTGCGAGCCCATTCAAGGAGCTGGAATTTGGTGGTGGTGGTGGTGGGGGGTGGTGGGGGTTGGTTGGAGAGGGGGGAGAGATTTGGTGTTTTGTATATATAATTATATATTGTTTTATTTTTAAAAGCTGATTTTATTTAGAGTTAAATGCTTGGTTGGTCCCTGTGGTTTGCAAAAATTGCAGACTTGGTCCCAGTGGTTTACTAATTACACGCGTGGTCCCTGTGGTTTTCAAAAATGCACTCGGTTGGTCCCCAGCCCTAACATCAGTTAAATTTCTCAGTTAAGTCCATGTTAAATGACCAAATTACCCTTGAGATTAAAATAAAGCAATTAAAAAGGAAAAAAATAAAACAAAGGGCCCACCCCATCATCTTCTTCATCATCCTGCCTCCTTCTTCTACCCTAAACCACCACCACCACCATCTCTCCTGCACCACCACCGAACACCCACCACCTTCCCTCCTCCACCACTGAACACTCCCCTCCACCACCAATACGTAGTACATCGTAAGATTCATAACCCCAAATCAACAATCGAACCCTGCTCAAAGTCTCCAAGAATTTAATAATCAGAAAATAAAATCACGAAAATCTACAAAACCCATTTGGATAAATGCAAATCAAGATAGGATTAACAATCAAGAACTCAATCAAAACAAAACCCATCAATTAGAACACAAGATTAAACCAATACGTACCCACACCATCATCATCTTCATCAGCCAGAGCCAAAACAATATCATCTTCAATTGCAGGAAATAAAGATAAACAGACGGTGGCCCTGCCGCAGCTCGCCGGAAACACCGTCGCCGTCGCTGCATATCCCTCTTTCTCTCTCTTCTCTCTTCTGTAAATAAGCTCGCCGGAAACACCGTCACCATCAAACCCGTCGGACCTGCAACCTCAAACCCCAATACGTATCAGATCTGCAAACTCAAACAAACCCCTTCCCTTCCATCGCCAGCCAATAATAAAACCTGCAACCTCAAACCCGTCGGATCGGAGACCTACAATTCCGACTGTGTTGGGAGACCCAAACCGGAGCCCAACTCGAGACCTGAACAGCCGGAACCAAGCCGCCGCCGCCCCTTCTCTTGCCTCGTCTCTGATTCTCTCTCTCAGCTCTGAACTGCCGTGCGCCACCACCGATCTGTGGTTATGGGGGTTCGCCGGAGGAACCTGTTGCCGGAGGAACCTGTTGCCGGAGGAACCACCACTGAGTGTGTGGTGTGCGTGTTTGGGGTTCAAGGTCTGATGAATGAGACAGGGTTCACTACCCTTTTATAGTTAGGCAAGGGTATTTTGGTCATTTAACATGGACTTAACTGAGAAATTTAACTGATGTTAGGGCTGGGGACCAACAGAGTGCATTTGTGAAAACCACAGGGACCACGCGTGTAATTAGTAAACCACTGGGACCAAGTCTGCAATTTTTGCAAACCACAGGGACCAACCAAGCATTTAACTCTTTTATTTATTTGTTTAAATATATTAGTAAAATTACCAACTTACCCTCATGTGTAAGGCATATGCCATATTTAACTGAAAATTTTGACCAGGTTAGTAGTAAAGGACGTAAGGTGTAATGAGTTTTACAAATAAAGGACTGTGACTGTAATTATTGAACTTAAAGGTCATCCATTGTAATCCGATACAAACATAAAGGACGAAAAGTGTAATCTTTCCTATAACTAACATGGGTTAGGTAGGGAGTCTAAATCAAAGGTGATAAATAGAATTATAGAAGCGGTAAACCCCCACAATCCGAAGAAAGAAACAAAACGACACAAAAGTAATAACAAATAAGGATAATACAAATTGTAAGCTAAACTTTCAAAAATACACTTCTTGCTAAGTCATAACTATCACTCATGTTCTCAAATAAACTTTGGATAGCTTAAGGTGGACAGATTTAACTTAAAAAAGTTATAGCTCATATTTGAGTTTACCTATTTAACACGGCACCCCAAACTCCTTCACCTTACCAACCTGACACGACTGACACCACGTATAAAGCTCGAGCAAAGCTTATCGATCCAACTTGAAACACCATCTTTTACTAATACTATGATACTATGATGCTATATCTAATCTTCGAAAGAAACTATATATGTACATACCATAAATCTTTGCAGATGCATAGTTAAACGGCATGACACGTGGAACAATACTGTCGGTTAGTTTGATTGGTTTGAGTTTGGCCTGATTTGTCATCTGCACCATCTCCTTCATGTCTCCGAACAAAAACTTGTACGGATTTCCGTTCAAACCTTGTTCTCTAAGACTCTTCTCCATGGCCTTCGGCCGTAACCAAACCCAGTTCAGAAATCTCCACCCGTATACCGCCACCGCCGCAACCGCAACACCGCAGTACACAACACTCATGCTCATCACTTCCATATCAAATCTAAATCTTGGTTTCAATCGGTAACACCGTTGACTAAATATTATTCTTGAGGGGTAGCCTGTGGGTGGTATATATAATATTTATGATGGGTATTTTATCACTAAGGTCCCTCTTGTTTGAGTTATTGTGGTTTTGGTTTATAACTTGTGAGGTTGCTATATCTACAATGAAAAGGAGAACAAATATATCATTTTGGTAATGTGTGAATACCGTGACTCTAGCTTTTTTGGTTTTCAGTTTTTCATTTTAGAATTTTACAAGGACCAAAAGTGAAAGAAACTAATAAGTCTGATTTTTGATTGGTATGGAGAGTATATAATCATAAATTGAGAATTCCTAGGAACAAAAGTTGTACTTTTTTTTTAAAACCAAACATATATAAAAGGCTCATTCTATACACACCCCCCTCTTCCTGATTATACCCCCCTTTATGAGAGGAAAACTGTCGGTCCCACGCAGGCCCCACCTGTAAGTATGTAAGAGGAGGGGGTGAAAAAAGTAAATAGGGGGTGTAGAAAGTAGCAACCAAACATATATACACGACGAGGGATGCCCTACCATTAAGACTTCTAGATGCAAGAAACGAGAATTCCTAAGAACAAAAGTAGCATCTAGCTAGTAAGACTACGTGTAGTGGTTACAACAAATAATGCCCCACCTTATGGCGTTTTACGTCACGTATAATCCTAGTCATCAAAAGGGCGTTGTGATGATAACGCCCAATAATGTCCCGTCAATCATTAAACATTATTAATTTTTTTTAATTAAAACTAATAAAATTTCATTAAATAAAAAACATTACATTCTTAAAAAAAAACCGGAATTAAGAAAAAAAAAAACGAAACAAATAAATAAAAAAACCGAAACAAATAAATAATCTAGATTCCATATTTTTGACGGATTTGTTCCCGACGCATTTGGGCTAGGATCAACGTGTCGCCTGTGAGATGGTCGATGGGTTTAGACAAAAATTCGATATATTTCTCCATTTTTCTCGATTCTTGTATCGCGGCAAACTTTTTGTTTTTGGCGTTTCTTTCCTCGATAGTTTGTAAACGCCTATGAACGAGATCTCGAATGTCTTGAAGGCGTCAATTCATCTCTTCGAAATCTTGCTTCAATATTTCGTGATTAGAAGAAGAGGACTCCGTTTTTCCCCTTATTTTTGGCACTTCTTCTACCCGGCGGTCGTTCCAACTCCAAATCTTCCTTGTCGTCTACAATAATATTTAAATCGACGTTGCAGCATCTGAGGTTGGTGTGTTCGGGTCAACCGACGATGATGTTTTGGACCGCTTTGCTTTACGTCTAACGCTAGACGTCATCGTCGGTACGTTTGCCCATTTGTGACTTCCTCTTAAAAGCTCCCAACATCTCAAATAAATGAATCTACCTTTCTTAGCATTGTATTCTTCCAACGCTTTTGTTATAACATTAGCGTCGTTTTGCCCGCTTTCTCTGTTGTCCCAATTGCGTTGAAAGACCTCTTGAAACTTGTGACAACTGGCACAAACCGGTAATTTCCGTACGCTTTAATTATTGCTTAATGACTGCAATTATGTGCTTAATTGTCACCAATGGCTGAACACATACTAAACAAGTGAATTCATGCACGTTGTATACTACAAAATATTGCTTTATGCATAAACGAGAGCGTTGCGTCAAAAATACTAAGTAAACTCACCGGTAAGACACTATGTGTCAACGGAACTGCAGAAAGAAGTCAGACAATAAAATTGGAGCCTAGGTGTAGGTCCGACAGCAAGAATGCATTAAAACCCAAGAGTACATGTAAGGGTTTAATTTATAGACATTGCGAAAGCAAAAATAAGCACTAAAAAGCACCCGAAACGCACTTTAAGTGCAGAAATTTACATAATTCAGCTATAATCAGCATTTTGGCACTGAAATATTATGCAAAAATGTCGTTTTATTATCCAGAATATTTCCCTAAGTATTGGGAATTAAAAGGGTACAAGAAAGGTACTTAAAAGACACTAAAAGGTGCAATTTGGCGCTTTAACGAATCGGTACCTAACCGAGCAACCGGATTTTACCCGGAACACCAAAATAATGCTAGAAGCATTGTTTTTATTTTTCTAAGCCAGTTAGGGTCCCCAAGTACCCTAACACCCGTTGTAAATTACAACACACATGACACTAGTCTTGAACACCTAATCAACATAACTAGATTACCTAACTAAATAGTTAGAAACCAACCCATGAACCCCCCCCCCCCCCCAAAATTTCGGTTAGAATGAGGGAACACCCTCTTACATAGTTGATTAAAATAATCCCTCTTGTTCCATATCTAGTGAACATAAGATCCTATGGACAATTATGTTAAAGTGAATAATATATATATATCTCTAGGACTATCACATTCATTTAAACCATCACACAAAACTTGATCACCTCTCTCCCCTCTCTTGAACTTTCGGCCGAGATCCAAGGCACCACCACCACCACTTTTCGATTCCGATCAAACCATTCTACATACATTCAAGTGTGAAGGATCACGCACAAGGAAGCCCGGTGCTTTCGGATTGCCAAGGACCTCACTACATTGCTATTAACCACTCGTTCTTCGCCTAGTTTCTTCCCTAGCCTCGAGCTAGTAGTAAGTGACTCTAAACACCATCTTGTTCTTGTTTAGAGTGGTTAATAAGTGATTTAATGGTTAAAAATCAAACACACACAAGATCAAAACTAAAAGTCTTGAAAGAAAGATAAACTATTTGGATAAAGAATAGATATGTGTGTAAATCATGTGAATCTTGTATGGTTGTTATTATTTGATGTTGTTTGTCATTAAAAGTGGGATGGATCATCATCTACGCATACTAGTTCATGTTCAAGAACATGAACTAGTAGTATGTTAAGTGTTAGAAATATAAAAGATGATGAAATCATCCACCATGAACTTGGAACTTGTGTAAACATAATTTTCCTTGTAAAATAAGACTCTAAACGTGTAGATCTAAAGATCTACAAGTGGTTTTTCGGAAAAACCAAGCAAAAATATTAGTCTTGTTTAAAACCCGGATCTTATCCGAACTAAAAGCATTTTTAATAAATAAACAAGTGTGTAGACACTTGTGTCACAAGAAAAATTTAACAAAGAAATATTTTTGTAAACCTTGACTAGAAGTTGTGAAACCTCAAGATCTTTAAAACTAAAGTTTTTAAGAAATTAAACTTATTTTTAAAGATGACAAGACTTACTAAATGTGTTAGTAAGTTACTACACATTTTTGTAAATATTCAAGTTCATGAAATGGAGAAATTGGTGATTATTGTTGATGATTATTGTTGATAATTGTTGTTGATGATTGTTGACGATTTAAAAGAGAATAAACACATGTTTTGAAAACATGGGAAACCTCCATTTTTAGGGGAAACTCTGTCAAAATTTTTATAAATTTTGACACTTATAAAAATATAAGCTTTTGAGAAACTTATCCCCTAAAAATATACCTCAAAACATTACCAAGGTTTCCCTAATTTTTGGTGATAAGAAATGGTGATTTCTTCAAAAATAAAAATGGATATTATGTATATATATTTTTGAGAGAAAAATATATATTATTTTATCACCAACTTTTGTGCTAAGTGTATATAGTATGTGTTATACGTGCTAGTGTATTAAGACTTAAAAATACACTAAATACTCATGAGGAGTATACACATAAAAATACACATACAACATACAAGATACATAATTCGGGTGCAAAGTGCAAAACATGAGATACTTATATTAATTTTTGAGAAAATAATATAAGTAAGATGCTTAGTTAAAAATATAAAATATTTTTAACACAAGAATATATACACAAAAGAGAGTGACTGTACTTGTGCGACGCAAGTCTAGTGACTAACGTTAAGAAAACGCGTATAGGTTATGACGTTAATTAAGCAAATCCGGTGAAGTTTACGACGCAAGGAACGCAAAGTTGTGAGTTCATGCTCCCCCTTTTCTTTTAACTGTTTTCAGTTTTTATAACTTCGGGGGTGAAATACATGTACAAATGTACAATATTTATAATTGGTATGATATAAATATAAGAAGCACACTTGGTGAGAACGAGAATCAAGTGTGATGAAATATAAGAATACAAGAAGTACACTTGGTGAGAACGAGAACCAAGTGTGACGAAATATAAGATAATAAGAAACGCACTTGGTGAGGACGAGAACCAAGTAGGATGCGTTATGAGAAATGATAACAAGAAACGCGCTTGGTGAGGACGAGAACCAAGTAGGAGGCGTTATGAGAATTGATAACAAGAAACGCGCTTGGTGAGGACGAGAACCAAGTAGGATGCGTTATGAGAAATAGTGTCACGAATAGGGTACAGAAGCACCATTAATCAACAATATACCTAGACCGTAGAACAAAAGGTTAGATCTAACGGGTGCCTGGCAGCCACACTCTCGGTGAGGGCGAGAATCGAGTAGTGCTTTTGTGTCTCAGAATATACCAATTAAATGCCTTAGGTTTGGTGACTTCCTATGTCGTGTCACATGTTAATGGCTTTGCAACCCATTAACAATCCTGATACTTACAGGAATACTTTATTTACATAAAAGTCATACCATACTAAAAATTGATGAATACTTGAGTACGTGGGGTACTCAAGAAAAGATTGAATTATACTTGAAGTACGTGGGGTACTCAAGAAAATGGGAATTATACTTGAGTAAGTGGGGTACTCAGGAAGAAATTGAACTATACATGAGTACGTGGTGTACACATGAAACTGAAATTATATATGAAAACTTGATTTATTCTCAAACTATGTTTTCATACAAAGTATACAAACGTGAAATACAAAACTGCATGAATTCACACCAACATTATGTTGACGTTTTTCCAAAAACTCACATGTATTTCAGGTAACTAGGATGGATGTGCGCGCGGTCTCGCTTATGCTCGTGGATGTCGCTTGTGTTTAACTTTAAATAAAGTTGTAAACTTTTAAGACAATGTTTTATGCTGTCTAGCGATGTAAACGCTAAACTTATGTTTTCAAATTATGGTATTTGATGTTTTTACAAGCATATAGCATGTTTACCTTTCGTATGCAATGAGAACCTTTCATGATCACACCTCGTGCTTCCGCCGCAGAAAGGGGTGTGACAAAACTGATGATATTTCTAGTTGATATCGGTCCACGTGCCAACGCGTACTCCTCGTCTTTCGTCCATGCAAGGTGGTCTCCTTTTCGACGAGGAATGGTTGTATCTTTTTTTTTAGACCTTTTCCCACGTTTGGATCCCTCGACAATGGGCTTGGGTTCGGGTTGCGTCTCCGGTACCGTTTCTATCTCCGGAGACGGTTGCGAACCACCCATGTTTTGAAAGGTTTAAGGAACTTGAAAGAATGATTGGGAACCGGCCGATGCTAATATTTGAGCGTACGCGAATACGTTAGGATCCATCTCTTGTAGGTTGAAGCTCGGTTGGGATTGCGTGGTGTTCGGTCGATATGCGTTGGGTTACCGGGTCTCGAAGACACACCAAATGGAGGTCGGAAGGGATTCATGATTGCGGGTGAAAAGTGGAGAAGTTTTTTAAAAAATGTAGAGTAGAGGTGAGAGTTTTATAAAAAAATGAATGAAAAGTGGGATATATATAGGGTTTAATGTTGAATATATATATACTATATAATAAAAGAAATCACTTTAGGGACACTTGTCATCATATTAGGCCATCTCTTATAGATAATTATTATTTTAGTTTAATTTATTATAATTAATTATAGATAACTCTCCTATTAAATATTATTTAGTTTAATAACTTATGGATAATTATTATTTAGTTTAATCTCCTTCTCATTTATAATATTACTTATTTGAATTAATTAGAGTTAATTAATGTTTTCGTCCCTATGGTTTGTCAAAAATCACTATTTCAGTCAATTAGTTTAAAAATTGTGATTTTAATCCCTATGGTTTCACTTTCGTAACTATTTTAGTCCCTGTACTTAACAGAATAATGGATTGAAATTGTTACGAAAGTGAAACCACAGGGACATAAATGGTTACGAAAGTGACACCACAGGGATTGAAATCGCAATTTTTAAACTAATGGACTGAAATAGGGATTTTTGACAAACCACATGGACGAAAACAGTAATTAACTCAATTAATTATTACTTTTATATTTATCTATTTATTTCAAATTCAAACTTAGTTATCTAATTTGATCTTAACTATATATTTGAACGTTTTGTTTTGTTTGGTATCAAATAGATTTTACGAAACTTGAAATAAAATTAACTAATATTATTTATCATTTATATATTTACGGAGTTTTAAATAAAGGGATACATTTATTGAGACTTCGTTAACAAATTTTGCAACAGAATAGTCTATTTTTATCACGAAAACCAAACTTTGTATTAATATATTAAATATTTTTATTTTCACTATACAAAATTACATTTACTTGACCCATGTAATACATGAGGATTTTTAAGATATAAATTTTTATTATTTGATATATAAAATTAGATTTATTCAATTCGTATAATACACGAGGTTTTTTAAGTATATATATTTTTTATTATTTAGTACAGAAAATTACATTTATTCAAACCGTGTAATACACATATTTTTAAAGATGTAATTTTTTTATTATTTGATATATAAAATCACATTTATTCAACCCGTGTAATAAATGGGGTTTTTTAAAGATGTATTATTTAATTATTTCATAAAAATATTACATTTATTCAACCCATGTAATACACGTGGTTTTAAAGATATTACTTTTTTTTATTTGGTATATAAAATTATATTTATTCAACCCGTACAATATGGTTTTATAGATATAACTTTTTATTATTTAATAGATAAATTATATTTATTCAACCCGTGCAATAAAGGATGTTTTTAAAGATTTATTGTTTTATTGTTTAGTATATAAAATTTATTTATTCAACCCGTGTAATGCACGGGGTTATAACCTAGTATATATATATAATTATAGGTTGGTTAACGTACAATACCACTTATCCTACATTACGTACGCGATATTCTCAGCCGTAGGATCTTCAATCCATCAAACCAATTTAAAATCATTAAATTAATCAAATTAATGTATTCAAATATTGAACAAAAAGGTTAAAATCGTCATTACGTTATCTTAATCTCTGTAACCGACGGAGATTTGAATCTTAATTTCAAAATCGTATTCGAAAATCCAACAATTAATCAAAATTCGATCCATAAATCAAATACAACAATGTAAGAAGATTCTTACTCACCAACATCCTTCTGCGATTTCATAGCTGATGATTTTGGAAGTTCAGAACTAAAACAAATCGATAGACCGTCTATCGAAGAAGATGATGCAGAATGAAAATTATAAAATATGCGAAATACATATTGAACGTGCGAAAAACCATTGCAGACAAAAAGAAAGGTTTTGTTTTTTTATAGTGTGCGAAAACATGTTTTATACACATGCGATTTAAAAAAAAGGTAATGATATTTAAGATTTCTTATAGTATGCGAATTCTTGTTTTATACACATGCGATTTTAAAAAAGGTAAATATGCTTGAAATTTCTTTTAGTGTGCGAATTCTTGTTTTTGACACATGCGATTTTAAAAAGTTATCTTGTCTGTGGTTTCTTAAAGTGTGCGAATTCGTTTTCGAATCACATGCGGTTTTGAAAAAAATGCTGCTGATGATTTCATGTAACTTTGTCCCACGTTGATTAAAATGCAAAAACAAAAAATTATGAATTGATAATTAAAATAAATATAAATTAACTATTTTATATAAAAAATGAATTTAATACCGATGTGACTGTAATGTGACTTGTAATGATCAATTTTACCATAAATACTACTGAACTTACCACCCTATCTACATAATAAATTTACTATTTTAATATAAAACACCCAGGGATAACTACCTTCCATATTAAGACACTGAACACACAAAAACACACAAAACACACCCACAAAATGTCATCTGAAGATTCGGAACAAATAAAAAACATTGCAATAAAGGAACTATTGTCAACTCGCACATTGACAGAAATAAGCACCGATGTCAACTCTTCTCATTTGATTCTTGATGTGCAGGGGAAGATTCTTGAAGAAATCAAGAAAAATCTAACGATGTGGAAGAGACTACTTGAAGAACCACCATCAAGCTTCAGGGACGCAGCTTTGAATCACATAAAGGAACAGTCTCGAGCTGATGACTTAGCCTTCTCTTTCCTGAAAGATGCTCTAAACACTGTGAAAGAGAATATGGAGTTCAGCTCGGCTGAACGTGACAAAATCTTTGCTTCAAGTAACTAGCTTTCTCTTTAATCGTTTTATGGTTTTAGTTATGTTAGACAATAACAACTACTTTATATTTATGTTTTGGGTACAAGTTTTGAAAACGTCTTATGCTTCATTATAATATAAATCACATGAATGATTTAGACATCTTTGTCACACAAAAAACAAGATAACTCAAAATCGCATGTAGTAAAATGAAAAACAAAGTGAAATCGCATGTTAAACTACTTATATACTGATGCATATAGAATCGCATGTTAACATACTAAAATCGCATGATTGTATTATATAAATTCATGTGTATTAAATCGCATGTTTCTCGTATAAAATCGCATGTACAGTTAGCAAATTTAATCTTCCTCATCTGAAACCTCCTCCCACTCATCTTCTTCATGCTATCATAACTACCTCCACTATAATCTTCAAACTCATCTTCCTCTTCATCGTCTTCAAACTCGTTGTCTTTATGCCTGGGATCTTTTTCAATCTGGACTCCCTTCATCTTCTTTTGTTGTTTGCCTTTAAGTATCTCGCAAGTCCGAATATCATGACCTTTATCGTTGCATACACTACATATCCTTGACCTTTTTCCTTTGCGGCTAATCATTTGTTCCTTCTTCGATTTAATCCTTTTATGCGAGCCACGTCCTTTGTTTCTTATACCAGCCGGCACACGGACAGTAGGAGGTGCATTAGTTACTGGTTGTTGGTAACCAATCAGCTTTGAAAACCGGTCAAACTTTGGATCAAGCTGCTTGGTTATACGACTCTGATCAACTTTTTCTTTAATTTGCTTCATTTGATCGCTGACTAAAATAAGTTGATCAAGGTCATAAATCAAATTGCTAACCAAATACTCCCCTGTGTAGATGATTTCGCGAGCAATCTGTTTAGCCTTGTGTTGCTCATCCTTATCATCCACCTTTACATCGAACGTCGCGTTTAATTCATTCGGAACCACATCCTTTGTCCATCTCTTCATAACATATTTGTTTGGTATTTCTTTAACACCAAACATCTTGAAAAGAAAATAGATGTGTTTGCATAGCAGCTCATACTGTTCAAAACGCAAACAGCTACACTGTGCAGTCACATCATTTTCAAGATTCTTGAACCACACCTAAGAAAACCAAAAAAAAATTAAAAATTAAAATCACATGTGTATATGAACAATTTCGCATGTCTAAAAAATCATTTTATTGAATTAATTTAAAATCGCATGCGTTCATCAAAATCGCATATTGCAAAATCATGTTCTGTATGAAATTCGCATGTACGTTTTCAAAATCGCATGTTTTAAATATATATGCTATAATACCTATAATAACCCATCTCCATGAGCTTTAAAGTCTTTCAATGATATCCTTATATGTGGACCCTCGATTTTGGTGTCCATCGGCAGACATTCGGTAATAGTTTCATATATCTCTATTTGCTGATCAAAGAATATAGACCTGGTGTATATCTTAGCAGCATCTTTTTCCAAAGTAGTTTGGCTCCAATCATTAGGCTCAGTATATCTTGAAATATGATCATTCTTTCTATGATTGAACCTTTAGACATCCATTGCACCGTCAAAATGATTCATAAACTCTACAAGAGTGAGTTCAGAATTAGCCACCTGGCAAAAAAAATGGCTCTCACTCTCTGATCTCGAAGTTGTTCTCATAAGTCCAGACATTGGCTCATGCCGGTAAAAAGCTGGAATCCACATGGATCTCATCGCAAACATATCATTAATCCATTTATTTTGTGTAAGACCGTACTCAATCATTACCAACTTCCACTGTCTCTCAAATTCTTCTGGCTCAATGGAATCAGACCATACAATATCACACATCTTCCTTTTAAAATCATCATTGTTGCACAACTCGTGTCCAACCAATACCGATAAATGGTTTTCATGTCAGCCTATAACGAATCTATAATATAAAAAAATGCTAAAGAAAGACAATATATCATAGTATACCTTATTTGCCACTTTTTTCATTATGTGCCACATGCACAATCTGTGTCTGCTGGTAGTAAAAACATCCTCGATAGCCTATTTCATCGCAGGGTCTTGGTCCGTCACTACAAACTTTGTCTGCCGTCCAAATGACTTTACGAATGAATTGAGAAGCCATTTATAAGAGTCGATGCTCTCCGATGCCAACAACCCAGCTCCAAGGGTTACATTTCAACAGTGGTTGTCAATCCCAATGAACGGAACAAACACCATCTTGTACCTGAACAAACACATGCGAAGTACACATTGTAACATACGAAATAGACAAAATATCACATGCGAAATATACAGTATAACATGCGATATATTCAACACCTAATCTTCAATGTATATTAACATGCGATATTACAAGTTTAGGAAGTCATATAACATGCGAAAAAATTAAAAACCATTTTATGTAACACTTACCTGTTTGTCTTGAAAGTTGCATCGAACGATATCACATCCCCGAACTCCATAAAGTTACGCTTGCATAACCCATCGGCCCAGAACAAACCAGTTAACCGTTTGTCATCATCAACAGAATATTCAAACGAAAAATCAACTAAATACTTTTTTTGTCGGTCAACCTATTAATCACCATGTCAGCGTCATATTCTCCTATATCGCTGTTAATTCGACTCCTAAAGTTTTTGCTATCATCAATCGTAGCGCCAACATTCTCGAAACCACCGTAACGTTTCCTCATTATATGAAAAGCTTTGACAGGGCTAAGGTTTAAAGTGCCAAGTTCCCATATCATTTCCTCCTGGACATCTGATAATTGTCTGTACGCTGGCAGCATATGAATATCGTGTGGACATACAAACTTATGATTATGGCCATCAACAAATCTCTTTACTGTATATAATCTACCATCCACCGTGCAAATCATAAGTTAAGCTTTGCACCCAGTTCTAATGGTCCCCCTGTTCCTTGATTTGAATGGCTTTTTTGACTTCGAATAAGCATCGTCAATAAACAATGGCTTATGTCCCTCTTTAGAACAAACAAAATACTTAGTTTTGCTTATACCACCACTGTGTACTTCACCACCTTTCCGAGTAGAAAAACCAGCTAACTTAGCATATGTTTGGTAAAACACGTATGCTTGTTCAATAGAGGTAAATTGCATTCCAACCACAGGTGTAGCTGATGGTTCAACCTCTGGAGTGTAAACCCTTTCATCTACATAATTCATATAAAAAAAGGAAAACACATGCGATTTATCGGACTCATAACATGCGATATATTAAAAACTCCATAATTTCATCATAAGAACAACAACACATGCGAATTGTATGACTCATAACATACGAAAATGATCATTTTGATAAATATGTTTTACACATGCGATTTATGATATCATAACATGCGAAATCAACATTTTGAATAAACATCACATGCGAATTGCCAGACTCATAACATGCGAACTTATACAATTTGCTTTCATAACAATTATCCACAACATTCAAAACTTCAAATTAGTTATAATAATGCAAAATCATTACTACGATTAAACAAAACACATATACGAACAATTTAAAGATCTGAATTAACATAATTACCATTCGAACACTCATTTACACCACTTGTACTTGCATTTCGATTTGGATTTGCAGGTTCAGGATTTAAAACATCGTCAATCGTAACTCTCTGATACGCTGATAATTGAACATGATCACCAATCGCTCGAGCTTCTTCAAAATCAACATCTGTGTTTCGTCCGGTGCTACTCTGTGGATCCATGAAAAAAAACAATTGAATCAAACCCTAACGCAGAAGAACGAAAACTGCAATTTGAGAATTATGAAAAATTTGAAACTGATTCGAATCATAATTACCGGGATATTAGAATAACGAACTTCTCGCTGATTGAATGAACAGACGAATTTTCCCTTAGCTGATTGAATGAATTGTCTGATTTAACCTTATGAGTGAAAAACGAATCAGGACACGTGTACGACCAATAAACTCACGTATGTAATGTACGATTAGGGGATTTGTATCCTACACTTCCTCTATATATATATATATATATATATATATATATATATATATATATACACACACACTAAATGTTATTACTGTTTGACAACGGTAAAATTTCGAAAAAAGCGCCGAGCACAAGCGTTCTTTTTACAACACCAAACAATAAAAAACCAAAAAAAAAAAAAGGCCCCATGGGGCCATGTTTGGGCGTTTTCAGGCAAAAAACGCTCCAATTGTGCACCACTACGGGTGGTCTAAGGGTTAGGGGCCCTCGGGGAACCCCCTCCCCCCATGTAAACTCGGTGCAAGCACGAGCAGCGAGGGGTGAGCATGGTAGCTGCTAGTTTTTGACCGTGGGGGTGTTCGGATTCCGAGCCACGTTATTTAATTTAAAGAAAAAATAAGAATTTCAAAAATTCTATAAATAACCCTTTAACACCCATATTTCTCCTATATTCTTTAAAAAAAAAACATATCTTACTCCCACATTTCTCTCATATATTTTTTTTAATAAATAACCCTTTAACACCCATATTTCTCCACTATTCTCCAAAAAAAAATCTCTTACTCCCACATTTCTCTCATATTATTTTTTTTAAATCTCTCTTACTCTCACATAAAATGGAATGGAATGCATTTTGTTCATCCGATTCTTCCGAAGAAGAGACGCTCTCATTATTTAAGCGGGTAGGATAACGGTTAACTACTTGGTTGAGCAGTCTCAAAGACGATGAGGACTAACGAGACAACCACCATTTGATCGTGATCGAGAGAGAGCTAACGAAAGATTGATACGTCACTATTTTAGCCCCGGTCCCGTTTACGATGAAACCGTTTTAGGCGACGTTTTCGAATGAGTAGACAATTACTTATGCGTTTAGCGAATGATTTGTCGGAGCGATATCCTTTTTACAACGCATCTTTAAATTTTATATCTTTACGCAGGGATCATATCCATTTACTCTCGACGATATTTGCGAAAACCAACATTGTTTGATATTCAATGCATATACGAGGTTCACGGTGAAAAACATGTGATTTTATTGGAATGCTCGGTAGCATCGATTGTATGCATGTTTGAGGGCTATGTATCCTACGGCTTGGCAAGGCCAATTCCTCCGAGGTGATCACAACAGCTCGACAATTATATTTGAAACGGTGGCCTCACATGATCTTTGGATTTGTTATGCAGCTCAAAACTCATGTTGACATTTTATCGAACACTTGGTGGGCACTACTTATAATTCTCATCCAAGATGTGTAAATTCAAGCAAATTACCATGTATTCACTAGTAATCACATTTCAAGTTGTTTAAGTGCATTCAATCGTCAAATTTCATATCATAAGACTAGTATCTACAATTCAACCTAAAGAGGCTAAGTTATTATAGTCATGACAAAAGTAAAACCCACTTCAACATTGATGCGGTTTTCAATCTAGAACAACCTCATATGTAATTTGTACACATATATCATTCATATCATGATATCATGGTTCCAAACTATTTTCACACATCCAATTTCATAACTTGGGTGGGATTTGGCTACAAAGTCCATTTTTCCTACAAAGTATAAAAAGTCATAAAATACCATAATGTCAACCATAAAACATACTCAAAACCCCCCCAAATAACAAAGTTAAGATTACTAAACGTCATATTTGTGGGTTTTGTGTTGTGTTTTGGATGATAAGGCTTTAATTATTGAATTACTAACATTAGTGTGTTTTATGTTGATTATCCTGTTGTGTTTTATATTCATAATTCTAGGATGGTGTGTTTGAAGTTTTTATGGATTGTTAGGGTTTGGATATTGTGTTTTAGTGATCTTCACTCTGTTATTTGTGGGTTTTGAATGTGTTTTATGGCTGAAACAGTGGTGTTTTATGACTTTGTACACTTTGTAGGAAAAAGGGACTTTGTAGCCGAACCCCACCCTAACTTAACTAAAAGTAAATAAATTAACATATTATAGCTGACATTATTATTAAAAAAAAAAAAAAAAAAAAAGACATAGGATTAAGGTGACATTTTCTGTTTGAAAATGAACCACTACATTTCAATTTGCTTATCGGTAAACAAATCAACCCAAATGGACCTTTTTAATAAAATAAATAAATTGAAATCGTCACACACGATAACGACCATTTGTAACTCTTTAATCGACCTTGGCGTTTTCTTTCTAGGTTGGATAAACAAAACCTTATTAACAACCTTTTTAATGGAAATGGCCATCACTCACCACCACACCCAACAATTTCTCCCACAACCAACAATTTCCCTCACCACCCAATACCCCATCACTCGTGAAAAGTTCCACGCGTTATTAAAGTCAGTGGTGGTGGTGTATAACTCGTGAAAAAAGCCCATCACGGTGGAGCCTCCCCTAAGAGGAGTGGGGGCGGTCCGTTATGGCCGTCCCCTCACGCGTTATATAACCACGAACACCGCCGCCGCCTATAGTTTCACACGTTATATTTGTAACGCGTTGAAACAATCACGCGTTGAAACTTTACAAAATTTGAACGTTGGCTTGTATTTGACCGTTGAATAACGGTAAGTTTATTAAAAAAAAAAAAAAAAAAAAAACTTTAAACCTTTTATATATATCTCCATTTTAAACCATTTTACACACACCAAAACATAAACCCATTTCACACAATCTACATCTTTCTCAAATGGAGTTCCCTACGGATTCGACGTTTCCGATGTCTAGCGATAGCGATACCGAGTCGTCTTCCGACAATGAGACGCTAAAATATTTTGTGTCAGTGTATAACGAACTTGATACCGAGTCGTCCCGCCCAAAGAAGAAGATGGTAGACCGTGATCGTATACGTGCCAACGAAGTGTTAATGGACGATTATTTTGTGGAGAATCCGCTCTAGAATGCCGAAACGTTTAGAGATCGGTTTCGTTTACCCAAAGAATTATTTTTAAAGATTGTTGGAGACATCGAAGCAAGCGATGAATGGTTTCAAGAACGTTACGATGCGAGGGGCAAACCAAGTTTCACGCCGATACAAAAATGCACGTCTGCCATTCGCCAACTAGCGACAGGTAACCCTCCCGATCAATATGATGAATACCTAGCTATCGCGGCCAGAACTTCACGTGAATGTTTGCAATTTTTTTTGCAACGCGGTCATTAAGTTGTATGGTAAAGAGTTTTTACGTAAACCGACGAGCCACGACATCTCACGTATTTACGCCGCACATGAGGCTAGATGGCATTTTCCTGGGATGCTCGGTAGCATCGATTGTACACATATCGAGTGGAAAAATTGTCCAAGAGAGTTGCGAGGGGCGTATGTTAGGGGTGACATCAAAAGACCAACCATCATACTAGAAGCGGTGGCGTCGAATGATTTATGGATTTGGCATTCGTATTTCGGTGTTCCAGGTTCAAACAACGACATCAATGTGTTGCACACGTCGCCGTTGTTTCAAACCGTAATGGATGGTACCGCACCTTCCTCTCCTTTCTATGTTAACGGACGACATTACAAACGAGGCTTTTTTCTTGTGGATGGTATCTACCCGTCGTGGTCTGTTTTTGTGAAAGCTCCCTCATTTCCTGTCGAGGCTAAAGAAATCGTGTTCAAAAAATTGCAAGAATCGGCAAGAAAAGATGTTGAGAGGGCATTTGGTGTTTTAAAGGGTCGATGGGGTATACTACACCGACCGGTTCGTGCGATGAAAAAGAAAGCAATACATAGCATAGTGTATACATGTATCATATTGCACAATATGATAATCAAAGAAGACGGACGTGCAATATCCCCGGATTGGGTGCCGGATCCTCCTACACAAGTTCAAGTTCCACAAAATATCCAACAAGAATTGCGTAATGAAGAAACTCACTTTCGGTTGAGATACGATTTAATCGAACTAGTAGGTTCTCTAGGTTTGGAGTTTCATGAGTCGGACGAGGAGTAGGTTTTTTTTTAAGTTGTAGCCTAAAGTATTTCTAGTATGTTAAATTGAACTAGTATGTTTTATTTTTAACGAAATTTATAATTTTAGTGTTTTATTGTTAATTTCTAATTTAAAATAAAAAATTAACAAAATTTGTGAGTGATGGAATTCTATCACTAGTGATGACCACCGCCACTACAATTCTATCACTAGTGATAGAAAATTGGCTGATGACATGGCAGGAGTTGATTGGATAGTGTGAGTGATAGAATCCTATCACTAGTGACCACCCCCACTCCCCTAAGTGACCCCATGTGCTATAGCCTCATAACACAAATGTAAATAACGTGTTTGTCTACTATTACATCAGTTTGATTATATTGTTTAACTGGATAGAAGAATCTTAATTGTGACTAGCAGGAAAAGTATAGACCCAACACTTAAAGATTAATGAACATACGCTTGACTGAGCTTTCTTTCGAGAGTGTATATAACAATGAATATATGATTCCTATAACAGCTTAACCTATACATACTACATACCTGTATATATATATATATATACTATTTTATTCATTCTTCAATATCGTTTGATTTTATTCGAAGGACTGCTATAATTTCAACCGCAGCCAGACCAATGAGATACCAAGTAACACCGGCTAGAATAACTTGCAGCCACGAGCTGTTAACCACATCAACTAACATAGAACCACCAACATGTGTTTCAATTCCACCAGCAGCAGTATTTGCAAGCTGTAACCGAACTATGACTGCTGCAACAATAGCCAATCCGACAGGAACACGCGTTTCATAAGGATTACTACGTTGAATCTTCTTTGGAACACCATATCTCTCATTGTATAAGTTCCCGTTTGGTTTCTTAAAAGTTGTACTAAGTGAAGGTTCAGGGTCGGCTTTGCTATTTGGTGATTCTGGGAGGATATACTTCGTTGGTGTCCAGTACTCCGATGCGTTGCTTGTTTTTGGGTTTGGTTTTCTAGTCGTTTGTGTTTGTTTTCGGGCAGCTACAGCTTCTTTAAGTTTGCTGATATCTGGTGAGTTTGATTGTGTGGAATTTTCTGCTATTTGTAACAGTTTTTTGCTTGTTTGAGTTGGGGCATTCCTGGAATCGGTGGTTGCCAGTATAACCAGTCTGTGATTGATCTGATTGCTTGAATTGCCGCCATTCGTGTTGCCCAATTGATATCCTGGTCCTGATCCACAGATTATAAAATTAGAATTAGTTGACTTTAAAATCTAAAACAGTTTTTAGAGCTGCAGTTGTTATAAGTTATAACTTATAGGCACCTTGGAGCGACTGGCGGATCCTTTTTTCAATGCTGCTAGATAACTATCTTGGAATCTATCCACATCAACGAAGATATTTGAAACGCGAGTACCTACAGTGTTGCCTGCACCGATTCTAACATTACCACGCGGTTGCTTTGACATGAGGAACTCTAAAGCTGCGAGTTTAGATCTCTCCACCATCCTATTCAAATACAAAAATCCAGATTTCAAGAAAGCAAGAGATGTATAAAAAGTAATTTGTTTGTAACAAGTGGTCTATTCATAAGCTTACGAGATGCAATTAACAGGGCACGCTTCTATGGCCTCGTGAATTTTATTTTCAGGGTCGCCCCATTGAGCTATGACCCGAGCTCTACCGTAAACAGATTCGATTGCGAATGTCTTTTCGGCTATTAAGGCGCATTTTAAGCAGCCAACGCATTTAACTTCATCAACAAAAACAGCTCTATTCTCACTCTCGGATCCATACCATACTGAGTAGATAGGTTTCCCTGTATACCCTTTGAAATCTGCGACCTTAGCTTGCTCCTGTATAAGAAATCAATATTTATCAGAAAAAGGAAGATATTGCAAGTATGAAATCACTATTTATTCGAACAAAATAATCAATGTCATCACCGATCGCCATCTGTTGCATTCAATCACAACAATAAATTCTACAAAGAAAAGTTGGAATTTAAGATTGGAGCTCAAAACATTGCAACTAATAACAATTCTCTAAAAGCAGGATGTGGATATTGATTTATTATCTAGGCTTTCTGGAACAAATAATCAAATTTAAGCACTTAACGATTTAAAATGAATAACGGAGAACATGTTTGAGAAATATTCATGAATCTGAATACGAGCAATCACAGGACACACAAATTTAGCATCCGCAAGAATAATCAACTTTAAGTAATAAACGATCTAACAACCAAGCACATGTCTGAGAAATATTCACAAATCTGAATACAAGCAATCACAGGAACCACAAATTTAGCATCAACATGACTAATAATCAATTTGAAGTACTTAACGATCGAACATGAATAACCGAGCACATGTCTGAGAAATATTCACAAATCTGAATACAAGCAATTACAGGACACACAAATTTAGCATCAACAAGAATAATCAACCATGAGTAATTAACGATCTAACATGAATAACCGAGCAGATGTTTGAAAAACATTCATAAATCTAAATATGAGCATTTACAGGACACACAATTTTAGCATCAACATGAATAATTCAACGATAACTAACATGAATAAAAGAAGACATGTTTGAGAAATATATATTTATATAACTACAAATTAGCATGAACTCGAATAAAAAAATCATCAGATGAAGCTTCAAAAAACAAAATGAAAGTACAAATGATGAATTAAAGCAGCATACCTTATCATAGGAGAAACGTGAAAGAGGATCAGATAAAACAGCATAAGCTTCATTGAGAACAATAGCCATATCGTGTCCAGCCAAACCAGCTATATCCGGATGACATTTCTTCTGCAGAGACCGGTAGGCGTGTTTAATCGCGGACTGATCGGAAGAACTATCGACGCCTAGAAGATCGTAGAGATCGAAATCTGTGATGGAATAAGATGAAGAAGATCCGGAGGAGGCTTTGCATACCAGAGGAGGAGCGTGATCAGAAGAATACCTCCTTGTTGCAATCGAGGTTCTAGATCTGAGAGGTGTTGGTGGTGTGATTGATGATGATATTGATGATGAGAGGGTTATGGAATGCATGGTGAGTGAGTTCCGGTTGAATGGGAGGAGATGCAGAGTGGAAAGGAAAGATATTTTTGTATACACGGGCGGGGGAGTTCAAAGATATTTGTTTCTCTTTTCGGATTTTTTTTTTTTTTTTTTTTTTTTTTTTTTGGGCATCTTTTTCCTCTGCCACTGACCTCATTTATCCTAACCAAAATCAGTTTTGAGATATTAGAAAATAGTATTGTTTGAATATGTTATGCATATTACAAAAAATAAATTTGATATACACACACATGTTGTCGTGATTACAGAAAACAATTAAGAAATTTATAAGATGAAAAAAAATTGTAAGATTACAACACCAATATAACTTGATTACAAAAGTAGCTTATTTTTTCAGTAAAAAGATCCGTATATATCCCCTCGAATCATATTTAAAATTTCACACATACACTTTGTTGATGTGTCAAATAGTTAACTACAATATTACAAAGATATGGTAAGTCTATATTACAGTTTTCAACTTTTCATCTTTATTTTATTAAATTATACTTGCAACCTCTACTACTCGCTAAAAACTCCATCAAGTTATAACTTCTATTTTTTATTTTATTTTATTTTTTTTTTTTTTTGTGAAAAAACAAATCTACTTATCCTTCGACATAGCTTGGTAATATGAAAAAATAAAAATTATGCATGAAATATATGGTTTTTGAAGTTTGAGTGAAAAAGAAAAACGAACGGTGTTCGAACCGCCACAGACACTAGATCAATTCCAAGACGTCAAGACTTATTTTAATGAGTTAAATGTCATTTTAGTCCCTGTGGTTTGAGCCATTTTGCCAGTTTAGTCCAAAGGTTTCATTTTTAACTTGTGGATCCAAAAAGGTTTTACAGTTGCCGTTTTAGTCCACTGGGTTAACTTCATCCATTTTTTCTGTTAACGAGTAGGCCAATTCGGTCATTTTATATGGCTGAATTGCCCTTTTAGTTAACAGAATTACATACAAAATGACCAAATTGGTCTTCTCGTCAACAGAAAAAATAGATGAAGTTAACCAAGTGGACTAAAATGGCAACTGTGAAACCTTTTTGGACCCACAGGTTAAAAATGAAACCTTTGGACTAAACTGGCAAAATTGCCAAAACCACAGGGACTAAAATGGCATTTAACTCTATTTTAATTTTACAAACATATGACATATTCACAAATGGGTTAAAGTTTGGGCCGGGTTCAGCCTGTCGAAATGAGTGGTGACAGATCGGGCTTCCTACATCCAAATTTGTCCCATAACAAGTCTTTTATTTTTATATTGCCTATAGATGCCCTTTTCTAGATAAACCTATTTTTCGTCCCACTGATTGGATGTGACGCGTTCGAAGTTAATTACATATGAAGTAAAATAATTACACATGAAGTTAAATAATTAGACAATGTAAAAAACAATCATGCAACTTATGCCAATCATGACACAATCTAGAATTATCATTTGGACGTTAACAACCCTTTGTATTTTAACATTTATCTAATAGTTAATATGTGTGTGATTTAAACTTAATATATCACGCTTAATTATTAATTAATTATTTAAATAATAAAGCAATGAAAAACAAAATTCAATTCGTAAAAATGCTATTTGTGTACACCAAGCAAGTTGACCACGCATGCTGCCTGTTTTTTCCATAATTTTGGCCTGGTTTGAACGAGGAACATCAACATGAGCCTTGACTATTATGGAATAAAACCAACACACTTTACCAGATGTCTACCAATATTCTTGGAGGTTCTGTACACATTCTAGAATAACATTTTTAATAACTTTGAGAAGTAAATAAATAATAATCTAGTTTGACATGTGTAAAGACAATTGCACACGGGTTGTAGAAACAGACAGAAAAAGTTGGTTCGGTTCAGTTCAACCCAACCTTTGATAGTTTGAATCCCAAATACGTGTGGATTTTTCCAACTTTTAAATTTGCAAAAACAATGCCATAACACGTGGCTTTTCATAAAAGAAAAACAAAAGATTGTTTAAAAATTCTCAAGAATCACTTAAACTCGCCTGGGTGGGTAGTGTTTATTGTGAACTGAAAATAGGTTCTTGATACATGACTAGAAGAATCACTACACAAGACCCCTCTGTTTAAACACCTCAAACATTGCAGATCCGATCTTTGCTGGTGATTCCACAACTGTCACGCCAGCTTCCTTTAGGGTCTTGATTTTGTCTTGTGCCGTACCCTTTCCACCTGATACTATGGCTGCAGGTTCAACAAAGAGATAACTTGAGCTAAAAGCAACAATGACTACGCCTCTTTGCACAATTTTGCAACACAAGATGATAAGAATCGTAAAAAACATAGATATCTTTTATTATCAAGTTGTAATGAAAGTCGAGAAATACCTCCAGCATGACCCATACGTCGACCAGGTGGAGCGGTAAGTCCAGCAATAAAGCCAACAATAGGCTTTTCTGTCCCACTTTCCTGTTTCCATATAGAAAAATTGAAACTATTAATGATATTTTCGTGTTATAGGACCTTTCACCAGCCAAAATCAGCACAATAATAAAAGAACATCTAGCATTTGAAATTGGTATTAATGTATTATTTGCTGAATATCGGCAAGGAGGCCAGGTTTCTTAAAGACCACAAAAAGCTTAAAACTACATTATCACAATTAACAAGATAAGTTTTCACTATAAGATTAAGATCAATTCACTTGATTTTATACGAGTGTAGCATATCTGACCTTTATGAGGGCAGCGGCATCTTCTTCTGCAGTACCACCTATCTCACCAATAAGAACAATACCTGAATGGAAATGGCATTAAGTATCAAAGATTCAAAATATGGGATAAAATGATATAAATCGCAATACGACAAGAAAAACTATATAATTATAGAACAGCAGAAGTGCTGAAAAGTGACTGCTTGAGACACAACCGCTACTAGAAATTACTTGGGTCAAAATTTGTGAAATAACGTTTACTTTATGCTCTTAGAAGCAGAGTATAATGCAATGTAATAACAGCCACATATCAATAAACTGCTATTTTGAAACTTAGGTTACCTTCTGTCTGAGGATCATCAATGAATTTTTTCATGCAGTCAACAAAGTTGGTCCCATTGAAAGGATCCCCACCAATGCCGACAACGGTGGATTGGCCTAGGCCGACAACGGTGGTTTGGTATACCTGTCACAAAGTCAGATATGCCATTACTTCATAGGATATGTTTTGAACTCAAAATAAGTAACAAACAGTTAAACCATAGTTGTCGATAGCGAATAGCGACAAATAGCGACAAGGCACCTATAGGCTACGTAGCGAATAGCGACAAATAGCGACGGCTATTTTATAAATAGCGATTACACTAGAAAAAGATTTATGAAAAATTTTATATGCATATTACATCAAAATACCCTTGTACATATGCTATTTTACATGTATATTTAACAAAAACTAATAGTTAGTAGCAAAGGACTTATATGTTGGGTGTGTGAATGAAAGTCTCAAAAGGTGGTAAATACTTCCCACATTGGTGTGTGAACAAAGTTAGTGGTTGTTTATAAGGTAAAGTCTTTACTACTCCATTGTAGCTTTATGACATGTTTTACCACAAGTCCTACCCGCGCGCGGGGGGTGCAAAAAATGAGTTTCTGAACTGGAATTTAATTGAACTCGTGCATGCCCGCACGTCCTGCGGACACGAATGCAGCTCCGAAAAACCTGGGCCAGTTTTTGCACAATTTAACCTTTGCTTTTTTAACCAGGCTATGCATTTTTTTTTGTATTAAAGCCCAGACGAGAGGTGAAAAACTAAAAAATAACCTAAGTATCGCTATCATCGCCATGACCAACATAGCGACACATGGTCGCATCGCCATAAAGCGCGCTATGAGTTAAACTAATGTAACATTTAAGAGCATAAGTAGATGAAGTAATAAAATCATAAACACAAATTCTAGCTCAGCTGCTTACATAACTATTTTACACAAATAAGTACTAGATGAAACTACTCAAAAGGGAAGAGCAAAAGGCCTTAACACTTTTCAAGCATAAAGGTTTCTCTAGTGCTATCATGGGCCTCATAAGCATAAAAACAATCATAAGTTAACGGAGTAATAACAACTCAAAAATATCTCACCGCTTCATATGTTAGCGTGCCGGACCGAGATACAATACCAATGCGTCCTGGTTTGTGAATGTAACCAGGCATAATACCGATCTTGCATTCTCCAGGTTTAATGATACCAGGGCAGTTGGGACCAATTAACCGAGTTTTTGACTGCTGAAGAAGAGCAGCCTTTACCTTAACCTGTAGGATAAGTTATAAAGATAAAAACAGTTAATATATTTCTTTTACTGAAAGCACAAAATCTGAACATACCCCTATCAAACAGTACTTAAAAGATATATTAGATATGAGAAACGCAGGTTACCATATCATGTTGTGGTATTCCTTCTGTAATACAAACGATTAAATCCAGTTCAGCCTCCAATGCCTCCATGATTGCTGCTGCAGCAAATGGTGGAGGTACGTAAATTACAGATGCATTAGCCTTGGTTTCAGCTTTTGCATCTGCAACCGTGTTGAAAACAGGCAGCCCCAAATGCTCTGTCCCACCCTTCTTTGGGGTAACACCCCCAACCTATAAAGTAACAAAATTCAAAAGAATGTAGTTTAGTCCATCCAAACCCCATATCAAGAAAATGCTAGTAGCATACAACAAATACAACCTATCAGATAAAAAAACTATATGCAAGAAATAAAACCAACCAATAATCAACCATGATAGGGGACACTTGTAATATCAACTGGAAACGTAGAGATACCTATCCGGTAACACAGGTTGGTGCATCATAACTTTCTAAACACTACAAGTTGCAGTGAACTGCAGAGTATCACCTTAAATCTCTGTTGTCAAGGTTCACCCAGACGAGCACCTAGGCCCACTTTTCAGGCCCAGCGCAGACTTCTGGCTTTGCTTCAAAAGCCCCTCTTTCAGGCCCTCAGGGCGCATTTTTTCAAGCCAAGTTCCGGCAAAATTCCGGCCAAAAATCGTCTGACCAGATCTAAAACAATTATACCAACCCTAAACTAGCCCCAAAGAGACCTAAACATGTCTAAAACCCGTAAAAAACTGTAATTTTATACTACACTCCTCGCCTAAAAAGCCCTCACTTTTTAACCACCTTGCACTAAGGCCCAAGGCTCCCCTTTGCGCCATTATTGCTCCTTCGACAAATATGCCTCAAAAAGCACACGATCATAGAAAATTGATTACAGCCTTAGAAAACTAACTACAATACACCTCCATAATTCCTGATTGATCATAGTAAATAAACATTGGTTACCGGATCATACTTCTCCTGTTCAAGATCAAGTGCTACAAATTTTGTCTAAAATAAATGTAACATTTTATAAAAAATACAGATGAATTAACTTGTTCCACAAGTTTCCTCTATTTTAACCGTTTTGCTAGGGTTATTACTTATTAGCCCAACATTCTTACTAGCAGCCAAATAAAAACAATCATTTAACAAATCACCAAATAATATAAACCCTAGATCCGAACAAACACACGAAACAAAATCAAAAGCGTCAACGTAAGGTAATTCGTAAATCAAATCAGGTATAAAGAGTGAGGGGAATATAGGTTTACCATCTTAGTGCCGTATTCAATGGCTTGTTCGGTGTGAAAGGTGCCATTTTTGCCTGTGATTCCTTGACAGATGACGCGTGTGTTCTTGTCGACGAAGACGGCCGGTGGCGGAGTAGCTGTGGCGAAGGAACGCGACTGAGAGATCGGATTCGAAGACGATGATGATGATACAGAGGATGTGCGAGATGTTAGTTTTGAAGAGAGATTAGCGATGAATCTGGTTGCTTGACGAGACATCTTGGCTGCAGCTGCTTTGAACCTCTGTTTGGCGAAGACCTTACGGTAAGAGACGACAATTATTTGAGAGAAGCTGCTGCAAAAAGGCCAAGGGCACTATTGTGAAGTCGGGTCGGGTCGGGTCGGTGTTTGACTGTATCATGTTTTATTTAATGGGGGAGTAAATTGACAAATGGTCCCAAGGTTTGTTTACTTTACCAGAAAATTCAAATCTTTTGAATTTAATTTTGTTGTCATTTTTAGAGAAAAATGCCCGGATAGTCTCTGTGGTTTCGCCTTTTTTCACCTATAGTCCCCAACTTTCTAAAACTACCTGAATAGTCCCCAATTTTTCATTTTTTGTTCCCGGATAGTCCCTGGGTCTAACTTCAGTTACTTTTCTCTGTTAAAATGATGTGAAATGACAAAAATATCATTTCCTTAAAAAGCCAAACCATAGGGACTATCCGGGCATCTTCTTCATTTTTATTTATAAAACCCCACCACCACACTTCATCTTCAACCTCCACCCACCATCACCCTCCTCCACCCTCCACCATCACCGCCACAATCACTGGAAACCAGATGACAACATAATAAAATGGTTTAAAACCATCTCTTCTTCACAGTTCACAATCCTAAAACACACTGTAATTGACAGTACCAACTTTGGCATAAAAATCAATCAACAAACCATTTGTTCTTCAGCATAAAAATCAATCAACAAACCAATTCTCAAAAACAAAAGAATAAAATGAAATGAATTACCTCAACACCATACTTTATTGCGACACCAGCAAGCATATCGAATTTGGTAACCGTATGTTCAATATACCCCAAACCACCAGATGATAAACTATCAGAAACAGGATTCTTCAACGAAGAAGAAGAAGAAGATGAACCATTGGAAATCACCTTCGAAACCGAAGGTGATTCCATCCGATCTAACGCCTGATTCGTGTAATTACCGCCACCGTTTCGCCGCTGCATCTCCATATCCTCCGATAATCACCATCGGTCCGGTGAAATTGATCGGAAAACCAAACCCTAGCGCAAACAACAAGTAGTGCACATGATGATAATAATATATATGAAGGAGATTGATATGTTTGAATGAACAGTTGGGAAGATTTGGAGGTAGATCTGGTAGAATTGGCGGTAGATCTGGTGGTGGATTGATTGATGATATTTGTGTACGGAAACGTGTGTTTAGAGTGACTGTGGCGGTGATGGTGGAGGGTGGAGGAGAGTGATGGTGGGTGGAGGTTGAAGATGAAGTGTGGTGGTGGGGTTTTATAAATAAAAATGAAGAAGATGCCTGGATAGTCCCTATGGTTTGGCCTTTTAAGGAAAGGGTATTTTTGTCATTTCACGTCATTTTAACAGAGAAAAGTAACTGAAGTTAGACCCAGGGACTATCCGGGAACAAAAAATGAAAACTTGGGGACTATTCAGGTAGTTTCAGAAAGTTGGGGACTATAGGTGAAAAAAGGCGAAACCACAGGGACTATCCGGGCCTTTTTCTCTCATTTTTATCTTAAAATAAAATCTGGTCATATTTTTTCAGTTAATATCCAGTTTTTTGTCATTTTTCACCCTTTTAATTAGGGATAAAATGATCTGATTTTTTTAATTTGTTAGATTAAATTGCCATTTTAGTCCTTGAATTTTTGTCCAAAGTGTCATTTTAGTTTAAATACTTTTTTCCCATCTGGGTCCCTGGTTTTTCCTTTTTTTGTCCTTTTGATCACATTGCCTAATTTAGTCTAAAAAACAGGTTATAATCAGGGGTATTTTTGACATTAAATTATTATGAGGTTTATAAATTATGTTGTAAACTACCCCTTGTTATCACTACACAACTGTTATGCCAAAAATACCCCTGGTTATAACCATATTTTTAGACTGGGTTACGTAATGTGATCAAAATGGAAAAGTCAGGGACCCAGAGGAGAAAAAGACTATTTGGACTAAAATGACAATTTGGAACAAACCTCAGTGACTAAAACGACAACTTACTCAATTTGTTATAATAAAACGTTAAAAGACCATTTTGCCCTTTATTAAAATGGAGGAAAAAGACAAAAAACTAGATGTTAACTGAAAAAATCTGACCAGATTTTGCTTTTGGATGAAAATAACAACAAAACTGAAACCACAGGGACCTAGATTCAAAATGTTTGAGTTTTGAAGTAATGTACCAAAAGTGACAAAACCTTAGGGACCATTTTGACAATTTACTCTTTAATAGGCCTCTAATTTATCATGTTCAAATTCAACATTTTATTATTTTATTTTATTTTAGGAGTGTTCATAGTACCACTCAAACAGCTTATTATGTTCAAATTCATCATTTTATTTAGGGGTGTTCATAATATCATGCAAACAAGTTATTAATTCGGTTTATCGTTGGATTTTTCTTTTACTTTTGGTCGGTTGGGTTCCAATTTTTCAAACCGTGACATTTACATGTTATACTATGAACCGATCATATAAAACCATACCAGACTGTAAGATTAATATACAGGGCCGGCCCATGGGCCATTGTAGTCAAGCTAGGGCTTTAGGCCACAATTTTTATAGGGCCTCCATAAAAAAAAAAAAAAAAAAAAAAAAAAAAAAAAAAAAAAAAAAAACTTATATAAGGTCTTTCTATTTGGGCTTTTAGTATACTGGGCTTAGGAGAGTTAAAGGGCCGCCTGGTGATACAGATTAGATAATTATTTAGGGTAAATCCAGTGACAATTAAAAAGCAAGGGGCGCCAATCAGAAAACCCGAATCACGGTGAAAAAGAAGCGGCAATGGAAACATGAATGATTGATGCTAGTTTAGGCGGCGATGATGGAAATAAGCGAATTTTCATCACTGATTGTAGGTATGAAACTTCTAATTTCTAACGTCTTTTTCTTGATTCTTGAATCATGAGTTTACTCTCTAATTTGTAATCTTTCTATATACAATATAATAGTAAATGTTAGTAATCTTTGATTTGTTTTCTTCTACAGTGATACTCAACCGATTGCCAATTTAAAAATCTAAAACTACAATCGGTTGTGGGGGTTGTTGGCTGTTGTCTTGTTCCAGAGTTTGCCGATTCCAAAGCAGCAAAGTTTGATTCAGGGTCTGTGTCGGCTCAGTCTGATTTCTGACTTGTGGTTCTAACTTCTAAGGTACTCATAACCCTAATTTGATTCTTGTAACTGTTGATTTTGATTACTGTTCACTTTTGCAATATGTGAATTTAGATTGTTGTTCTTTCTTAGGTTCTTTAATTGTTGATAATTGTTATTCCTGTATTAGAATTTGTGTGAATTGTTGATAATTGTTATTCCTATAATGGTTTTGACTATGATGTGGTGGTTAGAATTATGAATACAACACGTACGATTTTCATTCTTAACTTGTAAACTAAAAGCAAATTTTCAGCCAGTGTTTTTTTTAAGGCCTCAATTTTGTACTTCGCTTTGGGCCACCAAAATGATTGAGCCGGCCCGGGGAAGGATACACAAAAAAGTGGATTTTGCCTAAGTAGCCTAAGAAGGATTGTGATGATGACATGTGGCACTCCTAATAAGTAGGAAGGAAGGGCAATTTGGTCCTTATAAATAGGAGTGAAAATGACATGTGACACCCCTTTTGTTTTTTTAAGAATACAACAAAAAAATCTAGTACAACAAAATCTAGCACAAAAAATCTAGTACAAAAAAATCTAGCATAAAAAATCTAGTAAAAAAAATGTAGCACAAAAAATGTAGTACAAAAAAATATAGCAAAAAAAATCAAGTACAAAAAAATATAGCACGAAAAAAGTAAGTAAAAAAATATAGTACAAAAAAATCAAGCACAAAAAAATGAGGAAAAAAATTAATACAAAAAAATTCAGCACAAAAAATTTAGCACAAAAATATAGTACAAAAATCCAGCACAAAAAAATGTTATACAACCTAGAAATACAACACATTTTAGTGGGTTTTTTTAGTTTTCAGATTTTATATAGCAATATGGTACTCAAATTAAAGATAAAAGACGCTCGATTTTACGGTGAAATTTTTATGCAAAAATAATGTCGTATAAAAAAGTTAGAGTAAACTGCAATTTTACCCCCTGAGGTTAGGGGTGATTGGCACCCTTACCCCCCCCCCCCCCTAACGAAATAATTGCAATTTTACCCCCCACTGTTTGCTGTTATGTCGCAACCTTACCCCCTAAGCTCAATTTTGTTGACTGATCTGTTGACTTGGTGGTGAAATGACTATTTTACCCTTTTATTTTACCCCCTGTGTTTTGTTTACTCTGTAATATTACCCCCTGCCACCACTGCCACCGCCATTCACCACCACAACCACCACTGCCACCTCCAGCCACCACCCTCAACCACCACTGTCACCGCCATTCACCACCACTGCCTCCTCTAGCCACCACCCTCAACCACTGCCACCTCCAGCCACCACCCTCAACCATTTTTCTGAATTCGTTTAATGTTTTTATGTTTACAGAGATCTGCAAAATGATTGCTGAAATCTTGTGACAATGCTCGAGTGAATTCCTTTGGGCCTTAGTGTTTTTAATTGGTTGCTTACATATACGCGTATCAGATTCCAACAACACAATACCCACATGATGAATGATTGAAACTTCTGTTATATCCATGGAATCAGATTCCAAAATGTTGACTTTTCTTGTTCTTGATCTTCTCAAATGCCAGCTACAGTATCTTTTTGTCAAATTCAAACATTTAAATTATAAAGATTAATCTATTTTGAATGGATTAACAAGAACATCTCAATATTTTACAGGACATCAAAATTGCTACTGTTGTTTCTTCTAATATACGCCTCACTAATACACTGACCACCATTTCTTCTTCCTTTCTCTACTGCATATATTGCTACTGCTGTTCTGTACAATCATATGAAGGTCGAATCTGTGTATACTAACCTCATTCATTGTTAAGAGCAGCTAATAACATCAAATCCACATCAAAACAAAGTCCTTATAACCAGAAACAAACGAGATCCACCGGTGACGATGCGGTTATCAAAGAATCTCTGAAACATCATCTTCACGACAAACATCATCATCAAATCTCTGGTCATCACCTCCGTTCACCGTCACCGTTCCATCACCACCACCGAACAACCACATCGATCTCCGGTCATCTTCACCGTTCTCCGATCTCTTATCTTCATCGTCATCGTTCTCCGATCTCTTATCTTCTCCGATCTCCGGTCATCGATCTCCGGTCATTTTCGTTTGAAGATGATGATGATAATGATGGAGGTTCAGATCTAAATTGTTATTTGAAGATGATGATGAAGATAATTTGATTTTATAAATAATAATAATAATAAAAATAATAATAATAATAAATATATGGTAAGATTACTAAAATACCCTTAGTTATTTGGGTCAAACTACTATTGACTGACACCAGGGGGTAAGGTTGCGACATAACAGCAAACAGTAGGGGGTAAAATTGCAATTATTTCGTTAGGGGGGTAAGGGTGCCAATCACCCCTAACCTCAGGGGGTAAAATTGCAGTTTACTCAAAAAGTTATGAACGTTTAAAAAATGGGGGTGGAATATGCATGTGGAGAGAGAAAGTCAATAAATAAGATTTTCCCAAGATACCCTTCCACTCCTCCTTTCTCTTACATTTTAATCTTAACCATTGATTTGAAAAATAAATGGTTAAGATTCCTTCTCATCCTACTTAGGCAAAATAAACTTTTTATTTGATCTTACCCCGAGCCGGCCCTGTTAATATATATATATATATATATTATTGTATTTTTTTTATATTTCATACTAAGTGTATTAGTTCTTTATTTTAAATTTAATCAAAATAAATAGGTGACACTAAAGTGGGTTTGGTTAGTCCACTTTAGAGTTTAGTGAACTTCCACCCTTGTTTAAAAGCTTCATTAACCCTCGTTTGATTAGCTACGGTCTTCTATAGACGACAATCAACCTTCATTCAACAATTTCAACCATTTAGACTGTTGGATCTGAGTTTGTTTCTGATTGTATTTTCGTTTGAAATTAAGATGGAAATGAAAGAGTTGTGCAGCGGAATTAAGATGAAAACAAACTTTGCATACAATCAAACGAGAGTAATACTTTAATCAAACATCTTTACACAATGAATCGAAAGATTGAATTTGTTTCAACAACGATTACAATGATTGATGAATGAATGCAAACTCCCCCTCAGCCAGAGCTCAGTAGTTTGTTCGTGCAAAGAAGACGATGTGGTGAAAGAGCTAATAGAACAGTACAAAGTACTGAACTATTTATAGGCACTTGCAAACCACTGAGCATCTTAGCTGACGTCACCATGAAAGTGACATCTAACCTCCTAACAAACTCTAACCTCTGATCTATACAAACTCTGATGTACTAACTACTGCTATTACATTTCTTTACATAAAAGACACTTAAACAGCTGCTGCATCCTTCCACTGCTGTGAACCCAACAGTGCCTGTCCGGATCAGCAGTACTTGACTCAAGGCAGTAGATTGAGTCAGCAGAGCTTTGGTCTTCCATCAGTCTTTGACAATTGGTCAGTAGATGCAAAGCAGCAGTTGTAGGTCAGCACTTAATAAGATCAGCAGATAGGAGGTCAGCAGATATGAAACCACTTTCAAGGGGAGAGATTTGCATGAACTAACTGTAATCGTCTGCTTATTCTGGATCCACTGCTCTGATCCAGTTTTGGCTTTAATTATCTGTTCCTCTGATAGGGTTCAATCCCAACAATCTCCCCCTGGAACAGATAATGCCAAAACTCTTCATTATTTGTGGAAGTCTTTATTGCCTCATCAACAGTTCCCTTATCTGACCTTTAAATTGTAATTCAAAGTCTAGGGCATCTGTATCTTCATCATCCCTGCTAAGTGGAAGATCAAGGAGATCCTGCAAATCTTCAAGACTCAGGCCAAGAGCTTGTTCCCTTGATATTTTCTCCACTTCTCCACCAGACCTGAGCAAAGTCAATACGCAGGTCTGTTTGTCAGTTTCCTACTTTTGTATTTTTGAGCCTGGTGGGTTTCTTGGGAGATGTTTATTTGCAGAAGTATTTGGTGAGGCTGGCCTATTCATGGCTGGCTGAGCAGCACTTGCAGATTGTTCCAATTCAAGATCTTCCTTTATCATTACTTTCGTGCCTGCTTTTACAATGGCATCTCCAGCTAAAATATCTTGAATTGTTTCCATACTAAACTGGTTTTTGCTCCTTCTTTTGTAGATGGCAGCACCAGCTGGAGCAGTGGTTCTTTTGACTTGCAGCTTTGGTGGTCTTTTAGAAACCTCTGCTTTAGAATAGTCAGGCTTTTGAGGAACATTTGGGTCTTTCTTTCTTAGTTCCTCCAACCTTTTGTAGGTTGCCCTGACTCTATCTTCTCCCCACTTTGTCACAGAGTTCTTTGACCCATAATCAGCTACAATCAGCTCCTCTTTCATTCTCCTCAACTCTAGCATCTTCTCAGCTTCAAATTTTTTGAATTTTTCAGGAGGAGTCTGCTTGACCTTATTTTTGATCATGTCTTGAATCCTGGCTGCTTCTTTTTCAAGCTCAGGAATGGTCCAGTTCTTGTACATGTTTTTCTCCCCCTTGTATTTCTTGTAGGTCATGATGTTTTCAATGTAGTCTTTCCTTAAGGACTCATCTGCCCTTTCTGAAATTTGTTGACATACATTTTTTGCAAAACGCTCCATAGCATTGACCTGTGTGAGTAAAAACTGGTAGTTTTGTTGAAATTCTCTATCAGATTTCCCTTTTCTGTTTTTGATTGCAATATCCTCTGCCTGTTTGGCCTTGAGTTTCAAGTATTCTTCAATATTATTTGGCATGGGATATTCTGCAATTGATGGCAAACTCCTTTTGGCTGGGTCATCCTCATAATAAAAGGATTTTATTTCTTCCCTTACTGCAATGAGTTCTAGAGGAAAGGAGACACCAGCAGGAGGTAGTGGTTTTACAATTTGAGCTGAAGAGAGAGGTATGGGTTTTGGAATAGTGACAAGTGATAGGGATTTTGAAGATGTTGGTGGTGGTGGAGGTGAATCATCATCTGATATATAAATCCTTCTTCTTTTTGTTTTAGAGGAAGCAGATGATGTTTTGGGTGGATCAGTGGTAGTAGATTGTATGGCAGTGGTTTGTGATTGACTAACAGTTGTTGAAACAACTGGTGTTTCAACCACTGTTGTCATTACAACAGATGTTATAACATCTGTTGTCTTCTGCTTTTTGTCAGCAGGTGAAAGTGGTGGTGAAATGGTTTTTGATGGTGACAGTGGTAATGGTAATGGTAATGTAGTAATTGTGGTGTGTGTTGAAGTAGTGTGTGTTGAAGTGGGAACAGCTGTTGAAACCACTGAAGTACCAGCAGTAGTTGATACAGCAGGAGTTACAACAGCTGTTTGAGTGAAGGTTTTATGCTGATGGCTTTTGGATGGTGGTTTTGGAGGCTTTGGAAAACTGGATGGGATGGACTTAGGTTTTCTTTTTGTCTTCGGATTTTTAGAATCTTTAGAACCAGAACAACCCTGCTCATACAGCTCCATGAAAGCTCTTTTATCCTCATTTCACCTTGAAACATCCTTTGCCATTCTATCTCTTTTTACACTTGCTACTCCTTCATCAAGTGCTTCTTGAGTAGCATCAACCTTTTTACTACCATCTGGCACAGGAATTTTTCTGGTCATAGCATCCTTTTCAGGTTCAATGTAGAGACCATCATCTATTCCTTTCTTCTTCAACTCCTGAATTTTCTCCCCCTTTTTGGCATTATCGTATGGGAGTTGATCAATGAAAAGTACTGCTGGAGGAGCAGTGCCAGTGGTTTGCAGGATCTGAGTTTTGAGAGCCTTTAAATCAGCCTGAGTGTTTTTGAACCTTGACTCCATTGCATTTCTCAGCTGTTGGACATGTTTCTCATGTTGCTGATCTGCTAATTGTGCTTGTTGATGGAGAAAAGGTTGAAACAAGTTCCAGGGCTCATTTGTAGCAGGTGCCCTTTGTGGAGCAGGTGCTTGAGGTGGAATAGCAGTTGATTGTACCTTTTGTACTTGTAACACCTGTTGTAGCATATCTTTGAGTTCTGCAACAGAGTTATCAAGTTTTTCAATGCGATCCGTCAATTTCTGGTACTTTAAATCATCACCCAATTTAATGGGATCATCTGATTTCCCACTAGCAGTGGTTTAATCAGTGGTAGATGTAGGGAGTATACTCCAAACATTAACCACTGATGCCCCTTTTTCTTGGTACTGGGGTCTTCTTCCTTCAACACTTGACAACCTTTTGATGTTGCCAGTAGGATAGATAAATCCACTGGTGGTTGGCAGAGGTGCTATAAAAGGAATTGCCTCCAAGGAAGTCTTATTAATGTAACCACTGTCCAAATGTAACCCAGTGGGTGTAACAATTGTAGTGGCTGCTTCACTTGGATTACCACCAAGAGTTACTTGTAACTCAAGGGGTCTAACCTCCTCAGGTTGTGTTGGTGGGTTAGCAAAGATTGATACAGCAGACCCAGTCAGTGGTTGAGGCATATTCTCATTGATAGGTGATTGAGAAGGACTGGTTAATGCCTGGTTCAAATCAATTGCATCCAACAGCAGTTTAGTTGGTGGGGGAATTGTGGATGTGAAGGGTGGTGTAGAAAGTGGATTTGCCCCGGGTATTGAGCTGTGGATGATAGAAACGAGTGTTTCCAGAGCATCATGATGTGGAGACCCTATTTGTACAACCTGTTCTTTTTGTGAAGAAGCAGGAGGAGTTTCGGTTATGGGTTGAGATATTTGTACCAACTGCTGTGAGGAAGTAGCAGCAGTGGTTTCTTGTGACTTTTGTGTTGTCACTGGCAGGAGCTCTGGTATCTCATCCTCCAGAGATGCCTTTTTGATGGTTTTGGGGGGGTTTTTGTGTTTTTCTTTTTGTTGGCTTTTTGGTAATTTTAGGTGTGGGTTTCAAAACAGTTGTGCTGCTGCTTTGATCACCTTGAGCAGTGGGCTCAGCAGCAGATACCTGAGGAGCAGTTGTAACTGCTAAAATCTGCTCAGGCACCTCTGCTTGTGTTTTGCAAGGTGCTAACATTCTTGAAAAAGTTTCAGTTGTTAAACTGTTTATTTGAGTAGAATCACCTTGGTTTATTACAGCTAAATCATCCTTACTGAATTTCTTTGAAAAATAGTAACTTAAAAACCTTGGAAACAGTAAGAATGATTTTGTTTCAACATTATTAACCAAATCTTTAAAAATTTCCCGAGAATAGTTAAAAATTTCTCCTTGAAGAATAGCATATCCCAGATTTTGAATCTTTAAAGGGATTTCATTGAAAGAAGTGGTTTTATTTGAAACACATAGTAGGAGGGTATGAAATAAAAATCTGGTTGCAGAAGGAAAATAACCTTTTTCTAAGGTAATTTTCTTCATCATTGTGGCTTCATACCCTCTCTCAATGAAGTCAGTTTGCAACTCGTTTTTAGTGAAAGAGATTTTACCTTCTTGATCATCGAGTTGAAAGACCTCTGAAATGGATTGTGGCGTGATTTGGACAGCTTTACCCTTTATAGAAGAGTTTATGGTGGTTGCAGTGTCTCCTTGTTTTTCAAGGGTTGCATTCTTCCAGAACTCCCTTTGGGTCGCCAAATAGATTGGTGCATCGGCGGTGAACAAAGTTTTGTACTTTGATTTTGCCATGATATCAATGATGGAATTGAAAACATTTGTGGTTCCTGGTTTTGTGAGAAGACCCAGGAGATTGTGAGATGGTTTATGTGGAATTTCAGTGGAGATTGCCTTTTGAGAGGCTGTTTTCGAAGATGATTTGGAGGAGGGTTTTGAAGATGACTTCGATTTTGTCATTTTGAAGATGAATGATCGAAGAAATTTGTGAGAGATGAGAAGAAAAACTGCTTTGAGAAGAGAATTTTTAAGAATTCAATTCGACAGTAAAACCCTGTTTTGGTGGTGAGTGGGGGATTTTATAGGGAAGAAAGTGAATGCTGAGGTGGCAGCCATTACAAAAAGTCTGACCAATATGTACTGCCCACGTGACAACCCCTGGTGAAAGTGAAGGACAGTACTTTTGTGAAAGTGACTGATGAAGGCAGTGGTATGGAAGCAGTGGATGATTTTCACTTTCAGTGGATAGCATATCAGTGGATAAGACACTGCTTTTGAACAACAGAGTTTATCAGAGGAATGAGAGAGCAGGGGTTGACTTTCAGCAGTGGACAGACTTTTGAAGTAGAGCAGACTTTTGAACAATCAGTGGTTAATGGCAGACTTTTAAGGATTTTAATGAGAAATATCATTTTTAGCTATTTTTAAGGATGGAGTTTTGATTTTCTGAAAACATTTTGTTGCTTTTATTCATAGAAAAACAAGATGTTGTTTGTTATTCCATGTTCAGCATTCCAATTCTAGAGACCAAGCTTTCAAAAGTGGCTGTATCAAGTGCTTTTGTGAGCACATCTGCCAGCTGATCTTTAGTTGGGACATGATGCAGAGAAATTAAACCTTTTTCATAGCAATCCCTCACAAAGTGATGTCTGATGTCGATGTGTTTGGTGGTTGAATGGGAAACTGGATTTTTGATGATATTTTCTGCTGCCTGGCTATCCAACATGAGTGGTGTCTTTAAGGCAGTGATACCAAAATCCAGTAACTGATTTTGAAGCCACAAGAGTTGGGCTGTACAGCTTGCAGCAGCAATGTATTCAGCTTCAGCAGTGGATGTTGAAACAGCTGCTTGCTTTTTGCTTTGCCATGAAACTAAGCAATCACCTAGAAACTGGCACCCTCCTGATGTGGACTTTCTTGTGGTGTGACATCCAGCAAAGTCACTGTCTGAGAAACCTGAAAGCTTGATGTTCCCATTAGCTGGATACCAGATACCAAGTGTGGGAGCACCTTTTATGTATCTGAAGATCCTTTTTACAGCAATGAGATTTGATTTTCTGGGAGCTGATTGACTTCTTGCACAGACACATGTTGCAAACATGATGTCTGGTCTGGATGCAGTTAGGTACAATAAAGACCCAATCATGCTTCTATAAAGTGTTTGGTCAATCAGCTCATCCTTTTCATCAGACATGACCAGCTTATTTGTTGCCATGGGTGTGCTGCATGGTTTACAATCATTCATATCAAATTTGGTTAAAAGTTCTTTAGCATATTTGCTTTAATGAATGAAAGTTCCATTTTGCAATTGCTGGACTTGGAGACCAAGAAAGCATTGCAGCTCACCCATTGCACTCATTTCAAACTCTGCTGTCATGAGTTCTCTAAACTCTTCACACATTGAGTTACATGTGCTTCCAAAAATAATGTCATCCACATAAATCTGGACAATCATTAAATCCTTCCCTCTCCATTTTAAAAACAATGTTTTATCAATGGTACCTCTTTTGAAACCATTTGAGAGTAGGAAGTTGGAAAGAGTTTCATACCAGGCCATTGGTGCTTGTTTTAGGCCATACAAGGCTTTGTTTAGCCTGTAGACATGATCTGGATAAAATGGATCCTCAAAACCTGGAGGTTGACAAACATATACCTCTTCTTGAATTGTACCATAGAGGAAAGCACTTTTGATATCCATTTGAAACACCTTCATATTGTGGTTGACAGCAAAGGCCAGGAACAGTCTAATGGCTTCCAATCTTGCAACAGGGGCAAATGTTTCATCATAATCAATCCCCTCTTCCTGTCTGTAACCTTGAACCACAAGCCTGGCTTTATTCTTGACAACAATACCCCTTTCATCAGTTTTGTTCTTGAAGACCCACTTTGTGCCAATGGGACTAACCTCTTCTGGCAGTGGTACAAGCTCCCATACTTGTTGTCTTTTAAACTGTTGGAGCTCCTCTTGCATGGCTTCTACCCAGCTGTTGTCTTTCAGTGCCTCTTGGTACTTGACTGGCTGATGGAGTGATAGAAAACCAGCAAAAAGACAAATGTTTTGGGTTTGGCTTCTTGTGAGCACCCCTTCATTTATGTTGCCTATGATTTGATCAGGTGGATGAGATCTCAAGAAGATTAAATCTCCTTGGTATGGTATGATAGCATTGGTTGGTGAAGGCTGCAAATGTGTATCATCTGAGCTAACCACTGCTGGGGACTTTGATGATCCAGCAGTGGCTTCAAAAGGTGGTGGAATAGGAGGTAATGACGTGGACAACTGCTGACTTTTATCCACTGTTTGAGGACTTTTGTCAGCAGTGTTTGAGGAAGTGGAAGCAGTGGTTGATGGGCTACTTTGGTCAACAACTGTTGAGGTAGCAGTGGTTGAGCTTTGACAACTGTTTTGAACAGCTGGTGCTTTTCCCTTTGTGGCAGACCTTTGAGGGATGATGATTTCATACCCATAGTCTGGTGTTGTATCCTCTGATGGACCTGCACTCTTAATCTTGACAGCAGTATTTTCAAAAGTAAAATTTTCAAGATCAAACAGATCTGCAGGGTTTGCTGGGATTTTCATTGAAGAAAGTTCATTGAACTTAACATTCAAAGTCTCCTCCACTGCCTTGGTCCGTGTATTGAACACTTTGTAGGCCTTGGCAGTGGTTGAGTATCCCAGATGATAACCACAATCAATTTTGGCTGCAAATTTTGAAATGGAATCTTTTAAGTTCAAAATAAAGCATGGGCAACCAAACACCTTGAAGTATGAAATCAGTGGTTTAATTTTATACAGAATTTCATAGGCAGTCTTTTTGTGCCTGGGGTTTATTAAAACTCTGTTCTGAACATAGCAAGCAGTGTTTACTGCCTCTGCCCAGAAAGTTAATGGCAAACCTGAATCTGCAAGCATGGTTCTGGCAGTCTCAATCAGAGTTCTGTTCTTCCTTTCCACTACCCCATTCTGCTCTGGTGTTCAAGGGATGCTGTACTGCCTTACAATCCCTTTCTTCACACAGAAGGCATCCAACTCCCTATTTTTGAATTCTGTGCCATTGTCACTCCTGAAGCTTTTCACTGGAAGGTCAAATTGCTTTTCAACCTGTGTTACAAAGTCTTGCAAAATGCCTGCAGTCTCATCTTTTGAGTGTAAAAAGAAAGTCCATGTAAACCTAGAAAAGTCATCAACAATAACCAAACAATGTCTTTTCTTTTTGAGGCTCATGACTTGAACTCGGCCAAACAAATCCATGTGTAGCATTTGCAAACACTGGGTTGTTTTGGACTCTTCAATGGACTTGAAAGAACTTTTATGTTGTTTTCCTTTTAAACAGGAAATGCAATGTTCAGGGCATGAAAACAATTTTTGTGGTAGGCCTCTCACCAAACCATTTTTTGAAATTTCTGTGATTGTCTTAAGATTTGTGTGCCCCAGCCTTCTGTGCCAAAGTTCTGTCTCTTTGTTAGAGGCAGCTGAGAACAGTCTTTTGTGAAGAATGACCCAAATCCCTTGTCACTCATTTGGGACACACTCAGAAGGTTGAATTTTAGATTGTCTATTAGATTGACATTTTCAAATTTTACATTTCCAGATTGCACTGTTCCAGACCCCAGAACTTTCCCTTTACTATTATTCCCAAAGGATATATGATGCGTGCGAAGTGTTATATATATTAGGTGTATATTTTAAGCCCTTTTTAACACTTATTTTTAGCCAAGTTTTAAATTTATAAAACACGATATTTTACTAACACTAAACACACATATGGGCAAGTGCACCCATCGTGAGCGTAGTATAGTGTTGGCAAGATACCGAGGTCGTCCAAGGACACAAGAGCTTTTAGTACCGGTTTATCCTCAACGTCTAATCAAAATAAAAAGTTTAGAAAAATGTTTTAAACTAAGAAAAATAAAAACTAACTAAAATGCTGAAAATAAAAATAAAAGAAAAACAGATAGACAAGATGAATCACTTGGTTCCGACTCGTATCTAGTATAACCTTTGATTATTTCTGCACTTTTGCACATAATTAAGAGATTATCTTAGTTATTGTAGTAGGCCCCTCTTTTGAAGGTGACGTTACCCTCACCCCAGTAGTTTGAGTCAGCAAGGATACAATCCTAAAAGGGTGGATTATTGGAAGATAATGAATTAAGTTATTAATGCAGTATTGTGGTAGGCCCCGCTTTTGGCGGTGACGTTACCCTCGGCTAAGTAGTCTGAGTCAGCAGGGATACAGTCCTAAATAGCCGGGTTATAGTATTAATAGTAGTTAACTTATGAGGGGATCAAAGAGTTTGGACCCCCGCCATCCAATACCGTGAAGCATTGAAGGAGGTCCTACTAAATTTGACCCAGGTCCATTGCAGGACCTCTAAACGCTGAACAATGGCAAGACCTTTACCAAACCGTTCCCTTAACCCCCGACCAGGTAGCCAACATACCTCCATATAGACCGTGGAGATATGAATGGTGAAAATCCTTTATTTTATATAGACAGTAAAATAATGCCAAGACACCACGGACAAACGATAAGGAAAGATCACCTTCAACATAAGTAACTAGTTATTAAAGTCATTAATACAAAACCAAATAAAAAGTGCAAAAGATTAGAAATAAAAAGTATTATACTAGACACTTTGTCTTCACCAAGTGATGTAAGAGACTTAGGCAAACATGGCCTTGATTGTCAAGAACTCTTACGATCAATCTTGGATCCCGAGACGACTCACACACTCTACGATGGACAATGGATGATGGTGGTGGATGATGGTGTTGTGATGGTGGTGGGTGGTGGATGAAGTGTGAGAGAGGTGGTGTGCCAAGGGATGAGTTGAAATGAAACCAAGCACTCCTATTTATAGGCTGAACAGAGGGCTGGGCACGGCCCCGTGCCTGTCTGACACTCTCTCTCTTCATTAATTGTAATTCGCAATTACAATTAATGCGCCTGCAGTACTTTCGGCACGCCCCCGTGTTCACTGGGCACGGCCCCGTGGTGGGCAATAGAAGCTTCTATAGGTTTGTCTTTTCTGCTGCTTCTTGGGCACGGCCTCGTGCTGGCTGAGCACGGGGCGTGTTCAGTCTTCTGCCTTCTCTATTTTGCTTGGGAAGATGCCGTTGAGGGGTCGGGCAGTCCACTTATGTTCCTTTCCTTGTATTTATGTTGGATTTAGCTGTCTTTTTGCTTCTTTTGTGTTCTTGAGCTCATTTAATCCTGAAAATACAAAAGGAAGACAAAAACACTCTTTTTCAATATTAGTACTTAAAAAGGGTTAGTTTTATGCCTCATTTGATGTAATTTATATGTTGCATTTTGCACACATCAAATACCCCCACACTTGAACTTTTGCTTGTCCTCAAGCAAAACTCTTTAATATGTGGCTTACACTCCCAAATGGAATAGGTAGAAGAGAAGGTTTTTGGCTTGTCGTAGAGTGTTGGGAATCCAAGATCTTTTCGGTTTTCGTAAGACTTTCTATTTTTTTTTTTTGTAACTTTTTATTTTGATGAAGCTTTTATTCAAACAAAGTTATTTTTGATGAACTTGTTTGTTTATTTTCTTTTTGCTTCATCATCAACACATTTTTTTTTTTTTGATCTCCTTACGAAAAACCGAACTTGTTACTAAAACAAAGGGTTAAAAATAAAAAAAGGTTTTGGTGGGTAAAAGGGTTTTTTTGTTTGGGTGATGAAATGAAAAGGTTTAGGCTCAAAGTGGTTAACTAGGGGGATTTTTGGGTATGTGGCAAAAGAAAAAGAAAAATAATGGTGTAGAAGAAAAAAAATTTAGTCCTAATGCCTCCATCATTTACTTACTCGGGTTTAAGTTGATAAGGACTGGGAATGTATCGTCATGGCAAGTTCTAGAGTTGTAAGAACCAAGCGGCCATTCACACAAGAAACGAAAAAATGAGCATTTAGTCTAAAGATGTAAATTTGTATGCTCAATAAAGACTCAAAACTCACTTTTGTGGGAATGGGTTTTTATGTGATCAAGTATATATAATCAAATTTTAACTAAGTTTGCCATGCCTTTTCATAATTTTCTTATGTTGGTTCTTTTTTTTTTATCACTACGCTATCGGTTGTAAATTTGTAAAAATATAACTTTTTTGAGAACTTGAATTTCCCGAGTTAAACCTAGACAAGTAAGAAAAATGAAATTTTTGAAAAAAATTTGAGGTGATTAGCGGTTCCAATAGAGTTTTGTGTAAGGCTTGTATTTAGGACTTGCAAAATTCAAGGTTTTAGCATCCCCCCACACTTAAATTACACATTGTCCTCAATGTGTCCCAAAAATAAATTTTTAGGTTGATTAGATGTGTAAAATGGTGTTAAAAAGCAAAAATTTATGTTACTGGTAGTCTGGACACGGCCCCGTGTCCACTGGACACGACCCTGTGGCGAACTGCCAGTAACGAGAACTTACAGAAGGTGAACACGGGGGCGTGTTGATTGGACACGGCCCCGTGTCTGACAAAAATCTGCAGGACAGTAACCAAACAGCAGGTCTGGGAGGTGAGCACGGGGGCGTGTTGGCTGGACACGTCCCCGTGTGGACAGTCTGAAAGCCTGAAAAACAGGTTTCTTCCCCCGGTTTTTCCATCCTGGCCCTATAAGTGCTGAGGCTTAGCACCCCAAGCCTTGGTTTGTACCTGTTTCATCACTTAATACCACACCAAGCAATACAAACATCCTACATTACCATAGTTAATTGTTCCAAGCATAAAGTAAACGAAAAGAAAAAAAAATATGCAGAAAATAGTTAGGAAAAGTAAATTGTTTAACACTTGGCACGCAGGCCACCAATTGTTCGATAGATTAAAAAGGGACTTAAACCTGTGGGCTCGCCATCAACCTGTTCTTGCTCCTCCAAACTTCCTACTCCATGTCCTCATCGCTATCATCACCTCCATCCCCATGCCCCGCCATATACTCCCGGATGCTTCCGATATCGTCTTGTATATCGTTGATGTTGCGCTCAATAGCTCCTACCCGGTGGTATGTGTTGTTGGCGAGGTTGTAGGCGTTCCTGGTACACATAAGATTTTCCAGCATAAGATCATGTAAGCTTTGAAAGTTAGGAAAACCGCCTCCTTGTGAGGAGGATTGACCCGGATCACCCTGGGGTTGATACTGGTAGTGGGGAGGTGGTGCGTGAAGAACTAGGGCCTCCTGCGGGTTCCATGCATAACCTTGCGTCCTTTGGAAGCTCACCGTTCCGTCTTCCGCCTCATAAAGTAAGTTCATGGCTCGGCAAATGTGGTAGTCAACTCGTCCCGACCATGGGCTTCTTTCAAAGGACCTTGGAATTCGCGTGTAATGCTTGAAAAGACGGTACACCCATCCTCCGAAGAAGATAGGCGTTGGAGCGCGAGCAAGGCGGTTGAGATGCATGTTTCGTAACAGGAGATATGGAACATCGAGGGGCTTCCGGTTATGGATACAGTGAAGGACAACCAAATCTTTCAACCCTACAACGCCGCTACTGTCGTGACGTTGGTTTAGAGAGTAGGTGAGAATCCTGTGAATGTAGCGATAGAATGGATCCCTTAGCTTTGTACTCTTGGTGCTACGAGGGTTGTAGATTCCTTCACCGATTTGAGCCCATGCGGCTTGTCTTTCATTTTCATCCAAGTCTCGTAATCCCCCGGTATTTTCTTCGTTTCCCGATTCCTCTTCTTGGTATAGCCCTATTATGGCTCCAAACTGTGCCATAGAGATCGAGTACATTGTCCCTCCACACCGAAATACAACCCCTTCATTGTCGAATGGGTCACACCTTGAAGTGAAGTTAAAGGTACTGTAGAACTCCATGGTGCATTGATGCACCGACCGAAGCCTAGTGTTTAATGCAACAGCTAGTGGTCCCGTAACGATGTTGTTGAATCGGTCCAGCTGGTTTACCAAGGTTAACAGGTCCGTGCAAGCTCTCCTGGGGTACTCTTCTGGTCTTGTTTGAAGAATCTCATACCTTGCCCTTGCATCGAGCTCACTTGCATTGAACCTTGTGAACTTTGCCATCTGAAAGAATACACCATAAGTTAGCACGAAACAGAAATATTTTCGGACAAAACTGCAAACAGCGGCCTGGACACGACCCCGTGTTCAGCGGACACGGCCCCGTGTCCAGAGGTCTGTTACTCAAAAATCCCATTTTTCGATCCGGTTTCGAAAACTTGAAAATTTTTGGTCCAATAGTGCGGTTTCCCCCGAAAATGAAACCCTAAGTGCCGTTTTTCCCAAAATATCCCGTTTACCCCATCAATTTTATCTTTTTCGGTTCAAGAACAAGGGTTTGGGGTTTTTGTAAGAAATCGGGTGAATCTGTGAACAATACAAGTGTATTTACTTCCCCTAACACTAACCTAACTAAATGCAAACAGATCTAAACAAAAATTTGAGGTTTAATCCGGATGAACTTCAAGAACCCTAGATTTTTCCCCAAATTTTTGGTGTTTTAACTACATGCAAGTAACTAATCTAACTACTAAGAGTGATAGAATCATACCTTGACGTTGTTAGATCGATAGGAGATGTCGAAATTTTGCGAAAAATCGCCTGGAACCAGAGCTTTTGTGGGGAAACGGGGCGTGTGGAATGAAGAAACTGTTTTGAAAAGGGGGTTTTATCCCGTCTGCAGCGCGAACACGGCCCCGTGTCCAGCGGACACGGCCTCGTGTCGAGCAAAATAATTTTTTTTTAAGTGCGCGTGTGAGTGCCCCTTTTTCCCATAAGCCATGGTTAGAAAACTTACCGCTTTATTTTATCGTCTCAATCGTTCGTAACTTACTAGGCATGATGTTTTTATTCTTCCACTGTTTGAAGCGAGATCTCTTCCTCTTCATCCTCAATGAATCCTTGATAGAGTTTCAGCCGTTGGCCATTGACCTTAAATGGTGGCCCATTTCGAGATTTAATTTCTACTGCACCGTGTGGAAAAATGTGGGTGATGGAAAAAGGTCCTGACCACCTAGACTTTAATTTACCAGGAAATAATCGAAGCCGTGAATTAAACAAAAGAACTAGATCCCCTACCCGAAATTCATTAGGTTTAATATGTTTGTCATGCAAATTTTTCATTCTTTCCTTATAAATTTCAGAGTTTGAGTATGCATAATTCCTAAGCTCGTCTAATTCATTTAATTGACAAAATCGATTTTTACCAGCAAATTCTAAATCTAAGTTTACATTTTTGATTGCCCAGTAGGCTTTGTGTGCAATTTCTACTGGCAAATGACAACTTTTTCCATAGACTAGGTTATACGGGGTTGTACCTATTGTTGTTTTATAAGCAGTTCGAAAAGCCCATAAAGCATCATCTAATTTATCAGCCCATTCCTTTTTATTTAACCCTACGGTTATTTCGAGTATTCGTTTTAAACCTCTATTAGTCACTTCGGCTTGTCCGTTTGTTTGAGGGTGATATGCTGTTGAAACCCGGTGATAGACCCCATATCTTGTTAAGATTTTTTCAAGTTGATGGTTGCAAAAATGGGTACCTCTATCACTTATTAAAGCTTTAGGTGTGCCAAAACGAGAGAATAATTTTTTCAGAAATCTTACCACGACTCTTCCATCATTTGTTGGAAGTGCCTCGGCCTCGGCCCATCTAGACAAGTAATCTACTGCCACAAGTATATATTTGTTTCCTTTCGATGGTGGGAAGGGTCCCATAAAGTCGAGTCCCCACACATCAAAAATTTCACAAACAAGAATGCCATTTGTGGCATTTCGTTTTTGGAAGAAATATTACTTGTTCTCTGGCAAGCATCACATGTTTTTACAAGACTTTGGGCGTCTTTGTAAATGGTTGGCCAATAGAATCCTGAATCGAATACCTTTCGTGCGGTACTAGCAGCACCATGATGTCCTCCGTATGGACCTTCATGACAATGGCGGAGAATTCTTCGTGCTTCACTACCATGTACGCATCGTCTGACGAGTTGGTCGGCACACATTTTGAAAAGATATGGATCTTCCCAAAAGTAGTGTTTCACATTGGCAAAGAATTTTTTTCTTTGATGATGTGGCCACCCTTTTGCGACTATACCGCTAGCTAGGTAGTTAGCATAGTCGGCGTACCATGGTTCTTCCTTGTATTCCACCATTTCCAGGGACTCAGTTGGAAAATTTTCATTGATTTGCTCGTCCTTGGTTGCCTCTAAAGCTGGGTCTTCTAAGCGTGAAAGATGATCTGCTGCGGTATTTTCTGCTCCTCTTTTGTCCTTGATTTCAATGTCAAATTCTTGGAGGAGTAGAATCCACCTAATCAAATGTGGTTTTGCGTCTTGCTTTTTGAAGAGATATCGAATGGCTGCATGGTCTGTATAGACTATAGTTTTAGAAAGAACAAGATAAGAACGAAATTTATCAAAAGCAAATACCACAGCTAGTAATTCTTTTTCAGTTGTTGTGCAATTTTCTTGTGCATCATTAAGTGTTTTACTAGCATAATAGATTGGGTGGAAATGCTTTTCTTTTCTCTGTCCCAAGACAGCTCCAACTGCAAAGTCACTGGCATCACACATGATTTCGAAAGGAAATTTCCAATCAGGCGCTATCATGATAGGTGCGTTGACCAACATTTCCTTTAGGGTTAGAAATGCTTGATTGCAATCCTTGTCAAAGATGAAAGGAGCATCTTTTTCAAGTAATTTCGTTAGAGGTCTTGAGATTTTTGAAAAGTCTTTGATAAATCGTCTATAAAATCCGGCATGCCCTAGGAAACTTCTGATAGCTCGTACGGAGGATGGAGGTGGTAATCTAGAAATGGTATCTATTTTGGCTCGATCCACCTCCATTCCTTCGCTTGAGATCTTGTGACCGAGTACTATTCCCTCCGTTACCATGAAATGGCATTTTTCCTAATTAAGGGCGAGGTTAGTTTCCTCACATTGGGATAGCATTCGTTCAAGGTTATCGAGGCATTGGTCATATGAAGCCCCAAAGATAGAAAAGTCGTCCATAAAGACTTCCATTGTCTTTTCTATCATGTCATGGAAAATAGCTACCATGCAACGTTGGAATGTTGCTGGGGCATTACATAGACCAAACGGCATGCGTCGATAAGCAAAAGTTCCATAGGGACATGTGAAAGTTGTCTTTTCTTGGTCTTCGGGTGCTATCGGGATTTGAAAGTAACCTGAAAAACCATCCAAGAAACAATAAAATTTATGACCGGATAATCTTTCTAACATTTGATCAATGAAGGGTAAAGGAAAGTGATCCTTTCTTGTTGCTTCATTTAATCGTCTATAATCTATACATACTCTCCATCCTGTGACGGTTCTCATTGGTATTAGTTCATTCTTTTCGTTAGTTATTACCATCATACCTCCTTTCTTTGGAACTACTTGGACGGGACTTACCCAAGGACTATCTGAGATAGGATAGATAAGTCCGGCGTCCAGTAGTTTGATGACTTCGTTTTTAACCACTTCTTGAACATTTGGATTTACTCGACGTTGTGGTTGTATGACCGATTTGTAGTCATCATTCATCAAAATTTTGTGTGTGCACATAGAAGGACTAATTCCTTTTATGTCTACAAGTTTCCAAGCTATTGCGTTTTTGTGTTTTTTCAAAAGATTAATTAATTTTTCTTTTTCTAAGTTATCTAATTTAGACGAAATAATTACAGGTAAATTACCATCTTTGTCTAGAAAAGCATATTCCAAACCTTTTGGAAGTTCTTTGAGCTCAAGTGGTGGGTCTTTAGGAGACTCCTTATTTGGTTGCTCATTTCGATTAAGAACTTTAAAAGTTTGTTCTATGGCGACCTCTTCTTCAACAAAGTGGTTAATCTCTTCACTTGTATCGGGTGGTTCATCTTCATCTTCAATTAGGGGGTCATTATTGCCGAATGGATATTTCATTGATCGTTCGAGATCGACACTTCTTTTAAATGCCCCTAATTGAAGGGGTAGATTGTTAAACTTCCGGTTTTTCAAAGCTTCGTGAGTTTTTACAAATGGTCGTCCCAACACTAGAGGAGCGTCATCGAGGATGACAGAGTCGGTCGGGATTACCATTTGATTTGTTTGAACCAAGACGTCTTCAACTATACCGATTGATTTTATTACTTTCCGATTGGATAGAAAAATGGGTATTTGAAGTGGAGAAAAATCACTAATACTTAATTTTTCGAAAATGTAGTTAGGCATTATGTTAACACAAAGATCCTTATCGATTGTGACATTACTAATAAACGAATTTTGAAAGAAACATGGAACCGGTGTTATGTTAATTTCAAATGGGTCTTCTTTTATTAGTGAAGTTTGATCATTAGTTAACTTAACACTTACCGTTTCGTCAATTTTAGTGTTAGTGTTTAACTCTTTTAAAAACTTAGCATGAGTGTGTACTAAACAATGATTTTCGAAAGAAGGTGACAAGAGATTAATTTCTTCAAAATTAGACTCTTCTTGAATTTCAACGTTGTCGGACTCACCTTTTTCGTTGTTTAACTCATGTGTCGGTTTTTCACTTATTTGTTCTTCCATTTTTACATTTTCAGTTATCTCTTCCTTTCTTAATTCTTCTTTTGCGCGGGACTCCTCTTCCCTTGCGCGAGCTTCTTTTATACATCGATCGATAACTCTAATGTGTTCTAATATCCTATCGGTCACTTCGGTTATAGAAAAAGAATCGGTATTTTCTAAGCTTGAATCCGGTTGTTCGACCCTTTGTTCCTCATAATACTCATATGAAGTCGATGGTTCGCACCATTGTTCTTCATTGTAAGCATATGATGGATAAGGTTCGTAATTTTGTTCTTCATAATACTCATATGAGGTGAGTTGTTCACGCCAAGGTTCCTCATAGTAAGCATATGAAGGTTGTGGCTCATATCTTGGTTCCTCAAAGTATGAGTAAGAAGGCTCATACCTTGGTTCATCAAAATATGAGTATGAAGGAGGAGGTTCATACCTTTGGTCTTCATAGGATGTGTATGAAGTTGATGGCTCGTACCTGGGCTCCTCATAGTATGTGTATGAATTGGATGGTTGATATGAGCGATTATTTTGAATCGAGCGTGCATTACGACAATTAGTGCAATAATTACCCCTATAATCATCCTCCTCATAGGTGTAGTTGTAACCTCCTGAGTATTGATCCATAAGAATCACTCAGCAGACCACAACCGAGTCTCGAGATCAGAAAACAAAAAGAAAAACGGAAACAGAGACCGGACACGGCCCCGTGTTCAGTGAGCACGGCCCCGTGTTCAGGATCTGTATCTGGGCATTTTAATTAAATTTACTGATTTCATTGAGCACGGGGCGTGTTCAGTGAGCACGGCCCGTATTCAAGCTTCTGTTACTGGGTGTTTGTGAAAAATCTGCAGCACGGCCCCGTGTTCAGCGAACACGGCCCCGTGTACAGGTTACTGTAAATGCAAAACTAAACTAAAATGCAGAAAAAAAATGCGCGCGTTAAAAGGTTTTGAAAAACTGATTAGGCCGTCGATTTTAAGCTTTCTTAAAATCCTTGTGTCCCCGGCAGCGGCGCCAAAAACTTGATGCGTGCGAAGTGTTATATATATTAGGTGTATATTTTAAGCCCTTTTTAACACTTATTTTTAGCCAAGTTTTAAATTTATAAAACACGATATTTTACTAACACTAAACACACATATGGGCAAGTGCACCCATCGTGAGCGTAGTATAGTGTTGGCAAGATACTGAGGTCGTCCAAGGACACAAGAGCTTTTAGTACCGGTTTATCCTCAACATCTAATCAAAATAAAAAGTTTAGAAAAATGTTTTAAACTAAGAAAAATAAAAACTAACTAAAATGCTGAAAATAAAAATAAAAGAAAAACAGATAGACAAGATGAATCACTTGGTTCTGACTCGTATCTAGTATAACCTTTGATTATTTCCGCACTTTTGCACATAATTAAGAGATTATCTTAGTTATTGTAGTAGGCCCCTCTTTTGAAGGTGACGTTACCCTCACCCCAGTAGTTTGAGTCAGCAAGGATACAATCCTAAAAGGGTGGATTATTGGAAGATAATGAATTAAGTTATTAATGCAGTATTGTGGTAGGCCCCGCTTTTGGCGGTGACGTTACCCTCGGCTAAGTAGTCTGAGTCAGCAGGGATACAGTCCTAAATAGCCGGGTTATAGTATTAATAGTAGTTAACTTATGGGGGGATCAAAGAGTTTGGACCCCCGCCATCCAATACCGTGAAGCATTGAAGGAGGTCCTACTAAATTTGACCCAGGTCCATTGCAGGACCTCTAAACGCTGAACAATGGCAAGACCTTTACCAAACCGTTCCCTTAACCCCCGACCAGGTAGCCAACATACCTCCATATAGACCGTGGAGATATGAATGGTGAAAATCCTTTATTTTATATAGACAGTAAAATAATGCCAAGACACCACGGACAAACGATAAGGAAAGATCACCTTCAACATAAGTAACTAGTTATTAAAGTCATTAATACAAAACCAAATAAAAAGTGCAAAAGATTAGAAATAAAAAGTATTATACTAGACACTTTGTCTTCACCAAGTGATGTAAGAGACTTAGGCAAACATGGCCTTGATTGTCAAGAACTCTTACGATCAATCTTGGATCCCGAGACGACTCACGCACTCTACGATGGACAATGGATGATGGTGGTGGATGATGGTGTTGTGATGGTGGTGGGTGGTGGATGAAGTGTGAGAGAGGTGGTGTGCCAAGGGATGAGTTGAAATGAAACCAAGCACTCCTATTTATAGGCTGAACAGAGGGCTGGGCATGGCCCCGTGTCCGCTGGGCACGGCCCCGTGCCTGTCTGACACTCTCTCTCTTCATTAATTGTAATTCGCAATTACAATTAATGCGCCTGCAGTACTTTCGGCACGCCCCCGTGTTCACTGGGCACGGCCCCGTGGTGGGCAATAGAAGCTTCTATAGGTTTGTCTTTTCTGCTGCTTCTTGGGCACAGCCCCGTGCTAGCTGAGCACGGGGCGTGTTCAGTCTTCTGCCTTCTCTATTTTACTTGGGAAGATGCCGTTGAGGGGTCGGGCAGTCCACTTATGTTCCTTTCCTTGTATTTATGTTGGATTTAGCTGTCTTTTTGCTTCTTTTGTGTTCTTGAGCTCATTTAATCCTGAAAATACAAAAGGAAGACAAAAACACTCTTTTTCCAATATTAGTACTTAAAAAGGGTTAGTTTTATGCCTCATTTGATGTAATTTATATGTTGCATTTTGCACACATCAATATATCACCCCCTCCATGGATTTTAAAGTCTTTGAAGAGGGCTTTACATCCTGTCATGTGCCTGGAGCCTCCACTATCTACATACCAAAGACTATCAAAGCATGCAGAAGCTCCCTGCACATGAAGTAAACGGATTAGTTCATTAAGGTCTCCAAAGCCAACAAGGCTTTGGATGGGGTCTCAACAGTGTCTGGAATGGATGCAAAATGGTGGACAGTGGTTAGGTCAGGAGTTTGAACTGTTTTAGGACAGTGTTTCTCTAACCACTGTTGTGGGTCCTGACCAATCATCTGCTGGTAACCAAAAGGATGCCTGTTCACTTTGGGTTTAGAGGGCCTTTTGTAGGCCTCATAAACGTGAGGAATCCTTTGGTAAGACTGTTTTTCTCTGCCTTTTCTGAACTGATTGGCAGGGGGTGCATCAGTAACCTGAACATCTCTTTTGACAGATGTTTGGTTCAGCTGTTTTGTAACAGCTGTTTGAACTGGCACAAACAGTGGTTGTTTCTTGGTGAATTTGACAGATGTTGATGATGATGATGATGGACTCAAGGATGTTTTAGCAATGTACTCATTCTTTTTCACATCAAAGTTTTTGAGATACACACATGCTTGAGTTTTGTGGTTTGTTTTACCACGGACAATGCAACCTTCAGCTGAAACAATGACACTTGTTCTGTTTAAATCATAAGCTTTTAAGTGGAAACAATCTTTTGTTAGATGATTCCTTTTCTCACAGAATTCACAAAACAAGTTATCAATTTTTTCTTTCTTCTTTCTCTTTTCAGACTCCTTTGCAGCAGAGGTTTTAACCACTGCTGGGATGTCCTTGAGAGGTATGACTTTAGCTTTTGGAGCCTTGACACCATCAGTTGATGTAAAGTCCATTGGCTTGAAATTTTCAAGAATGTCACACTCATCAGACCATTTTGGTTTAAACTGGTATTCTTCAAGCTCCTCAAAAGTAGAGGATTCCATTGGTCTGTCAAGTGTGATTTTGTTACCAAGTTTGTCAGTGATTTTCACTTCTTGGCCATTCTTGTTTGTGGGGATGAACTCAGTGGTTACATCAGTGGTTTGAACAGATTTTTCAAAAGCAGTGTTTTCATCATCATGTTTTCTATAGCCAACCCCAAATTTCACATTGCTTTTTCTCTGTTTTTCAAGCATAACCTCATATCCTTTGCAGGATTCCACCCATCTTTCACAAGTAATCCGGGTGGATTCCAACTCCTTTTTGCAAACTTGGTATTTTTCTACCATAGTTTGAAGTTGGGTTTTGGTTATGCTTTGCTCTTCTTTTAAACAGCTGATCTCTTTTTCCTTTTCGGTCAATTTGTTTTTAAGTTCTTTTAAAGACTTTTCAAATTTAACCTCATCAGTCAAGATTTTATCCCGAAGGTTTTCATTCACCTCTTTAATGTTAGCAAAAGCAATTATGCAATTGTCAGAACACAGTTTTTCAAGAACTTGAGGAGATACCTTGGCAGCTGCCATCATTGCACAATCACATTGATGATCTTCTTCATCATCAGCTTTCACCTTCTTTTCACCAGCCTTTTCTTCTTTCTCTTCTTCTTTGTCCTCTACGGACCATGGATCTGTCATTGGTTCAATCAGGGTACCTTCACTTTCTCCCAACAGTAGTTCACCAGCCACAGCAGTAACCACTGCTTCAGTCACCTCTTCCACTGTTTCAAAGCACTGCTGTTCCTCCGCAGTTTCAACCCCCTCCTGTATTGACTCTAATGCCATCAAACAAAACTCATCATGTGAAGAATCATTAGAAGCATAGAGTGCAAAATTTTCATCACTAAGATATTCAGGCATACTGCTCCAGTCAACAAACCCTTGAGTGAAAAAACTTTGTTGATCTGGTTGTGCTGCTGCTGGAGCAGTGGTTTGAGGTGCAACAGTTTGCACTTGTACCTGGGGAGCAGGGGTTTGAACATATTGGATTTGTGGAACAGTAGTTTGGACATAGTGTACTGGCACAGGGGCAGCAGCATAGTGAGCAGTGTTCACTTGAGCTGCTGGGGTATACTGGGCATAGTGCACAGTGCTTTGGTTTTGAGGTCTAGGATTTGAGCTAGGATGAGTAATTATGGGACCAGTAGTTTGACTCCTACATTCCCTAGCGAAATGTCCCAACCTATTACACTTGTAGCACTTGATTTTCGATTTATCCAACCCAACCCTTAGATTCCCATGCAAACCTGGGAATTTTCGCCCTGTTCTCTTGTAAAATTTGCTAGTTCTAACACTTAGCAAAGCCAGTTGGTGCAGGATGTCCATTTCCCCTAGGTCAGTGGGATCAAAATGTTGTAAATCATTGAGTTCAAAGCTTAGATTATCTGACATCTGGTTTTCGTTTGCAGTGAATGCATAACTTGCAGAGTGAGGATCAGGGTTGTTAAAATTTTCACCAGCAGTTATGTCAATGAAGTGATCATAACCCTGATCCTTACCACTGCTCCCAGATTCTTCTTGACCCAGAAGAGCAGTATTACCGAAAGTGTAATCCTCAGTGGCTTTTCCTGACTCTTGTAACCTCCTTTTCTGGTTCAACTCCCTTTCGTAGGTCAGGAGTCGACCGTGGAGTTGGGTCAAGGTCAGATCCTTGAACTCAGATGAGTTTCGGGTGACAAAAGCTATTGTGTCCCATTTTTCTGGCAGTGACCTGAGGAACCTGCTATTTTGAGTTGAGTTTGTAAAAGTGGTGTTAACAAGCCTCAGTTCACTGATGAGACAACTGAAACGCTCAAATTGTTGCGTTAGTGATTCACCTTTAACGTAGCAAAATGTTTCATACTGTTGGTTCAGGATTTCCCTGTTGTTTTCTATGACTTCTTCAGTCCCCCCAAACTGTTCCTTAAGTGCGTCCCATAATTCTTTGGCACTGTTACAGTGTAACAGTCCAGCATATATCTCATTGGGCAGCGCTGATGCTATGATGCTGAAAGCTTTAGCATCTAGTTCGATCTTTTGAAAGTCGGTTTCGGTATAATTTTCAACTGGTTTTGGAACGAACTTTTTAGCATCTTCAGCGCTTGGCACTGAAGGAACATGGGGACCATAAATGACAGACCTCCAACAACCTGTGCTTTGTTGAGCGAGGATGTGACCCATCCTCCTCTGCTAGATGTTGTACTCATTTCTTTTTAGCATAGGTGGTTTAAAAAGCGAGCCGATGTTGTTTTTATCATCTTGAGATTGTGACGTCATTTTTGTTGTTTTACAGACACTGAGAAATCAACTTTAATGGTGATTAATCCTTGCTCTGTTTTTCAACGGACGAACAAACGATCAGTATCAACTATTATGAGCCGAACTATTTACGTCAAAATGATTGTTAGATCAAATTTGACTGTCCAGGCTCTGATACCAATTGTTAGATCTGAGTTTGTTTCTGATTGGCCTTTTTCTCGGTAATCTCCTCCACGTCTGGGAAATAACTGATGTTTCTCTCTCATACGCTCCTCCATTTTCCCCTATGTAAACCTATCACCGTCGAACGACATCCTCTCCGTTACACACCCTTTCTTCATGATTTCTCTCTCCAGAAACCCAAATCAATAATCGGGTGTTGATCGATGCATCCCTAACTCATCCTCTCGATCTCTCTTCTCCCCATTAATTTTGATTCCACTGTCAATTAGTGAGAAGATCAGCATTTGCAACATGAAGATGCAATCATCTGGTGTTATATTGCTTTTTTTATCCATCTTCTCCATCATCAATCTCAAAATTTTATGTCATCCTCTCACCTTGCCGACTTCCCTATGTGCGCTGCTTCTTCACATGACGAAGCCCTAGAAGCGATTATGATGTCGTTGCTGATGAATCTCAACCTCAGGTATTGTTACTTTCGTTTTTTTGCTAACTTCGCAATAGAAATAAGGTTCACAATTTTACATACGGTATGTAAATTTAGCATCTTCGAAATTCATAATCGAACTCTTGGCGAGGTAATATCCGGAGGGCTCATGGCGGAAATCGATGTTTCTACCATTGAAGCAACCGTGATTTTTCAGCCATGGTGTTCACCGTTTCTCATCACTTTGTTACTGTCCTTCGTTGGGTGTATTTTATGATTTTTGTATATTAAATGAACTTTGTATTTAAATATTCATTTGTTTAATTTTTTATTTTTTTGTTTTGAGTTTACAGGGAAAGAGGGGTTTTTGTGCTTCATTTATGGATAATACAAAGTCATATTAAGAGAGATGATCCCTTTCACATCAACACATATGCTTTGGTCAAGTGAAAATTGGACAAGTAACAAAATTTTTTAATGTTTCATATGATGTTATATTATATATTTAAATAACAAAAAAAGTTTCTGTGTTTTTGCAGTGGGTTCAAAAAGTGGCTGTCTACCAGGTGTTTGATCAATTGCTTCCCATTTTATATGTATTATTTCAGATATTGTGTTTTGAAGTTGAAGTTGATTTTGTGTTTATTTCAAATTCAGGGTCTAGGTTGCCTCTTAAACGGGTCAGAATTGTCTTAGAAAGTGGCTACCTACCAGGTGTTTGATCAATTGCCTCCCATTTTATATGTATTATTTCATATAATGTGTTTTGAAGTTGTTTTTGTGTTTATGTCAAATTCAGGGTCCAAGTTTCCTCTTAAACGGGTCAGAACTGTCTAAGAAAGTGGTTGCCTACTAGGTGTTTGATCAGTTGCCTCCAATTCATCTCTTTTTTGGCTGATTGCACTCACATCTATTTTATAACAAAACAACCCTACAATTGAATTTAAAAAAGACTAGATTTTTTTGTGGGTTTTTGGTGATTGAAAAGGGTATAACGTGATTTTTTGGAGTTTGGGAAGCAAATTAATCAATGAAATTGAGTATTTTTTGCTGGATGTGCGACGTATGAAATGGGTGTCACTGCTCTTAGGTTCTTATAATTGAATTATAGAGTTAGTGTTAAAAAAAACACTGGATGATCTTTCTAAAGTTTTTTTTATGGATTTTGTGATATATGCAGTAGGTAATGCCATCACCAAAAGGTATTATTATACATTTCATAACATCACTGAATAGGTAATGTAAATGGTTATGGTGAAAAGGAAGTCTCTTATACATATTACGGTTATTTGCGAGTTATCCTTTTTGCTATTTTTCAAATATGTTAACATGGTATCTTATTTTTCATTTTAGTGTATATGATTAGTAGTTATTTTTTAGATTCAAGTTTAAAAAGTCACTTTGTTTTTCAAACTTTGCAAGTAAAATTACTTTTAAGGTTGTACCCTTTTGGTATAAATATGACATAATGTACATCAATGTCATATCAGATGATTGCTGCACTGGTACAAATTATACTTGTCTCCTTTCTCGATTTCTTTCTTTGTGACAGAGCTTGGAAGATCATACAACAAGCAAGAAAGTCATCAGATTGGCAAGTCTTCATTGCTTCAAGATTCTTTCCTCCTACAAAAGTCAAAAGGTGCAGGGTATACTACTGGTAACTTACTCAAGACAAGGCAATATGGGAGGGTTTTCGGGTCGGGTAACAGGTCAAAACAAGTTGACCAAAGCATCTTTATACTTAATTACTCAATGTCTTCATGTTTATCAATGACTGGGAGTAGTTATGCAGAACCTCAAGGCAACTTACCTTGGTATGATGTATATGTAACTTATATTTGATTCAATTCGAAAGTGGATCCACTAAAAGCTAGAACTTTGTTTACAGAGGGGTTGGGAACCCAAGTTAACAAGGATCATGTATAATAATAATTTTATAATCTACCTTCCAGAAAAGGGTATGAAGTAATTAATTACATGTTTTCTTTGTTCTGCAACTGTTTGATTGTTCTTGGCTGGTGCAATTCTATTATCTTTTTATTAATTAAACTAGGTAATTTATATTGGTCCAGTAATTTTATTGAGTTTTGGTTTAACCTTGGGTCTGTGTTTAAGAAATTGGTTTTACTTGAGCAAACACCGAGGACTGGCTCGAGACCCAAGACTGTTAAAGTTCAGAACCGATGCACATTTGATTACTATAAATTCGGGTAAGGTTTCTAGCGTTTTGGGGCTGGTTAGGCTGGTTTGTTGGGCTTCTTTTAGTTACCCTAAAATAGGTCACCCCTAATTGTGTGTTATATAGTTTTCCTGCCATGGAAGGATTTAAATAGATTCTTGTCTGATCTATCACGTTTTTAAAATCAAATAAACTATTTTTTTAGTGTTTGGAGTATGGACGAAAAATAATGTTGATATTTTTATCTACTGTTTAAAAAAAGCTGCTTCCAATATAAAGTTTAAGATTAACTGAAACTGAGTATTTCAACACTCGACTGAGAACAAGTTCAAAAATTCTAATATGTTAATAAGAATTTTTTGAATCTTTTTTGTAGACTAGAAAACTCATGTTTGTAGATGGTCTACTAAAGTTGGCTAACTATGTGCTTCCTTCCTCCTTCATTCATAACACATCTCAAGGTAGTTTTCTGCCTAAAGCATGCAGTGAACAACTAACCAACTTTCAGAATGAGGCACATATAAATGATAATGTTTTAGTCACCTCACGCTGTGATCACTCTATAAGACTATGGTAGAAGGTATGGATTTAATCTTTAGGTGACCTGCTTAAATCTGCAAGTGCCTCTTGAATATGAATGTGTTACATAGCATTTTTTTACATAGCAAAGCAAAAAGTTGGCCAAACAGTGGATAACCCCCTTTACTAACTATCCACTGCTTACTAGCTATCCACTGATATTACTACATAACAGTGGATATTACTAACATATCATAACAGTGGATACTACTAACAGTTGGCCAAACAGTGGATAACCCCCTTTACTAACTATCCACTGCTTACTAGCTATCCACTGATGTACTAACTATCCACCGATAACCCCCCTTTACTAACTATCCACTCCTTACTAGCTATCCACTGATATTACTACATAACAGTGGATATTACTAACATATCATAACAGTGGATACTACTAACAGTTGGCCAAACAGTGGATAACCCCCTTTACTAACTATCCACTGCTTACTAGCTATCCACTGATGTACTAACTATCCACTGATAATGTAACACCTCGAAAAATTCACGTCCTATAAAGTGTTGACACGTGTCATGTGTTTGAACGTGTGAAAGAATGTTATGAAAGGACTAAAGTTGACAAACATGAAAAGTATATGAAAATACAAGCTCTAAATGTCAACAGTGAATAAATATATTGTACATTAACCCTACATGATGTTTATAGCATCAAACGAATAAATCATGGATCATGCGAAGCTAAAAGTGAGAGATTACAAACTACAGGGGTTAAATGTGTCAACATGTTTAAGTTATACCTCTGAGTGACCTTTTGACAAATTCGAAGCTTTGTAACGGTTAATTATACTCACTAGAATGCACGATATAAATTTCATAAAGTTTCGTTATCGTATGAGAAAGTTATGATCAAATTCGTATGCGAGGGGTTAAAGCGTTAACGTTGAAAGTTATGACTTTTCGGGTTAACCAGAAGTGTCCAGGGACTTGGTAAAGTGGGTATAAGTCCTAAAGCCCTTATAGGTATATAAGAAGGGGTCAAATGGCAAAGAATTAGCTTCGTTTCCCTTTCGAAAGGCCAAGGGACAATATGCAAAAACTTGAAAATGTGAAAGCTGACAACAGGTCTCAGGCGGGCCGCGTAAAGGTTAATAAGACTTTACGCGGGCCGCGTCAATCGCCCAGATGCAGAAAGTGTAGACAACAGCCTGTAAACGTGCTCAATCGACCCTTATCAGATATTTTCACATTGTGGGCGTCCTAGACACTTAGGGACACTTGTTGATGAATTGTGGTCAGTGGTAGACTTGGGTGTCAACAAGTTATGGTGATTTGATCACTATATAAAGCCATGAAGTTGCAACTCATTCTTCACACCTTTCTCTTGCCTTCCTGATCATTTCTGGAGCTCAAGACTTCTCTCAAGTGATCTCTGGTCATTCATAGGACTCTTGTAAGTTTGCTTGTCCTTCCTTAGTTAAGTTTTTGCTTAGTTTAGCTTAAAAGTCAAACCGTCGTAATTAACGGTTGACTTTAAGATTAATCACTAATGGTCCAGTGATTAGTCGAATCAAAAGCAGTTATAAGTTGGTAATTATGTGGGTAATAAACCCTTAAAAGGGTTCCCCCTGATTCCCACTCTAACTAGGTCAAATGTCGGGTCAAACTTACTAATAAAAAGTCAACAGGATACTTAAATTCTAATTATGCATGATTAGCAATGTAGAACACATACAACCTGTTTGATCATTAATATAACTTGGTAATTAGTGTAAGAACATGTCTAAACATGTTCAACCCGACAATTTACTGTTTAGACCCGGTTCGGAACCGAAAGTCGCATAGTTTGACTTTTGCTTTGACTTTCAGTTCTGACCCGTTTTGGTATGATTTAGAAATACCTAAGAGCTTCATTTGGACCAGGTTACATGCTAGTATAACCCTCTGTGATTATACACCATGGTTCATTAGTTAACCAATTAATACGCATGATTCCGTTAATTGCTCATATGTTGACCATTATGCCCTTTTCACCTTAAAACGTGATTTTTGAAAATGTAAAAGTGTAGAAACCTTAGTTACTGATATATAAACTTGTATGCAAAGTTTGACATCAGTTTGAGGTGTAGATTGAGAGTTATGCTCATTAGCGTAATTAAGAAGCTTTATGTTAATTAAACGGCGTAATTAGCGTATAGCCTAGTTAAGCCTACTTTTTGATATCAAAATCTTTACCCACTGATGTAATATATTATTTTGGGATTTTTGAAGATTTTTAATTAATTTTAGGCTGAGCATAACTCATAGTCGTAGGCCTAATCCGGTAATGGTCGGTTTTGCCCTTACGGGCCATAAAATGAGTTTTACATATCTAATCGACTCCAAACCTTTTGTTACTGATCCTAAATGATAAATAAATTATTTTAGGCCTTCTGGAATGATAAAAATATCAGCTTTATATATAGAACCCGGAAACGGCTTCTAATCGCCTAATTAAGCGTTTTTAACGCATAGTATGTACTAAGACTATTTTTAAACATACAAGGGTGATACCTACTGATATTTTAGGTAAATTATAATATTTTAATAGTAAGCAAAAGTTGTTAAACTCAGACTTCAGTTTTGAGCTTTACGGCTTATGTGAAATTACCAAAATGCCCCTACGGGGCATAGTTTGGTTATAATTGATAAATTTCACATATCTACTTTACCCTACTGTTATAACTTAGTAAAATAAGTATTTTTGCTGATTATATCAGACCTGTAACTCAGGTAAATACTTAAACTCTTTTATAACCTTTTAAATGATCAAACTACCCCTACGGGGCATAGTTTGTGTTTAAATTCGTTACGGGCATAATAAAAGACATATTACTGATGTCACAAATATTTGAAGCATATTAACTTAGGAAACCTATATATGGCTCTTACGGACACCCGATACGCTTATTACGCGTTCAGTTCAGTTTATGTAATAAGTTTACATAAATTAGCCGAAACGGGTCAAACCTTATCGGTTTTATCTCAAAATCCAGAATGTGTATGAAATACCCATATTAAGCAAGTCTCTGAACTTGTCGGGTCTAAATTACATTCTATCCGGTCTTCGCTTAATAGTGCGTACGAACCGTATCATTAAAATTAACCGGTCTAAGCTTAAGCTTAACTAAAGACCCGATAGGATTCTAATAGGTTATTATAAACCTTCGTTCCAGATTAGGAGTACCAGTAAAAGCTACTTGCGTTTGCTTATTGTGATTTATTCTTTGCTCAGGTAAATACTTTTAACTTATTTTCCCTATACGGGCTTGGGTTACGGTATATAGAATACCGCTTGGTCGGGTGTCAAATCTTCCATCGTTAGGTGGTTAATTGAATAATTTGATCGGCCCGTTTAAACAGTTTTGTTTACTTAAAAGCCTTTGGGGGGTTAATGACCATGTCCCGGATATCCTTGGCATCATTTTACGAAATGGCCACAACTTAAGCGCGGGGTGTAGGCGTACACCCGTCAGTGCACAAAAGAATAATGTGGTGTGTCTATTGATCTTTAACCCGAACAAGATCCGGGCTACTGAACGCATAAGGAACATGTAATTCGTTCACAAGATTATATATTTAAATAATTCTCCCAAGTTATAAAAATGTTTATGCCACGTGCATCCAAAACAAATTTTCAATCATTTTCCAAAATGAGTCAGTTGATTGTATTTACCAGTGTAAACTGACGTATTTTCCCAAAAAGATTAAATGCAGGTACTAAGCGTAATTGGCTGGGATTTCTCCTTAGCATCAATAGAAGTCTCGCAAGCTTAAGATGCCTAAAGTCTGTTGAACTATTGTTTCCATTTTATTTTCGATCCGTCTGTGGATAAACAATCGACAGTTGTGATATTTGATATTACAATATATTATTCGGTTGAATTTATATCTTACAATTTGCTTCCGCTGTGCATATTAAATATTGTGTTGTTTGACTATTATGTTGCCAACCACGTCACGATACTCCCCACCGGGCCCACCGGTGACACGTGGAAACCGGGGTGTGACAGATAACCCCCCTTTACTAACTATCCACTGCTTACTAGCTATCCACTGATATTACTACATAGCAGTGGATATTACTAACATATCATAACAGTGGATACTACTAACAGTTGGCCAAACAGTGGATAACCCCCTTTACTAACTATCCACTGCTTACTAGCTATCCACTGATGTACTAACTATCCACTGATAACCCCCCTTTACTAACTATCCACTGCTTACTAGCTATCCACTGATATTACTACATAACAGTGGATATTACTAACATATCATAACAGTGGATACTACTAACATATCAGAATGGCTGATGGAAAAAGTTGTTGAGGAGGTATTTCTTTTTGTGTATGTATCGATTCTTTACTCGCCATTGAGTGCTCGAAGAGGAGTTCTATTGTTTTAAGTTGAAGTTCGAATTGCCTTTTTTCTACTAATATAATTATATAGCATGTACAATTGCAGACAGTTTGTGCATATACAGAATGCATCAGCAACAGAGTGTCTTTCTAACGCTTCTCGCCTGGCTATTAAGGTAACCACCATATCCATTATTCATGATACCAGTTAGTTTTTGTATTTGGTAAATGTTGTGAATCGGACATGATTGGTTATAACTGGATACATGTGGAAGCGGAGCCTAGAGACGTCTAAACAGTTTTCTGTCCGAAGTTTGCGGGACTGCATCCAACGGGTAATTTTTTCAGATCTTGGCATTACTTATACAACACGTTCCAGGTGCTCTGACTTCCGCTTCTCAATATCCACATATTTTTAACGACATTCAGAATAACCAACTGCACTTTCAACCATTTTGTTGATGTAGCAACGTTATTCGCATTAGCTGGACTAAAATGGTTAAACATGACTGAACATGTGTCTTCCATTCTTCCTATTAATGACATTCTTCCTGCTGTTGCACAAGGTGCGATTGGAATTGCGTGTCTAGAAGGTGATGATAAGATGGTAAGATATATGGTTCATTTCTGGTTTTGTTATCCCAATTCATAAGTAAATGGTCAAAATTTCGACCTTTAACTGAATGTGATTTGACTTTGCAGGCTAATTACATAGCAAAGTTGAACCATGAAGAGACAAGATTAGCGGTTGTTGTTCCTTTCTGTGACCTTTTCTTGGTTTAATCTTGAGTCTTTTGAGTCTGGTTATAGTGGATATTATATGATATGGGAGTTTGTGGCTTGGTACGAAAATAGGGGAAGGGATGGGAATAGAGTCACAAATAATCAGCTGAGTATGGTCAGGTTTGTTTGGTTGTTTGTCACTGCAAACATTGTGCAGAGGTATAGGGGTAGCAGGGTCAATATAGAATGTAAGTCTGCTAAAACTCAAAGAATGGAATGGTGGACCAGTATATTAGACACTTTGAGGATGTTAATATGGTGCTGGATGTTTAGTGAGGAGGGGAGTTATGGGCAAAACAATATAATATTCAAAAATCAAAGGTTGTGGTGGCGAGGGTATTTTGGGAATATGGAAAAAATGTTGATCTATAGGCTGCGGAGGGTTAACACATGGCATGGTATTGGTAGAAAGCAGATTATAAGCTTTTTGGGAACTGTTAGATAAAGGCCTGGTTGTATAAAGCTGCATATAAGGGAGGGGCTTTTTTGGAATATTGGTAATTTTAATAGTAAATGGCAATTACTGGAAGTTAAGAAAAATGCTGTCAAATATGTCAGTCTCGACAGATTATGCTGCAAAATAGTTGAAATGATCAAAGTATGGCAATGGAGGTATGTAGGATATGTGAATAATTGTGAAAGAAAAAGAAAGTCAAAGTTGAGAGTATGGTTGGGCTATAGTTGGAAACTGAAGTATGTACAGATACACATATAGGTTAGTGTTCTCTATGTTATTGTGGTGAGTTTAGAAATATGGTTAGAAGGTTGTTATAGAGGGGGTGCATTAGTCAATATGGTAATGATTGAAGATAGGGGATGTTGGTGTGCTGATCTAATGAAATCAGCCAGACAAGGCCGATATGAATTTTGGGCAAACGAAGTTGGTTGGAAATGGGTAGTCAATGATATGGCTATGAAGATCCATCTTAATAATCATAAAAGAGAAAGTGTTAAGAGTTATTGAATTGGTGAATGGCTGCCTGAGGGAAAATGATTGGATCCTGTGGATTGATAGTGTAATCCAGAATGGTCTTTGGTGTAATAAAAAAGATGGGTTGTTTGTCTCGGTTATGGCCTTCGAATATGAGCTTAAAATGGCTAGAGATGGAAGCTAAAAATACCCATTATATTCTTATAAATCAACGGAAATGGGCTAAGATACACTGGTCTGGGAATGAATATATAATAAAAAGGTTGTATATTTGGGCCAGAAGTGTATTATGGGCTGATATGGGTTATTTACTAGAGGGACATGTGATTAGTGGGATTTAATGGATGATGAAGGGATGGGCTTTACTTAATATTGGGTTGTATGGTTACAATTGGAGATCAAGGAATTTTTTGAAATATAAAGAAGATATAAGAATGGATAAGACGAATGGGTTTGTTTACTGGATGATTGCTAAGTGGATTTGTAGAAAGTGGTCATGGGCTATCTATTGTGATATGAGTAATTGGACCTGGGGGATGATAAATTGGGCCAACATAATATGGTGGATGGATATATGGGGTGTTTTGCTAGAGTGGAGTGATTGCTAACTTTGAATGGTATATTCTGAATGTGAATGGGAAGGACTGGAAGGAAAATGGAATGGGTCGTGAAGAATGTTATGTGGGCTTCAAGAATTGGGCTGCGAGTAGGAGTTTTTGTGGGTTTCGTATGTTGTTTACATATATTTTTTGTAGTAGAGTTTGGATTTATGTAATGGGCCTTTGTTGGCCTTTGGGATTTAGATCTGCTACAAAACCAAAGGGAAAAATAGTAATGGACATCTCAGTCCCACTGGTTTCGCTTTGGATTATTAGCTTGTAGATTTTAGAATTTGTTTTAGATCATTGTGTTTTTTTTGTCATTGTGTTTTTTTCGTCATTGTGTCTTTTTGCAATTCATGTGTCTTTTTTTCACCGGCATTGTGCTATATTTCTCGGCATTGTGTTATAATTTGCGATCTATTGTGTCTTTTTTCCTCCGCGTTGTGTTATATTGCTCGACATTGTGTTATAGTTTGCAATCCATTGTGTCTTTTTTCCTCGGCGTTGTGTTATATTTTTCGGTATTGTGCTATATATTGTGTTTGTTGCTGAATCCTGGCGTGTACAGAACATGGGAATAGGGGATCATGTAACCAATCAGTTTGGATCACCACCAAAGGGAAAAATAGTAATGGACATCTCAGCCCCACTGGTTTCACTTTGGATTATTAGCTTGTAGATTTTAGAATTTGTTTTAGATAATTGTGTTTTTTTCATCATTGTGTTTTTTTTTCGTTATTGTGTCTTTTTGCAATTCATTGTGTCTTTTTTTCACCGGCATTGTGCTATATTTCTCAGCATGGCATTGTGTTATATTTCTCGACATTGTGTTATAGTTTGCAATCCATTGTGTCTTTTTTCCTCGACGTTGTGTTATATTTTTCGGTATTGTATTATATTGCTTGACATTGTGTTATATTTTCTTGCCTTTTTCCCTATATATTATTTAGATCCATTGGAAATGCACATTAAATACTAATGATTATATATGGTTACAACTTAGCTAAATTTAATTTTTTTTATTTTTTTCGCAGATAATGTAAATGTTATCAAGAACTTGAATTCTGAGAGTGTTGAAGGCTTGCGAGAGTGGCAGGTAATTATGTTACAAACACAATTTGTGACGGTTCGACTTCTTTGATTATGAAAGTGATTTGGGTCGTGTTTGATCTCAAACAGGTTAAATTAAAAAAATTGCTTAGCTGGTTGAACATGCTAAATGATATTTAAAATCTACTTTCAAAGCATATGCATAATTTTTGATATTTTAATTGGCATATTAGTACAAAAAATGTAAAAAAGAGTGGGTCAAACCGACCCGACCCGTACTGCAAAACACCTCTAATATGCAGATTATTTTTTTAAACAGTATTGATTATGTATCATAACTATTATATTAATTATTTATAGGAAAAGCAACAAAAAGTGTTTGCGGGTCAAAATGACAGGGCCAGACAACCACTGAGGTGCATTTTGAAAGCGCCAGACAACCGCTAAGTCAAGCTGAGCTGGCTAAAGTGGCAGATCTTATAGCAGCAGTGGATGTGTTCCCGTTTGAAGACGACATGACAGATGGGTATGGCTGCCATCTGGCAGCTTCTCGGTTCACAACGCAAGAAAGGTTATAGAAAATAAATATTTCAACAAAACGGGTATCAAATTTACGTAGAATGGGTACCACTTAAGGTATTTTTTTGGTACGGCAGGTCGTTTTATATAGATGACCAACTGCTGAAAATAGAAATGTCCATTTACCATAGTTACGTGCAAGCTTTGTGGTCTAGGGGATGAATTGGCGACTCATTTGTCTGTGACATGTGCTTTAGCTCAACAACTCTAGGACTTCATTGCCAAGTGGTGCAAGATTAGGCCACGTTTTGTGCTAGAACTTAGAGATTTTGCTGCACTACATAATCTCTATAGGGGTTCAAAAAGATGCCGAATGTTATGCTATCTATTATTCAGATTGCCTTGTGGGTAGGGCTGTAAACGAACCGAAGGAACACGAACAAGGCCATGTTCGTGTTCGTTCGTTAAGGAAAGTAATATGTTCGCGAACTGTTCACGAACGCATACCGAACATAAGTTTATGTTCATGTTCGTCCGTTAAGGAAATTCAGTTGTTCACGAACAGTTCGTGAACACTGGTCTTGAACACAAACGAACGCAAGCGAACACAAACAAATAAAAAAGAACGCAAACAAACATTTAACCTAAAAATAAAAAAAAATAAAAATATTGTTATCTTTAAACATTGGATATAAGTAGTTAAATACAACCATCAAATGATAAATCAAAACACAAGAAGTCTAATACACCACCAAACGATGAATCAACTTTAACTAACTTAGACATAATTATCCCCAAAAATGTCTTAGCATGTTCAAATTTTAGATAACTTAGAAAAAAATAGGGTTTCAAGTTTTCAATATGTTTAGATAAAATGTTTATTATTTATTATTTTGTAATATAATCAAACGAACACGGACGAACGTAACCGAACATATTACCGAACGTTCACGAACCCAGTCGAACGAACGAGACCTATGTCCGTGTTCGTTCGCTAAGCTAACCAAACGAAAATATGTAGTGAGTTTGGATGGGTTTGATATCTCACATCTTTTCTAACGGTTTACGATGTTGAACTTGTGCAGGAGCTTGTGGATCTGTGTTTTAGTCGTAAGAGTAGTGAAGAAGATGAGAAGAATGATGTTTTGATTAGTCCACAGTGGTGCAAAACCATCGGTCGTTTGATCGACGGTTACCTTGCAGAAGTTGCAAGTGATCAGAACCTCTCACACACTGTTTTCACAGTGTTATCACGGTCAATCCCTGATGCTGCTAGACCGGTACATGATGGAATCTATGGCGTTGTTGACGTTTACTTGAAAGAACACCCGACGTTAACTAAAGTCGAAAGGAAGAAAGTTTGTGAGTTAATTGATGTGAAAAAGTTGTCAGCACACACATCCATACACGCTGCACAGAACGATCGGCTTCTGCTGCTGGCGTTGTTGACGTTTACTTGAAAGAACACCCGACGTTAACTAAAGTCGAAAGGAAGAAAGTTTGTGAGTTAATTGATGTGAAAAAGTTTTCAGCACACACATCCATACACGCTGCACAGAACGATCGGCTTCTGCTGCGAAGGTGGTGCAGATCTTGTTCCACGAGCAGGTTCGAGCCACTGCTGCGATCAAAGAGGCAACACATGCCAACCGGGCGTAGGAACAAGACTGGGAGATTAAAATACCGCTGCGTTCTAAGTCGCTAAGAACACCTTCACGGATGAGGTTTAGTGATGGGGATGTGAAGGAGGTGTCGAGTGGTTGTAGCATGCGGTTGCTGCCATCGAGTTCACGGAGGTTTTTGGATAGGTTTTGGGTGGTGGGGATAGGCCAGCGGCACGGAGAGAGCAAGAGCACCGGGACGTCTGGTAGTTCGCAATCTAAGTTTTCGAGTTCATCGTCAAGGAAACAGAGGTATTCGATTTCTTAAACGGTAGATTATGTTTCTGGGGCTAGGTTTAGTTTGTTTTAAAACAAATGTGTTTCAGTAGATGTATAAAAAGCATGAGGTGATTTAGGTGTAGGAAGATCTTAACATGTCTTTTTCTTTTTGTATTTTAATAATTCAGTTCTACTTATATATTTTCATAGTATGCTTATGAGTTTATTACATGAATTGTTTGGTGGTGTTTTTAAATCCTTATTGCTTAGTTCTTATATTAGTGTTTTCATCGTCATTTTTTAATCAATAACAACCAAATTTCCAGATCCTTTAAATTCAATTATGCCGGCCTCCGGAGATGATGAGCGACGGTTACGCCTGTAAATGGGGTGCGTCAGTTTGGCGTTGGTTTGGTTGTCATCTGTAAGATTCCGATGGTTCGGTTTGGAGTTCGGAGTACCAAGTTACGACCTTAACTGAAGATTTGCCATTGTTACATCATCACGGTTTGCGTATCTTTGCAACGGTTTCATTTTACCGTTGTTGTCCAGGTTTCATTTTTATATGGTTTTTTCAATTTTAATGAATAACATTTTAAAATAGTTATACTTTACAACAATATTCTTTTCTTTTGAATAAACAATCAACGATTAAACAATCATGGATTGATGATAAGAACGATTCACAAACCGATGTGATCATTATAAAGGTGAGTTTATTTTCTATTTTGATGTTAGATCATAATGTTCAGTTTGATAATTTGAAGATTGATGGATGGAATCAAGAAAAGAATTTTGATATTAATAGAAATGGGGGGATTTTAGGTTTAGTGTGTTGAATTTGTTGTTTTTTGTTTTGTTAATAGGAATAGGTTTAGTGTGTTGAATTTGCTGCATTTGTTTTGTTAATAGGAAAAGACTGCAACATGGAAGCCAGAGCCGATCAAGACAAAAGAAGATTCGTAGGAGAGGTTTAAAACCATAATACCATATGGTCTTGGCGTGGAAGCCCCTCCAAGCCGGGAACACTAGACCTGGCAAATGGATTGGGTTGGGTTGGGTCGGGTCATGGGTCAAAACGGGTTCGGGTCAAAACGGGTCAATTAAAAAGGGGTTTTTTGGTTCGGGTCAAAACGGGTTCGGGTCGAAACGTGTTCGGGTCAGAACGGGTTTCGGGTCAGAACGGGTTTCGGGTCGGAACGGGTTTCGGTTCGGGTTGGTTACAAATGTTTTTTAAAGAGATTATACATCAAGGGGCAATTTTGTTCGGTTCGAAACGGTACTAGTCGAAACGGTACGGGTCAAAATGGTTCGCGTTTCGAAATGGTACTGGTTGAAACGGCACAAGTTGAAACAGTATTGGTCGAAATGGTACGGGTCGAAGTTGACGAAGTAATTTTCTGTTAGTTTTACAGTTGCGTACATCTGTGTGCGTTGAAGTGTCGTTCTGGTGTTTTGTGGACTGCATCTATGAAATGAATGATCTCTTAGTTATTGTTTGTTGTATAATGTTTTGTTATATGATTTCTAATGTGAAAAATGGTTTTGGTTGCATGATTGACTCTCTAGATGAAATTGAATTACTGTGTGAATGACCGTGTAGCTTATCTAGATATGCTTTTGGTTCATTTGTACCGTCGGCATTCAGTAGATAAGCAATGTTTGTTGAGTATTTTGGTACATTGTCTTGCTGGTACTGTATGAGGGGTTTGAGTGACCTGAGTCATCATATCATTATTTGTCACATCTTAGATTATTGTTCGCGTCGAAACGGTACACGTCAAAACGGTTCGCGTCAAAACGGTTCGTGTCAAAATGGTTCGATTCGAAACGGTACTGGTCGAAACGATACTGGTCAAAACGGTACGATTCGAATCTGTACGGGTCGAAACGGTTCGATTCGAAACGGTACTGTTCAAAACGTATGGTTCGAAACGGTTCGATTCGAAACGGTACTGGTCGAAATGGTTCGCGTCGAAACGGTTCGCGTCGAAATGGTACAAAACTCATCCCGACCCGAAACTCGTCTCGTGCGAAAACTCTTGTCAACCCAAAACCTGTTGCGATCCGAAACCCGTCCTGTGCAAAAACCCGTGTCCGCCCGAAACCTGACCCAAACCGACCCCGTTCCGATCCAAAACCTTCGTCGTGCCGAAACCTGTCTCGGACCGAAACTCAATTTGAACGGAACCCGTTCTGATCCAAAACCCGTTTCGTGTCGTAACTGACGTGACCGTGTCGTCCCGATCAGTCAAAAACCCAATTAAACCTAGGTAGCTAGGGTAAGTCGGGTATCGTATCCACGAAGAGCAGGTGGTCAGTATCGCACGACCCGTTCGATTAGTTAGACTATTTACAAACAATGTACACCGTGATTATGAAGCTTGCTAATTTTATTTCTTTGTTTGGTTTTTTAAAATAAATCGGAATGAACCGACAAATTGATGTTATCGAAATCAATTAAATATTAACTAAACTACTTAATTGAAAATAGGAATTAAGAATACGGATCACACTCGGTTTCGGTAATTGTAAGTCCTAGGGTTCCTACATGTTTTAATTCAACTCAATTGCATACGATTAGCGGATTTAGTGTACCGTGACTTAGGTGCCAATAACTATCAACGTCCCGAAGAACGGACAAGAATGCACTTTGTAATCAACACAAGTAAATCCTAACCACGACAACGCATAACTACACATAACCATTTCGCAAAGTCATAACTTTTAACATCGTTCGACAATTTACGAATACGAAACAAATGTAAACTATTGTCAATGGTTTCAAAAATCAATACAAGTTGTCACAAAGTCGAATCAAAGAACAAATGCATAAACCCTAGAAAATACAACTACCTACACCGGGGTGAAACCGAAGAGACTAGCCGTTCATGGTTGGGTGAACGCGATCACCGGCTTGAAAGAGTGATGAAGACATGATTGGTTCGGTTAGTGAAGTTGGAATTATGATGATGAGTGATTAAGTTGAGAGCCGGCTGCCTCCCTCTCGTAACCGTCCAATTTCCTATGCGTTTCTTTTTTTCTTTTATTGCCAAAAAAAAAACCTACATCTGTTGCTCTCGTTTTCCATTTAATTCCCCACATGCCCACCTAATTGTGATTTGTTTTGGGCCTTTTCATGAGCTGCAAAAGATCAAATCATATATTAAAATAATGGATGACCATTAATTAATTCAAATCTCATGACAATAATAATGGTTAACTAAAATGCACATCAATATCATATAAAATAGAACGTCTCATGACAATAATAATGGTTAACTAAAATGCACATCAATATCATATAAAATAGAACGAGACATGATTTCTTATAATTAGTATATCATCTCTTTTATTTAATCAAATAACCATTTTATCTCGTTCTCATTTTAACCCGTAATATACAAATACATTATTAAACAATGTATTTTATAACCATATCGATACATTTTTATTATTATTAAAATAAATTAGAGTGTACCTAAGATGTACCGATCAGTAACCCGTGTCGTGCAGATACTTGTGCCGGCTCGAAACCCATTCCGATCAGAAACCTGCCCCGTTTCTTTAAGACACTAACCCACATCGACCCATTTCTTTAATGTTGTCGACCCGCTTTGACCCGAAAATAACAAGATAGAATTTCAAGTGACCCATTGTGACCCATTTAGTTAAAATATCTTACCAAACCAACCCATATAATTTTAAAAAGCAACCCAAACTGACCCACTTGGAAGGCTTTGGGTCAAGATTGCCCCCTCTAGGGAACACTGTCCGCGTATGGCGTGGAAGACGGCGTTGTCACACCCCCAAAATCCACCTGCGGAGTACTACCGCTTGGAGGCGTGACTGACCAGGATCCAGCCACCAATCATATTGAACAAGCATATAAGTAGTTATAGAATCGAAATCAACACAATTGGTGTTCAAACAAAACATAATTTTTAAGTTGCAAGCGGAAGCATAAGTCTTAAAACCAAAACATAAGTTTAATTGTTTCAAAGTTTAACATGGCACACAGTCGTCCATGTCCCACAACGACTCTCTTCCATGCAAGCTCCAGCTAAGTACCTATTGTCCTGCAAAGCATGTAGTAACGAGTCAACAACAAGTTGAGTGAGTTCACGGTTGGGTGTTCGTTTTAAGTTGTTTCGAAAACAGTTTCCTTTATCTGGCATCCTGCCGTGGGGGTTACCCCATAGTTAAAAACGTGACTTGTTTATTCCCGGTTACTCTGGCAATCCAGCCGTGGGGGCTACCCCGTGTTAGTTATCTGGCATTTCGGCCGTGGGGGCTACCCCATGTATACACTAGACTCGTTACCATATCGACTGCTGACTGTAGTCATGTTTATGTGCCCTGAAACTGTCAATGTCTATCATCATTGACGTGCCCCAGATCCATTAGTTCACGCCCGTCCTCTGCGGCACGGTGTGAGGTTTGTCAGACCTAAATAGCGCTATCTAACTAATGACCCGCTCGCCATTGGCCCGGCGATTAAGTCGATATAAAAAGGAGGGACTTCGTGATAGAGTTTTGGTCTAGTACGAGTTATCTGTCCGTGAGGACGAGGAATTACATTCCTGAACCATTGCTGTCCTACCCAAGGAGGACGAGGAACCCATGTTCCTTAACCCCAATTCCCGACCCCTGGGAATCCCATGCTTTGTAGAGGGTGTGAACTCACTTTGGTTTGCTCGGCGGATACACAGGAAAGTCAATCAAGCAATATTGTGGTCAACCACGTCCTAACATAGTTGTATCATACAAATCAGGTTCGTAATCAAGTAGTACACGTATGTTTCTACACGTATGCTAGCACATTGTATGCAAGTATCATTCATGGCGGCCCAACAACATTCACATTCAACAGTTACACATAAGGTCCATGCATTAGGCCCAAAAGTCCGGCCCAAACACCCAAACCCGTGATCATGCAAGTCCAATTCAGCGTATACATGTAGTTGGTCTCGAGTCGAGACTGTGCGGTCTCTAGTCGAGACTGTGCGGTCTCGAGTTGTGCTTATGTGTTCTCGAGTCGCAAACGTGAAGGTCTCGGGTCATGTCTCGAGTCGCAACCGGACTCGCAATCCCGTTTTCGAGTCATGATATGTGTGTGTTGATGAAGTACGGTCTCGAGTCGAGACTATAGGTTCCCGACTCGCAACTAGTGTCGCAATCGGGGTCTCGAGTTGTCATGTTTCCGGTCTCGAGTCGAGACCAGGGGTCTCGACCCCCAACAATGGCTGATTCTGCACAGTTGTACTATCCAATGACATTCCGATTTCATGAAGCTATGTACTATCCAACCACAATTCACAAACATGTTTCCTTGTCTATTACTTACTAAAAACGGATCAAACAACAAGTTTTCAAATATTCAAGCTATCTTCATGTCATATTCACCATGTTCTTCAAATATTCAAGTAGTTTATCATATTAAAATCAACATGCTTCATCGAGAAAATCTATTATGGCATGAACTATCATATTAAAATCAACATGCTTCATCGAGAAAATCTATTATGGCATGAACTCAAGTTAGTAACATCATCGGCTCATACATCTATCATGTTTGATAAATACAATAGCATACTTATATGGGATCTATCACCAACATGTGTTAATCCGGTTTCATTGAACATAACCCTCCTAAACATAATCAAACCCATTCAAAATTGAGCCTATACAAAACCGATTACACTCATTCATAGTCAAGCATACATTATTCATCCTAACAAAAGTCAATACATTATCATATAGTCCACATTGACCGAATATAAACACATAACATGAAGCACTTGTGAACCGATTACTCAAGAAGGGTGTATTCATCATGCATAAAGCTTAACAAGTAAATATATTATCACCTAATCTTCATCATACATCAACAACAACAACCGAAATATAAACACACAATAGGAATCACTAACCGGTTAAAGGGTATGAGGGGTGAACTTCCAAATGTCGATTCCGAGCTTGAACCGAAGGTCCTAGTGCGCCGGTTTGGATCCGAGAGAATGAGAGAAGAGGTGATGTTTGATTTCTAGGGTTTAAGGTTTGTAGGAGAGGGTGTGTGTGAGAGTGAGTGTGTTGTCCAAAGAAATGGCAAACATGGATAATCACTAAGGTTATATACCCGTCCCAAGTAGTGCACCCTAATGGGCTTTTGGTTGGGTTAAATGGGGTGCGTGGCCCATCCGGCCCACTGTTTCATTGTTCACTCGAGACCGCATGGTCTCGAGTCGGGTCCTTGTTGTCTCGGTTCATATACATACACGCATACATACAATTACAACACATAAACGTAACACGTAGTCACATAGGATGATCACATATATCATTACACCAATACGTCGACTAGTCACATAATGTTTCAAGTAGGTTACACTAAGATACACGAAAGGTTCTAAATTTCGAGTTGTCACAGGCGTTGTGGGTTGGGTTTGAGGATTTCCATCGGCGTGGGGGCAAATGTGGAGGTGAGTGGAGGATTTTGACTGGTGGGTGTAGTTTAGGTTTATTTTGATTGGTTGATATATATTTTTTTATTCTCTTCCACGCCACCGTACTGACGTGATTGCCACGTATCGCTCTACGCTCTCTCTTCAAGCCCCTACACCCCGTGTTTTTTCTCCATGCCACCATACTGACGTGATTGCCACATGTCGCTCCATGCCCTCTCTTCAAGCTTCTTCACACTGTGTGGTCTAAGCTTTGGGGGGAAAACGCGGGGGGGGGGGGGGTACCGGATAAAAGTGATGGTGCAACAATGTCTTCTATAATATTTAAAGAAACTATGTTTTTTTCCAATTAGAAATCCCGTGTATGGATGAGCACGGTACCCATTCGGTACCGAAATACGGGGAAAAGTGGTACCGGTACCGAATATACCGGTTCGGTACCGGTACCCGGTACCAAATGCTCATCCATGGTCCCATGTCAAAGATAACAAGATTTTATAAAAAAAAAAAAACATTTTTAGGGACATTTGTATAATTTCATACAATAGTCTATGCCGAAATTGAAAGATTTGTAGTAACTACATTGGTCATGAACCATTATAGAAGAGAAAAAGTTTAGTATGTTCAATGGGCAACACGAAGAATGTGTATGTAACTTCATTGTAGATCAAGTTACACAAACAAACCAAGTTTTATGGAGTTGGGTGGATTTTGCTGAATTTTGAATGCAAAATATACAGTTGAATTATTTTGATTAGTGATTGGTTCATTTGTATGTCAATAATTAAGTAAAATAATGTTGGTTTAATTGGTAATGTCTAAATTTCATTTGGTTTTGTATGTCCATAATTAGTTAAAATAATGTTGGTTAAATTGGTAATGTCTAAATTTCATTTGGTTTTGGAACTGGGTTATTCCTTAAAACACTTTTATCTATATCTTAAAGTAAACTGTTTTAGTATGTTGTCCTAGAATAAGGATAAAGCTAAATGAAATAAATGGTTTGCATAAAATAAAAAATTCTCGCTTCTTACATATTGACACTAAATACATTCACAATCATCATCCCGCTGCAACGTGCGGGCTGACGTCAACCCGTATATATACAATTACCAAACGTCTATTATGAGAAAAACACTGTAGTAGGGACAATGTTCAGTTTTTTTAATAATCCTTTTATAACTCATGCATTTTATCTCAAATATAATACACACACATTTTTTTATCTTTTATTATATTCGGACCAACGAATTTTTATTACAATTCTTTATTTTGTTTAGTTAATATTATATTATATAAATATTATGTTGTGTTATATTATATTGTATTATGTCATGTTATACTATATATTATATTCTTTGTTTAGTCTAGGTAATATTACGTTATATTATATTATGCTATATCATGTGATGTGATGTTATCTATAATACTATATAAAGTAAACGTGATGGACAAGATTGTAATTTTACCATTCGTATAAATTTTAAAGCATTATGTACAAGAGATATCAAGCCATTTTAGAGGGGGGTAAATTGAGACAATGTCCAAACTTTTAAGACACATTGAGGGCAATATAGAGATTTCATCAATGTAATTTTAGAAAAACCTACATTTATGTCATCAATCTCATCACCGCTTGCCATAAAAACCCCTAAAGAAGCAATTGATTGGTCCATCCTTTTTTTATAATTAAGAAACATCAGTTACAAATCCATCACACAAAATTAATACTTCAACGATACGAATCATCAATCGTCTCTTCCTTCCCTCCAACGAATCGAGACCCTAGCAATTTATAACCCTGCCCATCAGCTCCAATTAATCTGTGATTATCTCAATTATGCGTTCTTTTGGCTATGTTTTATCGTCTCCGATATTGTCTCAATTCCTTCCCCCAACATAGAAACACTAGAAATCGATGAACGAGAGCAGAAATTGGTTAAATGGTACCTGTAATTGCACTCGTACAATACATTTTACAAGCAATACAAATGAACATGGTACCACACAATGATAAATGGGTTGTTGCCATGTTAGGCATTGCTCTCATCATCTATAACTGTAAACACAATAAGTAGGGATAATCCCGTTTGTATTGTGGAACCCCTTTACTCATCACAAATTCATAACAAAACATAGGGTACAAATTCGATCCGTAAAAACCCAAGCTTTTTTTTAATCTAATTACAAAGTTCAATTTCAACATGGGAACTAAAAGAGTGTAATATTTGGGGTTTCTAATTTTCTATACATAGCCTTATTGATTTTGATTATTGTGTTTTTCAACTGGGTGGGTGATGCGTGTGAAGTGTCGTATATATTAGGTGTATATTTTAAGCCCTTTTTAACACTTATTTTAGCCAAGTTTTAAATTTATAAAACACGATATTTCACTAACACTAAACACACATATGGGCAAGTGCACCCATCGTTGAGTGTAGTATAGCGTTGGTAAGATACCGAGGTCGTCCAAGGACACAAGAGCTTTTAGTACCGGTTTATCCTCAACGTCTAATCAAAATAAAAGTTTAGAAAAATGTTTTAAGCTAAGAAAAATAAAAACTAACTAAAATGCTGAAAATAAAATAAAAATAAAAACAGATAGACAAGATGAATCACTTGGTTCCGACTCGTATCTAGTATAACCTTTGATTATTTCCGCACTTTTGCACATAATTAAGAGATTATCTTAGTTATTGTAGTAGGCCCCTCTTTTGAAGGTGACGTTACCCTCACCCCAGTAGTTTGAGTCAGCAAGGATACAATCCTAAAAGGGTGGATTATTGGAAGATAATGAATTAAGTTATTAATGCAGTATTGTGGTAGGCCCCGCTTTTGGCGGTGACGTTACCCTCGGCTAAGTAGTCCGAGTCAGCAGGGATACAGTCCTAAATAGCCGGGTTATAGTATTAATAGTAGTTAACTTATGAGGGGGTCAAAGAGTTTGGACCCCCGCCATCCAATACCGTGAAGCATTGAAGGAGGTCCTACTAAATTTGACCCAGGTCCATTGCAGGACCTCTAAACGCTGAACAATGGCAAGACCTTTACCAAACCGTTCCCTTAACCCCCGACCAGGTAGCCAACATACCTCCATATAGAAAAAGAGATATGAATGGTGAAAATCCTTTATTTTATATAGACAGTAAAATAATGCCAAGACACCACGGACAAACAATAAGGAAAGATCACCTTCAACATAAGTAACTAGTTATTAAAGTCATTAATACAAAACCAAATAAAAAGTGCAAAAGATTAGAAATAAAAAGTATTATACTAGACACTTTGTCTTCACCAAGTGATGTAAGAGACTTAGGCAAACATGGCCTTGATTGTCAAGAACTCTTACGATCAATCTTGGATCCCGAGACGACTCACACACTCTACGATGGACAATGGATGATGGTGGTGGATGATGGTGTTGTGATGGTGGTGGGTGGTGGATGAAGTGTGAGAGAGGTGGTGTGCCAAGGGATGAGTTGAAATGAATCCAAGCACTCCTATTTATAGGCTGAACAGAGAGCTGGGCACGGCCCCGTGCCTGTCTGACACTCTCTCTCCTCATTAATTGTAATTCGCAATTACAATAAATGCGCCTGCTGTACTTTCGACACGCCCCCGTGTCCGCTGGGCACGCCCCGTGGCGGGCAATAGAAGCTTCTATAGATTTGTCTTTTCTGCTGCTTCTTGGGCACGGCCCCGTGCTGGCTGAGCACGGGGCGTGTTCAGTCTTCTGACTTCTCTAATTTGCTTTGGAAGGTGCCGTTGAGGGGTCGGGCAGTCCACTAATGTTCCTTTTCTTGTATTTATGTTGGATTTAGCTGTCTTTTTGCTTCTTTTGCGTTTTTTAGCTCATTTAATCCTGAAAATACAAAAGGAAGACAAAAACACTCTTTTTCCAATATTAGTACTTAAAAAGGGTTAGTTTTATGCCTTAATTGATGTAATTTATATGTTGCATTTTGCACACATCAAATACCCCCACACTTGAACTTTTGCTTGTCCTCAAGCAAAACTCTTTAATATGTGGCTTACACTCCCAAATGGAATAGGTAGAAGAGAAGGTTTTTGGGCTTGTCGTAGAGTGTCGGGATATCCAAGATCTTTTTGGGTTTTATTTTTATTTATTTACACTCCTATTCGTAATGATTTATTTAGAACTTTTCATAGGAGAAATTACTTATTTGGGCATAACATGCCTTTTTAAAATTCCATTTATATACAAGTTCACATACCTCACGGGAGAAATCACTCACACTCGGCCGAAGGTGTATTTTTAGTGAATCACTCGAGAGCGGCATGGAACTTATTCCTACCATAGGCTTGCCAAGCAATCAATCCTCCTCCTTTTTAACTTTTATACCTTTGTAAATATCAAGAGGACTTTGTGGGTTAAGGGTTAGGCTTGGGTTAAAGGTAGGTGGTTGGGATAGTGGTTAGTGGTTAGTAGAAAAAGGGCGAAAAGCGTAACAAGTGTCGGTTTTCGTAAGTCTTTCTAATTTTATTTTGATGAAGCTTTTATTCAAACAAAGTTATTTTTGATGAACTTGTTTGTTTATTTTCTTTTTGCTTCATCATCAACAAATTTTTTTTTTCCGATCATACGAAAAACCGAACTTGTTACTAAAACAAAGGGTTAAAAATGAAAAAGGTTTTGGTGGGAAAAAGGGTTTTGGGTGATGAAATGAAAAGGTTTAGGCTCAAAGGGGTTAACTAGGGGGATTTTTGGGTAGGTGGTAAAAGAAAAAGAAAAATAATGGTGTAGAAATAAAAATGGTTAGTCCTAATGCCTCCATCATTTACTTACTCGGGTTTAAGTTGATAAGGACCGGGAATGTATCGTCATGGCAAGTTCTAGAGTTGTAAGAACCAAGCGGCTATTCACACAAGAAACGAAAGATGAGCATTTAGTCTAATGATATGTAATTATATGCTCAATAAAGGCTCAAAACTCACTTTTGTGGGAATGGGTTTTTATGTGATCAAGTATATATAATCAAATTTTAACTAAGTTTGCCATGCCTTTTCATAATTTTCTTATGTTGGTTCTTTTTATCACTACGCTATCGGTTGTAAATTTGTAAAAATATAACCTTTTTGAGAACTTGAATTTCCCGAATTAAACCTAGACAAGTAAAAAAAATGAAATTTTTGAAAAAAATTGGGGTGATTAGCGGTTCCAATAGAGTTTTGTGTAAGGCTTGTATTTAGGACTTTGCAAAATTCAAGGTTTTAACATCCCCCCCACACTTAAATTACACATTGTCCTCAATGTGTCCCAAAAATAAATTTTTAGGTTAATTAGATGTGTAAAATTGTGTTTAAAAAGCAAAAATTTGTGTTACTGGGCACTGAACACGGCCCCGTGTTATCCGGGCACGGCCCCGTGTTCAAGTGCCAGTAACAAAATTGAAATAAGAGATACAGAAGTCTGGACACGAGGGCGTGTTGGGTGAACACGGCCCGTGTCCAGGTACCTGAACTGGGCGTTTTTCTGCAGGTGGTTCAGCACGGGGCCGTGTTGGTTGGGCACGACCCGTGTTGAACCTGCTGAACTGGAGAGAATTGTCGAGTTGCCTTGTTCCTGTGCATGAGTTCATTTTTCTCGTTCCCCTTTTCATCCTTTACCACCATCCAAACCTTAAAACCATCATTTCATTTCATCATAGAGAGAACTTACATAGTCCTAAATTAAACTAGATAAAACAAGGAAATAATAAATTATGGAGTCCTAGCCTTTACTTTATTTTAATTAGCAAAATTTCCAAGAAGTAATTAATCTTGGTTAAACAAGGCCTTTTTGAACTCCATCTTCCGCGTGCGGTTCTTCCTCAAATGTCGGCGAGCCATTCTTCCACCTCCCTTGGAAGGAGAAAAGAAGGTTCATTGGCATTAGTTTGAGGAGTTTCAACTTCCACCGGGATCTCTTGTTGGTGTTCCACGGGAGGTTCCGCCGAAAAGTCTTCCCACCCGGTAGGGTTGTTGATTCCGAGTGCCAGGTTCCAATCCTGCTGAGGAAGGACTGGTTCCATTGGGGGTGCTACAAGAATATTTAACCTCTGGTGCAAGAGGTTAATTTCTTGGAATCTGCTTTCAAGTCCCATCGTAAGATCGTTAATACGGTCGATTAGGACCTCCTCTACTGAAGTCATTTCATCGAGAGCCTCCCTTAATGCTATCACATAGTGCACAAGAGTAGCTTCAATGGAGGGTCTTCTTCCTCTTCGGCTATTTGACGAATGCACAGAAGATGTATCGCTGTTTTCACTTGACATTCTACGAAAAATAAACTGAAAAAGTTTATTTAAATGAAACAGTTACCAGACACGGCCCCGTGTTCATCTTTCTGCAGAATTTTGAAGCAAGGAAACTTGGATTTTTAAGTTATTTTCTGAACTTGTGGGGTATTTTTAGCTACTAATAACTTAAAACAATGTTACATAACATGTTTTTACCAAGATTCCTTGAACAAAACTCATTAATCCCTACCACAAAGTTGGAAGAATTCCAAACTTTCAATGGTAGTTCTTGGAGAAAGATGGAGAAGAAGGAAATGGCTAAAAGAAGAAAGGACAAGATGGGTTGTTGGAACCTTCTTTTAGACTTACCTAGGATAGTTTGAGAGAAGATTCCTGCAAATCTCTGCCCCAAGTTGGTCCAAATGTGCAGAATTCTTGGCTGCATTTATAGAAAACGACAGCATCCTGGACACGGCCCCGTGCCCAGTGGACACGGCCCCGTGTGCAGGTGGAATTCTGACACAGTTTGTCCGTATTCTGACGTACTGATCAGAACGGAATCTTTTGATGGACACGGGGGAGTGTTGGCTGGACACGGCCCCGTGTCGAGGGACTGTTTTATGAAGTTGTCTAGTTTTTAAGGAACTTGTTAGTATCGGGTGGCTCCTGACTGGTTGGAACAACCCCAAAGTGCCTAAGATACCTTAATTGTCCTAGACTAAGGCGAGAACGCAAGAGGTTGTCGGTGAGGGTAATTCCTATTTTCATTCTAGGTGGACAAGTCCAACCCTTTCCCGGGCTCTTGTTAAAGAAGGTGTATGCCGAATCGCTCAGGTCTATGTATGCACCGAACGAAGTCGATGGAGAGTCCTTCACGGCACAATCGACACAGGGACGACCATCGTCCAAGTCTTTGCTAGGAACGAAGGTATTTTCGAGAGCAACAAGGTTGTCGGAATGCGGTTCCAACATTTCTTCATGGTTATCGTCTTGGGGTGGATCAATAAAATCCTTCCTAAGCTCTTTTAACCAATTCAGAATTAGCTTTTCTAGTTGAAATAACTCATCAAGGAGCATTTCCCCTAGAATATCTGGCTGGGCGCATTCGAGGGAGAAATAGTGCTTATTTTTACTTTCGCCCCTCTTAAGGTTGTAAGAAGTCGGTGGGTCCATGTAGTGGGGCCTATAATTTAGAAAGTAGCATTTTACTTCTTCATGTTTGCCACCACATAATTGACACCACGTACCATAAGAGTGCCAAAAGTAAAAACAATTACTATCACTCATGCTTATGTCAGAAATTACCAACCGCCGGGATCTAACGGTTCTGTTTTCAGTAACTGAAACTTGGGCACGGGGGCGAGTTGAGTGGGCACGGCCCCGTGTTCAGCTTACTGTCTGACGTAAAACAGGATTGCCAGTTCCAATGATTGAGCACGGGGGCGTGTTCAGCGGGCACGGCCCGTGCTGAGCTCTGCAGAAGCTGAAAAACTAAGAAAATCCTAAAAAATTAAAAAGAAAAATAAAAGATGATTAGGCCGTTGATTCCTAACTTTCTTAAAATCCTTGTGTCCCCGGCAGCGGCGCCAAAAACTTGATGCGTGTGAAGTGTCGTATATATTAGGTGTATATTTTAAGCCCTTTTTAACACTTATTTTAGCCAAGTTTTAAATTTATAAAACACGATATTTCACTAACACTAAACACACATATGGGCAAGTGCACCCATCGTTGAGTGTAGTATAGCGTTGGTAAGATACCGAGGTCGTCCAAGGACACAAGAGCTTTTAGTACCGGTTTATCCTCAACGTCTAATCAAAATAAAAGTTTAGAAAAATGTTTTAAGCTAAGAAAAATAAAAACTAACTAAAATGCTGAAAATAAAATAAAAATAAAAACAGATAGACAAGATGAATCACTTGGTTCCGACTCGTATCTAGTATAACCTTTGATTATTTCCGCACTTTTGCACATAATTAAGAGATTATCTTAGTTATTGTAGTAGGCCCCTCTTTTGAAGGTGACGTTACCCTCACCCCAGTAGTTTGAGTCAGCAAGGATACAATCCTAAAAGGGTGGATTATTGGAAGATAATGAATTAAGTTATTAATGCCGTATTGTGGTAGGCCCCGCTTTTGGCGGTGACGTTACCCTCGGCTAAGTAGTCCGAGTCAGCAGGGATACAGTCCTAAATAGCCGGGTTATAGTATTAATAGTAGTTAACTTATGAGGGGGTCAAAGAGTTTGGACCCCCGCCATCCAATACCGTGAAGCATTGAAGGAGGTCCTACTAAATTTGACCCAGGTCCATTGCAGGACCTCTAAACGCTGAACAATGGCAAGACCTTTACCAAACCGTTCCCTTAACCCCCGACCAGGTAGCCAACATACCTCCATATAGACCGTGGAGATATGAATGGTGAAAATCCTTTATTTTATATAGACAGTAAAATAATGCCAAGACACCACGGACAAACAATAAGGAAAGATCACCTTCAACATAAGTAACTAGTTATTAAAGTCATTAATACAAAACCAAATAAAAAGTGCAAAAGATTAGAAATAAAAAGTATTATACTAGACACTTTGTCTTCACCAAGTGATGTAAGAGACTTAGGTAAACATGGCCTTGATTGTCAAGAACTCTTACGATCAATCTTGGATCCCGAGACGACTCACACACTCTACGATGGACAATGGATGATGGTGGTGGATGATGGTGTTGTGATGGTGGTGGGTGGTGGATGAAGTGTGAGAGAGGTGGTGTGCCAAGGGATGAGTTGAAATGAATCCAAGCACTCCTATTTATAGGCTGAACAGAGAGCTGGGCACGGCCCCGTGCCTGTCTGACACTCTCTCTCCTCATTAATTGTAATTCGCAATTACAATAAATGCGCCTGCTGTACTTTCGACACGCCCCCGTGTCCGCTGGGCACGCCCCGTGGCGGGCAATAGAAGCTTCTATAGATTTGTCTTTTCTGCTGCTTCTTGGGCACGGCCCCGTGCTGGCTGAGCACGGGGCGTGTTCAGTCTTCTGACTTCTCTAATTTGCTTTGGAAGGTGCCGTTGAGGGGTCGGGCAGTCCACTAATGTTCCTTTTCTTGTATTTATGTTGGATTTAGCTGTCTTTTTGCTTCTTTTGCGTTTTTTAGCTCATTTAATCCTGAAAATACAAAAGGAAGACAAAAACACTCTTTTTCCAATATTAGTACTTAAAAAGGGTTAGTTTTATGCCTTAATTGATGTAATTTATATGTTGCATTTTGCACACATCAAATACCCCCACACTTGAACTTTTGCTTGTCCTCAAGCAAAACTCTTTAATATGTGGCTTACACTCCCAAATGGAATAGGTAGAAGAGAAGGTTTTTGGGCTTGTCGTAGAGTGTCGGGATATCCAAGATCTTTTTGGGTTTTATTTTTATTTATTTACACTCCTATTCGTAATGATTTATTTAGAACTTTTCATAGGAGAAATTACTTATTTGGGCATAACATGCCTTTTTAAAATTCCATTTATATACAAGTTCACATACCTCACGGGAGAAATCACTCACACTCGGCCGAAGGTGTATTTTTAGTGAATCACTCGAGAGCGGCATGGAACTTATTCCTACCATAGGCTTGCCAAGCAATCAATCCTCCTCCTTTTTAACTTTTATACCTTTGTAAATATCAAGAGGACTTTGTGGGTTAAGGGTTAGGCTTGGGTTAAAGGTAGGTGGTTGGGATAGTGGTTAGTGGTTAGTAGAAAAAGGGCGAAAAGCGTAACAAGTGTCGGTTTTCGTAAGTCTTTCTAATTTTATTTTGATGAAGCTTTTATTCAAACAAAGTTATTTTTGATGAACTTGTTTGTTTATTTTCTTTTTGCTTCATCATCAACAAATTTTTTTTTTCCGATCATACGAAAAACCGAACTTGTTACTAAAACAAAGGGTTAAAAATGAAAAAGGTTTTGGTGGGAAAAAGGGTTTTGGGTGATGAAATGAAAAGGTTTAGGCTCAAAGGGGTTAACTAGGGGGATTTTTGGGTAGGTGGTAAAAGAAAAAGAAAAATAATGGTGTAGAAATAAAAATGGTTAGTCCTAATGCCTCCATCATTTACTTACTCGGGTTTAAGTTGATAAGGACCGGGAATGTATCGTCATGGCAAGTTCTAGAGTTGTAAGAACCAAGCGGCTATTCACACAAGAAACGAAAGATGAGCATTTAGTCTAATGATATGTAATTATATGCTCAATAAAGGCTCAAAACTCACTTTTGTGGGAATGGGTTTTTATGTGATCAAGTATATATAATCAAATTTTAACTAAGTTTGCCATGCCTTTTCATAATTTTCTTATGTTGGTTCTTTTTATCACTACGCTATCGGTTGTAAATTTGTAAAAATATAACCTTTTTGAGAACTTGAATTTCCCGAATTAAACCTAGACAAGTAAAAAAAATGAAATTTTTGAAAAAAATTGGGGTGATTAGCGGTTCCAATAGAGTTTTGTGTAAGGCTTGTATTTAGGACTTTGCAAAATTCAAGGTTTTAACATCCCCCCCACACTTAAATTACACATTGTCCTCAATGTGTCCCAAAAATAAATTTTTAGGTTAATTAGATGTGTAAAATTGTGTTTAAAAAGCAAAAATTTGTGTTACTGGGCACTGAACACGGCCCCGTGTTATCCGGGCACGGCCCCGTGTTCAAGTGCCAGTAACAAAATTGAAATAAGAGATACAGAAGTCTGGACACGAGGGCGTGTTGGGTGAACACGGCCCGTGTCCAGGTACCTGAACTGGGCGTTTTTCTGCAGGTGGTTCAGCACGGGGCCGTGTTGGTTGGGCACGACCCGTGTTGAACCTGCTGAACTGGAGAGAATTGTCGAGTTGCCTTGTTCCTGTGCATGAGTTCATTTTTCTCGTTCCCCTTTTCATCCTTTACCACCATCCAAACCTTAAAACCATCATTTCATTTCATCATAGAGAGAACTTACATAGTCCTAAATTAAACTAGATAAAACAAGGAAATAATAAATTATGGAGTCCTAGCCTTTACTTTATTTTAATTAGCAAAATTTCCAAGAAGTAATTAATCTTGGTTAAACAAGGCCTTTTTGAACTCCATCTTCCGCGTGCGGTTCTTCCTCAAATGTCGGCGAGCCATTCTTCCACCTCCCTTGGAAGGAGAAAAGAAGGTTCATTGGCATTAGTTTGAGGAGTTTCAACTTCCACCGGGATCTCTTGTTGGTGTTCCACGGGAGGTTCCGCCGAAAAGTCTTCCCACCCGGTAGGGTTGTTGATTCCGAGTGCCAGGTTCCAATCCTGCTGAGGAAGGACTGGTTCCATTGGGGGTGCTACAAGAATATTTAACCTCTGGTGCAAGAGGTTAATTTCTTGGAATCTGCTTTCAAGTCCCATCGTAAGATCGTTAATACGGTCGATTAGGACCTCCTCTACTGAAGTCATTTCATCGAGAGCCTCCCTTAATGCTATCACATAGTGCACAAGAGTAGCTTCAATGGAGGGTCTTCTTCCTCTTCGGCTGTTTGACGAATGCACAGAAGATGTATCGCTGTTTTCACTTGACATTCTACGAAAAATAAACTGAAAAAGTTTATTTAAATGAAACAGTTACCAGACACGGCCCCGTGTTCATCTTTCTGCAGAATTTTGAAGCAAGGAAACTTGGATTTTTAAGTTATTTTCTGAACTTGTGGGGTATTTTTAGCTACTAATAACTTAAAACAATGTTACATAACATGTTTTTACCAAGATTCCTTGAACAAAACTCATTAATCCCTACCACAAAGTTGGAAGAATTCCAAACTTTCAATGGTAGTTCTTGGAGAAAGATGGAGAAGAAGGAAATGGCTAAAAGAAGAAAGGACAAGATGGGTTGTTGGAACCTTCTTTTAGACTTACCTAGGATAGTTTGAGAGAAGATTCCTGCAAATCTCTGCCCCAAGTTGGTCCAAATGTGCAGAATTCTTGGCTGCATTTATAGAAAACGACAGCATCCTGGACACGGCCCCGTGCCCAGTGGACACGGCCCCGTGTGCAGGTGGAATTCTGACACAGTTTGTCCGTATTCTGACGTACTGATCAGAACGGAATCTTTTGATGGACACGGGGGAGTGTTGGCTGGACACGGCCCCGTGTCGAGGGACTGTTTTATGAAGTTGTCTAGTTTTTAAGGAACTTGTTAGTATCGGGTGGCTCCTGACTGGTTGGAACAACCCCAAAGTGCCTAAGATACCTTAATTGTCCTAGACTAAGGCGAGAACGCAAGAGGTTGTCGGTGAGGGTAATTCCTATTTTCATTCTAGGTGGACAAGTCCAACCCTTTCCCGGGCTCTTGTTAAAGAAGGTGTATGCCGAATCGCTCAGGTCTATGTATGCACCGAACGAAGTCGATGGAGAGTCCTTCACGGCACAATCGACACAGGGACGACCATCGTCCAAGTCTTTGCTAGGAACGAAGGTATTTTCGAGAGCAACAAGGTTGTCGGAATGCGGTTCCAACATTTCTTCATGGTTATCGTCTTGGGGTGGATCAATAAAATCCTTCCTAAGCTCTTTTAACCAATTCAGAATTAGCTTTTCTAGTTGAAATAACTCATCAAGGAGCATTTCCCCTAGAATATCTGGCTGGGCGCATTCGAGGGAGAAATAGTGCTTATTTTTACTTTCGCCCCTCTTAAGGTTGTAAGAAGTCGGTGGGTCCATGTAGTGGGGCCTATAATTTAGAAAGTAGCATTTTACTTCTTCATGTTTGCCACCACATAATTGACACCACGTACCATAAGAGTGCCAAAAGTAAAAACAATTACTATCACTCATGCTTATGTCAGAAATTACCAACCGCCGGGATCTAACGGTTCTGTTTTCAGTAACTGAAACTTGGGCACGGGGGCGAGTTGAGTGGGCACGGCCCCGTGTTCAGCTTACTGTCTGACGTAAAACAGGATTGCCAGTTCCAATGATTGAGCACGGGGGCGTGTTCAGCGGGCACGGCCCGTGCTGAGCTCTGCAGAAGCTGAAAAACTAAGAAAATCCTAAAAAATTAAAAAGAAAAATAAAAGATGATTAGGCCGTTGATTCCTAACTTTCTTAAAATCCTTGTGTCCCCGGCAGCGGCGCCAAAAACTTGATGCGTGTGAAGTGTCGTATATATTAGGTGTATATTTTAAGCCCCTTTTAACACTTATTTTAGCCAAGTTTTAAATTTATAAAACACGATATTTCACTAACACTAAACACACATATGGGCAAGTGCACCCATCGTTGAGTGTAGTATAGCGTTGGTAAGATACCGAGGTCGTCCAAGGACACAAGAGCTTTTAGTACCGGTTTATCCTCAACGTCTAATCAAAATAAAAGTTTAGAAAAATGTTTTAAGCTAAGAAAAATAAAAACTAACTAAAATGCTGAAAATAAAATAAAAATAAAAACAGATAGACAAGATGAATCACTTGGTTCCGACTCGTATCTAGTATAACCTTTGATTATTTCCGCACTTTTGCACATAATTAAGAGATTATCTTAGTTATTGTAGTAGGCCCCTCTTTTGAAGGTGACGTTACCCTCACCCCAGTAGTTTGAGTCAGCAAGGATACAATCCTAAAAGGGTGGATTATTGGAAGATAATGAATTAAGTTATTAATGCAGTATTGTGGTAGGCCCCGCTTTTGGCGGTGACGTTACCCTCGGCTAAGTAGTCCGAGTCAGCAGGGATACAGTCCTAAATAGCCGGGTTATAGTATTAATAGTAGTTAACTTATGAGGGGGTCAAAGAGTTTGGACCCCCGCCATCCAATACCGTGAAGCATTGAAGGAGGTCCTACTAAATTTGACCCAGGTCCATTGCAGGACCTCTAAACGCTGAACAATGGCAAGACCTTTACCAAACCGTTCCCTTAACCCCCGACCAGGTAGCCAACATACCTCCATATAGACCGTGGAGATATGAATGGTGAAAATCCTTTATTTTATATAGACAGTAAAATAATGCCAAGACACCACGGACAAACAATAAGGAAAGATCACCTTCAACATAAGTAACTAGTTATTAAAGTCATTAATACAAAACCAAATAAAAAGTGCAAAAGATTAGAAATAAAAAGTATTATACTAGACACTTTGTCTTCACCAAGTGATGTAAGAGACTTAGGCAAACATGGCCTTGATTGTCAAGAACTCTTACGATCAATCTTGGATCCCGAGACGACTCACACACTCTACGATGGACAATGGATGATGGTGGTGGATGATGGTGTTGTGATGGTGGTGGGTGGTGGATGAAGTGTGAGAGAGGTGGTGTGCCAAGGGATGAGTTGAAATGAATCCAAGCACTCCTATTTATAGGCTGAACAGAGAGCTGGGCACGGCCCCGTGCCTGTCTGACACTCTCTCTCCTCATTAATTGTAATTCGCAATTACAATAAATGCGCCTGCTGTACTTTCGACACGCCCCCGTGTCCGCTGGGCACGCCCCGTGGCGGGCAATAGAAGCTTCTATAGATTTGTCTTTTCTGCTGCTTCTTGGGCACGGCCCCGTGCTGGCTGAGCACGGGGCGTGTTCAGTCTTCTGACTTCTCTAATTTGCTTTGGAAGGTGCCGTTGAGGGGTCGGGCAGTCCACTAATGTTCCTTTTCTTGTATTTATGTTGGATTTAGCTGTCTTTTTGCTTCTTTTGCGTTTTTGAGCTCATTTAATCCTGAAAATACAAAAGGAAGACAAAAACACTATTTTTCCAATATTAGTACTTAAAAAGGGTTAGTTTTATGCCTTAATTGATGTAATTTATATGTTGCATTTTGCACACATCAGTGGGTCCTCTATATATTGTGTTATAGTTTCTGGTCATTGTGTTTAGTCTGTTATCCATTGTGTTTTAGTATGTTTGTCCATTGTGTTTTAAGTTCTGCTGCCCATTGTGTTTCATCTATAGTTCAATGTGTTTTAGTCGGTTGTTCATAGTGTTTTTACTCTGCTTATCATTATGTTTTATATCTAATGTCAGTTGTGTTTTTAGTCTGTTTTCCATTGTGTTTTTAGTTTAATACGCATTGTGTTTTACGTTATGTCCATTGTCTTTTACCTAACTGTGTTTTCATTTTTTTTCAAAAGTGTAACAATAGGGTACTCGTATTAAAGATAAAAAACGCTCGATTTTATGATATATTTTTTTATAAACAAATGACGTATAAAAAAGTTATGGGTGTTTAAAAATATGGGAGAAATAGCATATGACTTGCATGTGAATGTTTCCAAGCATTTGATAACAATGTGCATGTTTTTTTGGACGAAATTACTCTTCCCACTTGATCGCTCCTTGGACACTTGTCACTTTATATTGACTTCTCATCCTTCTCATTTGTTTTAAGCTTTGTAGAATATCTTAACCACACTAAACATATTATATCTCTGATTGTTGTATATTAATTGTTAACAAAAACAAAGTAATATATAATTTGATCTTAGAATAAATAGGAATTTATTGATATATCATATACGAAAGACATAAAACAATATTAAATAAACCATGGTATGACAACACAAATACTTTTGGTCCTTTACAATTACATAGACCTATAAGAACTCCACAAAAAAATAATTATTTTGTTATTAGGGGAAAAGTTCTCATACAAACAGTATTGTCAGCAAAACCTTCAGTTCGTACGTTAAAGGTATTTGTATTTAATATTTCGCCTAATAATATAACGTATGGCATAACTACTTAATTTATTGCTAGCAATTCATATAAAGTTATAACAATTATCATAGACATATAATATGTATATATCTTTTTTTTTTAATTTTATGGTGATAGCAACTCCTACGTTAATCAACTTACAAATAACGAAGCAAAGATGTTAAATTGCGTTAACTAAATAACAAAACTTGAGTTAACATGTACGACAATTATACCACTGTTGCACCTACTAATCCTAGTTGGATAAGAAGTTATGATAATCTTAAATGTACACATAGTTTGGATGTTCTTAATCTTAATCTTAAGAACCTGTCCCAATCTTGGCAGTTATTTCTCAGATTAAATCTCAGCCGTAAAATACAGGCAACATAAAATTCGTTACTAAATCCAATTATTCATTTTTTATTGTATCATCTAGCAACAATAAAAAAAGTAAAACTAATTTACCACTAAAAATCATTAATTTTAATTAAACATGTAACATAGTAATATATAATGTTTATTTTAAAGGTGTATTAATATTTGTGTCACGATGAATTTGAGTTGCAGCACGCATAGGATCAATTTAAGTTGCAGCACACCTGAAAGAAAAACTTAAATTATATATTAAGAAACAACCGTTAATTCGATCTCTTAATAGATATTACCTTTTTAACAAATAAAACACGGGATGTATCAATTTTGTTTAACCATTATTAATTCATTAAAATGTGTTCGAATGTTATCCCATGACCTATAAGCTGCAATATTATAAATAATTGTGTTAGAAAAGTCATAACTCAATATTTATGTAATTTAGTTACACATAATATATATACAATTTAACATTGTGTTTTTGAAGACATTGTGTTTTTAATACGTTCTTGACGGTTATTTATGTATTATAGTAACACATAATTAAATACATACAATTTAACATTGTGTTTTTGAAGACATTGTGTTTTTGAATATGTAACAGTTATTTCTTAATTGAAGCAATTTTCTCTTAAAGATAGTTCAGGTTGACACTTTGACATGGTCAGCCTAATAAATAAGAGATAACATTCCACGATCTAACAAAATAACTATAAAATTAAATAAAAACTGCAAATTAGTGAGTTCCCCCCATGATTTTCTGCCCACATTCTCCACCTAAGACACTTCCGACAAAAAGGAAGTAATTAGAAAAAAAAAAAAAAACAAATGCAGTTTCGTGGGTAATAGGAGTTTCTTTATATTGCTATATAAAGGTATGCGATTGATCTTGGTCGTACAAAACTAATAACATCAACGATTGTATTAATGATTAATAAAACTTTTCTTTCTTGATAGAAAAAAAAAAACCTCCCTCAACCCTCACTAACTCCTAATTTTTTCAGAAGGTAGTCAACTTGAGCGGTTATTATTTACATGGGGTATTCAGGTAAATATAGGTTAGGAGTTGGCTACAAAGTACAAATTTCCTAAAAAGTGTAAAAAGGAATAAAAATGGTAATGTCAACCATAAAACAAAAAAAAAAACACACAAATAACATAATGAAGATTACTAATTTTGATAGATCTCATCTATCTTCATTTAATGGTGTTAGCAATTGCTACGTTAATCAATTTACAAATAATTACTTAAATATTTTAAATTATGCGAATTAGATGTAAGATTTTACGTTAGTATGTATGACAATTCGATGTATGACAATACAAGAACAGTTGTAGTTACTAATCGCAATCGAATAAAAAGTCATTACTATCTTAAATATAGACACAATTATTGATGTTCTTAATAGTTGGATAAGAAGTCATTGTGATATTAAAATATGTAGTGAGTTTGGATGGTGTTAATCATATATACCCGGACCGCGGACCAGTGGCGGACCCAGGATTTTTTTCCTGGGGGTGCGGAAATTTTTTAAAGATTTTAGACCCCTAGCTATATAAAAAAATCGGTTCATAGCGGGTCGGATCGGGTAGGGATGAGATCGGTACGATACCGGTACCGTACCGGTACCGATACCGATACCGTAAATACCGTTACCGAAATTGAGGAAATATGGATACCGATTACCTTATCGATTCGGTACCGGTATCGGTACCGGTATTTCGATACTTTACCTAAAAAAATTTCATGTGCAACCCATTCATCCATTATTAATTGAACTAGAGTAATGTATAGATGAATGTAAACAAAGGATAAACATATTAAGTATTCAAAAACATAAAAGTTTAAACTTTTTAACCTATCCTAAAATCCTATTATCTCGTGACTCTTGAACAAAATCGCATAAACATCAAAATCACAAAAAAAAACAAAAACAAAACATGTCGCTGTGGCGGCCTGAATTAACCAGTTTGCAGCCGGAATTTTGCAGTCGCCGACCGGAATTATGCTGTCGCTGGGCGCTGAAGTGAGGCAGTGGGAGGGCAGGAGTCGCTGGCAAGTGGCAGCGATTTGTGTTTTTTTTATGTGGACTGATTTTGTTTAACAAACCTAGTAGTTGGATTGAGCTTGAATGGGTATTAAGTTACTGGGTTTGATGGATTGAGTTAAGTTTTATTAAAGGGGTTAGTTGGCTAACTTGTTTACCTTATTTGATCGGGTTTCAATCCGTGTTCACAATTTTTTGTATAAATTCATAATATTTTTTTCTAAGGGGTGCGGTCGGAATTTTCCAAGGGGTGCGGACGAAAATTTCAAAGGGATGCGGTCGGGATTTTTCGCGAAAAATACCACTAAATTTTTTTTTTTTTCAAGGGGTGCGGCCGCCCACCCACCCCATAGTGTGAGTCCGCCCCTGCCGCGGACGGTAAACTACTAGTTATATGGTGTTTATGGCGAAAAATGTAGGAGTTAAACGGTTGACCTAAGGAGATGTCACCAAACGAACCTAGTTCAATCCATCTGTTCAACGTTGTTGGCTGCTAACCTCGCAAACTTACACCCAGCAAACCTCAAATCCGATTTGTCGTAATAGTTGTGCACCTGAAAGGGGTAGTGTTAAACCTCTAAAAGATTCAAACCCTAGAAGAAAAATGGGGGTTTCCCCTTTCGTTGGAATCGCCATTACGATCGCTTTGATTTCTCTATTTTTCGCATTATATCCACTCACGTATCCTCATCCTGCATCACCATCACCCTCATCCTTTGTATGTATAACTTCAATTTTGTAATTTCACTTTCATTCATTCATTTTTTTAACTATATTTCAAGTTAAGCCTGTTTATTTATCAATTCTCTTTGTGATTATTGAGGAAAGATTTATTAAATAGTGGCTTGAATTTATTGATTTTAACAAAAGTTTGATCACCACACCTTGTATGTTAATTTATGTGCATTTACTTACTACATTATTATTTTTATAAATTTATATGCCAGAGATTGTTTACAGTAGAAGATCTGGCTATATACAACGGGACCAATGATGGCTTGCCCATCTTGTTAGGAATTCTCGGGTACTCTTTCTTTCTTTCTGCTTGATCAATATTCCTAGACTGAAATAGGAACGGTTAGGTTTTTGGTTTCAAATTTGAAATATTTGTTTAGCTTCTGGCTATTGCTGCTGTTATAGCTATTATGTGGTATTTCATGAGTTGGTCAAAACTTTATAACTGGTTTGAATTGGTTAGGCTGTTTACGAAGGAATATTGATGATTGTATGCGCCTGGTGTTAACTTGTCTGTATCATTGTATGCATCTGACGGTTATTAAATTTGATCATATTAACGTTGGGTAATTTCATGGATTGAAATCTGTATACCAATAAGTTGTATAATGTATATTATTACTGATGATTAAAGAATGTATTATCACTGGTTGATGAGCATGGTTTGCTAAATTTAAAACTAGACCTGCTGCACATGCAAATGTAAATCTATCGTTATGTTTTGCAAATTACTTAATCGTGTGTGGTATTTACTATTTAGATTCTAATAATTATATCTATATCTTATTATGTGCAATAATGTCAATCACAGTTATTTGCAGGTATTGATGTTTGTCTAAAACCAATTCGGAACGCATATCACTTTCATTGAATATGTACGCTGGTGGATTCACTGATCAGATGTCCATCAGCGCTGTTCATTCGAAGTTCATCCCTTTATTCATTGAAGGAGGGGATGCTTTTTTTGTATAATTTTTTTTTCATGTTACAACCAAACCACAAAATTTTTGTATCGAAACCTGAGATAACTATGATTGAAATAGTTCATTTGGCCATAACATTTGTGGTGAGACTAAATTTTAGTAGGGTTGATTGTTGCAGATTACTGACTTTTGAATGCTAGCAGCTAGCTAAATGAACCACTTTATGACTCATTGACTTGCCATTTTGTTTTCTTACTTTTTCTTTATGGGAGTTTGGTAATTATGGGTTTATGTCCATGGAAGAATGTATGCAAAGATGCTAAAAATGGTGAATTGAGTTTTACTTGATTCTTTTTCTTTCATGCATGGAACATCAGGTCAGTGTTTGACGTGACAAAAGGGAAATCTCATTATGGGAAGGGAGGTGGCTACAATCACTTTTCCGGAAGGTTTATATCTTTTTTCATTATTATTTTCACGTGTATTCGTCAAAGAAATTACACTAGTGATTTTAATAAAACCATAGTAATCTTTTATGTTAAATGTCTCAGATAAGGTGTTACACTTTCATCACTAAATGACTGAACTTTAAGAGTTCTAATGACTATAAACTCAGTTGACTTTAAGCGTACTTAATTAAAAGTTTAGGTTTATAATTATCTTTGGGTAATCGACTTGTTTCAGATTTGATTACAAGTTTGTATGACACCTGCCGTCCTTTCATTTTATCTTATAATTAATTATGTTTGTTCCTTCTACCCTTTCTATTTCAGAGATGCATCCAGGGCATTTGTTTCCGGAAACTTCACAGGTACATTTGTCAATTCTTGTCAAACAATGCATTTTATATTTGGGATGGCGATTTGCATATAATAGAAAAAAAGATGAATTTTGCATAATTCAAGTAACAAGTTCCTGAAGAATTTATCATCGACAACTTACATATATTATCTTTGGTTTTCATCATTTAATGGATCCAGGAGATGGACTTACCGACTCTTTGGTTGGTTTATCTAGCACCGAGGTAATTAATGTCTAGTTTCTCTAATCTACTAGTAATGATTTTCTGACGACTGTCATAATGAACATATTTTGATGATAACTTTTTTTTATCCTTCTATATTCTTATAGGTGAAGAGTGTAGTTGAATGGAGAGACTTCTATACCAGGACGTACATGTAAGTGTATAATCTTTTCTGTATAATGGTTGTCAATTGAAAAATGTAAATAATTCTAATTCTACGATTCTTGAGTAACTTGCCCTGTATAATGCCTATATTTTTTTCGGCTAATCAACAGACCCGTCGGCAAGTTAGTTGGCAGATACTATGACAGTGACGGCAACCCCACAAAGTATCTTAAAGGAGTAGAAGCAAAGGCAGCAAGAGGTGCACAGTTAATTGAAAAGCAAAAGAAGGAAGAAGCCAAAGTACCTGGCTGCAATTCAAAATGGAGCCAGGATGAAGGTTCTGAGGTATGCTCATTGGCACTTTAATTACTTATTTGACCTTTGAGGTCAACCATAGTTCATCTGAAATTCAAAGTTATGTGGATTTATCACATCAATAACTCCATACTTTTGCTTATTGGTTTTGTTATCAACGCCACTGCATATGTCGGTTAAAAAGTGTACTCAGAATACAAATTGATATTGTTATTGGAAATTCAAAAGTAAGAAAATGGTAACTTCGTGTGTTGGTGTCTGTGGCAGGTGTGGTGCGACACTGGATACCCACGGCTCGTTCAGAGACCGCTAGAAATAGCATTGACGGGAAAAATGAGCAAACGTTGTGCGTGTTATAATGAAACAGATTTGGACCAACCAGGTTTAGAAGTTTATGAAGGATGTGGTTTCTTATCTAAATCTTGTCGTCTGTAATTGTCGTTAGGTTAGATGGGGGTTTTACTCTATACAAGTTTTGATTATTTGTATGTCACTATAGGAAACTTTTCGACTTATATGGTATTTCTGACCTTATTGGAAGACCACATTTTACTTTGTTAATAGTCAAATATTATCTATGGCGACAGAAACATGAGTTTAACTGTTTTAAGGCTTATATTTTGTGATGCACTTCGGGTCTTTATGCAAAGCATAAAGCACTCACCCATTAAGAGAAGTGGTTTAAATATGGGTTTTTAATACACGTGGTTTATTTGAATGTGTGAAAAATAAAAGACTTGGGGACTAAATCATCTTAAAGAGATGTGTTTAGAAGTTGGTAAAATAACACACAAGCTTAACAAAAGTAGATTATAAATCATTCACCATCTTCAAAGAAAAAAAAAGAAAATATACTATTTTATCAATTTTTCTAAATTTCACGACTCATGTTGACATCTTCACTCTTCTAAATTTCACGACTCATTCATGGATACAAATGTTTAACAAGATCACGGAAATAGACATATTGACTAACAGAATTAACAAAATCGACATTGACTTTCAGCCTTTGCTAAAATAGACATGTTCAAAAGGAGCAATCATCATATGATAAACAGGATCCGCTGGCTAAGACGACTAAGGCTTAGCTGACACAAAACTTAACGGTGAAGTACAAAGAGGTCCAAATAGTAATTTAAATTAAAACATGCATACAAAGTGCGCTGAATTTAGCCGACAACTAGGATTTAGCCCCCTACTTGTTTATCCGCCGGTAAAATTTTGCTCACGATTTATACGTGTATAATTTTGGTACGTTTTTACGCCATTGTACTTTTCAAGGTTTTTTTGTGCCGGCTAAGTTCTAGCCGTCTTAGCAGATCTTATTTGCATCTCTTAATTGGTTGATTTGAACATGTCTATTTTGATAAAGACTAAAAATCATGTCTATTTTGTTAATTTTGTCATTTACGAAAAAAAAATAATAATAATAACAAAAAAAAAAAAAAAAAAAACTAAGCTAGAAGATTTATAACAGACATAGCTTCTCCACTGTTGCTAAACACATCCAATGTTGAATGCTGCATTATTATGCAAAAACGGTAATCTAACCACATTGCTCGAAAACTGCAACTCATTCCGCCACTTCAAACAACTGCATTCCATAATAATCACATCTGGGATTCCTGAACACATATTCACATCAAGATTCCTCTCATTTGCAGCCACTTCACCCAACAACATAGACTATGCATACACCATTTTTCTCCAGCTCCCTAACCCAACTATCTTCAACTATAACACCATCATTAGAGGTTACTCCAAAAGCAAAAATCCCAACAAATCAGTTTCAGTTTTCATTCATATGTTGCGGGTTGGTGTAGCCCCAGATCACTTAACTTATCCGTTTTTAACCAAGGCTGCGTCGCATTTACAGGAAGTCCGGCTTGGGTTATCGGTTCACGGGCGGGTTGTGAGAGATGGGTTTGAGGCGGATAGGTTTGTTAAGAACTCTTTGATTCATTTTGCGGGATCGTTTAAGGACGCGGTGTATGCACGCAAGTTGTTCGATGAAATGCCGAACAGAAACTTGGTTTCGTGGAACTCGATTTTGGATTGTTATGTTAAGTGTAGGGAAGTGGTGTTGGCAAGGGAAGTGTTTGATGCGATGCCGGAGCGGGATGTCGTGTCATGGAGCTCTATGATTGATGGGTATGTTAAGGGTGGTGAGTATTATGAAGCGCTAGATGTTTTTGAAAAGATGTGTGGATCGGGTGTTGATGCGAATGAGGTGACGATGGTGAGTGTGTTGGGTGCGTGTGCTCATTTAGGTGCGCTTGAGCAAGGGATCATGATGCATCAATACATTACCGACAAAAGAATAACGTTAACTTTGGTGTTACGAACTTCACTCGTGGATATGTATGCTAAATGTGGAGCGATAGATAAGGCGCTAACGGTGTTTCGTGGGGCTTCAATGAAGCAAACGGATGTTTTAATTTGGAATGCAATGATCGGTGGGCTTGCTACACATGGGTTCGTTCACGAATCGCTTAGTATGTTTACAGAAATGCAGAATGTTGGTATTACCCCTGACGAGATCACATACTTATGCATACTATGTGCTTGTGCTCATGGCGGTTTAGTAAATGAAGCTTGGTACTATTTCAACTGTCTTACTCGAAACGGTATGAACCCAAAAACCGAACATTATGCTTGCATGATCGATGCATTAGCACGAGCAGGACAACTCACAGAAGCATATACGTTTTTAACTCAAATGCCTATGGAACCAACAGCTTCCATGTTAGGAGCACTTTTCAACGGCTGCATCAACCATAGGAATCTCGATCTTGCCGAATTAGCGGGAAAGAAGCTTCTTGAATTAGAGCCTGATCACGATGGGAGATACGTCGGTTTATCAAACGTTTATGCGGTGATTAAGCGGTGGGATCAAGCCAGAACATTAAGAGAGGCAATGGAGAAGAGGGGTGTGAAGAAATCGCCAGGGTGGAGTTTCGTGGAGATTCTCGGATCGACTCACAAGTTCATCGCTCATGATAAAACACACCCTCAATCCAAACAAATATACGACATAATGAATTTTATTGCGAAACAGTTGACTGAAGCAGATATCGAAGATATTGAAATGTCACAACATGATTGCATTTTTAATATTGTAGATGTGTAATCGGACATTTTTTGCAATAAAAAACATTAAACTTATATATTAGCATTGAACTATACACTGCAACATCGATATCCCACATTGATCAAACAGAATAATACGATTGATACCTAGCGAACTAGTCATTTACATACGAGAAATCAACAATGGCACAGAGGCGAGAGTATCTTCACCCATTACGGGCTGGAAAAGATCTAACCCACCGTAACGCTCAAGAACCCGCATTCGGCAGTCCTCTGCAGCCATTAATCCGGTCGAGTAGGCTCCGTGTACTGACCCGGGGTAGTCAGCACTTGTCGCTTCCCCTGCGAAAAATAAATTATCCACAGGGATCCTTAGCTTGTCATATAGCTCATGAGGTTTCCCGACGATGTTATAGCTATATGAACCTAGTGAATTTACGTCACTGCCCCAATGCGAAACCAGATATTGAATCTGCATACAACAAGACACCGATAAAGATAAACTTTTAAGAAATTCAAAATATGTGAATGAAAGTTGATTTTCAAATGTATTGTTACCGGTTCAGAAGCACCAGGAAGAATATTTCTAAGCTGTGAAAAAGCAAAACTAGCAGCAGCCTCATCCGACATTTTCTCAATGTCGTTTGCCAGCTGTCCTGCGGGCATGTAAACAAGCACCGGATGACCCGTAGCCTTGTGAAGATTAAGAAAGTAACTACATCCGTGCGTAGTTTCAGCAACCACTCCTAAAAACTCTACGTTTGGCCAAAACACTTTTTCGAAATGCAAAGCGATCTTGTTCTCGATTCCAACTCCAAGGTCAGCTATGGCTTCTTCCTTCCACTCGGGTAGTCTTGGCTCGAAACTAATGGTATTTGACTTTAAAACACCAAGCGGGACCGCCACTATGGCTGCATCTGCAAAGAATGTTTTACCATTATCGATGGTTACCTTCACACCATTAGTGCGCCTGGTTATCTTCTTTACCCTTTAAAAACAATAAACAGATCGCGTAAGAGGTACGCGCGCATATGCACATAATGATATATCGACCTTTTACTTTACCTGTGACCCAAGTAAATATCGAGGCCTTTAGCAAGAGTGTTTATAACTGGTTGGTAACCCCGGACCATAAGTCCATGCCCGCCTGGAAGAAGCACTTCCTGTGCATCAAACAACAAGTGTTAGACGACACGTTTAACTACTTTAAAAAGAAAATGAAAAGTAAAAAACAAAAATTAACCTTATCCCAGCATTTAAGCGATATGGTATCGGCATCAGCCGAAAACCACCCTTCCATTCGACACAAGTACCACTGTAACACTTTATGAGCAAGCCCCTCCAGCCTGTAAAAATTGTAACTTCTACATGTTGTCATGATTATTTATCTGATTACGAAAATCATCATGGTAAGTTTTGAACTTTTGATTAACCTTAGTTTTGGGTTTCTTTCAAACACGATTGACATCGCGTGCCGTATAGACGTGTCTTCACTAAACTCTTCTCTAACTTTATTTGTCTGCACAAATATGACCAAACCAGTCAATCAAAAAGTACTGCTAGTGCTTAATATCGTGGTCACTTAAAAAAACTAAGCATACCTCCTCTAATATGATTTCAAATGTTTCCCCGACCTGCGAGACTAGTTCTTGAGGAACTTGATTCCCATCCGTGTCAAATAAGGCATAACTAAAGAAAAAAAATACATCTATAACTATAAATCTTGTATAAACTATGTAGTTTGCCGGTTACAACCGCTTTAACTGTTTTAAAAATCTTAATCTTTATGTTACTTACCTCTCCAAGTCATGATCATACAACACCGAGTTGTCACCGCTTGTACGATATAAAGGTAATCCAAGTCTCCCAATAACAGGAGCCAAAGGATTCTCCTTGCAAACACCATGCAACCTGCAGCATCATAATTCGTAAGCATATAGTTAATTAGTTACATACAAACAGGGTAGTGATCCTAAAAGAATTCCACCCTATTTGAGAAACATTCTGGACCACACATTTCCCTAAGCTTTTCGTCGTATACACATATCACATATGTATAATTTAAAGTTAAGTATATACATATATGTATATTGTCAAATCTTGAATTATACATATATGTATATAGTCAATTTTAAATTATACATATGTGTATATTACGAAAAGCTTAGAGAAAATGTGTGGTCCAGAATGCTTATCAAGTTTCTCAATTAGCTAGTGCTTCTCACACGATCCTAACCCCATACAAATATATGTAAATAAATCAAGGATCTGTAACATGAGCTCTCACCAAGATGCCCCTAAATCTAGAGGAAAACCGAATGAGTAATCCGTACAAATTCGACCACCAATTCTTTCGCGAGACTCAAGTAAAACAACCTGAATACATAAACCGATAAACGGGTGGTCAGTAACATAGTAATATATCACCTTTCTTTAGATATGATTGAGCTTTGAAGCAAGTAGAGTACCCGAAATGAAGCATCGTGGAGAGCACGAGCAGCAGCTATGCCTGCAAGACCACCACCGATCACAATAACAGACGGTGAGCCCGAACGCCTTGTCTTCATGTTTAAATTAAAGTTTACTCCTGACTTATTATAAACTGATGTGATTTTGAATATATTTAACTAGAATTCGAGGATTTATCCAATCAAAACCGGTAACAATGATGGAGAATGCAGGTGACAGTTACAGACAAGTGCATATGTGAAAGGTGAAAACAGTTGAAACAAATACAGTTGGGACTGAAAATGGATTAAAATATCAAAGTGTGAAGGATGAATGAAGAAGACGATGAGAGGCGATAAATATGTGGTTGATTTTATAGGGGTAAAGAAACACATGAAATGCGTGGTTCCATTTCACTTGATTTGAGAATCTTTTTTATATTAATTAATATATATGTTATGTTTTGTGTATGGAAAATGTTAATAAGGTCGGTGGTAAGGAAAACTGCGTATCATAAGGCGGGCATAGTAACGTAACCGTTGGGTCAACGTCCGTTTGACTTCCATTCCATGCATCCAAACCAAAAGAGTTTTTTAAACACTAAAAACATAACAAGTAAAGGAAAATGTTACAAATGAAAGATTTATTGGTTCTCACACTAGAATTCAAAACAAAAAATGAAATTTTTCAGTTTTTATATAACCTACACATATGTAGGTTATGTGTAGGTTAAATTACCTACATATATGTAGGCTATGTGTAGGTAAAAATTAATGGTTTTCTTATGTGTATATCATACACATATGAATGTAAGAAATATAAAATTTAAAAAATTATGAACCTTAAATCCCAAAATTTTGTGATGTAGAGTTGTTCATTTTGTTCTCGCAATAATTAGTGTTCTGTAATGATTCTCATCCTAACTTTATATTCAAATTAATGTTTTGGAAACCTTATTTACATGTAATTTAGACTAATGGGTGTTTACGTGATCTAGAGGAAAACATAGACATCGTCATGGTGTGTATGGTTCATTTGTTTTGGTTATTATTGACAATCAAGGTCGAAATCAAAGTTATCGGTTAGTCTATTTTATCAACCAATCGGTTTTTGATTAATCAGTTTTGTTTATTCGATTAGATTGACGGTTTTTGTTTGATTCATTTAGTTTCAGTTAATAGCTAGAACCAAATTTTGGCTAAAACTTTTGATTAGAAATACATGAAATGGATGTATGAATACATGAAATTGAATTATAATTATATGAAATGGAGGTATAATGTAACGATACCGATACCGACTACCGAAGGATTAACATGGACCATTGTGACACCTTATACAAATTTCACATCGGTCGTGCCACGAGAGATCCATAGTTCATAAGTAATTCAATGCCTCTTAAATCACCAACGTGTTTTGGGTTTAATGCTAGTGGATGAGAGGAGAACTCCTGGGAAGTCTACCCCATGGCAACCAAAAACAAATTCGTTAGTTCCTGAATGGGCAACCCATCGGGGGCAAAGTGGACAATATTGGTGGTGCGATCAGATGTTACAAATAACATATGAAATGTATGAACCAGATGTATAAAACCCAGAAATATATAAAAACATGAATGGTTCGGTTCGGTTACTTTTGGTTAAACCGTGTTTTTTTGTTAATGTTGATACATATTTTGTGGATACGGCTCGGCTCGGTTCGACTCGGCTACGAAGTGAAGGCCGTAGTCAAGACAACCTCCTGTCTTGACTCGGTATGCTAGTTATTTCGTAATGTTCATGTACATGTAACTGCGCGTGTGCAGTATATATGTTAGTATTGTTTAGATGTTGTCTGTTTTCTTGTTTGGCCCAATATTGAAGAAGCCCAAGAGACATACATGTGATGAAGTCCCTGAAGCCCAACATTGAAGTCAAGGCCCAAGCCCAACAAAGTGACGAAATCCCATGTGATGAAGACACTGTTTAGGCGAAATCCCTTTAGTGGTGAAAACCCTTTTTGGTGAAAACCAAATGAGACGAAATCAGGAGTGATTTCGTCTGGACCTTGATTTCGTCCATGTGTTTTCATGGGCCACTGGTTTTCGTCACTATGTTAATATATATACCCAGACAACAGACAGAAACACGAGGCAAGTCTGAATAGATTTGAGAGCGAACACATTGTAACACACACACACACTGAGAGTTTACAGAGACCATTTGTAAACACCGCATTGTAACCGTTTCATAGCATTAATACATTGAGTGTTAATCGTTGAATCTTGTGTCTTACGTGTTTGTAACTTGGTTTAACTTACCCGTTTGGATTCCGCACTTTCGGGTTTGTCGGAAAACAGGGAATAGAGGTTACTCGATCCTCCGGGTGGACCTACAATTGGTATCAGAGCATTGGCTCGATTACTTGTTAAAACCAAGTAGATTTTCATGTGTTTCCAGATTTGTTCTTGATTTTTGAAACAGAAAGCTTATATTTTCAGAAAAATCAGGTTTAAATCTTTGAAAATCTTGTGTTTTTGTTGATTGTTCTTATAAAAATCTTGCTATTTTTCATCTATACATGTTAAGAAAGGATTTTTATTGAACATTTGTGCAAAAATTGTATTCGGAAAATTTTCCGGTGGCTGGAAAACTCATCGGTTTCATCTAAATATTCATCAAGTTCATAAGTGTTCTTGATAAATACATGTGTTTGATCTTCATACTCTAAATTGATTTGTGATTGAATTGTTATTGTTAATTATTATATTAGTTGTTTGAAAAAGGTGTACACAAACCATCATGATAGTTGAAAAAGAAGTCTGATAGATAAGATGGGTTTGACAAAAGCTTATTGTGTCAGGATAAGATTTTAATTGTTGCAAAATATCTTATTTGTCTGGTTCACTCATTCAACGAAATCACCATACATCTCATTAGTCAACAATATCAAGCTGGATGAAAACACTTGCTGGATGAAAACACTAGTGCTGGACGAAATAACTAGTGTTGGGCGAAATCACATTCTAGTCAACGAAATCACATTCTAGTCAACGAAATCACATTTAGTCAACAAAATCAAGCTGTTGGACGAAAACACTTGTGCAATTTTACTTATCATTCTAGACGAAATCCCTCAAACACTTACCAGCTGGACGAAATTACAAGTCCTGGACGAAAACACTTGTGCAACTTAACTTATGCTGGACAAAATCAGATTGTAATCATTCTGGACGAAATCAGATTGTAATCATTCTGGACGAAATCAGATTGTTATCATTCTGGACGAAATCAACTTGGGATCGACGAAAACACTGATTTCGTCATCACCATTTCAGCGACGTCATCATACATTCAGCGACGAAAACACAGTAATTTCGTCACCAATCCAGACTTCGTCACACCATACATCTGGTCGCAGCAAGAGAAGAAAGGAAGCTGATGTTTTAGCGGCTGTTACTTTGAATCCCTTAAAGTAAAATTAGGGATTGACATAAGTGGGCCTCTTTGAAAGACATTAACTAATTCATTTGGGCCTTTGAAAGTTACTTAGTGAGGTTTGGCCTGGTTCTATTATTTGTAAACAACAATCCAATGTCGAACACAGATCCTTATGGAAGACCATTCGATCCAAGTACCTACTTCGGTATTCCACCACCAGTTGCTATACCTCAACCCATATTCACTACAAGTGACTACTTCCGTATTAAATTAGCGGCTACTCCACTTCAACCTCTATGTGTTACACCTCAAGCCCAACCTAAAAAAGGCAACCAAAATCCTTTCGAAAATCAAACAAATACATCCACAGCCAACTCAAATCAAACTGATGAAAGGTGTGACTGGTTTGTACAATGTGGAGGTGGAGATCAAGGAGGAACTGTGTTCTATGCCGAAGTCATCAAGAATGTCAGCGATGGTGAATCTTCGGGAAATGATGACAGTTCAGGATATAGTGGCAGTACGGATGAAGATGGCTCAGGTGTGAATGATTACAGTTCTGAATCGGACGTGAAGGAGGGAATGGATTCTGAAGCTGATAGTTTGTCGAATGATGCTAAGGAGAAATCTGACTTGATCAAGAAAGCTGCTGCTGCTTCAAAAGAAATGGAGAAGATTCTCACTGAAGATGGATCTTTCTCTTCTCAGACTGCCTTTATGGCTAATGTCACAGCTTCTACAAGTCAGGTAAAATCTGAAACTCCTAGCATATGTAGTGATTGTGCTGATATGAAGCATGAATGTGCTGAATTGAAACGTGAATCTGAAACGGTTCATAGTCACAATCAGAGTTTGGTTATTGAACTGTCAAAATGCAAAGAGGCAAACATGGCCTTAGCTCGAAATGAAAAGGATTTTAAATCTGTAATTGAAACCTTAAAGAAAAGTGTTTCCAAATTGACCAAAACTGTTTACAATAAACAAATTGGTATTAACAATTACATTAACATCATTGAGGAAACCAAAAAGGAGCTAGCCATTGCCAAATGCGAGCATGATGCAATCAAGCTCAAATTGGAGAGTTACTCAAACTCCCGATATGTGCTTGATCACATCATAGACGTTCAAAAGCTGAAAGGGAATGTGAAAGGCGTTGGGTATAAGTCGTGTCCGCCTCCTTTGAGACACAACTATACCAGAATGCCCGATGAGGAGGAAATGCCGTGTTTTGAGCCAACTGTACCTCTTGATTATGAGGAAGTTTGTAACATCCCAAAAACGGGTTTGGTAATCAAACCACGTTAATAGTAAAGACGGGTAAAATACCGTTAGTGGTAAAAATTAACCCGGTAAATATTAGGACTCAAATAAATAAACCTAATATTAATTAAAAAGGGGAATAAATACTTCGAGAAAACAAAGTTTACAAAAAGGCCAAATTAACGGGGCTTAAAACATAACGGGTTATAACCTACGGGATATTAATTAGTGTAACGGTCTACGGGGCCAAAATGACCCACGGGTCATGAATTGAAGCAAAGGGATCATAAGGGCCTCGCCTTAAAGAGGTGAAAGCTTAAGGAAATAGCCTACAAGGTTAAGTGAAGGAACCTACGGGTCAATAGTGTAAGGAGAGGGAACTTGTTACGAATCCCCGCGTAAAACGAGAATGGAATACAATAAATTATGGGTTATCAATTTCCTTGATATGAGTAATTGACATAGTTAAAGAGAAAAACATTAAACTAAAAATTCAGTTTTAGTAAGAAATAACGTTTTAACAAATATGAATACTATAAGGCGAATTCGGAAATAACAAATATCAAAGAGTATGGGTTTTAACATCGATAAGTGCGAGACGATACATTCGAAAAGAAGAATTATGATAAAGAAACGTTGAATTAAACTTAAACGTGACGTGACACGCTTACGGACAAGAAAAGAAATATAGAAAATGATCACGTTGTAACGTGAGTTACGGGGTATGAAGTGACGGCGACTAATTAGTCTAGCCGGTAAAACTATTCAAAGTAAAGAAAGCGTCATAACAAATACAAGCGCTTGTAAATATAACACAAGCGCGGGATAGACCTATTAAAAGACTAACGAGACTAAGTGGTCAAGTGACAACTCAGTCAATAAAGATAAAGGGTTATAAGCTGTAAGTAACGGCCCGCGAGGCCTTACACATGAAAGACGTACGCGTCAGTATACATGAAAACTTTTGACCAAAGGAAACGGGAGCCTTGAAAACGAAACTAGATTCGTTTGATTAAACCAATGAACTACGTAAATAAGGTTTCGGGGACGAAACCTCTTTAAGGGGGGTAGGCTTGTAACATCCCAAAAACGGGTTTGGTAATCAAACCACGTTAATAGTAAAGACGGGTAAAATACCGTTAGTGGTAAAAATTAACCCGGTAAATATTAGGACTCAAATAAATAAACCTAATATTAATTAAAAAGGGGAATAAATACTTTGAGAAAACAAAGTATACAAAAAGGCCAAATTAACCGGGCTTAAAACATAACGGGTTATAACTTCCCGAACCCGTTAAAGTAACTAGGAGTAATTAACCTAGTTAGTAGCATGTGATTAAGTAACTAATGGTGAGATATAGCTTCATTTGATCAAAATAAAACATGAGGGACTAATATGGACAAGTGGGAAACTTGTTTTATCAAAAAAAAAAAAAAAAAACACAACACACATTAAAAGTGTGTGTGTGCGTGCGTGGGATGGCCAGGAGAAAGCTCCCATGGAGCTCTAGCCCTAAATCCAACAAATCTCTCAAATTGAAGCTTAAATCAAACCCAAATCGTCTGCATGTTTACGAATTCGTGATCACCTAGTCGTGGGGATTACAAGGTATGTTGAATTTTATGATTTGGTGATACTTTGAGATTATGATGAACAATCATAATCAAAATTCTGGAATGAATGTTGAGTCTATGAGTGTTATTGTGATTATATCTTGGTTTAGAAACAAACCCTAGTAGAAAATTTGATGAATTGTTGTCAAAACTAGGGATTTGGTAATTACCCTATTATGTGCTAAGTGGGTTTTATGTTAATATGATGAACACTCAGATTAGAATGTAAGATTGATGAATATTGAGGTTATGATATAAGTTCTAGATGTAGTTCATGAACACTAGACTTTGAGGTTTGAATGTGTTGATGTAAATCTTGGTAAAGATAACTAGTTATGAACTAGTTTGTAAATATGAGAAATTATGCCCGCAAGGTGTTTGTTAAAATGCCTAAGTGAATGTTTATATGTTGAAATTACGAATGAAACGCGTAATTGCCTTGTTTGACGAATTACGTGAAATAAGGGTTAAAACGGGTTCTAATCATAATGTTGATTTAACTTAATTATGCCTATTGTATGATTTAAGATAGTTGACCTATAAAAGTCAAACTAACCAATGATAAAGTCGAATAGTGGTTTCGACATAGAAAATACGTAAGGTGGAATAGTCGTGAATTGAAATGACTAATCTAACCACCTTGTGAATGATGATAGTTTGTCGCCTAACGAGCTAGGTGGAGGCTTGGGAAAGAAGCGGTCAAACGAATCAAGCACGAGAAGAAAGCGTATTCGGATGCGAGGTAAGTAGAGCTTACGCCCCTTTACATTATTTGCAAATTTACTAAATTTCAAGTATTGATATGAATGCTACTAAGTGGTTGGTATATGATATTCCGACACGATTCAATGAGAGTCGGAATGAGGGAAAATGGTAAGAAATCATGAATTATAGTAAAAGGGGTAAAATGGTAAATTAGTCATGTAATGACGAATAAATAAAAACGGTTTTAAGTAAAACAAGTTCAAAGGAAAACCGGGAAAGGTTTAAAGGGGTGAAATGGTAATTAAATACCATTTCATACGGACAAATGGTCAATTAGACTAAATGGGTCAAATGGTGTGGTTAACATCATTTGACAATAACATTTGACAATCGCTTGTTGAGTTTTGTAATCACAGGAAATAATATAAGCTTGTGTTGCTTTAACTAGAAAGATTTAAAGCAAAAGTTATGTAAACGGGTCAGTACTTTGACCCGGGCCAGGTACGCATAAATAAGCTTTTAGTTAAACATACAATTTTTTGGTCAAATATTTAGCAAAAGTCCCTCGTCGTAAAGTGAGGGACTAAAGTTAACCAAAACACCCTTGAAGGGTATATTGGGTAAACGACCCATAGAGGTTGTTTAGGAACTTGTATTAAGATTAGGGAATCATTAAATATGAATAAAAGTCATAGGAATACACATTCGTGGTCAAATGCTCAAAAATGGTCATTTGCGTAAAATGACCAACCGATGGGTAAAATTTGGGAAAAAGGTGTCCATTATGTTGAATCCACCATAGAAATAGTTTGGGTGGAAGATAAGTAGTTAATTAGCAAGAAGAGAAGAGGCGCGAAAAGAAAATAGCAAGTTTGAATGCTCAAATGCATGAAAACTTCTAAACGGGTCAAAATAAAGTAGGTGGTAAAATGTTGGCTTAAGTGTAATAAAGAAAAACGTAAACCGGGTAACGGGAGCGTAAACTATATGAATAATGGATCCGGGTAATGGATGATAGCTTAGACATGTTAAGAAACGAACCCCAAGCAATTAAAATGAGTTTGGATAGGTTTGGATGCAAATTTGATGAAAAATAAACGTGCAGAGTTGACACGGGCGGGTGAAGTTTTGACACGGCCGGGTGAAGGGGCTGTGAAAAATATATGTTAAGCTGACACGGCCGGGTGATCTTTTGACATGGCCGGGTGAAGGGGCTGAAAACAAAATATATAATTTCTTGTATTTAATTATTTTGTTCAAATGCCTTGATTTCTAATCTTTTAAATGAAAGTTAGGAATCCAAGATAGAGATTTAAAGTTAGATATCTTAGTTTATGATTTATGACTAACTAGAAACAAGTTTAGAGGTCCTAAATACAAACGGGTCGAAATATTGATTCTGAACAATAAGCCGAATGCTTAAATATTTAGAATTTCATTAGTTTTAAATGTTGAATTTTACTCTATAAGATGGAGAATCAAATTACGATCATGTAGGAAGAAACGGGAGGTCAAACGGATACGTGGATCGAAAGATACGAAAGTTTTCGTGTCAAAAACGGCAAAATGGAAGAGGCATAACACAGGGGCCACCGTAACTTACGGTGCCCACCGTAACTTACGGTGGGGCTGAAATCGATACGGTGGTTGCCTCCTGAGTTACGGTAGAGAAATTTTAACACAGGGGCCACCGTAACTTACGGTGTCCACCGTAAGTTACGGTGGAGGCCAGATTCAAGTAATTGTTTTTAGATCAAGATATCAATGTTGGATTTTCCTAATTTCCTTGCTGTATTAGTTATTTAATTATCAAAACTGTCCTTTAAGTTGGTTTTGATCACAGGTGAATGTCGAGAGTCCCGGATGAAGATCAAGCATCGAGTAAGAACCGAACACACGTTAAACAAAGCTTTCGCAACGTTGTTTCGTCGTTATTCTAAAACGGCGAATTAAATCATATTATGTTGTATCACTTCAAATTGTAAAAGTTTTTAACAAACCCGTATTTTCAGTGTAATTGTGACTATTATTACATGATTATGGATTTAAATTATACGATAAACGTGAAATAATAACAAGGGTGTAACAAAGTTACAACTGGCTTAGGGTTCAAAACGGACAATTCATCGGAGGGCTCATCTGATAGCAAGGAAAAGTCATCATGTGCTTCAAATCAAAGTCCTCCAACCGTTGAGGACAATGATTCTTCGGATGATGAATCAGATGTGAGTAATGAGGATAAATCTCTTGACGATAGAAAAGGAGTATAAGTGCCTTTTGAGAATCACATTCTGTGTGATCCTCCTACTCCTGCTGTGCAATCAACTGGTGCTAAACAAGAGATAGATCCTATCGCTGAGACAGTGTCTACTGTTAAAAGTGATAACGTGTTGTACACTTTAGTCGGTGATGACAAAATTTATTCAAACACAGCTTTTCCAATTAAAAATGTCAATCAATCTTTGATTGATAAAGTGTTTGAAGATACTACCAATAAGTTTTTGGAAAAGGGGATCCCGAGAGTTTCAGTAACTCAGTGTGATCCGATTCCAAAAGCTGAAGTTAGAAGAAAATTTGGAAATAAAAAATCACCAACGAAGCAATAACCTATCGCTTTTAAGGGTAAACAACAACAACGAGCTCAAAAGCCTAAGGTTACACAACCAAAGGCTGAAACAAAAGGAGCTCGTTACAAGAAGAAATGCAAAGACATTAAATTTGTGGGCTCCAAAGGTACTGATAAGGTGGAGACTTTTGAAAATAAGTCAAATACCGATTTTGTTCAAAAAGTCAACATTTTAAAACGTAATAGTGATAACAATTACACCCAACACACAAATGGGTGTGAAGCTAGTACCTCGGGGTCTACAAATTCAATGTCAGGTCATCGAACAGAATCTCCTAATTTTGTTGAAAGGAGATCATGCTTTAAATGCGGGGAGTTTGGCCACATTATCAGAAATTGCACAAACTCTCCAAAACCAATTTTGTAGAAAGTGCCCCTTCTGAACAAGGTCACTCACAACGTCGTCCTGTTTCTCCAAAACATGATAAACGCACTATTAAAGAACAGGAAACAAAACAACAACATAAGAATGTAAAGGTGATCGAAAAGGCTTTAAAACCGGAAAATGTTAAAAGGAAACCAAGTTCACAACAACCGTTAAAACCAGAAATTGTAATTAATACACAACCTGGTAAACGGAAACAAGCTTGGAAACCGAAAACAGGTGAAGGTTCAGGGGGAGGCGTGAAATTTCCAAATCATCAAGAAATTGAAATTACATTTCTTGATTCTCAGGGGCAACCCAAGTCTATGAAGGCTTGGGTCCCCCTCTCCAACTAATCTCTGAGTGAGTGTGCAGGATGTTCCAGGAGGAACTATCGATAGTCATCGGATTGTTGATAGTGGAGTGTCCATGCACAAGATCGGGGACAAAGAAATTGTTGCCTTTGATGGAGAGAAAAAGAAAAGAAGACAAAATTGTCTGTCGAAAGAAATTGAAAACCTTCGACAAAATAAAAAATCATACCAAAGTTTGATTGTTAAAGGCTTTAATCGGGTCCCCAGGATTGATTCAAGTAAAATGTACGCACCTGCAGCACGTCTGATGTTCAAAATCAACAAGATGAACGTGCAGTGTACATTTCTTCGCGGTGTATTTGAAGAAAATGTGTTTGTTGAACAAACCAACCGGGTGTGAGAATGCCTTGGCGTGGATTGAACAACCGCACACTACTTCTCAAAGAGAAAGATAAAGACCTTCGCTGGTGCAATGTGGAAGACCAGCCAGACCCAAAGGTTTATGATCTTGTTGGCTTGTTGCTGTGAAGAGATTTCCCAGTAGCTACAAAATCGACTTTGAAATCCACACCGGGTGGATATCCAGTTTAGGAAAGCGCTCAGTTTCCTTGCAATGCACGAAGCAGTTGCAGGATACGGTTTTGACTTTCTAATCTCTCCTATACTTGTCGATATTTAAGCTGCTTTATGAATTATTATCATCTCGTACAACACTCTTTGACCTGACACGTTGATCTCGAATATCACCTCACACGTGATTGTTTTTAATATGAAACTCGTCAATGTTGTCATGGTCCGCACCGCTTACCGGCGTGCCAACTCATTTTTCCAAAATTCGATAAATCATTTCTGATTAAATTAATTTTGGTAAACGACATTGAGGTAAAACATGAGTTAACCGACATCGGAAAATCCTTTTTGTAAATATCTTTGTGTCTTTTAAATTTATCTTAGTTTGTTGATTTTAGGGGGAGTAAATCCAAAAATTGAAAATTCAAAAACATCGAAAAATTTCAAAACTCAAAAACAATAGAAAAACAAAAATGAGTTTCCTCGCGAGCAAAAGAGAAAATGATAGTACATCAGTGGTCTGTCGAAACTTCTTTAAACTGAAATATGCAAAATGAAAAATGTTAAGCAGCTCTATATAAGATGTATCGGTAGGCTCACGATCATTTTAAAGTGTGCAGGGTGATATAAATCTTAAATCGACTGAAGACCAGGTGGGAACCACTCATTGGCACATGGTCTTAGTACCGAAATTTCGTTTGAGAGATTGTCGAGGTTCTGAGATATGTGGTCTTTATGCTGTTTATCATCTGGGTATCATGGTTGTTTCTTTTACCGAAAATAACGGAGACGAAGTCTAGATCTTCCATGATACTATACATACGTGTACATACTGCATACGACCTCAATAAGTGATCAACAATCACATGTCCAAACAAAATAAGTGATAATATATCACAGCTTTCTTGCGGGAGTCAAGTTCGTCTCTTTGCTGTACGAAAGTACTGACCTGTTCTCGGACTTGCTCCTGTGCCCTCATGCATATGAAAATCAAGTTCCTCATCAATAAGTGATTCTATCACATAGGGCTTGTTTTCAATCAAAATAAGTGAGTTTCTCACATCAATTTATACGTCAAAACAGATGATAAACAGTATATTCACCGGTAAGATGAACTCTCGTGCATACCTTGATACGGGAATGTGTCGTGAGTGGATGAACACCGGTCGGTAAGTATAAATCATACACTAATCGTATCCCCTCGCCATGATTACATCTGATAAGTTGAGCTTATGTGGACAACAATACCGATAATTGTTATAGGATGCTTATCTAAATGTTAACTAATTGAACAAAAAGAGCGTTTTGGCGTGACCGTACACTGATATGATTCTCTTACCCTCGAAACTCGCAAAAAGAATGTCTGTAAATATTTGTTTACTGCTTTCGTTTCTGAATCTTTGTATATATTTATTTATTGCTTTCTGTCTTTACATTTGAAAAATGAAAAATTCCAAAAAGATTTTAGGTGTGTTTTAATTTAAATTTTATAAAAGCCAAAAAGATTTTGCTTCTATTTTATTTTTGATTGACCGATGTTGGAACTCGAGTCTATCCTACCCAAAATCCTGATTGTAAGCCGGAAAACAATTGCACCTTCATAAACTGTCGAAGTTAACAAGTTTTGAAAGTAAGGGATTAAAATTGATCATTTTCTAAACTTTCAAACTGTTGTCGGTCGGTGTTTGATTGAGATTTGATCTCATATGTGTTGTTTGTTTAATTCATCTATATTCCAAACGGTTGTTCTCATTACGTGTTTAGCTTTCTTGTATATGCAGATGCGACATCGGAATCAGCTAAAGGCGAAGAGAACATGTCAGATGACAAGCCGTAAAGTGAAGACACGACGTTGATGCAATCAGAAGATCAAGATGATCGGGTTGCAGTTGATCACTCATCAACACCACAAGGATCTAAAGTTTTGAAGTTCAAAAGATTCACGAGTATCGTTCAAGGGGGAGTTTGTTGATACACTCCCTGATTGTTTCACGTGAAGACTTTGAAGATCCTTTCCGAGAATGAATGCACCATCAAGAGATGGAGAACGAGATTACGAACCTCGCGAGCAGCATCCAAGGGGGAGTTTGTTGATACATATTTTGTGGATACGGCTCGGCTCGGCTACGAAGTGAAGGCCGTAGTCAAGACAACCTCCTGTCTTGACTCAGTATGCTAGTTATTTCGTAATGTTCATGTACATGTAACTACGTGTGTGCAGTATATATGTTAGTATTGTTTAGATGTTGTCTGTTTTCTTGTTTGGCCCAATATTGAAGAAGCCCAAGAGACATACATGTGATGAAGTCCCTGAAGCCCAACATTGAAGTCAAGGTCCAAGCCCAACAAAGTGACGAAATCCCATGTGATGAAGACACTGTTTAGGCGAAATCCCTTTAGTGGTGAAAACCCTTTTTGGTGAAAACCAAATGAGACGAAATCAGGAGTGATTTCGTCTGGACCTTGATTTCATCCATGTGTTTTCATGGGCCACTGGTTTTCGTCACTATGTTACTATATATACCCAGACAACAGACAGAAACATGAGGCAAGTCTGAATAGATTTGAGAGCGAACACATTGTAACACACACACACTGAGAGTTTACAGAGACCATTTGTAAACACCGCATTGTAACCGTTTCATAGCATTAATACATTGAGTGTTAATCGTTGAATCTTGTGTCTTACGTGTTCGTAACTTGGTTTAACTTACCCGTTTGGATTCTGCACTTTCGGGTTTGTCGGAAAACAGGGAATAGAGGTTACTCGATCCTCCGGGTGGACCTACAGTTAATTCAATATTCCGTTACTTCAGTTTTTTGTTGATTTCGTTTTGGTTTCGTCTATTTTTTGTTCGATTTCGATTAAGATTCAGTTATTGCTCACACTAGACACTGTTAATCACAAAACATATCAATTTTTTAATGAGTAAAGTGCAATTTGCGTCCTTGTAGTATATGGCGGTATCAACCTGAGTCTCTATTTTCAAAAAATGGATATTTGCGTCCTTGGGGTTTGGTTTTCGCTACAATTTTAGTCCCAGAGACGCAGATATCCATTTTTTTAAATAGCGACTTTGATTGATACCACCCACATACAATAGGAACGCAAATTGCACTCTACTCTTTTTTAAGTAAAGAAAAATTATAGCGATACTATACTCAAATTAAAGTTAATAAATTGATTGTTTTTATGGTGTATTAAAAATAAATACTAAAGTACAAAAATATTATGGTCGTTTATAAATTGTAAGGACTTTTAGTTTTTTATAATGGGGATAAAATGTAACTACTAATTAATTAACATGAATTCGGTTAAAAATGAATGATAAAGTATAACTAGTGTTTGAAAGAGTAATTTAGTCTCATTTTAGATTTGTAACTTATGCATTAAATTTTAATGAGCTCTTAACTGTTAGAAATTTTGAAATGCCCCTTTAAATGTATTATAATTAGTGAGATTACCCGCACGCTACTGTGAGAATTCGTAATTAACTTTGTTTCACACTTATTTCAATGATTTATAGATCATACTTACAAAATACTAAAATTAGGAATTAACCATTCAAAATCCTAATCGTAACCTGAGTTTTTGAGAACATTTATTTGGATATAAATTCAATTTTAAAAAATAGACTTAAATTAAGAAAATATAAAAACAAACATTAGAGAAAACACCCCAAAATAACAATGTTGATATATTTTCTTAAATTAAGAAAATATAAAAACAAACATTAGAGAAAACATACCAAAAATAACAATGGTGATATATTTTCTTACCTAGATACTAATTTGAAAATGTAAAAAAAGTCATGTAGCCTTTTCAAAAAGAAATATTGAATTTTAATAATCCCAATTATTCATCGTTAGCTGCCAACAGTCCCAACTTCAAAAATAACCACTGACATTCCCAACTATTGACATATTCAGGCCCGGCTTAAGGGCAATCTAAATGAAACAGCCGCTTTAGGCCACCCATTGTTTAGGGCCTCATCTTTGAGAATTGAGATAATATTATATACTATGTATACTCGGTTACATAGGGTGTTGTGCATTTGGTTAACATACATTTGAAGAAAAGCACAAAAAGATAAATTAAAAAAGCCCCTGTATATACTAGAGTTTGGACTGTTAGAATTTAGTTTATATTTGCTTAGTATATGCTTGGTATTGACGAATTTAGTTTCTTTTGGGTGATTATTTCTAGCTCCAACTTTGCAAATCATTTATACTATAACAGTGAACATTTGATTTTTATTAATTTTATTAAAAGCTCGTTTATATCCTAAAAGTTGAGCACTTGATTCGAAAAAAAGGCCCCAAATTTTATACTGCTTTAGGCCTCCAAAATTGTTGAGCCGGCCCTGGACATATTGGTCATCAATGGACACTGACTAACAGAACCCTAACTCCGTTAGTATCTAATCGCCGAAAAATCGTTTTTGCCCGGAAAACTCAATATTTTCGGCCCAAACCTCTTTGTAACCATATTACGGACCTTTAGGAACCTTTTTTCTAGTAAAAGTCCCAATTATTTAAGCCACTAGAAAACTTCTTTTTCGTAGGAAAACTTCTTTGTGACCGGAAAACTCAACATTTTTATCCCAAACCTCTTTGTATCTTTAGATCGGACCTTTATAAACCTTTCTCTGCCTAAAAACGGTTTTCCGGCGACCGAAAACTAACGGCGTTAGGGTTCTGTTAGTCAGGGTCCATTGGTGCCCAATATGCCAATAGTTGGGATTGCCAGTGGTTATTTTTGAAGTTGGGACTGTTGGCACTTGGCAATCAATATCGAATAGTTGAGATTATTAAAATCCAATATTACTTTCAAAAAACAATAAAAAGGAATTTATGTAATCATACGAGTAATTTGATGAGAAAGTAGCGTTTCAACGCCACTTATGATATTTAACTCTTCAGACAAAATTCACGTGGACACACGCCACATTCCCGACACACACCACATTCCCTTGCTCCTTTGTAAACATCACTTATTTAGTATGTGCAGAACCCCACACACTTGATATTTACTCACAAAATATACGTAGCGTTGACACATACGTATTAAGGAAAAAACTATGACTCGTAAATTTTTACAGCCCCATTTTTGATAGTGTGGTCCATTTTTTTCTTAATTAGCATCTAGTACTTTCATATCAAATATTGCAGTAATGCAACATCAACTAGTTCAGTTCATGAATGCAGGCCATCCACATCTATCCGTTTCTTGAAGCTTCCCAAAAAAAAAATCAATTTTGTTGCTTGACTAGTTGACTCCATGTCACCATGGCATCAAATTCGATAATAGGATCGCTTCCAGTTCTTTTTTTAACGGGAAATTTGGATCACTGACGAACCATTGGAATATCATCGTGTCATCAGCGAACCCCCCGATCATATCCATCTCGAGTAGGCTATAATGCCTATACACCAATTCATGAGGAAACCCAATAAATCTGTTGGAAAAATAGGTGAAAATAACATTTTTCACAAATATAGGAAAATGATTTTTTCCTATTTTGGACAAGAAATAAATATAATAAAATGAGCGGGTTTTATATATTTATTTGTGGGTTTGTGTTCTATGTTGGAAGACCTTCGCAACGAACTAAACCACGTCCAAAACGGAGCTAAGATGAATGAGATATCGATGCTCAAAGTTGGGTGTTTGAAACATTGAATGCTGAAACAAAAGGGAAAGTAGCACCTTGTCCCACATCGGAGGAGAGATGGAACTTAAATGGGTATTTAAATGGGAACTCTCCCTCCTTATTGTTTCATGGAAGCACACACTAAGTGTCCTCGCGAAGGGGCACCCTAACTCGCATTCGCGCGCGCGTGGGCGATGAGGCGCAATGTGGCGCTTTGATGGCGCATCGCCGCGAGCCACCTTTGTATTTTTGACCACGTGCGCGTGGTGGATCACCGGGGCTGCAAGGACCAAGTGGTTGAAGTGGCATGCAGATTCGAGGCGCGTGACGTGGCAGTCCGCGCGCGAGTACATGTAGCATGAAGGCGCGCGGTTGCGCATGGTGCATGGGCCCTGATGTGTCATGCACGGTGCACCAGAGTGAGCCAATACGGCGCGACAGTGTGGTGTGCTCGTATAGGCTCACAGGTGACGTGGCGCACGCACGCATGGACCTGAGTCAGAGTGGCGCACGCGCGCATGGCAGTGAGCCAAAAGGACGCATGAGCGTGCAGACCTGGGCGCGCGCGCACCAGTGTGGCTTGCGCGCGCGCGCAGAAGCTTGTAGCATTGAATGACTGTGCAGTTACAGTTCAGCTTCGAAACTGACGAGTTAATAGTCTTTGACTGAGAATTAAATGACGTATTAAATTGCATTGAAGACGTTTAATGCAATTTAAACCTCTCTTTAATTCCATTTTAACTGTTTCGACTTAGGAGCTGTATAAATACAGCTCCATACCCAGCTGCAGAAGACACCAGCAACAACAGCTTTATGCAAACAATTTTCTACACACTTCTGATCATCTTCTTCCTGCAAGTTTCAAGGTAGCCTTCGGGTTGTAGGCGGCCATCTCCGGCAGTACTTCTGCTCCGGCTGTTGTACCCTGGGAAACAAAACGAGTACTCTTGGGAGACTCGGAATTTGTTTTAAGGGAAGCGTGTGGACACATGCCTCAGCCATTCTTCTTCTACTCTTTTCTTGTATTTTGGTTTATTTCAGTTGTATTTGTACTAGCATTTTTACTTTCAGCTTTCTTTGTATTGTAATCTGTAATAAAAATTTGTTTATTTTATTTATTTATGCGAACGGTTCTTACAATCTTAAAACAACTTTTTAAACACCGTTCGTGTAATCAAAACCATTCTGTTCAGTGATTCAAACCAGTTTTGTTTTCACTCAGTTTGTGTTTAAAAACATTTTTTTTTGTTTTCATCTTCAAAGGAGCGACTTTTGTTGAAAACCCTTCTGGTTACTTTCAGACTTTGTCATAAAATTTGCTAAAAACTTTCTGACTTGGTCTTCAAAGTTGGACTTAGAAGCCAATCAGTAAGTTCTAATTATTCAAAATTTTTCTGTTTTTTGGTCTTCAAAGTTGGACTTAGAAGCCGAAACAATAAATTTGTGGTAAAATTAAAATTTAATTGTTTACTTCTGTTTTTTAAGTAAAACAGAATTTTGGACTAAAAACTTTAAATTTTAATTTTTCAGAATGTCGTCCGAGAACGTCAACGTTAACAACAACACCAATGTTGTGACGGGAACCCCCCTAAACGCCACCACTATGGGAGCTTCCACAGTAGCTAATCACGCTGAATGACCCGAGAAGTTCTCGGGTCTACACTTCAAAAGGTGGCAGCAGAAGATGTTCTTCTACCTGACCACCATGAACCTTGCGAGGTTCTTAACTGAAACCGCTCCCCAACCTGCAAAAGGGGAGACCAGCGCTCAGGCTCTGAGCGCGGTAGAGGCTTGGAAGCACTCGGATTTCATTTGTCGAAGCTATGTGTTAAACGGGCTTTCGGATGCATTGTATAATGTGTACTACAATGTCAAGACTTCCAAAGATCTTTGGGATGCCTTGGACAAGAAGTACAAAACGGAGGATGCTGGCACAAAGAAATTTGTGGTAGCCCGTTTCTTGGATTTCAAAATGGTTGATTCTAAAATAGTTATGAATCAAGTCCAAGAATTGCAAATTATGCTACATGACATCCTTGCGGAAGGCATGACACTTAGCGAGACATTCCAAAGGGCAGCGATGATTGAGAAGTTACCTCCTGGTTGGGTGGATTTTAAGAATTATCTTAAACACAAACGGAAGGAGATGACTATAGAGGATCTTATTGTTCGTCTTCGGATTGAAGATGACAATAGAATTGCTCTAAAAGGCAGCCATGCGCAAACTTCTGCTAGCGCAAATTTGGTTGAGCATGGGCAATCCTCTAAGGGCAATAAGGGTAAGGGGGAAAAGGACAAAGAGAAAGCAAAGGCTAGCAAACTTGGACCGAAGAAAGGGGTTGTGAAAAAGAAACCTCAAACGTTCCAAGGGACTTGTTACAACTGTGACGAGCCGGGGCATCGGGCTAACCAATGCAAGAAACCAAAGCGTGAGCGTGCGCACATGGTGGATGAAGACGGAATGCCTTTGGTGGCAATGATTTCCGACAAAACCGCAATGTTGGATGAGGTCAATGCTGTGACCAACACTCCAAAATTATGGTGGGTTGATACGGGAGTGACCCGTCATGAGTGCCCAGACAGGAGCCTCTTTACCACCTTCAAGGAGCTTGCGGGAGATGAGAAGCTGTACATGGGAAACGCAGCCACCGCAGACATCAAGGGTGAAGGAACGGTGATTTTGAAGTGGACTTCAGGGAAGGAGCTCACTTTAAGCAACGTGTTGTACGTTCCGGACTTGCGCAAGAGCCTAGTCTCAGGATGGTTGCTTAATAAGTTTGGATTTCGTTTAGTATTTGAGAGCGATCAATTTGTACTTACTAAACGAGGAATGTATGTTGGTAAGGGCTATGCCCAAAATGGTATGTTCAAATTGAATGTAATGGCAATCAAGAAGAATATGAATAAAATTGCTACTACTTCTACTTATATGCTTGAGTTTTCTGATTCAAATAAATGGCATGGTAGATTAGGTCACGTAAATTTTAATTCAATACGCCGTTTAATCAATCTAAATTGTATACCAACATTCCATATTGATTCACATTATAAATGTGAAACTTGTGTAGAATCCAAACTTACAAGATCATCATCGAAATCGGTTGAACGAATAACCGAACCCCTTGATTTAATTCACACCGATATTTGTGATTTAAAAGCGGTACCCACAAGAGGTGGAAATAAGTACTTCATCACGTTTATTGACGATAGTACTAAATATTGCTATGTATATTTACTAAAAAGTAAAGATGAAGCAATAAGTAAATTTATCTTGTATAAAAATGAAGTTGAGAATCAACTTCAAATTAAGATAAAAGCTTTGCGAAGCGACCGAGGAGGCGAATATGTTGCACCTTTTGCCGATTTATGCGCAAAAAAGTGGCATTGTACATGAGTGTACACCTCCTTATTCTCCACAATCAAATGGCGTTGCGGAACGAAAGAACCGTACATTGAAAGAAATGATGAACGCCATGTTGATAAGTTCTGGAGTGAGCCAGGAAATGTGGGGGGAAGCCATTCTCTCGGCTAATTATCTTTTGAACACGATACCACTCAAAAAGAGAGACGAAACTCCATATGAGTTATGGAAAAGGAAGAAGCCTTCATACAAATACTTGAAAGTGTGGGGGTGCCTAGCAAAGGTGATTGTACCACCTCCTAAGGCTCTTAGGATAGGACACAAAACTGTTGATTGCATATTTATTGGGTATGCGCATCAAAGTAGTGCACATCGCTTTCTTGTACACGAGTCCAAGAATCCTGATGTACAAGTAAACATTATCATGGAGGTCAATCCTAACGTTGTTTCTTACTTTGAAAATGTGTTTCCTTTGAGAAGACAAACACATGCAACGTCATCAACACCTACTTTTAAAGTAGGTGAAAGCTCATCTACACCGGTTGATGAGGTAGTTCATGATAAGACACATGAACGACCTGAGGTTGAAGAAGGTGATCGTAGGCGAAACAAAAGGCCAAGGGTTGAAAAATCCTTCGGTCCAGACTTCGTTAGCTATATGGTTGAGGGCGAGCCCAATACATATCGTGAAGCGGTTTCCTCTTCAGAAGGACCTCAATGGAAAGAAGCAATAAGGAATGAAATTGATTCTATATTGCAAAATCATACTTGAGAGTTAGTAGATCTTCCACCTGGTTGCAAACCACTTGGATATCGTTGGATATTCAAAAGGAAGATGACAACTGATGGAAGTATTGATAAATACAAGGCTAGGTTGGTGATTAAAGGATTTAGACAAAAGGAAGGTCTAGATTACTTTGATACCTGCTCGCCTGTGACGCGCATAACCTCGATTAGATTGGTTCTTGCTATAGCGGCTTTAAGAAATTTGGAAGTTCACCAAATGGATGTTAAAACCGCATTTCTAAATGGCGATTTAGAAGAAGAGATTTACATGGAGCAACCTGAAGGTTTCTCCGCCCCAGGTCAAGAGGGTAAAGTATGTAAACTCGTCAAGTCTTTGTATGGCTTGAAGCAAGCACCAAAACAATGGCACTAAAAGTTTGATCATGTCATGATTGACAATGGTTTCAAAATAAATGAGTGCGACAAATGTGTTTATTTCAAAGACACAAATGAAGGTTATGTGATCTTATGCCTTTACGTAGACGATATGCTTATCATTGGGAGTAATGATAAAATTATCAAAGCTACTAAAAGCATGTTGAAAGCGAGATTTGACATGAAAGACATGGGTTTAGCTGATGTGATTCTTGGAGTAAAGATCATAAGAACCCAAGATGGTCTTGTGTTAAGTCAATCTCACTATGTGGATAAATTTCTTGAAAAGTTCAACTCGGGAGATACGAGTGTAGCTCAAACTCCAGTTGATACCTCCCAACATCTCAAGAAAAATAAAGGATATGGAGTTGCTCAGTTAGAGTATTCAAGAATTATTGGCAGTCTAATGTATCTAATGACACGTACTAGACCCGACTTGGCTTACGCGGTGAGTAGGTTAAGTAGATACACCAACAATCCGTGCGCGGATTATTGGAAAGCTATCACGAGGGTACTTAGATACATAAGATACACAAGAGATTATGGACTGCATTATAACCGACAACTAGCAGTGATCGAAGGATACACTGATGCAAACTGGATATCGGATAATAAAGATTCCAAACAAACAAGTGGTTAGGTGTTTACACTTGGAGGAGCTGCTATTGCTTGGAAGTCTTCTAAGCAAACGGTCATAGCGAGATCCACAATGGAATCTGAATTTATCGCCTTGGATAAGTCAGGCGAGGAAGCGGAATGGCTACGTCAATTCGTGGAATATATTCCAAGATGGCCAGAGCCTTTGCCAGCCATATGTATACATTGTGATAGCCAATCAGCGATTGGTAGAGCTCAAATGTAACACCTCATAAAATCACGACCAATATAATAAAGACACATGTCATGAGCTTTAAACGTGTAATGGATGAAATATGAAGAACCAAAGTTGACAAACAAAGAAAGTATGTGTGTAAAAGGATTCAAAGTGTCAACATTTGATAATTATACCTTTCCATAACCCTACACGATGTTTATACCCTTAAACGAATGAATTGTAAATCATATGAAGCCGTTTGGGGAAGAAAGTGAAAGTTTACAAACCGCAAGGGTTAAATGTGTCAACATGTTTAATTTATACCTCTGAGTGACCTTTTAACAAACCCGAAGCTTTGTAACAATTAAATATGTTCCCAAGAATGAGTGATAAAAATTTCACAAGGTTTCGACATCGTATGAAGAAAATACGATAACATTCGTAAATAAGGGGTTAAAAGCGTCAACGTTGAAATTCAGGACTTTTCGGTGATTGTATAACTAACCGGGGACTTAACAAAGTTTGTTTATGACTTGGAGTCCTTAAAAGTCAATTTGAGGGTTAAAAGTGCAATAAATGAAAGTAAAAACACGTTTAGAATGACCAGGGACCAAATGTGCAATTTCTGAAACTTTGTGACCTGATCTGGGCCTCATACCAGCCGCGTAAGACCTTAGCCAATCCTTACGCGGGCCGCCTGAAACCTGCAGATGCAGAAAACAAGCACAGGTGTCTGTTTCAGCAGGTTACACCGACTTTAAAGCCTGGTTTTCGATTCTAGGGGCTTGTTTGATGGTTTATATTGGCCTAGGGACACTTGGGATCATCTGAATTACCTCCTAGGTACATATGGAATGATCTTGGAGCTCTAGAAATCCTATATAAAGGCCATAAGTTCAATTGTTCAAGTGCTCATTCACTTGCAACAACTCAAGCACTCATCTCTGGAGGTAGCTGGCCTTAGGAGAAGATTGAGAAGTGTAGAAAAGATAGCAAGGACCTTAAGTAAGAGTTTTAATCCCTGCTTAGTCCTTTTAATTAGCTTAAAAACCAAAAAGTCAAACTTATCTTAATTAAGCTTTGACTTAGTGATTAATCACTAATGGTCCAGAAATTTTTTGAATTGAAAGTGGCTATGAGTTGGTAATTACGTGGGTAATAAACCCTTAAAAGGGCACCCTCTGATTTCCACTCTAACTAGGTCAATTGTCGGGTCAAACTTAATTATAAAAAGTCAACAGAAAACTATTTTGCAAATAAATTCATAATTAGCAATGTAGAAGCTATGGAACCTGTTTTAACACTAATATAACTTGGTAATTAATGTAAGAACATGTCTAAATATGTTCAACCCGACAATTATGAGTTTAGGCTCGGTTCGGAACCGAAAGTCGCAAAAGTAGACTTTTGCTTTGATTTTCAGTTCTGACCCGATTTAGCTTGTTTTAGAAATACCTTAAGGTTTCTTTAGGACCATATTACATGTTAGTATAACCCTCTGAGATTATACAACATAGGTCCTTAATTATCCGATTCGTTTACATGTTTCCGTTATATGCTTAAAAATTGACCATTATGCCCTTTTGACCTTAAAACGAGATTTTTGAAAATGTGAGAGGACAAAAACCTTTATTACTAAATTATAAACTTGTCCTAAAAATTTGACATCGGTTTGAGGTTTAGATTAGGAGTTATGCTCAATAGCGTAAATGAAAAGTTTTTTATTAATTAAACAGCGTAATTAGCATAAAGCCTATCTAAACCCAATTTTTGACACCAAACCTTTTACCCACTGATGTAATATAATATTTTGGGATTTTTGAATATTTTTATTTATTTTTAAACTGATCATGGCATAGGGTTCATGCCTTGATTCGGTAATTGTCGGTTTTGCCCTTTTGGCCTATAAAATGAGTTTTACATAATATTTTGACACCAAACTTTTTGCTACTGATTTTATATGATAAATAAAATATTTTGAACTTTATAAACTGATTAAAAACTCAGATTTCCTATTATAACCCGAAAACCGACTTTTACGCGTTTTAAACGCATAGTATGATTTAAAACTATTTTTGGCATATAAGACTTAATACCTACTGATGTTTTAAGTAAATTTTTATAATTTAATAGTAAGCAAAAGTTCTAAACTCAGATTTCCAAATTTGACCTTTAAAGCCTATGTGAAATTACCAAAATGCCCCTACGGTGCATAGTTTGGTTATAAATGATAAATTTCACATATATGTAATACCCTACTGATATAACTTGTTAAATTAAATATTTTTACTGATCGTTTCAGACCTGAACCTCAGAATTATATCTAATCTCTTTTATAACCCTTAAAATGACCAAAATACCCCTACGAGGCTTAAATTGAGTTTAAATTCGTTTTGGGCATAATGGAAGGTATCCTACTGATATCACAACATATTTTAAGAATATTAACTTAGGAAACCTGTTCATGACTCATTTGGTTACCCGTTATGCATTGTTCGCATTCAGTACGGTTTATGTGACTAGTTTGCATAAATTGGCCGAAACGGGTCAAACCTTATCATTTTTTATCTCAAAATCCAGAATGTGTTTAGTTTACCCATATTATACAAGTCTTCATACTTGTCGGGTCTAAATCACATTCTAGTCCGATCTTCGCATAATCTTGCGTTTTGAACCGTGAACCTTTCCTTAAAAACTAACCGGTTTAAGTTACAACTTAAATAAGACCCGTTAGGAATCTAATAGGTTAATAAAACCTTCGTTCCAGATTGAGAGCCCCAGTAGAGGTACTTGTGCTTGCTGATTAGAATATACGGCTGAGTATAAATTGCATTTTAAGCTCAGGTAAATACTTTTAACTTATTTTCCCTATACGGGCTTGGGATACGATATTATAATAATACCGCTTGGTCGGGTATTGAATGTTTAATCAGAGTGTGATTAAATTATTGAGGTAACCCGTTTTAATCTGTCTTGTTTGAAATAAAAGCCTTTGGGGGTTAATGACCATGTCCCGGATATCCTTGGCATCATTATTATAAAATGGCCACGTCTTAAGCACGGGGTGTAGGCATACACCTGACAGTTGCATAAGGGAAACGGTATCTCACTCTCTTGTGGGCCTATACTTGTGGTGTGTCTGTTAATCTTGACTCGGTTTCTAACATCGGGCCCTGAATGTATAACGAACATATAAATCTGTATACAAGATTATTTTTATATAATTGTCCCAAGTTATAAAAGATATTTTGTGCCTTGTGCATTCAATCAATTTTCTTAAACATTTTTTAAATGAGTCAGTTAATTGTATTTACCAGTGTAAACTGACGTATTTTCCAAAAAGATTAAGTGAAAGGTACTGTACATAATTGGCTGGGAGCCCAGGGCGTTAATAGGGAATCTTGCAAGTTCTAGATACCTAAAGTCTGTTGAACAGTGTTTATCTTTCTGTTTTAAGATCCTCCTGTGGATCCATTTTACAACCCGTTTGTAATATTGATGTTACTTTGAATCGGTTTGTAATATATTTCTTTTAGACTTCCGCTGTGCATTAAACTGTGATTATTTGACTATAATGATATCAACTACGTCACGATACTCCCCACCGGGTCCACCGGTAAGATGTGGAAATATCGGGGTGTGACAGGTTGGTATCAGAGCCAACGTTTGAGTGAATTAAACACTAGCCTTTAGTGTTTAATCTCAAAAGACACAGTAGCACATTCCTTAGACCTTCTGAGTCTAGACTTAACATAGGAATACTCTCATCCCTATTAAGTAAACATTGTTTTCGATTTTATGTATTTTGAATATGTCGCCAAGCAAGGAAGCTGTCGATGGAGATTATCCTCATCCGAAGCCAAGGAATGTTAAGCTTCGCATCACAGCTAGGATAAGCGTGCGACTGGTTTAGAGGAAGACCTTCCTGGATTCATTCCTAAAACCAAACCCATTGAATTGCGACCAGACTTCAGAGTCCATACCGGAGGTCCCTGAGGCTAAAATTTTAAAGTTTGTGGCAGTGGAGTCCATACTAGGTGGTCCCTGAGGCTCCCGTTTTGAAAATAATGCCAGAGGATCCTAATGATCCCTATTCCTTACCTTCAAGTTTTGAAATCCCAGATTTGGATAGTATCAGTTAAAACCCGATCCGTGATTTATATCATTCATAACCATAAAATTCTTGAATTCTACTTCTACAACGGATCCTGATTGGAATACTTACCATATTTACTGAGGTCTTCAGTATCCCTACCGTATATGGTAAACAAAGAGGAGAAACAATCGAAATGGAGCAAGGAAGGCGTTAGAGAATCCTTCTTTCATAATATTCTTTGTCTTTTAAGTCCTTATAAGGACATATCTCTTCTATTTAGTCCCTGTGTGGACATACCTTTCGACTTAAGACCCTATATGGGCATTTGCTATTTAGTCCTTTCATGGACATTATATTTCAATATAGTCCCTTGTGGACATTAAATTCCAATAAAGTCCCTCGGTGGACGTACTATTTCAATATAGTCCTCGCATGGACATTATATTTCATCATAGTCCTTCATGGGCATAGTATTTCATTAAAAGTATTTTGTAAACCTATTATAAACATCCATTAGTGATGTTTCGCCTACGGGCCATATTATATTGTCCATTTGTGACAAAGACATTGTGATCTTTACGATCCCTTGTTTAAGGTAGTGAGCTGTGCTCAAGCCTAATAGTGCGATCATGACTAAAATCGTCAGTATGATGATTAAAATTTAAACATCCTTAATGATGTTTTGCCTAAGGGCTATATTATATTGTCCAATTGGGACAAGGCAATTGTAATCTTTTATGATTCTTTGCCCAAGGGGGTGAGCTATGCTCAAATCCCATAGTCTATATGATCATTGCGATCCTGACTAATATCATCAGTATGATGATCATTATATTAACATCCTTAGTGATGAAATGCCTACGGGCCATACTTTATTCTATTGTCGATAAGACAAAGTTAGTGGTGGTCTTTATGATCCCCTATTCACAGTGGTGGGTTATACCCAACCCTAACAGTCTATATAATCAGTGTGATCATGACTAATATCATCAAATACGATGAGTATATATATAAACATCCATTAGTGATGTCAATTGGTTTACCCTTGTGCCAAAATGAATCGTCTTTCAAGACGATGACAGTCGTAGTCTATGACTCCCTGTCCAAAGGTAAAGAACTATGTTCAAACCTTAAAGCCCCTGATCTAATAAGATTGCGGCTTATAAATTAATGTCCTTGGTGACAAATCAATGAGTTATGTTTTAAAGTCATTCATGACAAGCCAATGTGCTATAAATTCTCGTTCGTGATAAGTTAACATACTAAATGTTAACATCCCTGATAACAGGTCTAAGTGTCATATCTTATAAGGTCCTTGTGACAAGGCCACTATGAGCCATATCTAAATGTCATTTACGACAAGGCCTTCGCGCCATATGATTACTTATGTCCTTCATGACTGGGCATTATGCCATACCTTTCTACGTCCCTCGCGACGGGCTTCTATGCCATATGTGTATATATATATATATCTAATAAAAGTCATGAAAGGCTAGCCTTCGAGCTATTCATAATCGTCCTTGTGACAAAGACAGTTGTGACATTTTGATCCCCTGTCAAACAGGTAATGGACTCGCCCCAAAACCTTAAATGCCATTAATGGTCCTTTTGTGACCTGGGCTAAATGTAATGGATATACATTCAAGTAACATTTATTAGGAATGTTCGGAACATAATAGCCTATACGGTTTATGGATGTCGTGGCTAATCCATGTCAGGTCATCAGGATGATGACTAACAGTTGTTTAATTTGATGGTTAGTATCAAGCTTCGAGTATGGCAAACTCGGATGAGGTAGACAACAGTCGCGATGCTAATGATGCGACAAAAGCTAATGATGCTACAAGCATAAACCTCAATATTAATGGAGTTAATCTTCAAGCTATGGTTGACACGGCAGTTGGAAAGGCCATGGAAAAGGTCATGGAACAGTTCAAAGAGTCGAATGCTTCTCGCTCTAAATTTCATTCAAACCCGTATTCAATTGCTCATGAAGAGAGCTTTGTTCACACTTCAAATGTGAGGGATGAACCAAAAGAAATAAAGTATAATGAAAAGTCTCGTTCCCCTAAGGGATGTACTTATGAGTACTTTGTCTCTTGCAAGCCAAGAGACTTCAATGGCGAGAAAGGAGCCATTGATTGCATAAAATGGTTGGACGAAATGGAAACCGTTGTGGAGATCAGCGGTTGTGATAAGAAAGACACTGTGAAGTATGTATCACAGTCATTCAAGGGCGATGCCCTTACTTGGTGGGAGACATTAATCAGGTCCATGGGGAAGGTACCCCTATACAATATGGAATGGTCCCAGTTTACGGATCATATCAGAAAAACCTACCGTCCATGACATGAAATGGAAAAGGTGGAGTCAGATTTTCTAACTCTCACCGTGAAAAATCTAGACTGTCGTCAGTATGTCACCAACTTTAATTCATTATTTGGGATAGTACCCTACTCAATTAACCCAGGATCTAAGCATAATGCACAATATAGGGGTAATGAACACCAGAGATAAAGAAGCATGATAAAGCTTCAAGCTAACAAAGAAGGTACAGCTAAGCCTGGAAAGGCTAAGAAAGGAAATGCCTGAACTTACCTGATGAATGCCAAGAGGCAGTACCTGATGTCATCAAGTACATTCCTTATCATTTATCAATGATAATTTCTGCTAAGTGTTCTGTTACTAATACAGGCAATAATAAGTCTTTCATAGACCATAAGCTTAGCAAACTTTTGATGATACTCATTGGCACGGCCCCAGCCCCGGTTTGACCCGGTCAGGCGCCGCGGGACAGGAACCCGTGGTATCTATGATGCGACAGCAGAAGATTTTAAAAGGATCTTTTAAAACTTGAAAATGCCCGATTATTTTATTTCATAATTCGGGATAAACCCCGTAATTTACAATATAGAGGAATTTCATAAGTAAATTCCCTGATTTATAAAACATGTTTATTCATTTTAACTGAGCCACCTCTTCAAGCTTGTTAGTGCTCCGTAACACGTTTTCCTTGATTTACAGCAGGTCGCTTGAAACATGTTTTAAAAATATTTTATCAGCGGGGAAATGCTGGCGAGTCATTCAAGTTGATAAAACGACACAGTAGATATCAATTACAGCATAAGAGTGATTACAATGGCTTCTATCTTATTTTTATCTGGCGCCGTGTCACCTGGTGACGATGGTCATACCACTATTGGGTCTTTCCCCAGGTAGTGACGATTATCACTGTTAGGATTTATTAGCCTAACCGTGAGAAATTAGTAATGTGCACAATACCCCACTAGCCAGTGATTCAAGATAACCACGACTTAATCCCTGTAATTATAACTTTTGAAAATGGAGTATTGTAAAACATTATTGATAAAAAGAGAATGACTCACATTGCAGATTTATACGGGCAGAGTTTAGCCTACTGTTTAGCCATGTAACCTAATTTAAATAACAATGCACACGGACTAGGTGAGTAACTAATACAGCATTTACGATAACTCACGAGATTAAAATCCTCACAACGAATGACAAAGTGCAATACTTAAACATCTATCGAATTTACGACGAATGACAAAGTATAACCCAATTTTGAGCAGCACTTAAACATCCATTGGATAGTTTTCAATCAATCGGACATTGAATCGTAGCAGCGATCGAGTTAATACCCGGTATCGTAGCAGCGCCTCGCTATATTAATTGAAATTTCGACTTTGGAGCAGTATACTTTCGTTTTTGAAAGTTGATTTCGACACAGAATGAAAGCTCCTGATCCAAACTATTTATAGGTGAAATTTAGGCCTGTCGCGGCCCGCGTGAACCTTCGGCCGATCCTTACGCGGCCCGCGTGACCACCTAGTCTACATGTAGGTTTGATGTGTCACATGTAGGTGTGCCAGGTAGATAACACGTGGATCCGGAACGCTTATCTGGTCAACCCAGCTTTGACGCGGCCCGCGTAAGGTTAAGCTTACCTTTACGCGGCCCGCCTGAAAACCATAATTCTTGATTTCTTGATTTTTGATGCACGGTATGGTTTCAGGGGTCCGGGTTTTCACTTACGGTTAAATTTGAGACATTTTTGGAGAGTCTTTACATCCTCCCCACCTTATTTAAAATCTCGTCCTCGAGATTTATTGAAATAAGTGAGGATACTTTCTTTTCATTTTCGATTCCAGCTCCCAAGTGTATTCGGGTCCTCTTTTGGAATCCCATCTGACTTTGACTAGCACTAGTCGCTTGTGTTTGAGAAACTTGATCTTTCTATCTTCTATCTGAAGTGGTTTCTCAACAAATTTTAGCTTTGCATTTACCTCTACATCTTGAAGAGGTACTACCAAAGATTCGTCAGATAGACATTTCTTAAGGTTGGATACATGAAATACATCATGTAATCCGGCTAGCTCTTCTGGTAATTGTAAGTGATAAGAAACTGGTCCTATTCGTTGGATTACTGAAAATGGTCTTACATATCTTGGACTTAGCTTTCCTCTTTTACCGAACCGAACTACTCCTTTCCAAGGAGAAACCTTCAAGAGAACCTTGTCTCTGATTTGAAATTCTAACGGCTTACGCCTATGGTCTGCATAGCTCTTCTGGCGATCTCGAGCCGTCTTTAATCTTTCCTTGATTTGAGTAATCTTGTCAGTAGTTTCTTGTACAATCTCGGGACCTGATAATTGACTTTCTCCTATTTCTGCCCAACAAACTGGAGTTCTGCATTTCCGTCCGTATAGGGCTTCGAATGGGGCAGCTTCGATGCTTGAATGATAACTATTGTTATAGGAGAATTCAATTAAAGGTAGGTGGTCATCCTAATTTCCACCAAAATCTATCACACATGCCCTAAGCATGTCTTCCAGGGTTTGGATCGTCCTTTCACTTTGTCCGTCTGTTTGAGGATGATATGCAGTACTTAGATTTAGTCGAGTTCCCATTGCTTCTTGGAAACTTGTCCAGAAGTGGAAGTGAAACGACTATCCCTATCCGATACAATGGAGAGTGGAACTCCATGTAAGGATACTACTTTGTCTACATACAGTTTTGCCAACCTTTCCATGCTAAAGGTTTCTTTCATGGGTAGAAAATGAGCTGATTTGGTTAATCGATCCACAATTACCCAAATCGCATCATTACCTTTTCTGGTTTTGGGCAACTTAGTAACAAAATCCATTGTTATGAGTTCCCATTTCCACACAGGCATTTCTAATTGTTGTAGTAAACCTGAAGGTTTCTGGTGTTCTGCCTTAACTTGTGAACAAGTTAAACACTTAGAAACATATCTAGCTATGTCCTTTTTCATTCCTATCCACCAGAAATTATTTCTTAAATCTTGGTACATCTTATTATTACCAGGATGCATGGTATACCTAGATTTATGGGCTTCCTCTAAAATCTTATTTCTTAATTCTCCCTGCTTAGGTACCCAAATTCGTTTCTTATGGAATCTCCAAATTCCATCACTTCCCTGCTCTAATTCTTTTATTCTTCCTTTCATTCCTTCAGCATCATCCTTGATTGTTGTTTCTTGAATGTTTTTCAGTTGTTCCATTAAATCTAATTGTAGATTTAATCTAAGAGCATGAACTCATCGTTGTTTCTCATGATATTTACGACTTAAAGCATCAGCAACTACGTTTGCTTTTCCTTCGTGATATTGAATATCACAGTCGTAGTCACTTAGGATTTCCATCCATCTCCTTTGCCTCATGTTTAATTCTTTTTGCCTAAAGATATATCTTAAACTTTTATGATCTGTATAGACAGTAAACTTACTTCCGTACAGATAATGTCTCCAAATCTTAAGGGCAAAAATTATGGCTCCTAATTCTAAATCATGAGTTGTATAGTTTTCTTCATGCTTTTTCAATTGCCTTGATGCATATGCAATTACCTTCTTGCGTTGCATTAACACACATCCTAATCTTAGCTTTGAAGCATCACAATATACTTCAAAATTTTCTGTTCCTTCAGGTAAAGCTAAAATTGGAACATTAGTTAGCTTTTGCTTTAAAATCCTAAAAGCTTCTTCTTGCCTAGGTCCCCATTCAAACTTAACTGATTTACAGGTTAGCTTAGTTAATGGTACAGTTATCTTGGAAAAATCTTTAATAAACCATCTATAATATCCGGCTAAACCTATAAAACTTCTAATTTCCATAGCTGACTGTGGGACCTTCCATTTAGTGATCTCTTCTATCTTAGAAGGATCTACGTGAATACCTTCATGATTCACCATGTGACCTAAAAATTGCACTTCTTGTAACCAAAATTCACATTTCGAGAATTTGGCATAAAGCTTTTCCTTTCTTAACAAAGTTAAGAGTGCATGCAGGTGCTCACAATGTTCCTCCTGACTTTTGGAATAAATAAGTATATCATCGATAAAGATGACGGGTGGTCCATAGGACAACCCTTATTGATGTTAAAAGACGGATTTATCCTTCACTTAATCGCGTAATTATCTTGAATTAGATGACTACGGTTGCTCATGTTTCAGGTGCAGTTCGGGAGCTAAAAAGGGATAAAATACAGCTTTGGACGGTTTGGAGATGAACGGGTCGTGCGAGGAATGAATGAAGAAACAAAACACACAAGTTAGGGTGCCACCGTAAATTACGGTGGTCACCGTAATTTACGGTGGCCCTGAAAAATCAATAAATCCCACCGTAACTCAGGCTCCAGTCACCGTAAATGTTTGAAGACCACCGTAACATACGGTGGTACCGTAAGTTAAGGTGGAGTCTGCGCAGAAATCCGTAACTGCCCTCATTAAATCAGTTTTTTGGTGTCTTTTCACATATCTGATGATTGGACAGTTTCTCTGGACTTGAGGGGCGTTTTTGGCTGATTCAAGTTGGTTGCAAACAATTCTAAACATTTGGTTCTTGTTTTTGAGTAGTATGAACTTGACTTTGAATGTTATGATGATCAACCGAACAATGTCCGGCTAAACTTGTGGTGATCATCTTAGGTGAAGGTTTCTCTAAACTTTTATGTGTTTGTTCCATTATTTCTAGAATGATAACTTGTGTTTGCTTGATTATCATGGTGTATGCATAATTGTTTGTAGCTTGTTAATTGATATAGCAATTTCTAGTCTTAATCCTACGTTCTTGGTGCCGTTGGCAATCGAGATATCACGGGAAGGGTAGGGTTGGATATTGATTGATTGATCATCGGGAAACAACCTCGCATTCATATAATCCGAGTACTTTGTTCCCTTTCATCACAACAATTGTTTATGCATGAGTTATGTCTATGTAACTCTTTCTAGTTGGAATTTCACACAATTGTTAAAAGAAACTGAATCCTAAGGTGGTCATTATTCTCATAATCTGAAGTAAAAATCCAATTTTGATTTTGCAATTAGCTAGTAATTTAGTTTTCTAAAACAACAATCCAAACCATTGATCTTTACTTTTTGCAAATTAGGTTAATTTTAGTTAAAGTGCAAAGCTATAAAATCAACACATTTTCCACATACTCCCTGAGTTCGATACCCATTTACCACTATCTATAGTTGTTATTTGGATTAAATTTGTGTGTACCACGACAAGCACGTCAAAAGACAATTACGAATTTATCCAAGTACGGTTTACAGATCCTATTCATCATGTCCATAAATGTCGCAGGAGCATTTGTTAACCCAAAGGGCATGACTGTAAACTCGTAATGACCATACCTAGTTCTGAAAGCAGTTTTAGGTATGTCTTCTTCTTGTACTTTCAATTGATGATATCCGGAGCGTAAATCTATCTTAGAAAAATATCTTGCTCCTTGAAGTTGATCGAAAAGATCATCAATTCTAGGCAATGGGTATCGATTCTTAATTGTAACTTTATTCAATTCTCTATAATCGATACACATTCGCATCGAACCATCTTTCTTCTTCACAAACAACACTGGCGCTCCCCATGGGGATGAACTAGGTTGTATAAATCCTTTGCTTAGTAATTCATCTAACTGCTTTTTCAATTCTAACATTTCAGTGGGTGCTAACCGATAAGGTGCCTTGGCTATCGGTGTAGTTCCAGGAACTAGATGAATTCTAAATTCTACTTCCCTATCAGGTGGTAATCCAGGTAGTTCTTCTGGGAATACCTCTGGGTATTCTGATACTACTGGAATTTCATTGAGTTCCTTATCCTTAGTGTTAATGATTACAGAAATCATATACACTATTCCTTGCTTTCGTTCATAACTAACAATTTTCATTACTGAAATGAACTTTAGAGGCTTTCGTGGCTTATCTCCTGTAATCACCACTAATTCTCCTGTGGGTGTATGTATTTCTATGGAATTCTTATCACAAAGAATTCGAGCATGGTTGGCTATTAACCAATCCATTCCTAATACCACATCAAATCCGGCTAACTTCATAGGTAACAGGTTTGCAGAAAATTTATGACCTAAGAGTTCTATCTTTTCTTCTTGCAAAACCTTATCTATATTAACAGAATTCCCATCTGTCGTTTCTACCGTGAAAATTTGTCTAAGTTTGGTTAAAGGTAGATTAAGAGCTTGGCAGAATGAAGTATTTATAAAACTCTGGTTTACACCAAAGTCAAATAATACTTTTGCGTAAACGTCGTGAACTAGGAACGTACCAGCTATTACGTCAGGAATTAGTTCTGCTTCCTGAGTAGTCAACTGGAAGGATCTTACGTTCTTCTTGGTAGCTCCTTCTGCAGGTTTGGCTTTGTTATCGGCTGGTTTGACCAGTTTTGGGCAGTCTGGCCTGAAGTGTCCAGCTTCTCCATAGTTGTAGCAGACTGTTGCTTTCTTCTTCCTGCAGTCTTCTTCTTGATGCCCTGGGATTTTGCAGAAATTGCAATATCCTTTGCATTTTCCATAATGCTTCCTTTTGCAGGCATTGCAAAATGGAACAGTGGAAAATTGCCTGGTTCCCTTTCTCTTGAAATTACTACGATTACCCATACGGAATCCTTGGGTAATCTTTTGGGCTTCTTCATTCTTCCGGTTTTCTTCTCTTGTGCGTACCAGCCCGTCTGTTAGAGTATTAGCTAATTCCACAGCATCGTCAATAGTGCGAGGTCTCGCAGCTTTAACGATATCACGGATTTTGCCAATCAATCCCCAAATATAACGGGAAATAAGTACCGGTTCTGGCGAAGCCAGGGTTGGTACCACTCTCGCATATTTGAAGAATGTCGAAGTATACCCTCGACAGTCCACATTCACCATTCGGTGGTTCAGGAATTTATTCGCCATTTGTTCCTTTTCATACTCGGGACAGAATTTTCTTTCCAATAGTTGCTTAAATTCTTCCCAACTCATGGCATAGGCTATATTTCTTCCTTTGGCTTGAAGTACCGTATTCCACCATTCTAGCGCCCCTTCTTTAAAAAGATGCGACGCGTACATGACCTTGTCTTCCTCGCCACATTTACTTATCATAATTACTGCTTCGGTTTTCTCTAGCCAACGCAGTGCTGCAGTCGCTCCTTCATTGCCTGCAAATTCAGCTGGTTTACAGACAAGAAACTCTTTATAAGTGCAACCAGGCATTGCAGCTTTCATTCTTTTGAAAGTTGGGGCTTGTAGTATATTATCATTATTGTTATTGTTGTTGTTGCCGCCTCCGTTTATACTATTACTGAAATTATCGCCGTGTGTGCGTTTGCTAGGAATAATTTGTTGAGGTTCAACTGGATTTCGAGCGGCAGTGAGTATTGCTGGAATAGCATTGGCTATTCCCTGAGCAACGATATTTTCGATATCTTGCCTATTCAGGAATTGATCCTCATGATTTTGCTCAGATTGGTTACCCTCGTTAACTTGTTCATTACCAACGTGTGCCATCTGGTAATTAATTTATATAAGTAATTAGTATAAAATAATTAAAAACCAAATATAACAAAATAATTGCACATAATCATGTAAACAAATATAGCCAAAATTGTCGATCTTTCGACTTTTGATATTTTATATATTATATTATGCATCTATACACACCGTTATTTTACAAAAGTTTTATTTTTAGGTTATTTTACAGAGTTATATTTTTATTATACAATCACATCTTCACAACCACACTATCTCTTGTTAGCTGGCACCTCAGAAGCGACGTTCCCTCTCGTCGTACTTCCAGGAGATTTGTTCTCCCACCTCCCTTATCCTATTTCCTGCATCTATCAGCTCCTCACCAAAATGGCGGAGTTCAGCTAAGTTCTCATTACTCATTGGTAGGTTTGGTGCAGGTTCTGGGTCGAACTGAGGGAAAAAGGTATAAGGATTATTTAGGAGGTTTTGAAACTGCCAGTCGTTGGTCCACCATTCGTGCATTTCTCCTAGAGGTTGAGTATGGATCAGAGGTTCTGGAATGGCCGGTTCCAAGTTTACTGGAAGTTGGGTTTCAGCAGGATAAGTAAAAAGGTTTTCATTGACAGGCTTAAGGGTATCACAGCTTGCCAGTATGAAATCTAGCTCTTCCTGTAACGTCATTTCCTTGGTTTGCTTGGAACTTTCCCCAATTTCCATTCCTCCTTGTCTAAAACTTTCCCCGATTTCAATCCCTTTTCCTTTATCCATGGGATTTTCTATCTTGGGAACTTTCCTAGTTGCTGATTTTCTTCTGTGCACACGCCTCCAACCCACAAATCTTCTTCTTTTCTTTGGTTTTGATTTCTCCGGTGGTGGAGCTTGGAATTCCATAGGTTCTTCAACATCAGCTAAGTAACCAGTAAAGTCTCTAGAAACTTCTACTTTAACAGGATAGAGATTGAGATTCTCAAGGGCTTCAGATAATTCATTCATGTTGTTTAGCATTTATGAAGAAACACATAAACTTTTAGTTTAAAATTAATTTTCACAGAATCATATAATGGAAAGTAGAAAATTTAATATTAATTACAATTATTTAACAACCCATTTTATTGAAACAAAATATTTATTTTTAGTACAACTACAATTGTAAAGTTTCTGACTTGTAGGTGACATAGGTGCTAGTATTGGTTTGGCGATTTAAACTATAAGTTAGCATTTACTGCTATAGTGGCTAAAATATAGAGATTTGCCCATTGTTCATCTAACTCATCTTCCCATGGTGGTTTATTGCTTATTTCCTGGGCTTCCTTATTAATTATTCCTTCTTTTGGTTGTAATTTCCTCATTTTCTCTTGACTTTTTCTAATAATCAAACTTCTTTTATTAGAAGAAAGTGGTTTCTCGTATTGTGCCTTACGAACAAATATTCCCTCCTCAGTATCTACTGAGTATCTTGAGGAATTTGATTGGGATGAGGATCCCTTATCTTTTGGTACACTATCTAATTGATGATAGATGTCCGTAAGCTTTTGCTTACCCATACTATAACTAACAAGTAGCCAGTTAATAAAGCACATATTCACAAGACAATAACCAGGAAAATTAAGTATTTGAAATACTTAATAGGCTTTAAATCAGTGGCTCTGATACCACCTTTTCCTGTCACGGCCCCAGCCCCGGTTTGACCCGGTCAGGCGCCGCGGGACAGGAACCCGTGGTATCTATGATGCGACAGCGGAAGATTTTAACAGGATGTTTTAAAACTTGAAAATGCCCGATTATTTTATTTCATAATTCGGGATAAACCCCGTAATTTACAATATAGAGGAATTTCATAAGTAAATTCCCTGATTTATAAAACATGTTTATTCATTTTAACTGAGCCACCTCTTCAAGCTTGTTAGTGCTCCGTAACACGTTTTCCTTGATTTACAGCAGGTCGCCTGAAACATGTTTTAAAAATATTTTATCAGCGGGGAAATGCTGGCGAGTCATTCAAGTTGATAAAACGACACAGTAGTTATCAATTACAGCATAAGAGCGATTACAATGGCTTCTATCTTATTTTTATCTGGCGCCGTGTCACCTGGTGACGATGGTCATACCACTATTGGGTCTTTCCCCATGTAGTGACGATTATCACTGTTAGGATTTATTAGCCTAACCGTGAGAAATTAGTAATGTGCACAATACCCCACTAGCCAGTGATTCAAGATAACCACGACTTAATCCCTGTAATTATAACTTTTGAAAATGGAGTATTGTAAAACATTATTGATAAAAAGAGAATGACTCACATTGCAGATTTATACGGGCAGAGTTTAGCCTACTGTTTAGCCTTGTAACCTAATTTAAATAACAATGCACACGAACTAGGTTAGTAACTAATACAGCATTTACGATAACTCACGAGATTAAAACCCTCACAACGAATGACAAATTGCAATACTTAAACATCCATCGAATTTACGACGAATGACAAAGTTTAACCCAAGTTTGAGCAGCACTTAAACATCCATTGGATAGTTTTCAATCAATCGGACATTGAATCGTAGCAGCGATCGAGTTAATACCCGGTATCGTAGCAGCGCCTCGCTATATTAATTGAAATTTCGACTTTGGAGCAGTATACTTTCGTTTTTGAAAGTTGATTTTGACACAGAATGAAAGCTCCTGATCCAAGCTATTTATAGGTGAAATTTAGGCCTGTCGCGGCCCGCGTGAACCTTCGGCCGATCCTTACGCGGCCCGCGTGACCACCTAGTCTACGTGTAGGTTTGATGTGTCACATGTAGGTGTGCCAGGTAGACAACACGTGGATCCGGAACGCTTATCTGGTCAACCCAGCTTTGACGCGGCCCGCGTAAGGTTAAGCTTACCTTTACGCGGCCCGCCTGAAAACCATAATTCTTGATTTCTTGATTTTTGATGCACGGTATGGTTTCAGGGGTCCGGGTTTTCACTTACGGTTAAATTTGAGACATTTTTGGAGAGTCCTTACACTCATAAGAGCTCTAGATGCTAAGTATAAGGTGGAACCTACCAATGAAACCTTAGAGACCGTTTCGTCACTTTCTCGGCGATGAATCTTTCTGAAAAATCTAAGAGTACTCTTTCTTTGAATAGAGTACGACAATATATGTTATTTTAATTATTTTACTCATTGATTTTATCAACTGTGAGTGCCAACTATGTTTGATAAAAGCGCCATATGAGGATTGGCGTAACCTAGTGTGTCCCACAGATTGCTTCCATGCCTGATCAGTATGGAGGTTTAATGCATGGAACCGCTAAGATATACCAATGTTCATATTGTACTAAAGTCAGCTAGTGGTATTCAAAGAAGATATCCATAATAGAAATGCCCAAGTAGGCGTCTCTACTTAAGGCATCAGTGCACTCGTAAATCAGATGTGTCATTTGCATGGCAGAAGCAACTGTAAGTGGACCAAGGTCGGAGATTGAAGCTACCTCTATCATATTGGATAACTTGATTTCTTCTCAGTAGAACTACCCTGTTTTACCTCTGGAGAGGCAAGTTGGAATTAGGCTTTACATCCTATTAAGAGATGTATCTATTACAGAAGCTCTATATCGGTTAGCATCAACGGAAATGGAAGAACTGAGAGCTAACCAGATGAGTTATAAAAGAAAGGCTTGTACAGCCTAGCACATCATCTTAGGAGTTTTGATTATTATTGATAAAGGAAAGCATGATGCAATACGCTTGTGCATTGATTACTACAACCAAATAGGAAACGATTAAGGATCGTTATCAGCTGCCTAGGATCGTCTTGGTTCAACTAACCATGAGGGTAGTTAATTCCTTAAGATTGATTCGGGTAGTAGTTGGAATAACTATCTCACCCTAATTAAGTTCTCCTATAACTAATAGCATTATATAAGCATCAAGGCTGCTCCTTTGGAGACCTTGTTTGGGAGAAAGTGTCAACGCCCGTTTGTTGGGCGAGAGTTTGGAAAATCCCAATTATCAGAATCTGAGACTGTCCTAAAAGACGACGGATAGGATATTATAAATCCGTAATCGTCTGAAAACTGCCAGTAATCGGCAATAGAGCAATGCGAAAGAAAGGTGCAGGTCTCTTAAAGTTCCTAATAGGGAACAAGACTCTATTGAAAATACCAATATGGAAGAGTATGATACGTTTCAGTATAAAGGGCAAGTCAAGCCCTGGATATATAGAACCATTCAAGATCATCGAATGTGTCGGCAGTATAGCTTATAAGCTAAACTCCCCTAGGGAGCTTAGTGGAATTCACAATGTGTTTCACATCTTTAACTTAAAGAAATGCCTAGCTGATAAATCGCTAGCAATGTCTCATAAAGACGTAAAGATTGATGAAAGCCTGAGGTTTATTGAAAGACCTATATCAATCAAGGATCGGCAGGTTAAAAAGCTCCGAAGGAAGCATGTACCTGTTGAATAGGTCAATTGGGATGCCCGTAGAGGTCCCCAATATACTGCGGAAGTTAGGTCCGTTATACGACAGAAAGTACTTCCATATTTTTGAGCAAATCTCGAGGTCGAGATTTCTTTTAAGGGGGTGAGGATATAACACCTCATAAAATCACGACCAATATAATAAAGACACGTGTCATGAGCTTTAAACGTGTAATGGATGAAATATGAAGGACCAAAGTTGACAAACAAAGAAAGTATGTGTGTAAAAGGATTCAAAGTGTCAACATTTGATAATTATACCTTTCTACAACCCAACACGATGTTTATACCCTTAAACGAATGAATTATAAATCATATGAAGCCGTTTGGGGAAGAAAGTGAAAGTTTACAAACCGCAAGGGTTAAATGTGTCAACATGTTTAATTTATACCTCTGAGTGACCTTTTAACGAACTCGAAGCTTTGTAACAATTAAATATGCTCCCAAGAATGAGTGATAAAAATTTCACAAGGTTTCGACATCGTATGAAGAAAATACGATAACATTCGTAAATAAGGGGTTAAAAGCGTCAACGTTGAAATTCAGGACTTTTCGGTGATCGTATAACTAACCGGGGACTTAACAAAGTTTGTTTATGACTTGGAGTCCTTAAAAGTCAAGTTTGAGGGTTAAAAGTGCAATAAATGAAAGTAAAAACACGTTTAGAAGGACCAGGGACCAAATGTGCAATTTCTGAAACTTTGTGACCTGATCTGGGCCTCATACCGGCCGCGTAAGACCTTAGCCAATCCTTACGCGGGCCGCCTGAAACCTGCAGATGCAGAAAACAAGCACAGGTGTCTGTTTCAGCAGGTTACACCGACTTTAAAGCCTGGTTTTTGATTCTAGGGGCTTGTTTGATGGTTTATATTGGCCTAGGGACACTTGGGATCATCTGAATTACCTCCTAGGTACATATGGAATGATCTTGGAGCTCTAGAAATCCTATATAAAGGCCATAAGTTCAATTGTTCAAGTGCTCATTCACTTGCGACAACTCAAGCACTCATCTCTGGAGGTAGCTGGCCTTAGGAGAAGATTGAGAAGTGTAGAAAAGATAGCAAGGACCTTAAGTAAGAGTTTTAATCCTTGCTTAATCCTTTTAATTAGCTTAAAAACCGAAAAGTCAAACTTATCGTAATTAAGCTTTGACTTAGTGATTAATCACTAATAGTCCAGCCATTTTTCGAATTGAAAGTGGCTATGAGTTGGTAATTATGTGGGTAATAAACCCTTAAAAGGGCACCCTCTGATTTCCACTCTAACTAGGTCAATTGTCGGGTCAAACTTAATTATAAAAAGTCAACAAAAACTATTTTGCAAATAAATTCATAATTAGAAATGTAGAAGCTATGGAACCTGTTTTAACACTAATATAACTTGGTAATTAATGTAAAAACATGTCTAAACATGTTCAACCCAACAATTTTGAGTTTAGGCTCGGTTCGGAACCGAAAGTCGCAAAAGTAGACTTTTGCTTTGATTTTCAGTTCTGACCCGATTTAGCTTGTTTTAGAAATACCTTAAGGTTTCTTTAGGACCATATTACGTGTTAGTATAACCCTCTAAGATTATACAACATAGGTCCTTAATTATCCGATTCGTTTACATGTTTCCGTTATATGCTTAAATATTGACCATTATGCCCTTTTGACCTTAAAACGAGATTTTTGAAAATGTGAGAGGACAAAAACCTTTATTACTAAATTATAAACTTGTCCTAAAAAATTGACATCGGTTTGAGGTCTAGATTAGGAGTTATGCTCAATAGCGTAAATGAAAAGCTTTTTATTAATTAAACGGCGTAATTAGCATAAAGCCTATCTAAACCCAATTTTTGACACCAAACCTTTTACTCACTAATGTAATATAATATTTTCGGATTTTTGAAGATTTTTATTTATTTTTAAACTGATCATGGCATAGGGTTCATGCATTGATTCGGTAATTATCGGTTTTGCCCTTTTGGATTATAAAATGAGTTTTACATAATATTTTGACACCAAACTTTTTGCTACTTATTTTATATGATAAATAAAATATTTGAACTTTATAAACTGATTAAAAACTCATATATCCTATTATAACCCGAAAACCGACTTTTACGCGTTTTAAACGCATAGTATGATTTAAAACTATTTTTGGCATATAAGACTTAATACCTACTGATGTTTTAAGTAAATTTTTATAATTTAACAGTAAGCAAAAGTTATGAACTCAGATTTCCAAATTTGACCTTTAAAGCCTATGTGAAATTACCAAAATGCCCCTACGGTGCATAGTTTGGTTATAAATGATAAATTTCACATATATGTAATAACCTACTGATATAACTTCTTAAATTAAATATTTTTACTGATCGTTTCAGACCTGAACCTCAGAATTATATTTAATCTCTTTTATAACCCTTAAAATAACCAAAATACCCCTACGGGGCTTAAATTGAGTTTAAATTCGTTTTGGGCATAATGGAAGGTATCCTACTGATATCACAACATATTTTAAGCATATTAAATTAGGAAACCTGTTCATGACTCATTTGGTTACTCGTTATGCATTATTCGCATTCGGTACGGTTTATGTGACTAGTTTGCATAAATTGGCCGAAACGGGTCAAACCTTATCATTTTTTTTCTCAAAATCCAGAATGTGTTTGGTTTACCCATATTATACAAGTCTTCATACTTTTCGGGTCTAAATCACATTCTAGTCCGATCTTCGCATAATCTTGCGTTTTGAACCGTGAACCTTTCCTTAAAAACTAACCGGTCTAAGTTACAACTTAAATAAGACCCGTTAGGAATCTAATAGGTTAATAAAACCTTCGTTCAAGATTGAGAGCCCCAGTAGAGGTACTTGTGCTTGCTGATTAGAATATACGACTGAGTATAAATTGCATTTTAAGCTCAGGTAAATACTTTTAACTTATTTTCCCTATACAGGCTTGGGATACGGTATTATAATAATACCGCTTGGTCGGGTATTGAATGTTTAATTGGATTATGATTAAATTATTGAGGTAACCCGTTTTAATCTGTCTTGTTTGAAATAAAAGCCTTTGGGGGTTAATGACCATGTCCCGGATATCCTTGGCATCATTATTATAAAATGGCCACGTCTTAAGCACGGGGTGTAGGCATACACCTGACAGTTGCATAAGGGAAACGGTATCTCACTCTCTTGTGGGCCTATACTTGTGGTGTGTCTGTTAATCTTGACTCGGTTTCTAACATCGGGCCCTGAATGTATAACGAACATATAAATCTGTATACAAGATTATTTTTATATAATTGTCCCAAGTTATAAAAGATATTTTGTGCCTTGTGCATTCAAATCAATTTTCTTAAACATTTTCAAAATGAGTCAGTTAATTGTATTTACCAGTGTAAACTGACGTATTTTCCAAAAAGGTTAAGTGACAGGTACTGTACGTAATTGGCTGGGAGCTCAGGGCGTTAATAGGGAATCTTGCAAGTTCAAGATGCCTAAAGTCTGTTGAACAGTGTTTATCTTTCTGTTTTAAGATCCGCCTGTGGATCCATCTTACAACCCGTTTGTAATATTGATGTTACTTTGAATCGGTTTGTAATATATTTATTTTAGACTTCCGCTGTGCATTAAACTGTGATTATTTGACTATAATGATATCAACTACATCACGATACTCCCCACCGAGTCCACCGGTAATATGTGGAAATATCGGGGTGTGACATCAAATCTTGATGTACAATGACAGATCAAGGCACATGTGACGTAGACATAACACGATACGACAACTACTCTCAACGGGTGTTATCACAATTGATTATGTGAGATCAACAGATAACATTGCAGACCCGTTAACAAAAGGCTTAAGCAGAGAGTTAGTTGAAACGTCGTCAAGAGGAATGGGACTAAAGCCCGTGATAAATGGGAATATGAGGGAAACCTAACTTAGTTGACTGGAGATCCCAAGATCTAAGTTCAATAGGACAACTTAATCATATTACCAAAACGGAGTCACTGTGTGGGAGTACCCCAAAACTAAATAAAAGGGAGTTATATATACTTCCTAGTCCATTCTAATCAGTGACATTGAAGTGAGGCTAAGCATATTAAGGTTAACGATTTCGGGAAATCAAATAACCATGATGCTTTTAATGATTCGTGGGAATCACCTATGTTAGAGAGAAGTAGGGTCGCTTCGAATGGATTTGTGGGGTGCACAAATCCTAGAGCTCTCGCAGAACCAGGCTAGTGTTCCAGGACCATAATAGGACACGACAATGAGGGGTTGGCCAAACCAGGGAGAGTATTGTGTGAAGTGTAATGTCGTTTACACAAATGGGGGTATGTTCAAGGACATCGCGTCTACAAACCGCTAGTAAGCTAAGTATGCTTCACAAAAGAAGGTTCAAAGGTTACAACCTACCTATCTTGCAATACTCAACTGTCGAAGTTTATCGCTGAACAGTGTAAGGAAAAGATCGATTTCCATACATGTGGGGGATTGTTGGAAATTTGATGAAAATAGCATTTTTCATGTGGGGGATTGTTGGAAAAATAGGTGAAAATAGCATTTTTCACAAATATAGGAAAATGATTTTTTCCTATTTTGGACTAGAAATAAATATAATAAAATGAGCGGGTTTTATATATTTATTTGTGGGTTTGTGTTCTATGTTGGAAGACCTTCGCAACGAACTAAACCACGTCCAAAACGGAGCTAAGATGAATGAGATATCGATGCTCAAAGTTGGGTGTTTGAAACATTGAATGCTGAAACAAAAGGGAAAGTAGCACCTTGTCCCACATCGGAGGAGAGATGGAACTTAAATGGGTATTTAAGTGGGAACTCTCCCTCCTTATTGTTTCATGGAAGCACACACTAAGTGTCCTCGCGAAGGGTGCGGAGCACCCTAACTAGCACTCGCACTCGCACACGCTCGCGTGGCGTGGGCGATGAGGCGCAATGTGGCGCTTTAATGACGCACTTTGCACTTCGTATAGGCTCACAGGTGACATGGCACACGCGCGCATGGACCTGAGTCAGAGTGGCGCACGCGCGCATGGCAGTGAGCCAAAAGGACGCACCGCGCATGAGCGTGCAGACCTGGGCGCGCGCGCACCAGTGTGGCTTGCGGCCGCGCGCGCGCAGAAGCTTCCAGCATTGAATAACTGTGCAGTTACAGTTCAGCTTCGAAACTGACGAGTTAATAGTCTTTGACTGAGAATTAAATGACGTATTAAATTGCATTGAAGACGTTTAATGCAATTTAAACCTCTCTTTAATTCCTTTTTGACTGTTTCGACTTAGGAGCTGTATAAATACAGCTCCATACCCAGCTGCAGAAGACACCAGCAACAACAAATTTATGCAAACAATTTTCTACACACTTCTGATCATCTTCTTCCTGCAAGTTTCAAGGTAGCCTTCGGGTTGTAGGCCATCTCCGGCAGTACTTCTGCTCCGGCTATTGTACTCTGGGAAACAAAACGAGTACTCTTGGGAGACTCGGAATTTGTTTTAAGGGAAGCGTGTGGACACGTGCCTCAGCCATTCTTCTTCTACTCTTTTCTTGTATTTTGGTTTATTTCAGTTGTATTTGTAATAGCATTTTTACTTTCAGCTTTCTTTGTATTGTAATCTGTAATAAAAATTTGTTTATTTTATTTATTTACGCGAACGATTCTTACAAAATCTAGGAAAAACCCGCTTGTGGGAATCGAACCCAGGACCTAATGGTCCTTAAGTCTTATCCCACTCATAAGATGCCGCTTGGCTATAATGCCATGGGCGGATCGCTTCCAGTTCTATATCTTTTTTCTCGTTTGTTTCTCATCATGTTACAATACGTTATAACTTGAAAACGAGTACCTTGCAAACATCAAGAGAGGTACTCATCTTTTTTATCGAAGATAAAAACATATGATGATTATTTCAAATTGACGCGAGAATCTCGATTCAATGTGTTTACTTACTAACAAAATGTGTTAACCACGTATTTAACATGTTAAAGAATCATATGGTCTCCCTTTAAGATCATCATCATCATACTCATTAAATCCCACCAATAGCAAAGCTAAGGTAGGGTCTCAGGAGGGTAAGATGTAGACAACCTTACCTCTACCTAGTAGGAATAGAGAGGCTGCTTCTAGTGAGACCCCCGGCTCAATAGTAGTTTTGCATCAAGCGTTGGACGTAAGGAATATAACACTCAGCAATCGGGACAAAAACCGATTAGTGCATGTACCCTTTTGTCTTTCAGCTATCAACGCCACCACATGATGCATGATTAACCGTCCCCCGATTTTAACGTTATATTCATGAAATTAGTAAAATAACGTTAAAATTAGTTCACTTTCACTTTTGCCCCCCGATGGCCCACACATATATACATTATATGCGCATACCGCAAGCGGGGCGTTAAGATGTACTTTCTATATCTTTTAAGCAAGGGTTTTTAGATTTTAATAATCCCAACTTTCACCCATTGGTCGACGTTAATTCCAACTTCAAAAATTTCCACTGACAATCCCAACTTATAAGAATTTGCCCCCATCGACCCTTTTCTAACTGGATTAGTTTTTTTGCTGACGTGGCAACTTACATGGCACAAATCTAGTTATTGGCTGATGTGGCTGTCAATGTGGCTGAGAAGAGGGAATTGGTCGTTCCTATGTCTCCGGCAATGGCGTTGATGACTCTCTGGTCACCATAGGTGTGGTAGCTTCTGTAAAACAACGACATGCAACGGTTACCGGTAATGGTGGTGACGGTGGTGAGATGTCATGGTGGCGTGGGATGAAGAAGACTGATAGTGGTTAGAATGTCTGGGAGAAAGAATAAACTTTAAAAAAAATCTTAAAATGTGAAGCTATTACAAGATGAAACGTGAACTAATGGTCAGTTGCAATTGAGTAAAACTATTAATAAAAGTTGTATTTTAATAAAGATATAATATAATATAATTCTTGAGGATGTCATATTTATTCAAGGAATAATGAATTTTGATAATCTCAACTATTAGTTGTTAGTTGACAACAGTCATAACTTAAAAAATAACTAGTGGTGGTCCCACCTTTTCATATATTGTAAACCAATAGACTTGTATTAACAGAACCTTAAATTCTTTTTATCCCCTTATCCTTTTCAGTTTAATAAAAGTCCATTGGTTTACAATATGTGAAAATGTGGGACCACCATTGATTATTTTTAAGGTTGGGATCGTTGCCGACAAACAGCTAATACTTAGAATTATTAAAATCCATTATTCCTTTATTCAAAGAGCAAAATAATTGTTGACTTATTTTGTTGCTTGAGAATTGTTTTGGTCAAAAATATGATCAAGGACAATGTAACCAAATCTGAAAAGTGAGGTAGAGTGCTTAGGTGATTAACGATGATGAAATGAATGTAAGACGAATAATACAATCGAACACAGAAATTTATACAAGGAAAAGCCCTTGATCACTAGTAGATCGCCGACACAAAAACCTCTTGTAGTTAAAACTATCACTATCAACTATATTGCACAAGCAAAAGTGATTACAACTTTGAATGTTGATCAAGTTTGTTACAACCGATTGCTAAGATTGTTTGTGAGTTTTCTGGTTTGTAATGTGTATATGCTAAATGTGAATATCCTATTTCACACTTGATCAACCCATTTTGAATAACAACAAAAACTAAGTCCGAAAATCATGCATGACCACGTTCACTCTCAGTGGCGAAGCTTGACCCGAATGACCGGGGAGGGGGGTCGAAAACGTATATACCCAAAATTTTCTATAGAGCTGGGTAAGCCTGTAAACGAACCAAATGTTCATGAACGGTTCATAAACTTGTTCGCCGGGAAGTTCGTTTATGTTCCTTTATTTAATAAACAAACGAACACGAACAAAACAATTTGTTCGTTTAATTAAATGAACGAACATGAACACAGAACACACCTTGTGTTCGCACATTTATGTTCGTGAACATTCTTTTATGTTCGTGAACGTTCGTTTACGTTCGTTTAAATTTTAATATATACTTGAATAGTTATATTTATATAAATATTAGGTTTTCTAACTAGTTACATAAATATAACTACTTAGTCTATCTATGAACCCTTATTTAGATGTGTTTTCGGATGAAATGTAATATATTAGACTTGTTTCTTCAATCATGTTAATTTATGTTTATTCAAATATGTTCAGTTAATTTTTCTTTTATGTTCGTGAAGTGTTCATTTAGGCTTTAAACGAACGAACATAAACGATCACGAACACGCCCGATTTCTTAGTGAACGGACACGAACAAAAAAATGTGTTCGATTATATGTTCGTGTTCGTATTCGGTTAAAGTTAAATGAACGAACGCGAACATGTCTATGTTCGTGTTCGTTCGGTTCGTTTACAGGCCTAGAACCGGGGGGTCGAAAACGTATATACCCAAAAATTTCTATACGAAAACTACATATATAACACTACTGAGCGAAAAGTTCGAGGGTCGGGCGCCCCTCTAACGATGAATTATTAGTTTATTTTGTGAGTAAAATATCAAGCGTACATAGGGACCACGTCGGTAAATTATTGTGAAAGTCTGGTAATATGTCTTGTGTAATTTTCGTCGGTAAGGCTGGAGGGTATAATATGCGGTGACTTATGCGGGGAGTTATAGTCACCGATCGGTGACTATACCCGGTTGATGAAGATGAGCAGTGAGTTGGAGAGAGGGAATGATAATCGGTGTGTAGTCACCGAATGTGAGTGATGGAGTGATGAGGATTGAGGAGGGAGAGAGGAGAGAATTAACCAATCAAAATTTTTTATTTTTTAACCTACTCAAACACCCTAGAGTGATTAACCATACCCCCTGATTGAGTGCAAAATGGAGAGTGAAATGGGGAGTTGACATGGCATAATATTATTGGGTATGCTTTTACTCAAACACCATAGGGTGATTGACCATACCCACTCTCCACCCTAATGTTGATGTAACTTTTTCCTGATTGGTTATTATTTTTTTTTAAATTTCACACGTTTTTTTCTACTGCTCTTTTGTAAGACTACAATGAGGTTTTTTTTCTCAGTCAAGTAGTCATTTGGATAATATCTTGAGAATAAGATTAAAAAAAGGTAACAAGATGGCTTCAAGTTATGTTTCTGCTAAAAATAAAGCATAAATTTATTATTCAAAAAGACAAGTTAAGTTAGAGCATACGTAGTGGGGCGGTATGGCACCCCATAGCGCCGCCATGGCGCCGCCCACACCGAAACGCAGGGCGCTATGGCCGGAGATGGCTGCCATGGCGCGATGGAGATGGCGCCGCTATTCTGGTTCCTTTCCAACATTCCACCAATCAGAAACAAGCAATTTTTTTTATATTAATTAATAAAGTTGAAAATTATTAAATAGGTAATGATGGGTAGGGGCTTTATGACTACGGGCTCTAGTGATATAACGCCCCATAAAGCCCCGTGTGACGTGGCACGACACGTGTCGCATAACGCCCCACAAGGGGCTTTATGACTACGGATGGCCTTAATGAGGGAGAAAACAATAGATTCCTATCCTATCACGTGAGTGACAATGAGGAGCCATAACTACAATCTCTATTTATAAGCCAAAATCAACCGTTTAGATTTTGCAAATTTTTATATCATCGTGGAACAACAGAAATCTAATAAATCTGGAAAAACCTCTTCTGAGAATCGAACTCAAAACCTAAAGGTCTCTAAACTTTATCTTACAAATGTCACTACACTATAATGTCATGGGCAGTTCATATATGAAATTAACATAAAAACAAATTGAATACATGTGGAATTATGAGTGTTATAACCTAAATCCTAAAAAATACGGTGGAAAGTAAGATAAATTTTGTCCGAAAAATAGCCATGAAATAAATGAAACAAATATCTTTAAAATCCTAACTAAAAACATACAATAGAATAATTTTCATTCCCTAAACGTCCAACATATTCATATTGATTAAAATGGGAAGGATGGTGATAACTAATGACCTAATCATTTGATATATTGATGTCATAATGTTAAATTATTTATTAAGGGTTGTTTGTTTAGCTTTTAATGGTAAAGACCTTTTACTGGTTCAGCACTTAGTGGTTCAGATTGTTTGTTTCGCGAGCATGTCTAAATGGTTCAAACATTTGCCTCTAAATGGTTAAGGATTATACTGAGTCTGAATGGTTAAGACGTCTAAATGTCTAATATGAATTGGCCAGACATTTGCCTCTGAACGGTTAACCATTATAGTAACTTTTAATGGTTCAGACCTCTTACTAGTTTACACTTAACCATTTAAAAGTTGTCGGAGAGCTTCTAATTCTAACTGAATCTTCTTCTTCCCTCCTTAGAACACTCATCTTTAAGTGGGCCATCTCCCATGTAAGGTGACAAATCTACAACATAGAGATATTTTTAGAAACTCAACTGCTATTATTTTCTTCATAAACGTAAGTATAATGACCTCTAGCTCAAGTGATAGGAGGACTTGAGTTCTTTTTTTAAAGACTCAAGTTCAATTCCTATTTAGTGCAAAAAAGAGTGAGACATAGGTGGACAGTGACAGGAGACTCAGGGAAACCTGGGTTCGATCCTTGAGCCAAACGTGTTTTACTGGTAATTTATTGTCGTGCCTACGGCCGTGTGGGTTACTTGTTTTCCCCGGAATTGATGGTGGACGACTCGGGTTACTCTCAGAGTACTCCGTTTGTCGAGTAGATGCCCCGAGAGTGCTCGGGATTGATTTGTTTGCTGTTTAAAAAAAAATCATCTATCTAAGGGGCTTTAATTCTGAAAATGACATGTAGGAAATATCTCCCTGCGTAAATGGATCCAAACCACATGTGTCTCCCGTATACAGGACCCCTTTTATTTGGATACTTCTTATCTTGATCTTCTCATTTTTATATTGTCCCACAAAAGTAGTACTTGTCAAGAAAAATGGTGTGATTAGGTTGCGACTATATATAATTTTTTTTTTTTTTTTTTGTTATTTTTAACAGCAAGCACGTACACCTTCTAAAATCTACTTTTAAAATCCATTTAATTTATTGCAGTGGCGGATCCAGCCAGTTTTTTCACTGGGTTTCTTTTTCCAAATCATACAAGGTTTACACAAAAAAAAACGTTTTTTTTCCAAATCATACAACGTTTACACTAAAAAAAACGTTTTTTTTCCAAATCGACTGGGTTCCTGGGAACCCGTAAAACCAGGCTAAATCCGCCCCTGATTTATTGCCTACTTTATGATACTTGAACCCGTATCGCTTTGATGTGGATAGACACCTGATTGGTATTAGACCAAGAGACCATCGGAGACAACTTATCTTTCTGAATGATATGTTATCAGTAGTGAAGATACATGTCCGAGACCGGACATGATTCTTAGGACGAACAAGACTCCACTTGGACGTACATCCGAATAATGTCCGTCCAATATCAAGAACCTCCGAAGACGAACCTCCATTCAAGTGCGTCTGGACGGGTGATGTCATCTCAGTTGACTACTATAAATACCCCATCAAGTACAAAGCCAAGTACGATTTTCTGAACCTTCGTCCTTACTTTCTCTCTCTACTTTCTCTCACTACCAATACTTATCCTCACGCCGGAGGGTGGTCGCAGAGGGGCCCTCCCATCTCTGCGACGAGCCTAACGGTTTTCTGTTTTGCAGGACTGTCTTTCAAGTTCTCTCACAAGATCCAAACCCTCGTTTACAGGCTTCGGTCTAAACACGATCCTTTGGTTCTTCAATTGGCGTCATCCGATCTCAAAGCTCTTAGTCCTTCACTCTGGTGAATTTCTTGAGCAAAGAACTGACAAATGGCGGCCTCAGGTTCTGTGAATCTGGGATCTACAACTGTTAGTACACAAACTACAGCACCAGCAAGTACCGTTTCCATAACCTCAGATGCTTTAAGCTCAGGGCCGGGAACAACCTTGCCATTTGTTCTAATCCCTACTTCGCAAACATCTGAGTTCGACGCGGAGTTTCTCTCCAAAAATGCAAGCCTTCTGTGGCGATTGAAAGCACAACAGGCTAGAGATGAACAAATCCTCGGTTTACGAACCAGGTTGTTTCAAGAAGAAGCTCCGGTAAGGACCATGGGTCCTACAATGTTCACCCCTCCTGCTTTTTCCATAGTTGTCACCTCGGAAATTTACACTGGATACGTCCAGGGTTCTTCCGGACCATCGCCAGCAACGGCAATACGAAATGAAGCACGGATGGACGTAGTTAATGATCCGGAACTCACCAAACCATATCACCCAGTTTCCATGACTGCCAAGTCAAAGTTTAGCGCTCGCATCACACATGCCAAGCTTCCTCCGAAGCTCAAAATGCCAACTACAGTAAAAAAGTATGATGGTACAACTGATCCAGATGATCATATGTTCGATTTCGATGGAGCCGCACGAGTAGAACAGTGGCCGATGCCAGCGTGGTGTTTCATGTTCGCGCAAACACTAACCGGAGCTGCTCGAGTGTGGTTTGATGCGCTGAATGAGGGTGAGATCAACGATTTTGAAGAGTTCCGAAGATTATTTCTCCAGAATTTTAGCCAGCAAAGGCACTACTCCAAAGAAATCACTGAAGTTCACAACATTCGGAGAAAGGACGGAGAATCTTTGGATAGTTTCATTGACCGGTTTAACTGGGAGAGTATGCAGATCAGTGGAGTAGTTGATCAGCTGAGGATCTCCGGATTCTGTCATGGAGTCCGGAACAATCAGTTGGTCGAAAAATTACATGAAAATCTCCCAAAGACAATGGAGGTACTCATGGAGCGAGCCAGAGCCTTTGCTCGGGGCAAAAACGCATGTAACCCAGCTCCGGAGTCAGATCACAAAATGTCTTCTTGGAAGAAAAACGGTGGGTCAGTGTTTGATAAAACCCCATCTGGGAATAGGGGACGTTCGCACCCCTACAGCAGGAATGACAGACCTTCACGCGGAAGAAGTTCCGGGTCAAGGTTTTACAACTTATCAGATCTTTCCAAAACTCCCAGTGAAATTCTCAGTGCGGAAGGGGCAAACTTCCCTGCTCCGTCAAAACTCCGAAACCCGGGTGATAAGAATTCCAAGAAGTACTGTGATTACCATCATGCTCGAGGTCACAACACAGATGATTGCTGGTCCCTGAAACAAGAAATAGAAAAAGCAGTGCGATCCGGAAAGCTGTCGCACCTAGTGAAAGAAGTGAAGGAAGGAAAATCTTCGGGAAATTCGGGAGATAATCCGAACAACCAGCCAGCGATTTGTATGATCAGAAGAGCAGATAATCAAGGCATCAAGCGATCCAATCACCACATGGCCGCTTGGATGCAACAACCCATTGCTTTTCCTCCCATCAATCTGGAAGAAATCAAGGATGGACCAATCATAGTATCCGCAATCATAGCAGGTCACAAGGTCCGGAGGATTTATGTTGACAGCGGAAGTGCCACCGAAATCATGTATAAGCAGTGTTTTCAGCAGCTAGCTCCACAAACCAAGGCAAAATTGATTCAAGTTTCAATGCCGCTGGTAAGTTTCTCCGGAGAGGTGGTACAGCCCATAGGGCAAATTACTTTGCCAACAACGTTAGGAGACGGAAGTTTGGTCCGAACAGTCAGCTTGACGTATCTAGTGGTCGAAGCAAGGTCCGTCCATAATGTTATTCTAGGGAGGCCCGGTATGTGTGCCTTTGGTATCATCAGTTCTACCATTCACGGATCGTTAAAATTCCCCACCGAAGCAGGAGTGGCAACTCTGCACTCCGAATCAACGATCTGCGTAGCCGAAATACGACAAAGCAAGGGTACTGACAAGCCTCCGAATCTCCTCACAGAAGAATGGGCCATCCATCCGCACTTCCCAGAGCAAAAAATTGTAGTCGGAGCTCAACTTCCTGAGCGTACTAAAAAGAAGTTGTGGAAACTTTTATCTAATTCTCTCGATGTATTTGCCTGGCAAACCTCCGATATGATGGGAGTTCCCCGGTGTTTGGCTGAACATAAGCTGAAAGTGTCGCATTCAGCAAAGCCAGTAGCTCAAAGAAAAAGAAACATGGCTCCAGCCCGAAACAAAGCAATCTCCGAAGATGTGCGAAAGTTGTTAAGCGCCGGAATCATCCGGGAAGTACGCTACCAGACCTGGGTTTCTAACCCAGTAATGGTAACCAAGAAAGATAAAACTTGGAGAATGTGCGTAGATTTTTCCGATTTAAACAACGCATGTCCGAAGGATTGTTATCCCTTACCAGAGATCGATCTAAAGATTGATTCCCTTTCCAGCTTCCGTCTTAAATGCTTCTTGGATGCATACAAAGGCTATCATCAGATACAGATGGCTTTGGAAGACGAAGATAAGACAGCATTCGTAACCAATGAAGGGCTTTTTTGTTATACCAAAATGCCGTTCGGATTGAAAAACGCCGGAGCAACGTATCAGAGGTTGATGGATAAGGCATTCAAGGACCAGATCGGAAGGAACTTGGAAATTTACGTGGATGACCTGGTCATAAAAAGTCAGGCCGAAGATAGCATGATTGACGACATACTCGAAACCTTCACCAGGCTTCGGAGTATCAATCTTAAACTTAATCCCAAAAAATGCTCTTTCAGTTTAGAAGAAGGGAAGTTTCTTGGTGTGTGGATAACCCAGTCCGGAATCAAGGCACATCCAGATAAAATTAAAGCGGTAGTCTCCATGCAACCTCCGAAAACTGTCAAGGAAATTCAGTCATTAAACGGAAAGCTCGTTGCTCTTCATCGTTCTGTTTCAAAAGCGGCTGATCGCTCTATTCCTTTCATGAATGTGTTGAAAAACGAACGGGAAAAGGCCAAGTAGAATGGACGCCAGAAGCCGATTCGGCATTTCAGGAGCTAAAAGTTTGTCTTGGATCCTTGCCCACCCTAACCGCTCCAATTACCGGAGAAACTGTCACGGTATATCTCTCCGCCTCTCATTTTGCCGTAAGTGCAGTACTCGTAGTGCATCGGAATCAAGCACAAATCCCGATCTACTACGTAAGCCGCATCCTGAAAGATTATGAAACCCGGTACCCGATGATCGAAAAGTTAGCACTCGCATTGGTACATGCCTCCAGACGCCTCCGAAGATACTTCCAAGCTTTCAATATAGAAGTGCAGACTGATCTACAGATCCAACAAATTCTCAGAAAGCCAGAGGTCTCCGGACGTCTCACTAAGTGGGCAATTGAACTTAGCGCTTTCGACGTCACCTATCGTACCAGAGGACCGGTGAAAGGCCAGGCGGTGGCAGATTTTCTCACGGAGGTTCCAACCGGAGAGAGCACCAAAGAAAAATCCGCCCTACCGAGGGTATGGAACTTATATACGGATGGAGCCTCCAGTAAAGAAGGGTCGGGGGCAGGTTTAATCCTTATAGATCCAGAAGGGATAGAGTACACTTATGCTTTACGATTCGAGTTTAAAACTTCAAACAATGAAGCAGAGTACGAGGCTCTCCTTGCAGGTCTCCAAACCGTGGCCAAAGCCGGCGCAACCTCCGTATTAGCACATGTTGATTCACTGTTGGTAGCCAATCAAGTCAGCGGAGAGTACGAAGCACGAGAGGATAACATGGTCCGGTATCTCCAGCAAGTTAATAGTTTAATCTCCTCTTTTGACTCTTGCAAGATAGTACACATACCGCGGAGCAAAAACAAAAAGGCCGATGCCTTGAGTAAACTCGCATCCGTAGCATTTTGTCATCTATCCAAAGAAGTCTTAGTTGAAACCTTGCAAGCCCCGGCCATCCAACAGACGGAGTCGGTCATGTCCGTCTCTATGATAGAAAAATCCTGGATGACTCCGATTGTGGATTACTTGAAAGAAGGGACGCTCCTAGAAGACAAAGCTCAGGCTCGGAAGTTAAAGGTCAAAGCGCTGCAGTATCAGATTCACGATGGGCAACTTTACCGAAAGACCTTTTTAGGTCCGCTCTTAAAATGCTTAACACCAGAAGAAGCCAGCTACGTCATAAGAGAAATCCACTAGGGAATATGCGGCATCCACGCCGGACCCAGGATGGTCATAGCTAAAGTAATGAATGCCGGATATTTCTGGCCGGGTATGCATCAGAGCGCGGTGAACGAACTTCAATCATGTGAAGACTGCCAACGGCACGCTCCCATTAGCCATCGAGCCAAGAACAACCTCGTTCCGGTAACATCGGCACGGCCTTTCCAGAAATGGGGGATTGACATTGTGGGTCCTTTCCCTGTTTCCACCGGAGGGGTAAGGTTCCTGTTGGTTGCCATTGATTATTTTACAAAATGGGTCGAGGCCAAACCCCTCCGGACCATCACAGGGGAGCAAGTGCTGAGATTTGTCTGGGAAAACATAGTGTGCAGATACGGAATGCCGATGTGCATAGTCAGTGATAACGGGAAACAGTTCGCCGAAAAACCATTCAAGACATGGTGTGAAAGAATGTGTATTGAACAAAGTTTTGCTTCGGTTTCCCATCCCCAAGCCAACGGGCAAGTAGAAAGAGCCAACCGCAGTATTGTGGAGGGCATTAAAAAATGCTTGGGGAAGGAAGGCGTCTCATGGGCGGACGAACTCCCGCACGTCCTATGGGCCCACCGAATGATGCCGAAGACGAGCAATAGGGAAACTCCCTTCAGCTTAACGTACGGTACCGAAGCAGTTATTCCCGCTGAAGTAGGGATACCTACTCCCCGCATGCAGCTGAGTCAAGAAGAAAACGAACAGGAACTCCTTCTGAACCTGGATCTAGCCGAAGAAAGGAGAGAGCTTGCGGCAATCCGAGAAGCGAAATATAAAAAAAGAGTTGGAAAAACATTACAACTCAAAAGTGAAGGAGGTCCGGTTCAAAGTCGGGGACTACGTCATGCGGAGTAATGAAGCGAGTTTAGTAGAAGGCACCGGAAAAATGGCACCAAAGTGGGAAGCTCCTTACCTGATTAACACCGCAGGTAAGGACGGTGCATATACACTCAAGAAAATGGACGGAACCATCATACCACGCACATGGAACGGAGTTCACTTAAAGAAGTGTTTTCTTTAAGAAGTTTCTTATTTTAAAATAAGATTGTAACACGGAAGCCACGGCCTCCGTCACTCTTTTTTATTTCCTTGTAAAGCGGATGGTTTTTCCCGCACTGAACAATTATAAATTCCAAGAACCGTGGAAGGGTTTACCCACGGAGTACACAAAATGTTTTTACTATGTGTTAATCGGAGAAATATGACTCCGAATATGAAAAACAGTATGATACTATTTTCTATCATCAAACAACGTTGCAACACAAGTATAATCTTCGGCCGAAATAGGGATGCTAACCCTAAAAGGAAGGAATGAACTGGTTCCGTTCGTATTCTTCCCTTCATTTAAAAATTATCCTGGAAAGTTAAAACAAATCGGATCCGTATTTTAAAATGAACGTTCTGGAAAAACAAGAAATGTAAAACACATAACATGGACGCATGAATAAACAAGTGTTTACATCAAAAAACTAACCGGACTTATATAAGCCGGAAGTTACGAAATTGTACTCAGGATAATTGTTCAAACATCAGTAAAAACATCATTACATTCACCCAATAAGGTGCATGCCCCAAATTGCCGGACATGTCCACCTACAAAAGAACTAAATCAATTATAAACTTCCAAGGTGCATACCCAAAGAAGCCGGGCATGTCCACCTTACTCATTCGGAGAATCGTCGTTTGCAAAACGTAGAGCCTTTTTGATCTCGGAAAGGGGCGCATCGCTAAGCTTCGGAAGATCCTCTATCACCGGGAACGTAAGGGTATCAAAGCAAGCAACCGCTGTTTTAAGCTCCTCCGTAGCTTGACGATTCAATAGCGGAAAATCTTTATAAGGGGTCTTTTTCTGCAAGGCATGTACATAACCAGCATGCAGACTGGAGTTGATTCCCACTGTGCTCATTGCATTGTTAACTCCAGCCACCGCGGCAGTCATCTCCTTACCTTTGTGGATGTTCTTCGCCAAAAGTTTGGCTCCCTCCGAAAGCATCCAGACTTTCGTTTCTTGAAGATCGTTCACTTTAGCTCTCAAGGAAGCATTCTCCGCCTCCATATTCTCCTCACGACCTTTCATCTCCTCAATGCGGTCCTTTAAATCAGCTTCCCCTGATTTAAGCGCATCCCGATCTGGAAAAAATGTTAGAGAAACAAGAGAAATAAAGAGACAATTAAACAAGAAAAAAAAAAAGACGTACCAGCCATCATACTCTCATAAGCAAGACGAGCCTTAGAGAGAGATTCCTCCATCTTCGCCAAAACTATTTTAAGCTCTTCATCCTTCAGCCTCATCGATTCGGAGAAAGCCTTGAACTCCGAAGAAATCTTATCCCTCTCTTCCGCAGCAGCAGCAGCAGTCGCCTGAGACGATTGATTCTGAGCAGTCAAGGACTTAACCTTCTCTTGCTGAGTCTGAAGATCGAGGGTCAGCTGGTTTATCTTCTTCTCCGCATCCGGAGACCTTGAAACCTTCCGCTTCAAAGAGCGAGTTTCTTTCTCCAAATTCTCCCTAACCGATTCCGCTTCTACCCATCGACGATATAGCTCCGTCACAAAGATGTTTGATTGGGCTTGATTAGTCAAAACTGCAGCCCCTAAATCTGGGTTCTTCATCTTCCGACTCCTTGCATGATCTATCGGAGTGTTGGTATTGAAGAGCATAGTCCTGGCAATCAAAGTATCCATCACCGAGTCTTTGTTCCGGATGTCCCAATCAGGAATGAATTTCTCTTCGGCAGTTGCTTGGTCAATCTCCATATCATCCGAAAACAAATCCGCATATCGAAAAAAGGACATCAACTTAGGTCCGAACCAAGATGAGGGAAGCGAAGATACTTGATCTTCCTCATCATCTGCAAAACAGTCCGGACCCAAGGATGAGCCCAAATGCGTACCTGAAAAAGTCACCACCTTCGGCTCACCATGAGTTTTTTCCTTATCCGTAACCACCGGATTCTCCATTTCCATGCTCTCCACCTCACTATCAGGTACGAAGCCACCTGAATAGACAGGAGTCGGTTTATTACGGGCCAATGCGGCCTCCTCCCTAGAAAACCTACCTCCGGTAAGATGTTCATCCAATTCTGCCATCACATTACCTTCGGAATGAGAATCCCTCTTTGATTTCTTCGATTGAGGCAAAGGAAGAGGATCGGTAGAACGTATCAGCACCGTCTCAGTTTTCCTTTTACGAGAGCGAACTTTTAAATCCACACCCGGTGCAATGCTCTTGCTTTTCAAAGAAGGTTGATATTGAAGGGCCTCATCTAAATCACGGACCTCCGGATCATCATCCACGTCATCAAGGGTTGATCTCTTTCTGGACTGGGATCCGGATGAACCAACAGCTTCTCTCGTAGATTTTGGAGTGGAAGAAGCAGTTTCCGCGGCAACTTGTTCAGGCATGTCCTGAGGAATAGAAGAAGTCGCTTCAGCAGTAAATGGCCCAGTCACATTCGGATTCACCTGTGGACGGATCGGATGAGCCGAAGGTGCCACTTGATTCATCAGCGGAATATCCCCTTCACCTTGTTCTTCAAAATCAAAATAAAAAACATCCGCATTGGGAACCTTTAAAGCATCAAGAAGAGACATTGCCGCACCTGCACTCTCAAAACAAAAAAGAAAGTTAACAAAAATAAACAAGTAATGGTGCCGAAGGGGATGTAAAGGGCCGGAACTTACGATCACGCTTTCGGCGAATAATCGGCCACTCCCTATCCCCTCGGGCCCAGGAAAAACTGACTCGACCTAACCAAAGTAAATGCTCGGAAAGGGGACGGATGGGAGATTTATGCTCAATCAGGGCACGGACAAGATTTTCATTAAAGACAAAGTTTTCATCAAGATCGAAGGACATCGTCTGATGTAACACCCTAATTCGTATTTGACAAAAAGTCGCAGCGGAAACACGAACCATAAAATTTCTTTCATTATAAATACCTCAACTTATTTAAAATTTAACTTTAACATAATTCTTATTCATAAATCCGTCATCCTCTTATTTACTAATTAAAAACATAGCTTACGTTTACTACATTTTACATTCAACGTCCCCGTACAATCTCTCTAGTGGCTCGGTCATCAATCCCTAATCCTTCTGATAATCGCTCATTATCCGTACAACCTGCATTTACCACACACATTCATAACATTAGCACACATTAAAGAAACAAAGTTCATTCGCGTACACTTCACACTTCGTCATCTTTTAAGCTTTAAGCATTTCATCTGCATATCCATTTCCTGGTGAGGCTTCAATAATGTACCTGCATTACTTTTCATTCTCGAGGTACACCATTAATAACGTTAACCCTCATCGTCTCTAAATCATGCTTACATACGTACTCACATACATATCTACATACGTACATCTTTTCCCTACGACTTTACATACGTGCATACACTCATACATGCCTTTATACATACATACATACACATCTACATACATACAAACCTTTCCTACAACATTACACACATACATACCCTCGTACATATCTTTACGCATACATACATACATACATACATACACATCTACATGCATACAAACCTTTCCCACATCATTGCATACATACATACCCTCGTACATATCTTTACACATACATACATACACATCTACATGCATACAAACCTTTCCCACATCATTGCATACATACATACCCTCGTACATATCTTTACACATACATACATACACATCTACATGCATACAAACCTTTCCCACATCATTGCATACATACATACCCTCGTACATATCTTTACACATACATACATACACATCTACATGCATACAAACCTTTCCCACATCATTGCATACATACATACCCTCGTACATATCTTTACACATACATACATACACATCTACATGCATACAAACCTTTCCCACATCATTGCATACATACATACCCTCGTACATATCTTTACACATACATACATACACATCTACATGCATACAAACCTTTCCCACATCATTGCATACATACATACCCTCGTACATATCTTTACACATACATACATACACATCTACATGCATACAAACCTTTCCCACATCATTGCATGTTTGCCAATGAGAATTAAATTAATAATTCTTACCTGGGGTACGGGATCCCACTTTAAGGTTCCTAAATGGAACCTAAGGTGGGATTCTTGCCTGGGCTATGGGATCCCGCTTTAAGGTTCAGGAACCTGAGGTGGGATTCTTACCTGGGCTATGGGATCCCGCTTTAAGGTTCAGGAACCTGAGGTGGGATTCTCACCTGGGCTATGGGATCCCGCTTTAACCTCCCGTTTCTTCCTACATGCTTGTAAATTCACATTCTATCATATGAACTTAAAATCCCACATCCGGATTAAGGAAATTCTTAACTTACGCTCTATCGGCTTATTATCATTTTCTAACTATTTGACCCGTTATGGGTACTTGCGCATTAAACGGTTTATGACAACAAAACCATACTTCCCATTTCCATACTTGTCCAAAACATTAAACTAATCGTATAACTTGTTCTTAAACCACTTATTAAGATCATTTGCCTAAAATACCCATCAAGGGCATTTTGGTCAACTTTAACCCCATCCTTTACGACGAAAGACTACGACACATAATTGACTTCAACCATCATGCTTAGTTAATAAATACGCCTTATAACTTAAACGAACATAAGAAGTGATTGCGGAAATCACTTACCTCGTGCGTCCGAGTTCGTGTCCGTTATCTTGTCTCTTTTTGACCCGTTAGCCTTTCATGCTTGAGTCCTTCTCGACATGATTCCTATACTTTCATGTCACCAAATCACATTCTTATCAGCATACATAATTGTACAAGCTAACGATCATATCGATCGTATAATTCATATTTGACGTTCATAGTCACTTCTAACAAGCATAATACATGTAACCAAATTCATATCATTTCCAACTCGTGGAGTCCGTAATGTCATCACATTAGACACACATACGTCTAACACGCATCATATAACTTACTTTAGTCTTACAATTATGACAACATGACAGTTGACTTTTAGAAGTCAACGGTCCATTTACTTTAACTTTTGACTTTTCATTATATACCCGTAACATTATAATCGACTATACGGACATCACTATATACATATCATCTTTTACTTACATACAATTTCATCTATTAAGCTCACCTAGGCATTTCATCATACACTTGGTGTGCGTACTACCTTCTAAGCATAACGTACAACTAATTCATGCACAATCTTCTAATTTCATACATAATTCATCAATTTCTTCCTTCCAATCAACACGAATCATACATGCATAATCATCAAACATATAATCATCACATTTCTTCCAATCCTTCTAACAAGAATCCATCATACATAACATGATACATCAATTTTGGACAAGAATTGGACCTTGATGATATATCCATGCTATCATCTTCACCCTAACAATTGGGTTTCACCTTTACACATCAAATTAACACAACCCATACATAACACATGTTCTATATGATGATTCTAACACTTATACATGATCAATTTCACATTAACTTACGGATTAGAACATAACCCACTTCACACATGATCACCAATCTTTGATTCAAGACATACCTTACGATCCCCTTGTGAAGGTGATCACTAATTCATGCTCGGTTGTGAATTTGGGCCTTGATTCATTCTTCAATTTGAAGCTTTTGCATGAACTAGGGTTTGGGGCTCTTGAGAGCCCCTGATCGATCTATCCAGAACACACACGAAAGTGTGTGTGTGTGTGTGTGTGTGATCTTTTATTTATTAACATAACTTTCATTCCATACCACTTTAGTCCCTCGTGTTTACCTCTAAAACACAATTGGCACCACTTTCATCTTTTAATGGTTTTCACCATACACTTAACTAGGTCAAATAGACTAGTTATTTATTTCATTGAATATTCATGGGGAACATAAAACGAATATAAACATTCGGGTTTTGGGGCGTTACAAGTCTACCCCCCTTAAATGAGGTTTCGTCCCCGAAACCTTTCTTATTTCCTCTTACACACACACATCAATGTTTGACTTAACACTCTCATCACATTCATAAGTAATCATCCTAACTCATTTCATAATTATTCATGCAATTGGCTTTTTCTTCTTAACAAGGCTGTACTTTCCATGGCATACTTTCATATAACATTCTCATTTCCTTTGACCCGTTAAAACAGGTTAATATACATTCTTATTTAAACTTATAATAATGCTTACACTCATATGATCATTTTATAACAGATTAAATACCTTCATCTCATCCTTTAAGATTTCATTCTATAGACGCATTGCATAACATTTAACCCTTGTTTTGTTATCACAACAAAACTACCATTTCATAGTCACACCTACGTGCTTAACTCCGTAGCTAACATCATTCTACGTTTCTATAATCTTTTGTACCATACTTATCCTCACGTTACTTGCACGTTCGGATATTTTCATTCCTATCATTCTTTTGTTCTTTTGCTTTACATTACTTTTATGACTTGTTTGACGCATACATGGTCAAGCTATTGACTTCTTCTTATGTAGACTAGTTCCGTCTTTTATATCTTAAATCCGTTTCGCGGATTCGAACACATTATTCATACCTTTCGTACCTTCTATGTTTTGAATCCGTCTCGCGGGTTCAAACATTGCATTTACGCCTTTCATTCTTTGAATCCGTCTTGCGGATTCAAACATTGCATATACGCTTTTCATCCCTTGAATCCGTCTCGCGGATTCAAGCATTGCATTCATATCTTTCATTCTTTGAATCCGTCTTGGGGATTCAAACATTGCATATACGCTTTTCATCCCTTGAATCCGTCTCGCGGTTTCAAGCATTGCATTCATATCTTTCATTCTTTGAATCCGTCTCGCGGATTCAAACATTGCATATACGCTTTTCATCCCTTGAATCCGTCTCGCGGGTTCAAGCATTGCATTTCATGTTTCGAATCCGTCTCGCGGATTCTAGCATAGCATTTCATGTTTCGAATCCGTCTCGCGGATTCTAGCATAGCATTTCATGTTTCGAATCCGTCTCGCGGATTCTAGCATAGCATTTCATGTTTCGAATCCGTCTCGCGGATTCTAACATAGCATTTGATACTCTCATTCTCGAGAGTCTTACATTTCTCTTCACCCTCACGTCCACCTACTACTTAATTCTAACGGACATACCTGTATTAATTATTACGGTCCCACGAACGTCATATGCTTCACGTGTACTGGCCAGGTACACAATCCACATACTAGTTTCGTGTCTTCGTGTAATTGTCACCTTATGTCCGAAGAATTAGGTTTCGGTACGTGTATCATTTTTCAAAACATGTTTACTATACCATCATGGTCCTTCATTTAGCATTTTTTTTCTTCCCTTAATGCATTTTACCATTTCATATATACCGACATATTGAATTTACGTACCTGGGTTCAACTTTATCTTATTTCATGCCTTGGTGTCGGTACTTGACCGCACTCGCGGATCATCCTCTTCAAACGCTTATACTTACCTTGCATATACAAAACCGTCAGTTTCTTTATGCGTGTACATAAGTACATACTTACATTCTCTTTTACCTTTGGATCTTGACCGAGTCTTGGATTGTACGGGTTTCTTATCACAAGAGCACACAGGTTTGAGTTCAAGCACTTACCTTCTTACACTTGATTCTCTCAAACAAGGGCTCTGATACCAACTTGTAACACCCTAATTCGTATTTGACAAAAAGTCGCAGCGGAAACACGAACCATAAAATTTCTTTCATTATAAATACCTCAACTTATTTAAAATTTAACTTTAACATAATTCTTATTCATAAATCCGTCATCCTCTTATTTACTAATTAAAAACATAGCTTACGTTTACTACATTTTACATTCAACGTCCCCGTACAATCTCTCTAGTGGCTCGGTCATCAATCCCTAATCCTTCTGATAATCGCTCATTATCCGTACAACCTGCATTTACCACACACATTCATAACATTAGCACACATTAAAGAAACAAAGTTCATTCGCGTACACTTCACACTTCGTCATCTTTTAAGCTTTAAGCATTTCATCTGCATATCCATTTCCTGGTGAGGCTTCAATAATGTACCTGCATTACTTTTCATTCTCGAGGTACACCATTAATAACGTTAACCCTCATCGTCTCTAAATCATGCTTACATACGTACTCACATACATATCTACATACGTACATCTTTTCCCTACGACTTTACATACGTGCATACACTCATACATGCCTTTATACATACATACATACACATCTACATACATACAAACCTTTCCTACATCATTACACACATACATACCCTCGTACATATCTTTACGCATACATACATACACATCTACATGCATACAAACCTTTCCCACATCATTGCATACATACATACCCTCGTACATATCTTTACACATACATACATACACATCTACATGCATACAAACCTTTCCCACATCATTGCATACATACATACCCTCGTACATATCTTTACACATACATACATACACATCTACATGCATACAAACCTTTCCCACATCATTGCATGTTTGCCAATGAGAATTAAATTAATAATTCTTACCTGGGGTACGGGATCCCACTTTAAGGTTCCTAAATGGAACCTAAGGTGGGATTCTTGCCTGGGCTATGGGATCCCGCTTTAAGGTTCAGGAACCTGAGGTGGGATTCTTACCTGGGCTATGGGATCCCGCTTTAAGGTTCAGGAACCTGAGGTGGGATTCTCACCTGGGCTATGGGATCCCGCTTTAACCTCCCGTTTCTTCCTACATGCTTGTAAATTCACATTCTATCATATGAACTTAAAATCCCACATCCGGATTAAGGAAATTCTTAACTTACGCTCTATCGGCTTATTATCATTTTCTAACTATTTGACCCGTTATGGGTACTTGCGCATTAAACGGTTTATGACAACAAAACCATACTTCCCATTTCCATACTTGTCCAAAACATTAAACTAATCGTATAACTTGTTCTTAAACCACTTATTAAGATCATTTGCCTAAAATACCCATCAAGGGCATTTTGGTCAACTTTAACCCCATCCTTTACGACGAAAGACTACGACACATAATTGACTTCAACCATCATGCTTAGTTAATAAATACGCCTTATAACTTAAACGAACATAAGAAGTGATTGCGGAAATCACTTACCTCGTGCGTCCGAGTTCGTGTCCGTTATCTTGTCTCTTTTTGACCCGTTAGCCTTTCATGCTTGAGTCCTTCTCGACATGATTCCTATACTTTCATGTCACCAAATCACATTCTTATCAGCATACATAATTGTACAAGCTAACGATCATATCGATCGTATAATTCATATTTGACGTTCATAGTCACTTCTAACAAGCATAATACATGTAACCAAATTCATATCATTTCCAACTCGTGGAGTCCGTAATGTCATCGCATTAGACACACATACGTCTAACACGCATCATATAACTTACTTTAGTCTTACAATTATGACAACATGACAGTTGACTTTTAGAAGTCAACGGTCCATTTACTTTAACTTTTGACTTTTCATTATATACCCGTAACATTATAATCGACTATACGGACATCACTATATACATATCATCTTTTACTTACATACAATTTCATCTATTAAGCTCACCTAGGCATTTCATCATACACTTGGTGTGCGTACTACCTTCTAAGCATAACGTACAACTAATTCATGCACAATCTTCTAATTTCATACATAATTCATCAATTTCTTCCTTCCAATCAACACGAATCATACATGCATAATCATCAAACATATAATCATCACATTTCTTCCAATCCTTCTAACAAGAATCCATCATACATAACATGATACATCAATTTTGGACAAGAATTGGACCTTGATGATATATCCATGCTATCATCTTCACCCTAACAATTGGGTTTCACCTTTACACATCAAATTAACACAACCCATACATAACACATGTTCTATATGATGATTCTAACACTTATACATGATCAATTTCACATTAACTTACGGATTAGAACATAACCCACTTCACACATGATCACCAATCTTTGATTCAAGACATACCTTACGATCCCCTTGTGAAGGTGATCACTAATTCATGCTCGGTTGTGAATTTGGGCCTTGATTCATTCTTCAATTTGAAGCTTTTGCATGAACTAGGGTTTGGGGCTCTTGAGAGCCCCTGATCGATCTATCCAGAACACACACGAAAGTGTGTGAGTGTGTGTGTGTGTGATCTTTTATTTATTAACATAACTTTCATTCCATACCACTTTAGTCCCTCGTGTTTACCTCTAAAACACAATTGGCACCACTTTCATCTTTTAATGGTTTTCACCATACACTTAACTAGGTCAAATAGACTAGTTATTTATTTCATTGAATATTCATGGGGAACATAAAACGAATATAAACATTCGGGTTTTGGGGCGTTACATCTGATCTTTGAAACGCCACCTCATATCCTCCGGAAGACAACGGTCGTCCAGCCAGAAAAAATTGTCCTTCCAATTTTTAAGGCTAGACCGCTCGCTGGAGGATGGAGAAGGGACATTCTTTCGGTGTGCAAATGTATACCAATCTCCGGCCGATATGAACTCGTAAAAATATCGAAAAACATTCAGGTCCGGTTTCTGGTCTAAAGCTCGGCAAGAAATTTCGAAATGATTAATGCGGCTAAGGCCGAAGGGATTAACCTGACAAATATGAACCCTAAAAAATTGCAGAACCCTAATCAAAAAGCGAGAGAAAGGAACCCTATAATTCGCGAAATTGCAGACGCGAGTATAAAAGGGAAACTTCCCCTGACGGAATGGATATATTGCTTCCCTTTCGGAGGGAAGGACCAGGTAAAGATCTAGGGGAATCCTATAATCTCTAATGAACTTATCCAACTGCCGTTGGGTAAGCACGCTCACGCTCTCCGAAAGATTCTCCTTACCAGGAGCCATAACTTTAAAAAGTAAAAAGAAAAGGGACGCACCTTTCTGTGAAGAAGAAGAGGAGAGTAAAGAGGATAACAGCAGAGAAGACGAAAAAAGAGAGGAAGAAAGGGTAAAAATGAAGTGGTGAAAACCCAATTTATAGAAAAAGTAAGTCGATTTGGGGGGCCATCTTATCAACCGTCACTTCCCACGATTCCCAACGAAGGGTTCGCTACGGTCACCAGTAGGTGACTGACGGTCGAAACGATGAAGGTCACCCACACCATTCAAATAATGCCACGTCATCAATTCAAAAACCACTCCAGCAGGCGACACATCATCTGAATAAGACAAAAAACTTGAAATAATAGTTTGCTAAGTTTTTACAAAGACTTACCAAACTGGGGGACTTGAAGATACATGTCCGAGACCGGACATGATTCTTAGGACGAACAAGACTCCACTTGGACGTACATCCGAATAATGTCCGTCCAATATCAAGAACCTCCGAAGACGAACCTCCATTCAAGTGCGTCTGGACGGGTGATGTCATCTCAGTTGACTACTATAAATACCCCATCAAGTACAAAGCCAAGTACGATTTTCTGAACCTTCGTCCTTACTTTCTCTCTCTACTTTCTCTCACTACCAATACTTATCCTCACGCCGGAGGGTGGTCGCAGAGGGGCCCTCCCATCTCTGCGACGAGCCTAACGGTTTTCTGTTTTGCAGGACTGTCTTTCAAGTTCTCTCACAAGATCCAAACCCTCGTTTACAGGCTTCGGTCTAAACACGATCCTTTGGTTCTTCAAGTAGTGTAGTTGATGGATCTGTTAATAGCAAATTTAGCTTAATGCTTGTAATTCACTTTACAGAGTACGTTAAGAATGACTAACAAGATATAACATCCATCAATCAAAGACTATTTTGTCATGCACACTATATTTATGCTTAATATAATAATATATTGAGAAACAAAATTAAGTTCGTAAGTCTGGATGAAAGAAAATGCATTTGGCTTAACTTAATAGATTGAATGATCAGTGAATAAGTTATCGTTTTCACTACTGCAATTTTAAACAGATGAAATGAATAGACGTCAATGTGGGTTAGCTCATTTGCTCTTGCCTCTTAGTGTAAGGTTTTGGATCTAATCCCAAACGAGATGTAGATTAAGAATTATTTTGTGTAATTTAAAAGTAAGTGAATGCCCCGATGCGATCATTCCCCACGTATAGCCTAGCAGGCTGAGCATACAGAAATTGAACCCATGGGAATATGGAGGGGCAATGGCGATGGACCTCGCGAAGCAAAACTGAACGGTCAACTAAGTTGAAAGCGTTGGAAAAATCAACCGTAAGCATGGCCAGCGAACCATCTGAATGAAAAGAATTAAGAAACATGTTAGCGCTGTGCAGCACCGCCTCCGCCCCATTGGGCACCCCCACCCCAAATTGATAGTCCCCCAAGTACTTAACAGCTTCTTTCCCAACTTTCTTCATGGCTACTTTGGAGACTAATCTTCTCCAAATTGCCCCCACAGCAATGGGGCGAATCCCATTATCAGGCTTCAACAAAGGGGTTAGGGGCGCCGAAGCAACAAAATCCGCGAGCACCTTAGGACATAACCCCCCTAGCCAAAGGTTTACCACTTCAGTGATGGCAGTAAGCAGTCCCGAGGCCGTCGCCGACCCCTCGCCGCTAAGAGCGTCCAACAGGTGTTGGGCCCGCAGGCCATCTCGCCCACAAGATGTCCCTTTCGGGAAAGATTTCACACACCTGTGCACGCAGTCTTCATCCACGGAGGGTCCAGCCTTGGGGCTACGGCTTGGTACTTGGATGACGGGACAATTATCGGGGACGCTGTTCAGGTTGCTAAAGCTCTCGACATCATCGGTTCGGAGGGTCCAGCCTTGGGGCTACGGCTTAATATTAGAAAAACTGAAGTATTTTGGCCGACATGCAACGGGGTGAAGGTCCGGCCAGGGCTTTTCCCCAGTGAGATTGGGAGGCCGGAGAAAGGTGTCAAACTGCTAGGAGGGGCAGTCAGCCGTGATGCCAGTTTTATTAGTGGTCTAGCGGCTAAGAGGGCAACGCGTGCTGTTGACATTATGGGACACCTTCCCTTGTTGCGGGATCCTCAAAGCGAACTCCTCTTGCTTAGATCTTGTATGGGGGTTGCAAAGTTACTATTTGGTTTGCGAACTTGCCAGCCCCCCTTTGTGGATGATGCTGTTTCATATTTTGATAAAGGTCTTCGGGAGGCAATAGAAGACATTGTCGTATGTGGGGGTCCTTTTTTTGGTGATCTACAGTGGCGAATCGTGACCTTGCCAATGAGGCTTGGTGGGTTGGGCCTTCTCTCGGCCCGGGATGTGGCTGCCTATGCCTTTGTGGCTTCCAGATCTCAATCTTGGGAGTTGCAGGACCACATCTTACGTAACAGTGGGGTTGCTAACACTGATCCGGATTATGCCAGCGCCTTGGAACGCTTGCATGAATCTCTACCTAACTTTGATCTCGGCGGTTTCTCTAACAAGGACACCGCCCCCAAAAAGCCACAGAAAACTTTGGCGAATGCCCTTTGTTGTCGAATCACACAAAGTTTGGGAGAAGATTTCCATTTGTCACCCCGCCAGAAAGCCGTCATTGAATGCCTACAGAGGCCTCACGCTCAGGATTTCTTAACTGTTATTCCTATTGACGGTTTGGGTCAACGTATGTCAGCGGTGGAGTACCGGTCAATCCTTAAGTACCGTTTGATGATCCCCATGTTCCCGAATGATGAAACTTGCCCAGTCTGCCGTAAAGCATGCCTGGATAAATACGGGGAGCATGCGTTACACTGTAGAGAGTTGCCGGGGTTTAAGTATCGCCATGACTTTGTGCGAGACGCGTTAATGGATATTCTCAGACGAGCAGGGATCTCGGCGAAGAAAGAGGCACCGGTTAATTTTCTTACTGACCCGTCGGAGGGGAGATCCACCCTACGCCCTGCTGACGTGCTAGTTTTTGGTTGGGAGGGCGGGAAACATGCTTGTGTCGATCTCACAGGTGTATCCCCACTAGCCGGGTTCCGGGAAAATGGGTTTGTGGCGGGGCAAGCGGTACTGAAAGCAGAGTCAAAAAAGGTGGAAAAGCACGCGAAAGCTTGTGAGGATAATCAACATGCCTTTGTCCCCCTGGCGTTTGACACGTTCGGCTCCTTGGCGCCGGAGGCAGTTCGGTTCTTGTCTAGAGTTCAGCGTGTGGTCCATAGCAACTTTTCGACCCCTCAGGGGCGGGGCTTTGTTTTTAGTAGATTAGGGTTTTCTATTCAAAAAGGGATGGCGGCGCAGTTTGTTGCTCGTCTACCTACTATCCTTATGTAATTTGCCCTGATGATTGGAATGAAATTTACTTAAAAAAAAAAAAAGTAAGTGAGTTTTTGCCATTGAAAAAAAATAATAGACAGCTATAAATGATTTCATAAAATAAAGAATGAAAATTATATTTCGCCTATGGATAAGACTTCTGAATTCTAAGACTATATGGAGTGGAGGAGCTTGAAAATGAGGCGTCACGTCAGCAATTGTCAGAAAAGTGGTGTGGTACAAAAAAAGAGATAGTGGTACGTGGCGTGAAAGGGTGGTGTGGTGCGACACGTGACATACATTTTTTGTATTTATTTTATATTAAAAAAAGAAATCTATTAAATTTAAAAAAATATATATTAATTAGATAAACAACATAAATTAAAATAAGTTACATAGAGTTAAAAAACACATTAAGTTAAAATAAAATAATATAAAGTTAAAAAAATACATAAACCTTTAATCATCGCCTTCGTCTTCGTCAGTGTCGTTTCGTGGAACGCTCCGAAAGTATTCAACCAAATCCGCTCGAAGGTTGTGATGTGTAACAATGTCATAAATATCCCTTGTGTTCGTTTCTCTCTCTTTATCACTTATTTCTACACTATTTGGTTGACTCCCCTTCTCATGGTACTCGCAAATTGCGCATCCCTCGTAATCCAAAATCATGTTATGTAAAATAAACGCACACCGCACGTACATCACATTTTGTACTCAAGGTTTTTTCATAATCCTACACGACATTCTCAAAATGTGTCATTTTTTCTTCAAAACACCAAACGCTTGTTCGATGTCTTTTAGTGCCGCCATTTGAGCACCATTAAACTTGGTTCTCTTTCCGTTTAACGTTGTACCCCTTGTTAATGACTTTACAAACACGGCATAATCCGGGTAAATACCATCCGTTAAATAATAACCGTATTTGTACTCCAAATCGTTAAAAAAAAGAAACCTTTTGTCCAACACCATTTATATAGTCGTTGAAAATGAAAGATTGATTAAGAATATTTAAATCGTTATTTGCAGTGAACATACCGAATAATACTTGCCAAATCCAAATATCAAGATACAAACGTTTCAAGCATCATAGCCAGGTTTTTACGAAAAAACTAGATAATCCAAAAGACACTGGTGTGGTCAGAAAATAGAACTACAACTCTACAAGTGCAGAAGTGAATTCATCATCTATTGTGTCCAATTAACACGACATCTAAGATTCCTGTTAAAAAACCAATAATAAGAAAAAAAAAATGAATGATATCATCAGATAGACGTTCCGGCTTCGTCAGTTTCTTTGATAAATCACATTGTTCCTAAGTCTCCAAATTGCTGATCAACCAACAAAAATGATCGAACCCACCATGCCTTAGTGATAGTTTTGAACCGTTCCATTAAAAAGAAGGATTGCGAGTAACAAGAAAAGCAAGATTCAACCAATAAGACCATCCGTAGTGGGGTTTTTTGGCGTTTTCCCCAAAAAAGCCCAAACACGCCCCTTACCCGCCCCCTTGGGCGTTTTTTCAAATTTTTGGTCCCTGACTGGTAGTCCATAGGACAACCCTTAAGTGTTATAAATGATAATTTAACCCCGCATTTATCCATGTAATTGTCTAGAATTAGGTAATTACGGTTGTTTGTGTTTTAGGTACAAATGGAGCTTAAAAGGGAAGGAATTTGGAGCATCAAGAAAAAATAAAATATTGGAATGGAAGAACTAAGAATATCACATGATAGAGGATGAAATTACGAGAACGTGGGCGAAAACGGCAAAGAAAACGGAGTTGAAACGAAAAAGTTATGCTGGAAACAAAATTTCATGCTGAAGCCCACCGTAGCCTACGGTGGAGGGCGTAGCTTACGGTGGTCCCTGACATAAATTGTCATTGTATGACAGTTTAAAGCCACCGTAAGCCATTCCAAGCCACCGTAAGCTACGGTGGCCACCGTAGCTTACGGTGCTGACCTGCGTAAATGTGTAACTTCCGCCTTTTAATGCGGATTTATGGTGTCTTTTCATGTCCAATCAATCCCATTCGGTTACCAGCAGTCTAGAGGCGAAGTTTGGGTGTTCTTGAGAGCTTGAAACAATTTCTAAACATCTTGTTAGTGTTTTTAATTCTTATGACCATTGATATGTATGTGATGATGATTGTCCAAGTCATGAGTGGCTAAACTTATGGTGACTATCTTTGGTTGAAGGTTTGCGTAAGACTTTATGTTTGGATTTCATATTTCTAGAATAATGAACTTGTCTTTATGATTTGTTTGTTATGGTGTGTGATTGCTTGTTTGTACATTGTTAATTCTTATGTTAATCTAATTTGAAACCATACGTTCTTGGTGCTATTGGCAATCGAGATATCATGGGTAGAATTAGGATTGGGTATTGATTAATTGGTCATCGGGTAACAACCTCGCGTTCTAGGAATCCGAGTACTTAGTTCCCTTTCATCACAACAAGTAATCGCACATGAACTATGTCTATGTAGTTCTTTCTAGTGGAATGTTAGCATAAATGTCAAAGCAAACCGGAAACTAAAGATGGTCATTTGTCTCTAAATTGTTTACAACCCAAATTCTCATTTTGCAATTAGACTAGTAATCTTAGTTTTAAAAATCAACCAATCAAACCAACTCTTGAATTTATTTTTATTGCAATTAGTTTAATCTTAGTTAACTTAGATACACTTCTAAATAACACATATTCCACAAACTCCCTGTGTTCGATACCCACTTACCTCTAGCTATTAGTAGTAATTGGATTAAATTTGATTGAGACTTTGACCACGACATCACGTCAAATTTTGACGCCATTGCCGGGGAGTAGTGCGCAACGTGTGTTATTTTTGATCTTTTTAAGTTTGTTATTTTTCTGGTTTACGCTAGGTGTGTTAGTGTGCATGTATTTACAGGTGCATGCGTACTAGGAGCTTTCACAAGCTATCACCATTGGCATTTGATCCAGAAATTGAACGGACTTTGAGAAGAAACAGAATTTTGCTACGAGAAAATAAAATCGGTGGTTCACCAACAATACCTACTACACCAGTTACACCAATCAGATACATGGATCAGTCACAATTACCACCCACTACGGGTCAACCTACACCATCCTTTACACCATCTTCAACAAAACCTTCACCAAATACTACCATTCCTATAACCACATCAGAAATCAAACCAACCAACACTACATTACCCGAGAACACTCAACCTGAATACTCTTTTAGTTATCAAGCTACATCATCCACCGTTCCAGCTTATTCAACATTTTTCCTAACATCCGGTCAACCTTCATCATCACAACAAATACCACCACCTAACTTATACCAAACAGGTCCATCTATTATCCTTTCTACTCCATTTCAACCAGGAGTGCAATTTCAACATACTTCGGGAGTAAGACAAGATGGGTTCGATGATGGGTATGATGACGATTTTGGGGGATATGATGAAGAAGGATACATGTATGGGGGTGATGGAGATCAAGGGGAATATACTTATGTCCAAGGTCAAAATCAAATAATGTCAAGTGTTGGTAGGATTCCTCAGCAACAATTCATACCTCAACAAGTGCCACCACAAGGTCCACCGCTGCAAAGACAAGTTCAACAACCTCATGTGGGGCCGAGATTTCAACCACCTCCACAACAATTTGGGCCTCCACGAATGCAAGTTCAAAGACCAATGGGTCCTATACGTCCAAGAGTTCGGTTAGGTGTACCAAGGAGACATATTCGAGAACACGCGAGAGGCATAGAAACACATTTTAGACCGGTGATCACTCATAATCCTTCACCAATAGTTATCCCTCAAAATGACCAAGGAAGGACGTTTAAAGTTCGAACGAATTCTTTACAAAGTTTGCCAAAGTATAAGGGTCTAGCAACGGAGGAGCCTTATTTTCATTTGGAGGCTTATGATTCGATTTGTAACACTATTGGGGGTCAAGGATTCTCAGCCGATGATGTTAAATTGGTGTTATTCCAATTTTCCTTAGAAGACAAGGCTAAAAAGTGGTTTTATACCTTACCTTCGGCATCTATCTATACATGGGCAGAAATGCAAAAAATCTTCTTGGATGAATTCTTTACCGCCCAAAAGACAAATGATGCTAGAAGGAGTTTGAGGAGTTTTCAACAACAATCGGGTGAGATGTTTCATGAAGCATTCGAGAGGTTTAATATGATGATAAAGAATTGCCCTCATCATGGGATAGAGCTATGGGAGTTGTTAAATGCATTTCATGAGGGGTTATGTTCCGAAGATGCTTGTGACTTGATGTCTATCACGAATGGTACATTCGGTACCAATTATGAGCAAGATGATTGGGCATTCTTGGAAAAAATGGAGGTTACATCGAAAAGGAAAGCTCAATCGTCAAGGAGAGCACGACCGACCATTACCCGAACTCAAGTGCATGCGGCGGAAGATACGAATGTGCAAACTACCAACCAAATATATGATGTTTGTGCACTTTGTAATGAGATAGGGCATGCGGCTGAAAATTGCCAAGGAGGTGAAGGGCAATATGAAGAGGTGAATGCGGTACAAGGTCAATGGGTTAGTGGTAGAAATTATAATATGAACTCGAACCCTTACCACCCCGGTTTATGAAATCACCCGAACTTTAGATACGGGAATCCGTCAAATCAAGCCAACCCAAACTTCCAAGGAAACCAAGGATTTCAAAGGCAATATCAAACGAGTCAAGTGCATGGTGGGTCTTCGGTTCAAAGCTCTTCAGGTGGAAACGAAGTAATGGAGATATTGAAGGGGATGCAAATTGAGATGCAACGAAGGAATCAGCTTGATGATGCTCGCATTCAAAAAGACGAAATCCGTGATAAAGCAATTCAGTCATTGACCACCCAAATGGGTCAACTTGCAAGTGAAGTGGCAATATTGAAGAAAACGAAAGGTCAACTACCGAGTGACACGGTGATAAATCCTAAGATCACAAAAAGCATGAATATCGGGTAAGCACTGTTCCTAATAATGAAATTAATGAAACATTTCTTACTTCTTCTTGTCAAGTGAGTGCAGGTATAGGAAGGGATGCCGAGGTTGAAACGGACAAGGAGCATGGAGCACCACTTGTGCCGATCCGAGTGGGAAAATTAAAAATTCCTCATGCATTATTGGATTATGGGACGAGTATGAGTGTGCTACCAGGTGACTTATATGATATGTATGATTTTGGTCCACTTCAGGATGCAGACACCATGGTGAGTTTGGCGGATGAAAGTTGGAGGCGTCCACGGGGAATGGTTAAGAATGTTATGATTCGGTTGGGAGAATTCGAATACCCGGTGGATTTTCTGGTTTTAGATTATGCTACTACCATGATGGCGTCACAACAAAGGGTGATTTTGGGTCGACCGTTTCTCTATACGGCAAATACTCAAATCGATTGTAGAGAATGAATCATTACCATGATCGAAAAGAACCGTAAGTTGTCATTTGATGTTCAGACTAAGATGATTAGTTACGATTTTGTTGAGGCGAAGGATAGCAGGTTTAGTGAAAAGGTGTTTCAAAGAATGAGAAGAAATCACCCACCAGATCATGAAGAAAAGCATATGGGTTCAAGCAAGAGTGTATTTGATTACCCACCGAGTCAAAACGAGACGGATGCATTTTGCTCAATGGCACGAGGAAGTGATGGAGATGGCAGGAACCGCTTCTTTGAGCCACTTTAAATAGGGGTGGCACGGTCTGGCTGAAGACCTGAAAACTTAGCGCTGCTCGGGAAGCAACCCGAGGTTTTTCACTGATCTTGTTATTTCTTTAGTTTTCTATGTTTCAGGGCCATGGCAACACTCAAGTGTGGGAAGATGTGCGGATATTTGTGTGAAGGTGGTGATAGGAAATTGGATCATTTACAATATCTGTTGTGTCAAACTTCACCAGGTCAATGTACTTTTTCCTTAGACTTGTCATGTTCTTTAGCTTTGAAATATTGTTAGTTTATTAGTTTGCTTTTGTTTATAAAAAATAAAAAAAAAACAAAATTGATGTTTTTGGTGTTTAAGCGATCTTCCCTTCAAAACCATACATTGGGGACAATGTATCCCAAGTGTGGGGATGAGGGGAAATTTTGAAAAATTTCTGAAAATTGTAAATTTTTAAAAATCAAGTGACAATGGTCCGAATTGAACATTTGAATACAAAACCGCATGATACACCAGCATCCCATATTCCCTTGTTCTTTCTTGGTGAGAGTTGAGCCATCTCTTTGAATTTATTAGAAATATTTTTCTTTAATGAGAGTGGTAATGGGTGGGGGTACATTAGAACTTGTGCTTAGATGCGGTTTGAGGCCTTAGCTTTGCATGAATGTGAACATGATATGGGCATTTAGGTAGCCTCGTCATGGTGAGTGCGAGTGTGGGATTTGGGGGGTTGGACCTCATAAATTATATATATGAGCATGGTAGTGAGACGGGCGGGGGTTTGGACTTTAGTAGCCCATTTCAGCTTGAAGCCGATCATTTGTAATCTGTGCCTAGTTCCTCTAAATTTAACCCGTATTTGACCCGGTCTATTAGTGTTGCATCTCGTATTAGTATGTTTATCTTGTTAGGTTTGAAAAGAAAAAAATATAGAAAAAAGAGATATGAAAGGAAAAAGAAAAAGAAAAAAAAGAGAAAAAGTAATGAAAAATGAAAAAAAAATGAATGAGATATGTTGTACATAGTTGTTTATGTTTTGCTTAGTTAGAAATAAAAGACCGGGTTGAATTGCTAGCTACTTTGCATATATATTTCCATTTCCTACCCATTTGTCTAGCCACGTTACAACCTCTAAGTCCCTTTGATTCACGTGCATGTTTAGCAAATTATTTAGGCGAATGACCGATTTGAGTACAAGCATATTATTGTTCAACTACCCGTTTGCCTTTAGTGTGATCTAGCGTATCTTTGCTAGTTATTACTTGCCACCGAGAAGAGAGTTATTGTGAGGGGTGTGTTATGTGCGGGTTTAAGAAAAAGTTAGTAAATAAGGACAATTGTTGCTTGGTTTGTACTTAATCGCTTGAATAAATTGTGTTTTGTTGAACGGGTTGCTTGGGACAAGCAACGGTTAAGTGTGGGGATGTGACGGGTAGTCCATAGGACAACCCTTAAGTGTTATAAATGATAATTTAACCCCGCATTTATCCATGTAATTGTCTAGAATTAGGTAACTACGGTTGTTTGTGTTTTTGGTACAAATGGAGCTTAAAAGGGAAGGAATTTGGAGCATCAATAAAAAATAAAATATCGGAATGGAAGAACTAAGAATATCACATGATAGAGGATGAAGTTACGAGAACGTGGGCGAAAACGGCGAAGAAAACGGAGTTGAAACGAAAAAGTTATGCTGAAAACAAAATTTCATGCTGAAGCCCACCGTAGCCTACGGTGGAGGGCGTAGCTTACGGTGGTCCCTGACATAAATTGTCACCGTATGACAGTTTAAAGCCATCGTAAGCCATTCCAAGCCACCGTAGCTTACGGCGCTGACCTGCGTAAATGTGTAACTTCCACCTTTTAATGCGGATTTATGGTGTCTTTTCATGTCCAATCAATCCCATTCCATTACCAGCAGTCTAGAGGCGAATTTTGGGTGTTCTTGAGAGCTTGAAACAATTTTTAAACATCTTGTTAGTGTTTTTAATTCTTATGAACATTGATATGTATGTGATGATGATTGTCCAAGTCATGAGTGGCTAAACTTATGGTGACTATCTTTGGTTGAAGGTTTGCGTAAGACTTTATGTTTGGATTTCATATTTCTAGAATAATGTACTTGTCTTTATGATTTGTTTGTTATGGTGTGTGATTGCTTGTTTGTACATTGTTAATTCTTATGTTAATCTAATTTGAAACCATACGTTCTTGGTGTTATTGGCAATCGAGATATCATGGGTAGAATTAGGGTTGGGTATTGATTAATTGGTCATCGGGTAACAACCTCGCGTTCTAGGAATCCGAGTACTTAGTTCCCTTTCATCACAACAAGTAATCGCACATGAACTATGTCTATGTAGTTCTTTCTAGTGGAATGTTAGCATAAATGTCAAAGTAAACCGGAAACTAAAGATGGTCATTTGTCTCTAAATTGTTTACAACCCAAATTCTCATTTTGCAATTAGACTAGTAATCTTAGTTTTAAAATCAGCCAATCAAACCAACTCTTGAATTTATTTTTATTGCAATTAGTTTAATCTTAGTTAACTTAGATACACTTCTAAATAACACATATTCCACAAACTCTCTGTGTTCGATACCCACTTACCGCTAGCTATTAGTAGTAATTGGATTAAATTTGATTGAGACTTTGACCACGACATCACGTCAGTCCCAGACGTTATTAAATCCACGCCTTCCTTCAATTTTTTTGGCCAATGACCACACATCTTCCCAATCTTTGTCCAATAACATTTTTTGATGTTTTTTTTTTATTTAATTCTATTTAACCCCTTCTAACATAATGCCCCACAATGCCCACATCTCCACTACACCCATTTAAAAAAAAACATTCGACTGTTACATGGCACAAAACACCCAAAGACAAAGACATTATTCATGTGTACAATTAGAAATGGTCTAAGCAATTCTATAACAAATACCACAAGTAGCATGACATTCACTAAACAAATGATTAGAGGAATCCAACCGATCATCACACAATGGACAAAGTATTAGAAGGAATATCTACTTCTTTATCCACAATATTAAATAGCTGGGAAAATATGGGAAAAAGAGAAGACACAAGTGTTGTCTTTATATTAGGTTTCATCATTTTTTAATGCATTATTGGATTTTAATAATCCTAAGTTTTAGCTATTGAATAATAATCTTAACTTAAAAAATTCCTTCCATCTATCTCAATTTGTAAGAATTTAGCCCGCATTGATCTTTTTCTAACATAGATGCACTTAAATCAATTAGGGAGTCTCCAGGTGCACTTGAATCTGTTGAGGAGGCCAAATTCTTATATGTTTGAAAGGATCAATGGGGGCCAAACTTTTACAAGTTAGGATCATTGGAGAGAATTTTTAAAATTGGGTTTATTATCGGCCAACAGGTGAAACATAGGATTATTACAATTCTATCCTTTTTTAATTGTACATAACTTTTAAATAAATTCAATTTCACCCTCATATATACGTTAAATGTTATATCTTTTTCTTATTCAGTATTTTTCAACAATTTAATTTAATTTTTCTCTAATAGTTTATTAGAGAAAGTTTAATACGCATGCTTGTTTGATTTTTTCTCTCCACAATTTGGTATAAGTTATATTGAAAACGGTGTTATATTAAAAAAAAAATGGTATATTAAGTTATAGCTATTGCTGATACCATACCGACATCGGTATTATCAGAATCGGTACCAACATTCGTTTTTATGGTTTTCGATCAATTCAGGACTTTATTTTTTTGGTTTCATCTCTCTGTTGTTGAACTGACTACCAGTACCTTTACGAACCAAATCGATACTGAATTCTCGTGACATCACAGAGTAATTCCAATGGTTTTAATTTATTGATGATGTTACAACATTATGAATTAATATCTGGTTAAAGCTCTACTTAAACTGTGTGTAACAGGATCATGCCCCTGCCACGATGGCGATGATCCAACATTAAACACCATTAAGGTTGTTCGTTAAAGCATCTGGGTGTTAGCCCCTTAACCCTTCAACGCAACCATCGTTAAAGGGGGAGTGGGTGGGCCCCATACCCTGATGACTAATCACATAATTTGTTTTATAAATTTATTTGACTTATATATTATTTTAAAATTTATGAAACTATTACATATAAAAAACTAGGTTAGAACCCCGTGTATTACACGGGTTGAATAAATGCAATTTTATATACAAAATAATAAAAAAAATATATATCTTTAAAAATCTCGTTTATTACACGGGTTGAATAAATGCAATTTTATATACCAAATAATAAAACAATATATATTTAAAAATCTCATTTATTACATTGGTTGAATAAATATAATTTTATATATTAAATAATAAAAAAAGTTATATCTTTAAGAACCCTGTGTATCGTACGGGTTGAGTAAATTTAATTTTATATATTAAATAATAAAAAGTTACGTTTTTAAGAACCTCGTCGAGCTGAGGAGCGAGACTAAGTTCGACCGTTAGGGAGACTAAAGCGGGAGGCTGTGTTATACGTGTTGAACACATGTAATTTTATATACCAAACAATAAAAAGTTATATCTTTATAAATCCTATGTATTATATGTATTGAATAAATCTAATTTTATATACTACATAATAAAAAAAATTATATTTTTAAAACCCTGAGTATTACACGAGTTGCATAAATGTTATAATTTAAAAAAAAAGCTCGTTTATTACACGGGTTGAATGAATCTAATAAAAATTTATATCTTAAAAAAAACTAACGGATATACTCGATTTGCAATAAGTGACATACATAAAGGACGATTTTTGTAATTTACTATATTTTAAAATATTATATATATTATCTCCTATATGAATTGTTTAAATTTATATTAAATTTAATTGTATAATTATCTTTTAATTGATATTAATTATCTATAAAAATAGATGGCTTTAATGAATAACACGTGTCCAAAATTTAGTTTTTTTTATTATATTAGATAGATGAGTAAAATTTTATGACTACGTGATTGTGATCGTATTACATAGTTAGATAGTAATTTGAATTTTGATAGAAAAACACTTAATAGGCACATGGATGTGATGGCAAAAATCTAATCAGTAATCACTGAATTGTCGAAAAACGCGTGGATAGAAGCAAAGATCGTGGACCGTGGTTCTTCACTTGTTTATTCGCACGTTTCTGATGCTTTCTTTTTCAATTATTCAAGAGTGAGTACGTGTACTCCCCCACTATCCATTTTCTATACAACACTACTTACTATATTTAACAGGGATGGCAATTTCAGACATGAACACAAAAATACGACACTTAACTGGTTTGTGTTTGATGCTTAAAAGGTTTCGTATCTTAAATAGATCAATACGATAAGACCTGTTAGTTTTTGGGTCGTGTTTACCTATTTTATGTTTGTGTCTTATCGTGTTCATGTCTTAACAGGTCATGTTTGTGTCTTAATAGGTTATGTTTGTGCCTTAGAAGGTTATGTGTGACACGATATGCCAGCCCTAGACTTCACACACCACCCCTCTAGGGCGAATTTGTGTATTAATAAATCATGCTCGTGTCTTAACAAGTCATATGATACGCTTGTAAATTTTTTCGTGACTTAACAGGTCGTGTTCGTGTAACCTTTTTATTTTCAGGTTCGTGTTTGGAAAAACGTACATGGTAAGCTTTCGTGGCGTGTTCGTGTTTACATGTTTCGTGTTCGTGTCTTAACAGGTTGTGTCAGACACGATATGTCAGGCCCTAATATTTAACTTCACTAAATACAAGGGTTGGCTGTAGTTAATAATTTGTTATTATTTGTAATTAACAAGTGAGTCATTAGAGTTAAAGTGTTACCCTTTTTAAAATCAAATGTTCAAGTCTAGTCGAAAACGGATTTAATGTAATTTAAGCGATTGAAAAAAGTTACAGTTGCTGTTAGCAATATATTAATACATAAGAGTTATAGAGTGATTGTATATCTTACACATGTGTAAACCTTCTAAATAAAAAACTATATCACTAAAGCACATTTTCATTCCTTTTAATTATATATTGATCTAGGCATCTAGCTATGATTATAATAATATACAGATAGATGCACAGAAAACTACATTTGAGAGACCAAGAGGTTGAAAAAAAGTGTTAAATGTGATTTTAGTTCTTAGTTATTTTTGTCAGTTCAGTCTAAAGTTTTCATTTTTCGCCTGTAGGTCCAAAAATGTTTCATTACTGCCATTTTAGTCTAATGGGTTAACTTCATCCAATATTTCAGTTAACGAGAACGGCTATTCGGTCATTTTATATGACCGAATTGTCTTTCTAGTTAACAGAATTACATATAAAATGACCGAATTGTCCTTCTGGTTAACAGAAAAAATGGATGAAGTTAACCCAGTAGACTAAAATGGCAACGGTGAAATCTTTTTGGACACACAGAATAAAAATGAAACCTTTTGACTAAACTGTCAAAATGGCCCAAACCACAGGGACTAAAATGACATTTAACTCAAAAATAAATTTTATTGGTGCTACGAATTATGATATTCATTACTAAACATGCTTATATGTATATGTATTTGTAAGTGGCGATTATTACCAAGCTGGCGAGAAGAGCAAAGATGATTGCTATTGCTACTTATATTAACTAGTATTTTGACCCCTCGTGCGTTGTGAAAGCGTCAAAACTTAAAGTAACTCGAATTTATACCATTAAATATTTGATCTGCCTCATTTTCGAACAAAATTTACACTAAAATATAGACTGGCAAAAAATGCACATAAAACTAAGCATATGTCAACAGATTATATTTACCTTTCAGAAAATTTACTATTTGATTTCATTTTTATGTATAGATACTTGGTATACATAAACAATTACATAATCATAAATTCGCTTTTGTATGATTATTTAAACTTAAAGTTTGTTATTTATTATTAGTAATGGTTGGAATTTAAGTAAATATATTAGTTGGAATGTTATCACCACTTAATCATAATATATGTATTCCATACTAAAGTGGAAATCGCCGTCACCGTTAACTGCACTGTTGCTCGTTATGTTACAAATTAATAGAGTATATCAATGAGTCAACAAAAAGGTGATTAGAAGTTTATGGTGATTCCTTCAATATTGTAATAAGAAAGAAGTTATGGCGATCTCTAATCTTTTAGAAAGAAGTTTTAGATGATAATATCTATTAAATTAGATAGAGGAATAGTAATGAAGAACTATTGGTGTGAGACGTTTTCCAACTAGGGTTGTAAATGAATCGAACGAACACAAACAAGTTGTTCATGTTCGTTCATTAAGAAATGAATCAGTTCATGAAGTGTTCGCGAACGCTTATCGAACGAGATTTTTTGTTCGTGTTTATTCATTAAGGACACGCCATGCTTGCGGTATGCACATATAATGTATATATGTGCGGGCGCTCGGGGAGTAAAAGTGAAAGTGCACTAATTTTAACGTTATTTTATTAATCTCGTGAAAATAACGTTAAAAGAGGGGGATGGTTAATCATGCATCATGTGGTGGCGTTGATAGCCGAAAGATAAGGGAGTACATGCACTAATCGGTCTTTGTCTTAATTGTTGAGTGTTATTTGTCTTATGTTCAAGGCTTGATGCAAAACTACTATCGAGCCAGTGGTCTCATTGGAAGCAGCGACTCTATTCCTACGAGGTAGAGGTAAGGTTGTCTACATCTTACCCTCCTCAGACCATACCTTAGCTTTGCTATTGGTGGGATTTACTGAGTATGATGATGATGTTCGCTCATTAAGGAAATAGATGTTTTCATGAACACTTATCGAACGCAAACGAATGCAAATGAACACAAGAACACAAGCAAATGTTGCTATGAACATACATGACACAAACGAACGTTTATGCACACAAACAAATACAAACGAAAATATTTTCATTTAAGAATAAATTTTGCATTTCTCATTACATAGATTACGAAGAATCCACCAAAAACATATAAGTACTTAACATAATTATCCGAACATAGTTGTCATAATCGACATAACTAATTAACAAAAAAAAAAAAGAAGTTTCTCAAACTTTAACACAAGCTAAAATTGAAAAGGTTAAATAAGAGATACTTACACAGACATATAATATAACTATGATTTCAAAACTTTTAAAAAACTAAAACCAATAAAAACTTATAATATATAAAAACTTTTAAATGAATAAACACAAGAACATAAGGGTGTTAGGAGTGGCATTCGGTAAAGCCACTTTACCGAAGTGGTAAAGAGTGGCAAACCAATGCCATCCAAGTTTACCGATCAAACATTTACCGAAGTGGTGAGTCCATGCCGACGCGGGGAAGAGAGGAAGGAGAGAGAGAGGGGGTAGTGTGGGGTGGGGTCCATTCCATTGTCAACCAATCACACATTTTTTTTTTTAAGTTTACCACTTCACCAAATGTCTAAACCATTACCAACACTTTTCACCAAAGTTTAAATATTTTTCACTGATTGACGTGACACACTCTCATTGGTTAATTTTTTAGTTTGTCACTCTCAAGTGTTTAACCACTCCTAACACCCTAAATGAATACCAGAAGACCAAACTTACATTACACACCACAAGACCATACGTGGACTTTTCTTTTAAATTAATCAATGACACGTGATTCACTTCACCATTCTCGTTCAAAATAAAATAGTAAAACAAAAAAGATCATGGTTGTAGAAATTGCTAGTCGCTAGTCAGCAGGTGGGGTGGGGACTAGCGATTAATCGGATATAATTGCGATTAATTGTAATTAATCGAGATTAATCGGTGATTAATCGGCGCCTAGTCGGGATTTTTACAACCATGGAAAAGATATGGTTGTTTATATTCATTATTTAATTTAAATTAAACTCACTGTATAGGGAGGTTTTGCATTATGTTTATCAAACTTTTTTTATAATGCATATCACTAAACAATTTCGCATCGTCAAAAAACGTGTCTTACTACCAAACATGTGTCATTATTTTAATATTATATTTTTGGAACAATTTCACTAAACGTCAAATTGGTGCGACCTTTTGAGAATTTTAAAGTCAAACGCAGTTGGTAACTTAAAAAAATAAATTTATCAGTACGAATTTTAAAGAAAAGTTCAAATTACAACACTATTAATTTTCTGGCTAAACTATCAGTACGAATTTTAAAGAAAAGTTCAAATTACAACACTATTAATTTTCTGACTAAACTTTTATCAAAATTACTGGAAAACTTTTCATTGAAGAAAAACAGTTTGTTCAAAGTTCAGTTATTTCCTATGCGTGTACAGTGTACTTGGATAATATTTGGGTTGTAAACGAGACAATAAGTTATTCAAGATTGGTTCATTAAAAGTTGATCAATCATTACGAGTTTAAATAAACTCGAACCTAAATTGAAGTTAATGTAATAAACAAACCCGAGCTTCACATTCTGAGTTTAACTAAGTTCGCGAGCTTAAACGAGTCTTGTATTTATATAAATATAATTGTTTTTATTTTATATGATAAGTTATGTTTTTTTTTTTGAACGGCAGATTTTATTAGAAACCAACTAGCAAGAGGCTAGCAAAAAGAAACAGACAATAAGATTACAAGAAATTGAAATTGCACCAATTTGCCCACTCTAGATCACGCATTTTTGCTCTATGTTTTACCCAAAGAAAGCTTTTAGCCTTTATATCCGCCAATAGTCTTGAGATATCCACTCTTCTACCCGAGAAAATCACTTCGTTGCGTAAATTCCATAGATTCCAACATGTTGTTAAGATGATAGCGTGTATCATGTTCTTTGTTGTGGACGTCTTGATTGTGTGCTTGTGAACCTGAAGGAGATCCGATATAGTGAAGGTATAAATTGGTGGGATAGAGAGCCATCTGGACACCAAATGCCATATCACAGAACTGACATAACATGATCCAAAATGTGCTCGACCGTTTCATCCCTTTCACTGCATAACGGACAGGTAACCGATTCCATGGTGATGTTTCTACGTGCTAGGGCTGTCTTGGTAGGTAAGCGGTCAAGGTTCATTCTCCACCCGAAGATGTTGACTTTGCGAGGAACCCACCGGTTCCATTCGAATCTATCAAGGTCGCCTGATGTGTTATTGTTCTGAAGCATTGTTTTAATTTCTTTTACCGAGAATTCGTTTGCATGTTCAGTCATCCAGCCCCATGTATCCGAAGAGTTAGTTATGTTAACTTGAGAGATGATAATGTTAAGTTCGGCCAATTACGCTAACTCCTGGTCCGAAGATGGTTCCCGAGCCCAATTCCATCTAGGCCCACTTATCAGCCCGTTTTCGCCCACATCCAGTCTGTCTCGCACACTGCATCCTTTAAGTTTTTCCAGCCCAAAGAGTGCTGAAAATCTCGATTTAAGAGGTAGCCCAGTGACCCAAGAATCTGTCCAAAACTGAGTATTACAACCATCACCGATATTGCTTACAATGAGATTGCAGAGGTGAATATTTTTACTGTTGAGGAGGGACTCTTTTTTTACAATGTTCTGCCAAACACCCGATAAACCCTTCTTGATAGGTAGAAAGTTTCCATGTTTCGGATTGTAGTGGATGGACATTACAACTTTCCTCCAAAGTCTCTCGGATTCTGACTTGAAGCGCCAAGCCCACTTTGTCAAAAGACTGTGGTTTGCATCTTGAAGTGAATTAAGGCCGAGACCCCCCATTGATATTGGTTTCGTGACAGTTTCCCACTTTACCCAATGCATTTTGCTGCGAACATCTGTGCCTCCCCATAAGAACCTCCTTCTAAGTTTCTCAAGCTTGTCTATTACGTTCCCTGGAGCTTGGTATAATGCAAAGTAGTATAATGGTAGCGAGTCAAGGACAGATTTAATAAGGGTTAGTCTGCCCCCAATAGATAGGGTAGTTGCTTTCCAAAGCGAGAGCCTATTTTGAAAAGTTTCAATGACGGGTAGCCAGTTGTGGTACCTATTCATATTTCCACCCACCTTGAGACCAAGATACACGAAGGGTAATGAACCGTGGTTGCACCCGAGTAGAGTAGACATATAATTATTCTCAGCCGGTGTCGTGCCAATACCGTAGAGACATGATTTGTGAAGATTAATCTTTAAACCCGAGATTAAGAAGAAACATCTCATGAGCCGATTGATGTTGATGACGCTTTCGTCCTCCCAAGCACCAAGTAACATTACATCATCCGCGAAAATGAGATGTGATATATTGGGGCCTTCATTTGGAAGTTGGATACCTTTTATAAGACCCGCCACAGATGCGCTTGTCATAAAGCTAGAAAAGGCTTCCATGGCAAGGATGAATATAAAAGGGGAGAGAGGGTCTCCTTGCCGGACACCCCTAAAGCATGAGAATTCCGTCGTCGGGGAGCCGTTGACAAGGACCGAGGCCCGAGAGGAGGCGAAGACACCTTTTATCCAAAGTCGCCAGAGATTGGGGAAGTTCATTTGCTGAAGGACTGAATCAATAAAGCTCCAACTAATAGTGTCGAAAGCCTTTTCAAAATCAATTTTGAAGAAGAAGGCTTTCAATTTCCGATTTTTGACCCAAGAAATGATCTCGTTTGTGATTAGAGGCCCGTCCAATATGTTTCTATCCGAAAGATAGGCTGATTGTTCTTCCGAAATAACCAAGTTTATAACCCGTTTCAGTCGATTGGCGAGCACCTTAGAGATGACCTTGCTAATGCATCCAATAAGGCTGATAGGCCGGAAATCGTTTAAGCTTGTTGGATCATCGACTTTGGGGATGAGAGTAATAAAGGATGAACTACATCCTTTAGAAATGGTACCCGAAGAGTGAAATCTTGTCATGATGCTAAATAAATCTTCTCCGAGTAGATCCCAGTAGTGCTTGATGAAGGTGAAGTTGAAGTTGAAGCCATCGGGGCCAGGTGCTTTGTCGCCACCACAATCCCAGACAACTTGCTTTACCTCCTCAAACGTGAAGGGAGAAATTAGAGAGGTACCTTGTTCGTTCGAGAGATTTTTTAAGTGATGGCATGTGAAACTTGGTCTTTGGTTGATTGGCTCCGAAAATCTGTTCTCAAAAAAGGATCGAACTTCCTGTTTTACTTGTGTGGGGTCGGTGCACCATTCTTCATTGATCATCAGCCCGTTTATACGACTTTTCGAAAACCTGCAGTTTATGAAACCATGAAAAAAGGCCGAGTTTTCGTCACCGTCGATGGCCCACTTGACCCGAGATTTCTGTTTGAGCTCACTTGTTTTGTCACTTCTGATTTCAGTAACAATGTGTTTATGATGTGCATATTCAGCTGCTTCAGAGTCTGTAAGGTCACGATGTTCGCAGATGGCATCCAGTTGTTTTAAGGCATCTAGGGAGGCTTAAAGAGCAACTTCTTCACCTGATTTGTTGGTTTTATGCCAATCTTTGATAGCATTCTTAATGCTTTTAAGTTTCCCGGCTAGAACAACATCAGGCGGTCCAACAATGGTGAGATTGTTGACTGCCGATCGAACAATGCCTTCAAATCCAGGTTTGGAGAGCCACGAATTGAAGAATTTGAAAGGAATGCGCCCGTAATCAAAGGGAGTGGTGTTCAGGATAACCGGGCAGTGATCTGAAAGGTTTCTCGGCAAGGCCCGGAGAGTAGCTGACGGCCATAAGTTCCAGAATTTGCTGCAAACCAACATTCGATCCAGCTTACTAAGTTTATTCCCCCCGTCCAGCCATCGAGTGAACTTCGACCCATTCATAGCATATTCTGATAATTCGGCTTCATATATGAAAGAGTTGAAATCCGAGGCCGAGCCCGGATCAAAGTGACAGTTCCTTTTCTCATCAGCGGATCTTACTTGGTTGAAATCACCAAGGATAATCCAAATGCCTTCCTTGTTGGATTTTGACTCTAGGATATTATTCCACAAATTTCTCTTTGCTTGGGCCGATTGGGGAGCATACACGTTTAGTATGTTTATTGTTTCTTCGAACCCCTTAATTGTTCCACAGAGGAGAAGAAAGTTCCTGTTTTTTATGGTTTCACTCTTAGTGAAGATTGTCGGATCCCATATGCAAGCAATACCACCTGATCTTCCATCCGAGTTGACCCAATCCGCTTCCATTGGTGAGTTACCCCAGAAACTAGTATAGTTAATCCTTGAGCCATCTGCATACATCGTTTCTTGAATGGCAATGAAGTTTATTCCATTTTCAGATTTAAGCTTCTTGATCCAAGTTGCCTTGTCAGCATTGCCGACCCCCCTGATATTAATGGTCATGAAATTCATTGATCACCTCTGTTTTCTCCTTCTCCCCTGATCAAATGGCCAATGTAAGCAGAGTTATTCTCAACCTCCATACCTGTAATATTACCGATTTTGATTGTAGCCGCGATTTCTTCGATGAGGTCATTTGCAAGGTTATCTGTAGTCTGTCTGACGTCATCACGAACATCGTTGATGGTATTAACCTGATCGAAGTTATCTGGGGTCTGCCTGACATTACCATGAGTCTCATTGCTGTCATTGTCCGGATTTGCACTGGGGCGGAGGTTATCGGGATAGGGGGAAATGGATAAAAGAAGGGAGAAGAAGTGGGCTCAGGATTATGATTCCTAGGCCTTTTGCTAGCTGGTTGCCTGGGGCTAAGGGAAGGCCCAGAAAGTGAACCATTGGGCTTGGCATAACGAGGACCAGGCCCATTCTTCCGAGTTTTGATGTTTGTAGCTTTGGCAGGCGGGGGCCCACCAACTGGCAGGCAGGGGCCCACCAACGATAAACTCCACATGTTCACCTCTTTCCTTGTCAGCCAAATCATTGGGAATGTTTTCCTGGGGAGTGGTGGAAAGGACAGGTTCCGAGACATTAATTGTATTGACGTTGCACGTGTTCTCATCCATGCCCGATGTTCCATTTTCCCGATGTGACTTTTCTGCTTCCGACTCTTCGTTTGCCCCAGTCTTTGCCCTTCCGTCAATCGGAACATCGATCTCTGCCGTTTCCGGCATGTCTCCTGCAGGTAACACTCCATCCTTTTCAAGTGATCGTTTCGGGGTACCAGAGCTTCCAACGAGAAAGTCCGGAATCCATTCCCTTTGCACCTCAGAAATCCATACTTTGTGCTCTACTCCATCCCACGTGATAGTCATTTCCTCTTTTACCTCCCTTCCAGAATTCACTAGGATTCCAACCATTTCATACGAAAGGTTGCAATCTTTATCCGTGGCTCCAGAAGGGGAGATAACTGCTCCAAAAGTTCCAGCTATCATATCGAAGGTGTTTTTGTCCCATGCATGCACAGGAACCCCTTCAATACGTAGCCAAGCAATACGATCAACAAAACCTTCATTACCCAACCATGGATTTATCGAGGAGAACCATTTGGATTCCTTTCCTGATAATGGTTAAGGAAAGCCTCACAGTGACGTTTGAGGGAGAAGGTCAAGAGGACCCTAAGACCCCCCAAGTATCTAAGCCCAGATAGGAATTGATGCATGTTTCCAATGATGTCAACCAGATTGCAAAGAATCTCAAAACTCTTAGCTTCCACTATTAGTGCCATTCCTCCCCATGCACGTATAGTCTTCGAGTAAATGTTTTGGAATTCAATCGTTTTCTGCTTACCAGAGCCGCCACCGGTTAGAACATCCGAGTAGGATCTGACACCTTCTTGCCCCGAGAACTGATGGCTGACCTTAACGTGTGTCTCCTGTTGAGGTGGTGGGCGATTAGGAAGTGGATTGTTTCCCATTTGCTTGCTGGTAGAGAAGGGTAGCCCATCCCTCCTGAACCTAGCCATGTCTACCAACAGTTTAGCACCCTTCATTTTGATCTTGTTGAGCACTTCAAGAAGTTTGCTTAAATCTTTGACGTCTTCGAATCTTACAAACGCGAAACGATTTCCCCCTTTACCGGGCTTCTTAGGTATGAATACATCTTTGAGATTTCCAAATACCTGGAATTCTCTCCAGAGTTCACCCCTAGTGCAGATCCCAGGTAGGTTTGAGACAAAGAAGGTGGTTGCATTATCGAATTCAAAGTGTAGTTTTTTGTTGTATTTCTGGTATCCCTTCTGCCTTCACATATGATAAGTTATGTGAAAAATATCTTATAATACATATGTTGTTATAAATGACTAAGATCATTACCAATGCAAGGTGATAAATGCATTCACAAATGTGTCTACTCAGCTGTTATATCAGATTTTCACAAATATACTACATATTTTCTTCCCAATCCTACAAACATCTTTCCTAATACTTATATTTCCACATCATCACCACTTTTAATTTATTTTTAATAATTAAGTTATTCCTAATACTTATATTTCCCCATATAGTAGGATCATAATGTGTAAGCAATGTGTGCACTTGCATGAGTGTTCCGGCAGGTAAAGTGATGTTTCCTAGTTTGGTTTCTTTATGAATCATTCGCGGCATTCCTACCACCGGAGAGTACAACCTAAGAACCTCGAGGAAGATTATGTTGATCTATAAAAAAAAAAATAGTAACATATTATGGAAAGGAAGGAACATGACATGAGAGTGGTTTTTTTTTTTTGCAAAAGGAAAAACTTACAATTTTAAGTTGATTCAACCCCTCAATATCTGGTTTTCTATCTCCAAAAACCTTTAAAACTTCTTCCCTAGCGCGATCTTGCCAATTTATGTGTTGGCCTAACAAAATCATAGTCCAAACAAGCAAATTTGCTGTAGTTTCTTGGCCTGCAAAATAGAAGAGCTTACATTCTTCGATGATATCATCAATACTAAGTCCAAATTTGTTATGTCCATGTTGCTTTATTTCTTTATTATTAGAGTCCAAGAGTACGCCCAAGAGGTCGTCCTTGCTATTTCCCCCCTCCGCCACTCGCTTATCAATAATATTCTTTACCAAACCCTTTACTTCGCGGGCAATTGCTTTCATCCTCTTGTTGCTTTTCGTTGGTAGAAATCTACAAAATGAAGAAAGAAATGTTAGATGTGTTTTTTAAACGGAAAAAATGTATGTATACTGACTGTGATCCTGGAATGTAAATAGACTGAAAAGCGATTATAATTAGCTCGGATTGTTCACGTTGAAGTTCAAATATCTTTCTTCCTTCTACATAGCTACTACTAAACGCTGTGCGTGAAATTACATCAGCGGCCATTGTTTGAAGATGCGGCCACACATCCATTTCACACGAGCTTTTTCCGTTTAAGGTTTCTTCCCATTTGCTAATCATCTCATCACAACTCACATAAAAAGCCGGCACCATGTGCTATTATAACAAAACAATGAGATTAATCATCTAAGTTACTCTAACAATGAATATATAACAAAATAAGCAAAACCTTAAGCTTTTCGACATGAAAGGCGGGATTAATGATCTTTCTGTGTTTCACCCATTGATCACCCTCAACGTCCACCAGTCCTTTTGCTAGCAAACTCGTTAATGGGTTTCCGCCTCTTTGCTTTTGAAAGGCTTCATAGTTTCCTAAAATCTCCTTTATCATTGTTGGGTCGGATATGTGTAGTATAGGCCTTGGTCCCATCCATGTAAAGCAATTCTTACCTATCCATAACATATTGACAAGTGAAATATTAGATCCAATCTATAACCTTGGTCGGTTAACATGAAAAAATCTCAATTAAACTGATCAAATGAACTAGCTTCTAATGATAACACATGCATGCATACCATGAGTGGTAACAACACTATGAAAAAATGACAAAACTCGGGGCACGATATCATCGTTCAAGTTTATGGGTTTGCGATATGCTTCGGTTATCATTTTCACCATCTCCTTAACATCTCCATATAACAACTTGTAGGAGGTTCCCTTGAGTCCTTGGTCTCTTAGACACTTCTCCATCTTCTTTGGTTTCAACCACACCATATCGAAAACCCTCCATGCAAACACAACCACCACCACCACCACCGTTGCCACCGCCATCCCAACACCACTACACAGTCCAAACATGCTGCTTAGGCTTTTGAAGGTATAAGAATTTGTGATTGTAATGAAGAATGGAATGACACTCTTTAATCTTTATTGATGGGTAATTTTCACTTTAAGTCCCTATGGTTTGAGCAATTAAGTTTTCACTTTAACTTCTACACTACTTTAAACAATTTATTTAAATAACCCTTTATTCTTCCAATTTGAACCTAGGATCTCCCTTTTAAGTCATCCGTCATATCAGCATTATGACACCCTTAAAAATCGTGCAATGGTTAAAGCCTTTTAATGTTATTTCAACCATCACTTTCCAATTTTATTTATACTAGAAACGTCCTTCCCACTTCATGGCCATATAACACCCACGAGGGCGGTGTAGGGGGCGTTATCAATCCCTTTCACGGCCCTATAATGCCATTACGCATGGTCTTAAGGTCATGTGTAATGGGGCATTATAAGGGCGTGAAGAGGGTTGATAATGCCCCCAACACCAACCCTCCAGTTTGATTTTTAACACATTGGTTTTAACAATAAAAAGGTTCACTTCACTAAGCAACCGGCCTAGAAGATAACCTACAAAAAAGGTGACGATTGACGATCAATACGAAGCTAATAATATATACGGCGGAAAGATCCACTAGTTCATCGAAGACAACCTACGTGGTTTAATTACAGGCATTTTCAAATAAAAGTGGCCAATTACATATTCCAAATAAAAGTATATCAGTTTGCTATATTATATAGAGTTAAGTTTCTGTACAAATAAAATAAACGTACGAAACGTACGAATTGGGGGAAAAAGCAAAAAGTGGCGGTGTCATTTTGGTAATTATCAGCAACTTCAAAATTACTCTAGTAGAGTAATTTTGAGCTTCTCTAGAGTAATTTTGTAAATGTTCATGTAGAGTAATTTTGGTCGTGTAGGGTAATTATCAAAATTGTAGGGTAATTATCAAAATTACACTAACCCCCCCCCCCCCCCCCACCCCCCAAAAACCTAAAAAAACCCAAACCATTGTAAATGTTCATGTAGAGTAATTTTGATCATGTAGGGTAATTATCAAAATTGTAGGTTAATTATCAAAATTACACTAACCCCCCACCCCCCCACCCCCCAAAAACCTAAAAAAACCTAAACCACCCCCCCCCCCCCCCCACACCCCCAAAAACCTAAAAAAACCTAACCCCCCCCCCCCCCCCCCCACTAAAAGCTAAAAACTAAACCATAAAGCTAAACCAGTAAACCCCATAACTAAATGCTAACAAAATTACTCTACAAGACATTTTCCAAAATTATTCTACTAGAGTAATTTGATAATTACCCTACATTTCCCAAAATTACTCTACAGATGCTCAAAATTACTCTACAAGACACTTTTTGCTTTTTCCCCAGTAATTTTGAAGTTGCTGATAATTACCAAAATGACACCGTCACTTTTTTGCTTTTTCCCCCAATTCGTACGTTAATTTTATTTTTATTTGATCCTTTACCATATTATATAAACAATCATTTATACAAACGACTATTATTTATTTCCTGTAATTTGTTCGACATGTTTGTTTTATACCGGCAATTTAATTTCGAATTTATTTAACTTGGATGTAATGATATAACTATTATTATACAAGTATAACTAGGTTATAATCCGTGTGCTAAAAGGTTAAACCATTTATTTTACACAAGTCATATGTTTGAGTAATGAAGTCACGTACAAAAGAGTGTTTGTTTCAAAAACAATACCCGTGTATCAATAAAGACTGTTTGCTTTCATGGTAGGTCGGACTGCTTTAAAGGTTGCTTTGCACAAAGTGATCAAACACGAGAAGCGTGACTTGACAACCAGCGAGTGTTTATCCTGTTTGCTTTTCATACTTTTGATTTCCTTGCATCAGATGTTGTAGACCTACTTAGGCGAGTTTAAATGGTCATGCATAGTAATGTTATGTCACCGAGATCTATGGACGTAGTTTTTAAAAGACTTAGTTTTGCTATTCAAAAAGGGGTAGCAGCGTAGCTTGTTGCACGTTTACCTTCTATCTTGATGTATAATGAGAAGGGAAATGGTATCTATAGTTAAACTAATTAATAATTCCATTTGGTGTTAAGATAATCAAAGTATTATAAAGTTAATGCAAAATATATGTTAATAAAGTATTTTTGTTCAACTACGTAATGAGTATAGTAACGATTAAAAAGACGAACATGTATGATGTACCATGTTAAACTTTTTATTCCCCAATCCTTTTGTCATACATCTACCGTCTTTTACTATAAATCTGAAAAGTATTTTATTTTTTAATAAAACCTTTTATATTTTTATACGAAGATGACAATGAAAATGAGTGATTGATGACCACCAAGAAAAATGTTGCATTGTTTTTGCTATTCTTGATCACGTCATATGAGAAGAAAATTATAAGGCTTGTTTAAGGTGAAAAATTATAAGGCTTGTTTAAGGTGAAATATGATGAATCAATAAAAACATATTTGATGTTAAAGTAAACTTGAAGATGTAACCTCTGATTTGGCTGACCCAATATGTTTGGGTCCAGCTCATGAATTTACAATGGGTTTAGTCCACCCCATCTCTTATATACAGGGAACCGAATTCCCATTAGGAGGATTTTTTTTAATTATTTTTGCTTGTTCATTCTCACAAAAGAATTACTCCATATACTTCTACTCTCCTACGACCTAAACTATCCGGTGAATGACTGAATGGGCGAGTGCACCATTTGAAGAAAGAATATTAGTGTATTTTTTGGACAAAAATCTTGATCGTACCCCTTAAAAATTCAGCTAAGCACCTCTATTGCCCCCGATCCCCACTAAAAATTGCATTATAAAAAATTTTCTGGTTAGCCAGTGATCAGGGGTGCAGCTTAGGCTACCCCTGAGGGGGCGCCCGCCCTCCCAAACTTATCGATGCGTAGTGTTATGAATAGTACTTTCGTATAGGTATATACGTTGTCGCCCCCCAGTTTCGGAAAAATTGGGGGGAGGGGTGGCTTCGCCAATGCCAGTGATTGAAAGTTCTGCGTTCTAAGGGTTATTTTAACTTCTATGGAAGATTGAAGAAGAACATGTAGTTTTAACTTCTGCTTTTCTTTATATAAAACAAAAGGGTACTCTTCTATGATAGTGTGCAAACCAATTAAAAAAATATACCATGTTTTTTTCTTTAATTGAATTATACATAACTATACATCATAAGTGCAATTATTTGTTTATTAGTTGGTTTAATTAATAAATTATATAGAAGCTTTATTTTAGAAATAGGTTTTTATGTTATATTTCATAATTTTTATACATAGCTTTGTTTTATGCATAATAATTTCAAGATTTCACTTGGGTCTTATCTTTCTTTTTGTATGTGACCTGAATCGACTCGACTCGACCTGACCTAACCTGACCCGAAACTGATTAAAAGTTATTTTTTTAATATTTAACTATAGACGAACGACCCTTAAAAGTTTTTGCCCCTATAAAAAAAATTATTGGTGCGCCACTGATCTCCAACCTCTTTATTTACTCTAAAATACTATGCATGTAGGGCTGTAAACGAACCGAACGAACGCGAACAAGACCTTGATCGTGTTCGTTTGTTAATAAATATATGTGTTCGCGAACCGTTCACAAACACTTATCGAACGAGATTTTATGTTCGTGTTCGTATGTTAAGGAAATGAACTTGTTCATGTTCGTTTGTGTTTGTTTGTTAATTTTAGGCAATGAACATTGACGAACACAAATAAGCACAAACTAATGTTCATGAACACAAATGGAACAAACGAACACAAACAATCGTTCTTGGACAGAATATATAACACACCGACACTTATTAGATATTTAATTTGTTGGAATTTTGAAGTATTTAAATAAATATAAAAACTAAAAACACCAATGAAGTATCGAACACAAACGAACACGTTACCGAACGTTCACGAACATAAACGAACGAACAGGACCTTTGTTCATGTTTGTTCATTTAACTAAACGAACAAAATTTTTTGTTCGTGTTCGTTTGTTTAATAAACAAACGAACTCCCGCCAAACGGTTCACAAACTGTTCGCCGAACGTTTGGTTCGTTTACAGCCCTATATGCATGTATGCTTATATTAATTATGAGGAGACCTGGGGTGGTGAGTGATACACCACCCATCACTCGTGAAAAAATTTAGCACACCGCCGCCACCATCATTTATCACGCGTGGAAGTTTTCACGCGTGATTAATATCACGCGTGGAAAAACAAAAAATCCGACCGTTTGTTGATTTTGACCGTTTGATTTAATTAAAAAAACCTTTAAAGAATCTATATGTACTTCACAATTTTTATACCATTTCACCCACACCAAAACACAAACACATATCACACATTCTACATATTTCAAAAATGGATTTTCCTACGGATTCGACATTTCCGATGGACAGCGATAGCGATAGCCAATCGTCTTCCGACAATGAGATGCTTGAATTTTTCGTGTCGGTGTATAACGAACTTGAAGGAAGTTCGAACCACCCAAAGAAGAAAATGGTGGATCGTGATCGTATACATGCCAACGAAGTGTTATTGAACGATTATTTTGTGAAGAATCCGATCTACAATGCCGAAACGTTTAGAGATCGGTTTTGTTTACCAAAAGAATTATTTTTAAAGATTGTTTGAGACATCGAAGCAACTGAAGAATGGTTTCAAGAAGGTTACGACGCGAGGGGCAAACCAAGTTTAGACTTGCATGAAGTCCTACCTTGCTTTCAAATATCAACAACAAACATCTTAGCACATGTCTATTTTGTCACTGTCTTGTCGTTTAAACGTCCCATAGACATTCCTAACTTGAAAACGACACGCCAAACACAAATTCAAAATCTTCTTAAACAACATACTCAAAACCTAAAACAACCATATAAGCTTATATAACATCACACAATTTTTTTTTTTTAATAAAATTAGCATTTTTATTTCATTCCAATCATCAGGGCAAATTACATAAGGATAACAGGTAGACGAGCAACAAACTGCGCCGCCATCCCATTCTGAATAGAAAACCCTAATCTACTAAAAACAAAGCCCCGCCCCTGAGGAGTCGAAAAGTTGCTATGGACCACACGCTGAACTCTAGACAAGAACCGAACTGCCTCTGGCGCCAAGGAGCCGAACGTGTCAAACGCCAGGGGGACAAAGGCATGCTGATTATCCTCACAAGCTTTCGCGTGCTTTTCCACCTTCTTTGACTCTGCTTTCAGTACCGCTTGCCCTGCCACAAACCCATTTTCCCGGAACCCGGCTAGTGGGGATACACCTGTGAGATCGACACAAGCATGTTTCCCGTCCTCCCAACCAAAAACTAGCACGTCAGCTAGGCGTAGGGTGGATCTCCCCTCCACGGGTCTGTAAGAAATTAGATAAATATATCATGCAATAAGTAGATCCCTATTCTTGGGTCACAACTTTAGTTTGTACATTTAAATCTTTCCTATATTTGGTATAGACAAAAGAAATGTTTTCTCAAACAACAAAAGCTATACAAAACCACCCCAAACTATGAAAGCAATCAATGATATTCTATCAAACTAGGATTACGACCCGCCGCAATGCGGCGGGATTCTTTATTTATAACTAAGTCGATCTAGACCCACACGTTATGTTAAACCTGTCAAACGGGGTAAAAATAGACGATGTAAAAACGTTGACCCACACACGCACGTTGCGTCGTGTTAACTCGCAAAATTTAGAACGAAACGTAAAAACGTTAAGCCAAAGACGCACGCTGTGATGTGTTAAGTCACAAAATTTAGAACCAAGCATAGAGCGCAAAATTTGTGAAAAATGAAAACTATAAAGGACCAAAGTTGAAAGTAAAAAAAGTTATGAGGATAGATTGTAAAAGATAAAAAGTTTTGGGTTAAAAGTAAAAAACAAATAGTTTTGGGTTAAAAGTAATTTATGAAATTCTTTTGGGTGAAAAGTAAAAAAAATCAATTTTTTTTGGAAAACCCCCAAAGCCAACGTTACGACAACCATACGCATAACAATTTTTTCTTTGAAAAATCCCCAAAGCACACCCCGCGTTGCGGCGGGTCGTAAAACGGTGTCAAATAGTACTAATGTCACACAACCGTTATCGACAACCAACACTGACTCGACCTATAATATGCGTATTGCGACGAACCTGTCAAACATGGAAAAATAGAGGTAAAAACGTTGAACCACACATGCACGTTGCGTCGTATTAACTCGAAATATTTAGAACTATACGTAAAACGAAAATTTGCGAAAGATGAAAAGTATAAGTGACAAAAGTTGTGAAGTTAAATTGCAAATAATAAAAAGTTTTGAGTTAAAGTTAAAAAACAAATTATGTAGGGTTAAAATTGGAAAAGGTACAAACCTTTGGGTTAAAACTAAAAAATCAAGTTTTTTTTGGAAAACACCCAAAGCACAACTTACAAGTCCTTATGCACAAAAAGTTTGCTAATGCTAATTTATATAGGTTTTAATAACATAGGGTAAACAAACGTAACTATGTGATAGTACAAGGGGGCAAAGTGAAACATATCCACGAATCAATGATATGAAAGAGGCGCCTGCCGGAACCATCTAGGGCAAACTTCTGCAACAACAATTTCTGGTGTTGACATAACATGCAATCAACACTCTAACTCAACAACAGTGATTCAATCAAGCTCATACGCCGTCGTATTATGCCATCAATGGCTGCCGAAAACAACTCTAACGTTTCATTGGCTGAACAAATCAAACAACAAGCTAATGAAGCCTTCAAAGGTAATCCATCCATAACTTATTAATCGATCTATACATACATACATATGTACATACAGTTAGTTCGTTAGTTAGTTACATGTGGACTCATATATATGTAATCGACCTATACATACAGTTAGTTAGTTTACATGTGGACTCATATATTTGTAATCGATCTATATATATACATACGGTTAGTTACATGTGTGTTGTAATTGATTTTAACAGCTAATAAGTTTTCACAAGCGATCGATTTGTATACAAAAGCGATTGAATTGAACGGTGAGAATGCGGTATATTGGGCGAATCGTGCGTTTTCGCATACGAAGTTGGAGGAATATGGAAGTGCGATACAGGATGCGTCTAAGGCTGTTGAGATTGATCCTAAGTATTCAAAGGCATGTTGATTTGTGTTTGTTGTAAGTAGAGAGGTTAGAGGTGTGTGTTTTGAATGTTTTTGATGAGGTTTTTGGTGGTTTTTAGGGTTATTATCGGCGCGGTGCTGCTTATCTTGCAATGGGGAAGTTTAAAGAAGCACTCAAGGATTTTCAACAGGTTTGTGCTGTTTTTGATTGTTTTGATTAGGATGGAGAATGTTGTAACTTGTATGTAGGTATGTATGAGTTTTACGGAAATAGTGTTTGTGATCACTATTTGTTAGTGATGTTTGAGTCGCACCCGTTTGTATTTGTGCTTGTGCTGGGCAGATAGTGTTTTCTTGGTTAGTTTACATTATTCGGCCACTTTACTCTTTTAAATGTGAATGAATATTATAAATACCTTCAAATTAAATCTTTATTTACAAGAGTGTTTCTTCTTAAGTTTTTTGGTTATTTACTTGGTTTAACTTAAATGGTTAATTACATAATGTTTATGTTATTTTTTTTTTCTGAGAAGTGTCTGTGTAGTACCTTTGAAAATAATTTAGGATTATTTTTATAGAAAACGTTGTCTGTTTGTTTTGAAGTCTGGTATTAGGAGACGGTATCTAGATAAAAATTAGGATTTTACATATTAGAGTCGTGTTAGAATTATGGTTTAAGTCTGTTATCTAATTAGTAAAGACACTTTTGTATGCAACTCTGTTTAATAGTTATGTTCCTTTTCTTTTTTATCAACACAGAAACACATCTGTTGTTCGCTTTCGTGACCAACTGTTGCTAACCTCAGGTTCACTAGCATTTGCTAATAATCTGTTCACAAGATGTGCTGGGGGATTGTGAATGAATTACAGCTGTGGTTCATCCCACCGAAGAAATCGTTGTTATTTATTTATTTATTAAATTATGAGTGGATGAGAGGTCCATATCTATGTGCTCAAAAGGCAAGCATGAAGCATGTAAGAGATTGGATTAACTAACGAACATAAGTTTTACAATCATTTGTTTTGAAAGAAAAGTTCTAAATAATGGTATGGTTATTAACAATGATCAGTATAATCAACCAAACTAATCTCTTTGGCTTTTGGTGTGTGTTCATGACGGTAAAAGTAAAAAAAATTATACAAGTCCTCAGTTCACTAGCAGTGGAAATTATTTGGTATAATCTAGATAATCTGTCATCATTTTGTTACCCTTGTCTTTTAATTTTTAAAGGATTTATTTTAGCGCTAAAAATGTATGCAAGTATATTGTACCCATTTATTTTGTGCAGAAAGTATTCTCAGTTGACAACTAACCAATGTTGCTTTTGCTGTACACATATATCTGAAACTAGGTGAAAAGAATATGTCCAAATGATCCAGATGCTTCAAAAAAATTAAAGGAATGCGAAAAGGCTGTTATGAAGCTCAAGTTTGAAGAAGCGATTTCTGCACCTACTTCTAAACAACAGTCAGTAGCTGAGACCATCGATCTCCGAACCATAGGTATCATTTTTCTTACAATTATCGAATATCGGTCTTAAAATGGTTTACAGTTTTCCTATTTTAATTTAGGTGTTCTTCTTTCAACGTTTTTAATTTTCACAAATCACAAATGTATGGTTCTTTTCTATGGTATATCAGTTGTGGCCATTAGCAGATTAATAACCGTTTCGTATATTATAGTATTATACCCTTGTGAAGAGATTGATGCATCTGACATTGATATGAAAGCTTCTTTTTGAATAAATTCTACAACATAATAGTTCGTAGGTGCACCGCACCGTTCACCATAATCATTTCACAATTGAATAAAAAGTAATAGAATATATAATTCAAAGTACAATAACAAGAAGTTTACAATATCCCATGACTAATGAAATCTAAGATAATGTACAATCCTTGTGTCAAAAGTTAATGGTGCTCTCCCAATTTTTCTCGTTTTAGGGACGGGCACAGACTCATCTTATCATTCCCCTCGGTTTACTGCTACATCAGTGGCAGTTGCAGTAGCATTAGTGGCTATATTGATGATGGTGGTGGGGCCCATTGTAGCCATCGTAGTGGCATCTGCAGCATTGGCGTTGTTTTTCGTGGTCAAAAAGACTGGTTGGTTGGCTGGTTACATTGGTGGTTTCTTTACCAAGAGTCAATAGCTAACATAGGTTTGAACTTAGCAACGGCCATAAGAAATCACCCATCTAATTAAATTATAACATAGAAGTTATTAGACCATGAAAAATTACATTGTTACAAGTTAAGAACAAGCAAGTGAACATAATTTGTTTTGAGGTACGAGTTGTGGTAAAATTGTGTGCATTTTGGTGCTTCAGCTGAATGTACTTCTTATGCGTTGCATACATTAAAAGACGTGCTATGATGGGGTTTTTATATGTTTTTATTTGAATACAGACGTGGAGCCACAATATGCTGGTGCAAGAATAGAGGGAGATGTAGTAACTTTAGAGTTTGTGAAGAAAATGATGGATGACTTCAAGAATCAGAAAATGTTACATAAACGGTATGTGTAGCTAGGAGGTTCTTTAATTAATGCCTTATTTTGTGTTGTTATTATTGTTAGAGTTATATGCTATTTTTGTCCCTGAGATGTGGCCACTTTTGCGACTTTTGTTCAAAGGTTTATTTTTCTGCATCTGGATCCAAAAGGTTTGAAATCATGCCATTTTTATCTGGCTCATTAACTCCATCCATTTTTCTCCGTTAAATGAAGGGCATTTCCATCTTTTTAGACATTTTTATTAAAATAAAAATAAATAATACTATAATAAATAAAGATCCACGTTTGTTGACTTTCTTTCCACCCATACCCTTTAATCATCACAAAAAAAATGTCTAAAAAAGACGAAAATACCTTTGACTTGGCGTTAAAAAATGGATGGAGTTAACGAGTTAGATGAAAATGACAAGATTTCAAACGTTTTGGATCTAGATGCGGCAAAACAAACATTTGGACGAAAGTCGCAAAGCTGGCCAAACCTAAACCTCAGGGACGAAAATGGCATTTTACTCTTATTTTTATTATAATTAATATTACTGTAAATACCAACTTTTCTGACGTTTTTTTTTGTGCTGTAGATATGCCTTTGAGATTGTTCTACGGACAAGAGAAATCTTAATGGCCTTGCCATCTCTGGTTGACTTAAACGTTCCAAATGGAAAGCACTTCACCGTTTGTGGTGATGTGCATGGTCAGGTAAGTCAAAGCATGAAACTTTACGGTTTATCATCGTTTTGCACTCATTTGTCTAATCCTTTATTGTTTCTTATTAATCGACTTTGTATGGATGCAGTTCTATGATCTTCTAAATATCTTTGAGCTTAACGGTCTCCCTTCTGAAGACAATCCCTATTTGTTTAATGGCGACTTTGTTGACCGTGGTTCCTTTTCTGTGGAAGTTATTCTAACATTGTTTGCGTTCAAGTGTATGTCTCCATCAGGTAATAAGGCTACATTGTGTTTAGTATTTCGCTGTTTATTACGTCTTTGCCCTTTTAAATTTCTTAATTTGTTCTAGCTATACATCTTTCTCGTGGAAATCATGAGAGCAAAAGCATGAACAAGATTTACGGGTTTGAGGGTGAGGTCCGATCTAAGCTGAGTGATAAATTCGTGGAGCTATTTGCAGAAGTTTTCTGCTATTTACCTTTAGCTCATGTTATAAACGAGAAGGTATTTGTTGTTCATGGTGGACTTTTTAGCACTGATGGCGTAAAGCTCTCTGACATCAGAGCCATTGATCGGTTTTGCGAGCCCCCAGAGGAAGGTATATTTTGCTAATAAATATTTGTACTTAAGTTGGATAACAAGCTGCTAATACGAGTTTTAGAGGGTGCATAAATTTTTATATATTTTTTTTGTTTTAGGGTTGATGTGTGAGATATTATGGAGTGATCCTCAACCAAATCCCGGTAGAGGACCAAGCAAGCGTGGTGTAGGGCTCTCTTTTGGTGGAGACGTAACAAAACGGTTTCTGAAGGATAATAATCTAGGTAATGTTATTATTTTATCAATCTGATAAAATTGTATCATGTTATATGCATTTGTGACAGTTTTATGAAATGAATAAGCTAGGTGTTTTGATGATATGAATTCATATACCTCACACGTTCTCATTGTTTTTTGTGATTTGTTTTCAGATTTAGTTGTGCGATCTCATGAGGTCAAAGATGAAGGCTATGAAATCGAACATGATGGTAAACTCATCACTGTATTCTCTGCTCCAAACTACTGTGACCAGGTAATTTGATGTTGGTTTTTATGTTTTGTGGAGTTCTGTTATAAGTGGGGTGCACACGAGCCAAGCGGCTCGCTAGCTGCTTGAGAAAAAGCTCGAAACGACTCGAGCCTTATCGATCCCGAGCCAAGTTTGAGCCTAAAATAAAGCTTGTTTATTTATCAAGCCTGAGCTTGAGCTTGACATGTGAAGCTCGTCAGGCTCGTTGAGCCTTAGTTTAATATTAGTTTTTGATAACATTTAATAACATTTACCCCTTGTTTAAAGATGTCGAGTAAACGAGCCGAGCCGAGCTTATATAAATTTGTTTACGCGCCTAGCCCGAACCTAAAAATAAGCCAGTTTAGTAAAGGAGCTCGAGCAAGCTCTCATAAGCTAATCAAGCTCGAGCGCGAGCTTGGTCGAGTTCGGGCTCGGCTCGTTTGCATCCCTTATAACTTTTAGGGTTTGATTTCTCATTATTTATATAAAAAAATATGGTTGTTGCAGATGGGTAACAAGGGTGCTTTCATCCGATTTGAGGCCCCCACAATGGAGCCCAAAATTGTCACATTTTCAGCAGTGGTTAGTCCTTTTTTGCATTTTCTATCTCTATTAATATTATTTGAACTCTTTATAACTATCTTATATGTATGTTCAGCCACATCCCGATGTGAAGCCAATGGCGTATGCCAGCAATTTCCTCCGCATGTTCAATTAGTGTTTGTTTGCTGACTTGGGTGATACGATTGCTGAATATGGTGGATTTCGGTTTGGTTTCTCTAATCTACAACTGCACATATCGCATGAAACTCCCGAGACACGTGTGGTATTACTTTCTTGCAACAGTTTACTTATTTTTCAATAGTTTATTATGTAACCGAAAGCCAAAAACACACAGTGGCCTGAATTAGGGTCCCCTGTTTAATCTATTGTCCTTTCGGTTAACTATGTATCTATCATTTTCTTAGAAAATTTGCTTTGTATCCTTTTTAAAGCTCAAGATTTCAATTGAATTGTCAAGAACAATAAAGAATTTATCTGCTCTCTCACTGAAACACTTGTTAAGTACGTGGCTATCATTATGTCACATGCACAAAGCTCATCATCTTTCTAGTAAAAATGTTTAAGAGATGAAATAACGTGCAGATTTCCTGTATAGTTTGCTACATTAACGTTGGTGTGTTTTTAATGCTTTTTTACTAGACGTATTTGGTGAAGATTATTTATATATTTAAAAGAACAGATTGGGTTATAATCGGTAATTAAAAAGATATCTGCTTTGTACTTCAATGTGTTTACTTGTTTATGAAATACGTTATTGCTTGCAATGTGAATGGTTGTCTACTTATCGTAGCTTATTCGTGTTCATCTTGGGAACTCGAAACAAAGTCCCCTGTCTACGTGACGCAACGTGACATCTTAACTAAGGGGCTTTATTCCACCTACCTGTCCTAGGGATAGAAACTTGTGGAGACGATAGGAAGAAAAAACGACGGCGCTCCCACAAGCCACACACTCAAACAAAGGAGCGACGACATGTGGGCGGTTGGTTCAACGACACACTTGTTGGGTGCATGATTGGAGTCTTCTGAACATGGTGGTGAATGCGGTGAGTCGGTGGGATAAGGGGATCACTAAAAAATATTCATAGGTACTCATGAAAGCGAATAGGGTACTCACGAACTCAAGATGAAAAGATTTCTTTTTGATACTTTAACAAGAAAGTAAAATACATGGAGAGATAAACTTAAAGTTAATAAAACCCCACACCTATTATTGGGCATTTCATAAGCATAATCACATTAACAATATCACTCGACATCTAACGAGGGTGAATATATGTGACCTACCTATGTATGTTGTCATATAAATATAACTTGGTGTTCTTAATTATATGTTAAAAGGATAACTGGATTAATAAAAATAACGAACATGATATATGGGGTGTGTTCAATACAAAACCTAATAAACATATGTACATAGATATGATGTGGTGAGAGAAAGAAAATAGGTGTTTATAAAACCATCTTATTTTCATATTGAAATCCACATGTATCACTTTCAAACATCCCTTTAAAAGCTATATAACGTGATGTGATGTTTCATTTTTCATGTCACCGTAGTAGAACCATTTTCGGTAAAATACAAGCATTTGTTACCTCCTTAGTTCATATACCACCATGGTCCTCCTTTGTGGTCCAAAAAACCACATTAATTAAATACTCTAACAACAATGGCGAAATAAAAGGAAATTTAACTTTATTTCACAGTTTACTTTAACTTTTTGCATAAAAAACTATGAAAACACATTGAACAAATAAGATCGGACCACTTCTAGTTCTGCTCATTTAGTGACGCTAAGACTATGTGTTATGGTTTTCATTGAAAAGTGAGAAAGTGACTTCACAAATCATCGATGTATATTAACTAATATTTTTTAAAAATAACTATCATTTTTCTTTTGAAACAAACAAACATTCAAACAACATACACATTATATTGTTTTTTAGCCGTTACAGACTCACCATGTTTCCTTTGTAGTACCTTTTTATATAAAAACAATATTGCATTCTCAATGTATTCTTCAAGCATTCACGAGATCTGAGACACCCTTCTTCTGATGGGATATAACTCCACACAACAAGCAAACTCCAACTTCTTGTGATTGAATTTTACAACTTTCACCAAAACACACACACACACATCATTCCCATAATGCTTATTTTCCTCCTACTCATCCTTCTAACATGCACCCACCATCATATCTCCACACAAACACCACCACTCACCATGGACCCAACCGAGCTACAAACCCTCTACAACATCATGGAAACCCTATCTTCTGACCGAGAGTGGCGAACCACTTACCCTAACCCATGTGAACCTTCCACTTCATGGGTTGGAATTGAATGCAAACCAGGTGTTTCAGACTCACACCTTCATGTCACAAGGCTTGACTTTGGCACCCCACCAAACCCTACTTGCAAAAACACTTCCACTTTCCCTTCACAAATCTTCCAACTTCCATACCTTCAATCCATTTTCTTTTTTCACTGTTTCACCAAAACCAAAACAACTATTTCCATCTCCAAAACCAAAACTAGACCTTCTTGTTTGCAACAACTAAGTCTTAGATCAAACCCTAGTCTTGTTGGCTCTATCCCTTCAGAACTATTCTTGGCTTTATCTTCTCTTCAGATACTTACAGTATCTCAAAGTGAGATCTCTGGCGCGATCGCGCCAGAGATCTCAAACTTGAACTCACTTGTTCATCTTGACTTGAGCTATAACCAACTCGGCGGGAGCATTCCCGCCGAGTTGGGTGAGCTCAAGAATCTAGTGGGACTTGACCTAAGCTATAACGTGCTTACAGGCGCAGTCCCACACACGATTGGACAAATGGGTATGCTTCAAAAGCTCGACTTGAGCTCGAACTTGCTCACTGGAAATATTCCAAACAGCATTGGGAAACTGAGTTCTTTGGTGTTTATGGCACTTAGCAACAATGGGTTTCATGGAAAACTACCTGTTGGGTTTGGGGATTTGAAAGAACTAGAGTATTTAATAATGGACAATAATCCAATGTTGATCGAACTCCCAACGGAGTTCGGTCGACTTCGGGAGCTACGAGAGCTTCGGCTTGCCAACTCCGACTACTCCGGCGAAATTCCGGCCAGTTTTTCTCAACTGTTGAACTTAACTACATTGTCGTTGGAAAACAACCGGTTAACAGGAAACATTCCGGTGGGTATTGCGAATCTTTCGCATATTTATCACTTGAATTTGAGCAAGAACTTGTTGAGTGGAGAGATACCGTTTGATTTAAGTTTCTTGAAGAGAGTGGGTGAGAATTTGGACTTAAGTGAGAACAGTGAGTTGTGTTTGAATCCAATGCAGGCATATGAGTGTGCAAAGCTTGGAGTTGATGTGTGTAACAGAAGCAATAGACGTGTGGGTAATAGCAGTTCTGGGGTGAAGCCATTGAAGACATCTGAAGGTCGAGTAGTTGAAGTTAGTAGGACACCTTTATTCTTTGTTTTTCTTGTTTTTGGTGTCTTGGATTTTATCACTAATCTATTTATAATTTAAACTTGAGTTAATCATGTTTTTTTTAACTATGGTTTGATGAAATTCTCGGTTTTAGTTTTTCCCACATGACGACTATGTGGTTTTCATGTCTTGTAATTCCCACGTTGCTGATCGTGTTAGTTTTTAATCTTTAAGGCTGGACGGTATGGTACTGTCGCAGCCCCGTCCTCACGCGGCGACGGCCGCACACCACGCCGCCCCCTGCCGTCTCGTCCTTTTCTTGCCGTTTGCGACGGACCAAAATGTGGGGCCCAACTCAAAAGGTAGCCGTTATTTAAAATAAATAAATAATTTCGCATTTAATTTATCATTTCCCAACGGTTATAATTCAAAAATTCACCCAATTCACTTCAACTTTTATAAATACTCACCTCTTTTACACCTTTTTTCACAAATTTTCACCCACTACAATCTCATATCTCTCTCACATTTTATAACCACTCTTCCCTTTTTATAAAAAATCATCTATTTTTATACCATTTTTTACCCACTACAACCTCATCCCTCTCTCAAAAATTATCATGGCTTCACCTTCTTCCATTTCTTCAATTTCTTCCATCTCTTCATCATCTTCGTCTACGGGGTTTGCACGCGTCTACTGGAAATTCTGTTCCAGTTAGTGGGGAACAACAAGATTTGAACATGTTCGCTCTACGTAACGAGTACACACATCATAACCTACAAGCGGACTTGGTGGAGTACATTTGGAACAACGCTCAAAACGAACCCGACCACGACATGGAAGACCAAGACTAGTAGCTTAATTTAATATATTAAGATATTTTTAAGTTTATGTTTTTTTAATTTATTTTTTTAAGTTTATTTTTTTTAAGTTTATGTAATGTTTTTTTAATATTAATGAAAATATTTTGTTACTTTATTTGTTAAATGTTAAAAAAAGTAGAAGATTAAAAAAATAAAAAAAACATAAAAGTGGTGGAGGACTATGACTAGGACCATCCTCCCATACCCTCTAGTTTTGGAGGATGGACCATCCTTGGGAGGACTATGATGTGGCGCTTACGTAGCGGATCATCCTACCTTGGAGGACCATCACCATACCCACTAGCCTAATAAAATGGTATCTTAGTCATTTTATATCTAACAGACTATTTATGTAACTTTTTTATGATAATTTAATACCTTGAGGACTATTTACATAACTCACTCAAAAAAAGAGAATTCGTTATTTATGTTTGCATCAAATTGCAATTGCAATGTATAACCTTTAACTTCAATAATTACAGTCACAATCATTTATTTGGAAAACACATTACACCTTACATCCTTTAGCACCAACCAAGTTAAATTTTTTAGTTAAAGTTAGCATATGCCTTACACATGAGGGCATTTATGTCTTTTTACCCTAATTTATTTAAATTATAAAAAATAAAACATTAATATATATCACCACAACCTGTACTGTACTTCCATTAGACCACCACACTACCTCCTTTCACTACCCATTTGTTTCCACCATAACCACCACAACCTCTTTCCATCAGCACCACCACCACCACCCGTTTCCACCATAACCACCCACCCACCCACCACCCTTGCAACCGCACCATCACCATTCATCCACTCACCACCGCATCATCCACCACCAAACCATAACCGTCAACCAGTTCAAGAATCGTCAGCCACCACCTTTTCTTCTCTCTCTAGGAAAAACAAACAACTAATACGGGTCGTGAGTACCGTTAGTGAACTCGGGTCGGCCCTAGGTCTAAGTGAAGATATGCTTCAGATTGCTTGTGAAGCTGGATCACTCGCTATGTCTGACCTCTCAACCGCCTCGATTTTCCGATGATATACTCCCAGAAACTGATGCAGGAATTGTGTTGTCGATTGCAGCAGGTAAAATTGCTTTTGAAAGTCATTATTGTTTTTTCATCCTCGGAAACATAAAGGGGGGAGGTTGATAAAGGATTGGAATTGATGCGATTCAGGTGCAGAAAAGATTGATCATTTGAGAACTAGGGTTAGGGTTTCAGTTATCAAATTAGATCTCTGTTTCTTGGTTTTAATGGATTTGGATTGATTTCAGATGGAAAGAGGTTGATAAAGGATTTGAATTGTTTGCAGATCGGCATTTTAAAGAGGTTAATAGAAAGATGCAGGTTGTGTTGTCTGAATTGTTGATTTAAGGTTAGAGAGAGGCGATTGAGAGAGAGTGAGGAGGGAGAAAAGGGTTTTGATATTAAATCTTTTTATATTTTAAATATAATAGGTCAAATTACTAACATACCCTCATGTGCAAGACACATGCTATAGTTAACTGAAAATTTTAACGTGGTTAGTGCTAAAGGACGTAGGGTGTAATAGGTTTTCCAAATAAAGGATTGTGAGTGTAATTATTAAATTTAAAGGCTATCCATTGCAACCCGGTACAAACATAAAGGACAGAAAGTGTAATTTACCCAAAAGAGAAAAAGAAAGCCAGAAACTAACCCGCCTCGTTACATCCCACCCTTTTGAATCGAGTTCACACACTCTTTCTGTTGCTCAATCTCTTTACTTCCAACCGGAATTCGAAATTCCAATCGACTTTCCAATTATCTCATAGTCAACTAAACACTATGTAACGCTAAAATGAAAGAAAACAAATAGTGTTTCCACATATAAAGACGAGGATTGGTAAAAGGAGCATGTATCAACTTTTAGCTTTGATGATGTATACGAGGATTGAGGATCGGTAATATCATGGGTATTTTGGCAAATTTTTAAAAGAGTAGAGTGCAATTTGCATCTCTGTGGCTTGGTAGTGGGATCAACATGCCACCCTCATACTTATTTTTCGTTGCCTGAGTACTCGTGGTTTCAAACTATGCACCCTTGATATCTATTGAACGTTAGATTTCATCTAAAAAACTTGTGTTTTCCTTCCAAAACCCATACCCGTCTTAGCAAACTCATTCCCTCCAAACCCAATACGAATCAACTAACCATTCCCAACATGAATCGACAACCTTTACATGCATGAAAACAAACCAGTTAAACCAATTTTGACCCGTCTGAACAATTTGAACTATATACTAACAAATAAACATATTAACCATGAATTCCAACCCATACTTGCATGCATGAAACCAAACCATTTGAACCATACTGGGCTACTTACATGCATGTTAACCATGAACCAAACAAACCATGCATGAAACCTAACCATTTCAACCAAACAAACCAAACCATTTTGACCCATTTGAACCATTTGAACAAAACAAACCAAAACACCCATTCGAACTAAATAATCCATGCAATCTCAAGCCATTTTGACCCATCTGAACCATACAAAACCAAACCAACTGTATACACAAGCAAACCAAACCATTTACAAAATAACCTACATGTCACACCCCGATATTTCCACGTATTACCGGTGGGCCCGGTGGGGAGTATCGTGACATAGTTGATATCATCATAGTCAAACAACACAATTTTAATATGCACAGCGGAAGCAAAAGATAGATTTATTTCAACCGAATAAATTGTAATATTAAGTATCACAAAATAGTTGAAACAGATCCACAGGCGGATCAAATAAAAAGGAAACATAGTTCATCAGACTTAAAATGCATCCAAGCTTGCAAGACTCTTATTGATGCTAAGGAGAGGCCAGACTATTTCGAGTAGTACCTGCACTTAACCTTTTTAGGAAAATACGTCAGTTTACATTGGTAAATACAATTAACTGACTCATTTTAAAAAGGTTTAGAAAATTGATTTAACTGCACAAGGCACAAAACATTTTTATAACTTGGGATAATTATTTATATATAAACTTGTAAAAGAATTACATGTTCGTTATACGTTCAGTAGCCCGGATTGACACCGAGTTAAAGATTAATAGACACACCACATGATATAGTCCCGCGGCGGGTTATTCCCGGCGGTTATACCTTATTATTTATATATGCACTGTCGGGTGTACGCCTACACCCCGTGCTTAGGTCGTGGCCATTTCTTAAAATGATGCCAATGATATCCGGGACATGGTCATTAACCCCCCAAAGGCTTTAAGCAAACAAAACAATTTAAACAGGACATTTCAATAATTTAACCTTCATACAATTAAAGATTCAATGTCCGACCAAGCGGTATTTTATATACCATACCCCAAGCCCGTATAGGGAAAATAAGTTAAAAGTATTTACCTTTGCAAGTAATAATCACAAATAGCAAGTGCATGTAGCTTTTACCGGGTCTCCTATTCTGGAACAAAGTTTTTTAATAACCTATTAGATTTCTAACGGGTCTTTATTTAAGCCTAAACTTAGACCGGTTAGTTTTAAAGGAAGATACGGTTCAAACGCATGATTAAGCGAAGACCGGAATAGAATGAGATTTAGACCCGACAAGTTTGAAGACTTGTATAATATGGGTAAACTAAACACATTCTGAATTTAGAGATAAAAATGATAGGGTTTGACCCGTTTCGGTCAATTTATGCAAACTAGTTACATAAACCGAACCGAACGCGAAAGATGCATAACGGGTAACCAACTGAGTCATATACAAGTTTCCTAAGTTAATATGCCTTAAATATGTTGTGACATCAGTAAGATATCTTCTATTATGCCCAAAGCGGATTTAATCTCAAATTACGCCCCGTAGGGGTATTTTGGTCATTTTAAAGGTTATAAAAGAGTTTAAATAATACTCTGAGTTACAGGTCTGAAGTAATCAGTAAAAATACTTAATTTACTAAGTTATAACAGTAGGGTATTACATGTATGTAAAATTTATCATTTATAACCAAACTATGCACCTTAGAGGCATTTTGGTAATTTCACATAGGCTTAAAAGGTCAAAACTGGAAATCTAAGTTTAAAACTTTTGCTTACTGTTAATATATAAAAATTTACTGAAAATAATCAGTAGACATCAAACCTTATATTTTTAAAATAGTTTTAATACAAACTATGCGTTAAAAACGCTTAAAAAGGCGATTTTAAGCTATTTCCGGGTTTTATAAGAAAAGCTGATATTTTTATTATTCCAGAAGGCTTAAAATAATTTATTTATCATATATAATCAGTATAAAAAGGTTTGGTATCAAAATAATTTGTAAAACTTATTTTATAGCCCAAAAGGGCAAAACCGACAATTACCGAATCAAGCTTAGAACTCTATGTTATGCTCAGCCTAAAAATAAATAAAAATCTTCAAAAATACCAAAATATTATATTACATCAGTGGGTAAAAAGTTTGGTATCAAAAATTAGGTTTAGATACGCTATAATCTAATTACGCCGTTTAATTAATAAAAAGCTTTTCATTTACGCTAATGAGCATAACTCCTAATCTAGACCTCAAACTGATGTCAAATTTTAGGGACAAGTTTATAAATCAGTAACTAAGGTTTGTATTCTTTTACATTTTCAAAAATCACGTTTTAAGGTCATATGGGCATAATAGTCAACATATAGGCAATAAACGGAAACATGCATATGAATCGGATAACTAATGAACCAAGTTGTATAATCACATAGGGTTATATCAGCACGTAACCTGGTCTAAATAAGGCTGTAAGGCATTTCTAAAACATGCTACATTGGGTCAGAACTGAAAGTCAAAGCAAAAGTCAAATTATGCGACTTTCGGTTCCGAACCAAGCCTAAACTGAAAATTGTCGGGTTGAACATGTTTAGACATGTTCTTACATTAAATACCAAGTTATATTAATGATAAAACATGTTGCATGGATTCTACATTGCTAATTATGCATTAATTTGAAAATAAGCTTTCTGTTGACTTTTTAAGGTTAGCTTTGACCCGACAATTGACCTAGTTAGAGTAGGAATCAGAGGGTGCCATTTTAAGGGTTTGTTGCCCACATAATTACCAACTCATAGGTACTTTCAATTTGAAATTTGACTGGACATATTATAATTAATCACAAAGTCAAACTCTAATTACGATGGTTTGACCTTAAGCTAATTAACTAAGCTAAACTGAATTGAAGAAAGTTAAGGACACTTACAAAGGTCCTATGCTTGATTAGGGAGCCTAAGAAAGCTTGGTTGCTGACCAGAGAGCTCCAGAAATAAACTTGTGGAAGTTTGCAAGTGAATGTGTGAAGTGTTGCAACTAAAGGGCTCCTTATATATGAGTTTTGATGCCATTAGATCATGCCAAGCAACTCTATGCATGGATTTAGATCATCACAACTGTCCCTAGTGCATGAAATACCAGTGGGGGAGTCCCTGATATAAGAAAACAAGGTTTTGAGGCGGTGCAACAGGCTGGACAGACACCTGCAGGTGAATTCTGTCGCTGGGGTGTTCAGGCGGCCCGCGTAAGGGTCCCCTGATACCTTACGCGGCCCGTGTGGCTTCCCAGAACCAGCCAAACAAGTTTCATTATTTGCACTTTAGGTCCCTGGTCCTTCTAAACGTGGTTTTGAGTTTATTTCTTGCACTTTTGGCCCTCTAACTTGACTTTTAAGGGCTCCATGACATAACCAACCACCGTTAAGTCCTCGGTTAACTTTGTGATCACCCATAAGGCCCTAGAATTCAACGTTGACGCTTTTAACCCTTCGTATACGAATTTTATCATAACTTTCTCATACGATAACGAAACTTGGTGAAATTTTTACCACATATCCTAGTGAGTATAATTTATTGTTGCAAAGCTTCGGGTTTGCCAAAAGGTCACTCAGAGGTATACTTTCAACATGTTGACACATTTAACCCCTGTAGTTTGCAATTTCTCACTATCTTCCACAATTAGCTTCGTATGACCCATAATTCATTTGTTTAAGGGTATAAACGTCGTGTAGGGTTATTGTAAGGTACATTTATCCATTGTTGACACTTTGAACCCTTATATTCACATACTTTCTTTGTTTGTCAACTTTAGTCCTTCATATGTGATCTTTTACACGTTTAAAGCTCATGACACGTGTCGATACATTATTGGACATAAATTTACGAGGTGTTACACCACATAATTAACATAATTACTAATTAGGCATTAAAAGTAGAGGGATCAGATATTAGTTCTACAAAAGCATATAGCCATAATTACATAACTAGGCAGCAACACTAGTCTACTGGATCCTATTTTGCATTCCATATGAAAAACGTAAATCTAAGGCCAAGTTGTTCAAGAACCTCAAAACCACCCTCAAGTGGAAACAGGGTGGGTGTTGGTACCATTGACCCTAATTTTGGCTACAAATGTTCAAGTAAAGTTGTATTATGTTCCAATTTCAATTTTGAGTAAATTACAAGTTTTGTCCTTTATGTATGTCCCAAATTGCAGGCGCTTTCTTTTAAACCAAAACTTGACAGGCGGTGTCCTTTGTGTTTTCAAAATCTTGCACGTTTTGTCCTTTAGGCCAAACTTAGTTAGATTTTTTAGTTAAATCTGGTATCAAGGGGCTATTTTGTAAAAAAAAATTATTCAGGGACTAAATTGTACAAAACTTAAAAATAAAAAATATATAAACTTCCTTTTTCTCATTTTAAAAATCAAACTTCTCTCTCCTCTCACTCTCTTCTCTCTCTCTAACAACAGTGGAGGAGGTGCTTTGTGGTGGTAGTTATGGCGGGTGGTTGTGGCAGGTGGTTATGGCGGGTGGTTGTGGTGGGTTTAGTTGTAGGTGGGTGGCTGTGGTGCTAGGGGCGACGGTGGAGGTGGTGTTAAGGCCGGTTGCAGGTGGGTGGTGGGTGGATGGCGAGTGACTAGCTGTGGCGTTATGGGCGGCGGTGGAGGTGGTGTTAAGGTCGGTTGCAGGTGGGTGGTCGGAGAATCGATGCCGGAGAATCGATGTTAAGGTCGGTTGCAGGTTTTGGAGGTGTGGGGTTGATGTAGCATGTTTAGTAGTGGTTAGTTTACCATTGACCGTGTATCCATTGACCGTGTATCCATCACCATTTCGACTTGATACACCATGTTCGGAGGTGTGGGGTTGATGTAGCATGTTTAGTAGTGGTTAGTTTTAGTAACTTTGGAACACATTTATGCGTGTTTAGTAGTGGCGATGACATTTTCGAAGAATGTCCTTGAAACGTTCCCACGCCTGATATAGTGATTCACCGTCTTCTTGGGTAAAGGTGGTAATATTATTTCTTAACTTTGAGGTTTTGGCGGGTGGAAAATATTTTGAAATGAATTTTTGGGCAAGATCATTCCATGTAGTGATGGAACCCTTTTGTTGTGAATTTAGCCATGCCTTTGCACGATCCTTTAGTGAGAAAGGAAACGTACGAAGACGAATGACATTGGGTGTGAAATTGAGAAGCTTGAAAGTAAGGAAGGGATCTTCATCGGGTAGGCCGTGAAAAGTGCATAATGGTGAGTGGTTTAGTTACCCGAACAGGAACGTCATACACCACCTATATAGAAAGAGAAATGTAAGACTCAAAAGATGGAGAAAAATTATATTACTAACTAAAAGAAAATATTTCTTTAAAATTGGCATGCGCCCGACAACCACGCCAAAAACTTGATGTAGCGAGTTTTGTAGTGGTTAGACGTTTTACTAACTTTGGAACACGGTTATCTCGTTTTAAATTTATAAGAAATGATTATTAGTTAGACTAAACACACACAATAGGCAAGTGTACCTACCGTCTGTAGTAAATTTTATGTAAGAACCAAGTATTGAACTTAAAGGATACGACTTTTACTACTTAATTTTTAAGTTACCAACTAGTTGGCTATTTATCTTTTGTTTGTTTTGTTTAATAGACTAACTATAAAAACAAAAAATAAATGAAAGTAATCGTAATGAGTAGAGAATATTAAGATCAAGAGAAGTATTGCTTTGGGTTTTTGAATCCACTTGTAATGAATTATAGCTAAGTTATTGGCTTAGTGGTGTGGTGAACTTAATTGAAAAACCCGACTCCTAGCTAAGGTTATAAGTAGGTTTATATTAAATTTACAAATTATATTTTTAAAGTTATAATGGAAGGATCCGCTTAAGCTTACCTCATTCCCTTAGCCTAGACTCTAGAGGAAAGCTTGTTTACAAAGCCACCAACCTAGGTCTAGATTAAAGGCATCCAACTACCCTTCTTCTTCTAACGTTACATCTCGCGACCATTATAATCGTGGTCCCTTTTCAGGTCCAACAAAAACACAAACATAGATACTTGGTGATAATGTTGCTAATGTTACTTGTTCTTATTTAGGGTGATTGATCTTTATTTAACAAGTGCCGTTATAGTAATGAAATATATATATATATATATATATATATAATTATATACACTTTAATATGAGTTCACCAACTCTTGGTCCGCGCCAAAACCTAGCATAAATACCGTGTTAGATCAAGTCGGCAAACCAAGATTTGGCTTAACATTGAAGCCTAGTATATAGACCGTACACACTCCATCGAAGCTCTTGATAAGTGAGGGTTAATCACAAGATGTGAAATCACAAATAGGCTATCCACTACTAAAATGGGATCCCTCTTGTCACACCCCAACCGATGGCGGAATCATCGGGGCATGGCACTGAGCGAAACAGATTGTCCAGAAGTTTCCATAACAACTATCATTACCATTTAATTTAAATTAACATGTCCCATACCATGTCTCAAACAGTAAACAAATTATTACAGATAAATCTAGGCAAATATTTTGTTCCGACAACTCAGATTTAAACATAGATAATTTATTTATTGGTTTCTAGGACCTCTTTTCCTAGCTTCGATTTCATCACAGCGCAGAGAGCATCCTAGACCTTTCCTAGCCTCAAGTTCACAGTGAGCTAGGCATACAAACAACCTAAACACCTGCTACATACGTTAAAATAAAGTCAATACATATAATGTAAAGGTGAGCATACAAGTTTGATAATAACATATAGAGTTTCGAATTCGTTTACGCATAACCAGCACGTACACATGGTGAAATGAAGCACGTTAGTTATTGACATAGATCCATCGATACCAATGACTGTGAGTTGACTGCCCGAGGCAGTTCGCAATACATGATTATCACCGTAATCCATGCAAGTAAAAGATCCTTAACAACCCCTGCGTGAACGGGTGCTGAGTCCAAACTATAGTACTATCGTTGCTAAGACAGGTAGACAACATTCCATGTGTAAACATAACAAACAAGCATTCATAAGCCACGTATAACATGCATTAACGGTTAGCGTTCAAATAGTTTGAGTAGTGTGATAGTTGTAGTTTGAATATTCGTAACGTATGTAACACCCAAAAGTGCTTAAAGCAAAAAGGGGTCGAGTATACTCACAGCGATTGATGGATTGAAGGGAGCGCTTAGCGAGTACGGTTAGCCTGAATAGATTAGATAGTATCACTGTCACACCCCAACCGATGGCGGAATCATCGGGGCGCGGCACTAGGCGAATCGGATTGCTCAAGAGAATCCATAACAACTATATTGCGATAATATTTAATACATTCGTTATCCCATACTAACAAATAATACAATCACGTAAGTTATCACAGATTTAATGTCCTCTCGAACAATGCAAATCCGACAACCTAGATTTTAGTTGAGTTTCTAGACTTCCTAGCTTGATTTGACATAGTCTGCGATCTAACCTGCAACATACGTTAAAATAGTTGTCAATACATAAGTATTGGCGAGTATACAGGTTTGATAAGTATAGTATAGTAGATAAAAGTGTAGCGAATTTCCATATGCATAAACGTAATACACGACATATATACTCACAAAACTGATACTACCAACTAAGTCCTCGATGCTCGAATGTACGATGGCATAACTAGACCCCGTCGGGCGCAATAGTACTATACTAGTCTTGGTGGGACGTCGCGAGTATAAGCCCTAGCACATATGCAACTAGCATCACGTATATCTATGCATAACAGTTATTCGCAAGTGATAATTCGATTGATTGAATATTTCGATTGATAAGTTCGATTTGTTAGAAACGCATGTTACACCCAAAATTCGATTAAAAGGGGTCAAGTATACTCACAGTGCGTATTTAGCGAGATTACAACTTGATCGAGTCAGTTGCGAGTATGTCTGTAATGATCCTTGAAGAAATAGAGTAAACGAAGTACGGGTAAGCAAGATTGCCTTGAAAAGTTACTCGTTAGGTCAATTGGTCCTCATCCGTGCGGATTGACTTGTTGTCCGTCCGGATGAGCGATGCGTGCGGCTGACAGTGTTGTACGTGCGGATGAGTGTGCGCGCGGTTGACTTGTACGTGCGGGTGACATGTGCGTGCGGGTGACAAGTCATCCGTGCGGACTGACATGTCATCCGTGCGGACTTGTGTCATCCGTGTGGGCTGACATGTTGTCTGTGCGGACTGACTTGTTGTCCGTGCGGACTGACATGTTGGCCGTGCGGACTGACATGTCTGTTTCGCACTCCGAGCACTGTTTCGAGTGTTTAACGGAAGGAATACGTTCGTTTATACTAGGGTAGTGTGATTTCGCACTAACACTTGAAGTTCCGTCAATTCCGACTTGTTCAACGGCCGGGAATCACCCCGTTCCGTCAGATCGGGCCGTTCGTGATGGTTCTTTATGGTTAACTCGAAATCGCACAGATTTAGGTAAGATTTGTCATTAAAACATGTGGAAATCACCCGGATCTGAGTCGTTTATAGTGAAATGAGACCCCAACTTGAAGTTCATAAGAACTATTGGTGACATCGCCTCAAATCCTCAGATTTCACGGTTAGAATTTGAGTCTTGAAAGATAGAATGATGTAGAATCGAGTGTAGATTGTAGAAGTACAAGTTTTAGGTTGAAATCTTACCGGAATCGCGAGGAAATCGAGAGAAAAGGGTCTTGGTGCGCGTTTGGTTGAACAGGAGCTGTCACATCACTGTTCAAGTGATGTGACATGGTATTTATAGGCAACAGAGGAGAGGGAAAGAGATCTGGCCCGGATAGCCCATGCGTGCGGATGGCCCATGCGTGCGGATGGCCATCCGTGCGCATGCCCATCCGTCCGGATGGCCCATCTGTCCGGATAGCTATCCTGACGCTTGGACTTCTCCGTTTTTTATCGTTTTGATAGTTTTCGAAGCGCGTACCTTTCGTAATTAATTTATATTATTATTATATTGTTACTATTATATATATATATATATCTAGGGGTCGTATTTACGTATCCATAATCCAAAGTTTCGATAATTAACAACCGGTTTCCGATTCGAGTATGCGATTATTATCGACGTTGCACGACCATCAATGAGGGTATTATAGGTCCTTTCTTGATGTCATCGTGAACGTTATTTCGTGTAGTGCCACAGAGACTGACGGGGTACCGTTTACTCGTATTGTCGTCATCGTCATGACGACTGGAGCTACAGCACTCACCCGAGGGTCCTTGTTAGCGTTAATAGTTTACGTTCGACACATCACGGCCACTGAGGAGGGTAGATTAGGTCCTCACTCAATGCCTCCGTGAGTGTTAGTGTGATAATAGTGTAGTATAATGATATTGTAGCTTGAAAATATGCGATTATCCTTCGAATAGCGATGTATACGATATAGTTACATTATGATCCGAATCCCTGGTGCTAGGCGTAACGAGTATAACGAGTAGTAACAACGCACAAAAGTGCGGGTTGTTACAGTCTCCCCTACTTTAGGAAATTTCGTCCCGAAATTAATCCAATAGGTAGGCTTCTAAGAGTTGATCTAGTATGAGTAGCGATACAGCGAGTGATTTGACCGAGAGTTGACAAACAAGAGCTTTTCGAATAAGAGGGATCGATTGCGATAGCGAGAAGGCGACGTAAAGACGAAAGTATTAATCCCACGAGTTGGCATTTCAAAGTACCTTGTCTTGTGTAGAATTCGTTAGTTCGATGCGATTGCAATTTGAAAGGTTTCTCATGACGTTGAATTAACTGAGTCGATCGTTAACCAACGTTACAAGAAACATTCGTCTTAGATGTTTAAAAGGAATCGAGGATAAAAATCTTTGAAATTTTTTTTCCTTTTAACGTGGGGTCAACGGAGTCGATGTTAACCGATGTTGCAAGGAAGTTTAAGTTTCTAAAAATTTTAAGGAATTCGAAGATGAAAACAAGGGTTACGAAAACTCTCCTATGACATGGGTTCAAGCTGAGCTCGATGTCGAACCAATGTCTTAAGAAGGATTTTATTTTGACACTGTAAAAGTTTAAGGAAAACTGGGCTTATGAAACTTTTCTTGGACATGGAGTTAAGCTGTTTCGATGTTAACTCCACGTCGTGAGAAAATTTCATTTGTCCACCGGTTTTAAATCAAAAATTTATAAAAAGACGTTTTAATCAGCACAAAAGGTAGTTAATTACCGAGCCCCACTTGGCGCTTTCCCACGAAAGTTTGTTAATATGTTTTAAACACTTATATATAGGAAGTACCAGCGGCGTATCCACCATGCTTTGCCCATATTACTTCCGTTTCGTGAGGCAGTGTCAGGTGTGCCGATATGATTCGGGTAGAATTGTGTTTACCTGGCCCAATCGAAAGAGAGTCGGGCCGAGCATAGGATAGGATCGAATAGATTAATCCAGCGAGTTGATAGGCGAGAAGCGAATAACGCGTTTTCGATTTGGTTCCACATTACACCCACATGGCACGTTTTCACGGGAGCTTGCTAACATGGCGAAACACCATGCCTAACCAGGTTAGTTTGCCTCGTGAAGCGGTGTCATGTGTACTAATTCAACATAGACTGCAATGAACACCAAGCGAGCGATAAGCGGTACGCGAATAGGCGATAGTCTATACACGATATGTGATAAGCGATTAAGCGAATAAACACAATACACTTGTGATGACGGCGATGATCAACGAGTTACAGTAGTCGATAGTTGCGTTACGAGCGAGGGAGGCATGCGATTTGATCTACGCGGTTTGGTTCGATTGATTATCACCACAGAGTTTGACTAGCATTAGACCCCACATGGCCTTTTTCCACGAAAGATCGCTGATATGGCTAAAAACACCCTGCCTCAACCATATGAGCTTCCTCTCGTGAGGCGAGGTCATGCGTTCTAACTTAGCACGAATATCACAGATAACGGTAGGCGATAGCGATAGATTGATACACAGCAAATGATATAGGCTCGCGTGATAAGCGATAGAGGTTGCTAGATACACGAGGTAAGCGATTGCGATTAGTCGAGTTCGATTCTTGTTTCGAATAAGCTTAACGTCTCGTTATGACGCATCACGGCTATCGAGGAGGGTAGAATAGGTCCTCGCTCAACAATATCGTGAGCGTTTATTTGCTTGATTGAGATTCGTTGCAATAGACTTACGACCAGTCTTGCGTCGATGCAATTTTCCTGCGAGGTAGACTCCCCAGAGTCCATCGATGAGGCGATTGCATTGCGTTTGCAGACTTACGACAAGTCTTGCGATGATACGGTTTGTTACGCCTTGCGATTGAGTGTAGTGTGTTGGAAATAATCACAATAGTATAATAGGTCTAATAACGTTCAACTCTACGTGGCACTTTCTTCACGGAACTTCGGTAGTATGGTAAGGCATTCCTCGCCCGACCCCTACTACTTTCATCCCGAGTTTTGGTGTCACCTTTTGTCAGACGCTATGACACTTTTAGAATTCACTACGATCACCGTGCACTGAACCAAATAATCCCGTGTGCACCCGTGATTATTCGTTCCTTGCACGTTCATCGTACCTCGTTCTAAGAGTGTAGTGAGGGTAAAACACATTATTTCGTGATATAGTGTATAGTATGTGTGTGAATCCAATCTAAGTGCGGCGATTAAAGAGTGAAAGAGAATACGGGGGTACATTGAGTAATAGAGTAGGTTCAAAGCTTAGAAATAAACGTCGAAAATCGTATCATTACAACTTTATCCTACGCCTGCTAGACATCTGATGCTTGAAGACCTTTGCTGGAGCTGTTGTTGTTGTACTCAAGCTCATGGTTCGATGCGGCAGTTGCGAGTGAAGTGACCGTAACGGTTGCAGTTATTGCAATAGCGACAGTCAGCCCCAACTGGATGATGATAGGTACACGAGTAACACTGAGGATGAAATCCAGTGTAGGCTCGTTTTGGAAACATCGGAACTGTTTGAAGAGGTTCCGGTTGCAGCAGTTCGGTTGTCGATGAGCTCGGGCTTGAAGTCTTTCGTTTGCGGCTGGGTTTGTCGGTGTCTTGCGAAGAAGTGTCGTCGTTGGAGGGTTCGTCTGAAGACTCGCTTGCGGAGTCTTTGGCTGATTTGTCGGGAGAATCGGCAGCAGATTCGTCCGAGGAATCGTTAGCAGATCCGTCAGAAGAATCGTTAGCTGGTTCATTAGAATAATCGCCAGTAGATTTGTCAGAAGATTCGTTAGTAGATTCATCAGAAGATTCGTTAACATGTTCGCCTGAAGGATTACTGGCGATTGCTTGATGAGCTTGTTTGACAGGATTCTTTGAGAATAATCCTTCCATGAGTCGTTTGTTGTTGATTTATGCGGCTAAGCGGTATGTTTCTTCGATGGTAGCAGGTCTTGCAGCTTCGACAAAATCACCAACACACTCAGGCAAGCCGCGAATGTACTTTGCGATGGCCTTTCCCGGAGTGTTGACTTGACTTGGGCAGATTATGCTAAGATGTTTGAACCTTGCGGTGTAGCCAGCATTGTCACCTTCGGTTTGCTTGATTCCCCAAAATTCGTTTTCCAGCCTCTGAATCTCGTGAGGAGGACAGTACTCTTTCTTCATGAGCTCTTTCAGCTCATTCCAAGAGAGAGCGTAAGCTGCGGAGATCCCACGTTTGTTACGTTCGACGGTCCACCAGTCGAGTGCTCGCGATTGAAATACTCCGGTGGCGCAAGTAGTACGGAGACTATCGGGACACCCGCTTTGACGAAGGGTAACTTCGATAGAATCGAACCACTGGAGTAGTTGAGTCGCACCTTCTTCACCCGTGAATTCCATCGGGTCACAGGCTTTGAAGTGCTTGTAGAGAAAAGTAGATTGCGGCTCCCCCGTCTTAACATCTTCCGAAGCTCGAGAATGGTTGAGAGAGTGAACTCGTGTGGCAATCTGAGGAATGACTTTGACCACTTCCCTGGTCACAAGTGAAGCAATCCTCTTTTCGCTCCTTCGTTTGGCTCGTCTCTTTGCTATCATTCTCGAAGTAGAGTTGTTGGAAGGCATCTAGACAGAACGAGACTTGGAGTGAGATTCGATCATAATGATTTTTGAGTTTGCGTTGTGATTGAGCGCGTTCAAAACTTGGTGCGATAGTATAGTAATAATACGAATCACATAGGAGTCACATAGGAGACACGGAATTCCTAAGTTCTCACACAATGACTTGGTTGTTTATACGTATATAGATATATATATATATATATATATATATGTTTATATAGCTGAAATTTGTATTCATACACATACAGGTCGATTTAGAATAAGCGAGGTCGCGTTGAAGTGAGAAAACGAGAGCGAATGCGATAGATTATGTGTTAGTTTTGTTGCGAACATTCGGGTTTCGTTTTAGATTGCGATGGCTGTGCGAATTGTGCGTTTATAAAGTAGGGAGTGAAAATCGTTAAATCGAGAAATCGATAAAGCGTAAAGTTTCAAAACGTAAATAAGTTCCGATCACTTGTAAATTTTGTCACACCCCGACCGCGTAAAACAACAAATCGCGGCGGAAACATCGGGGCGTGTTGCAACAGAATTAATGTTTCATAACCATGGATATCAAAAGTGTTTCGTTTTATTAAACATTGAATAATTACATCGTCTGGAAATCTAAATACACAATTTAAACATAATCTATCATTGTTATTGAGTCACTAAGGCCTTGTCCAGTCCTATGTGAGCATGCATCTTATCAATCGATATCATTCAACAATACCTGAAACATATGTGAAAACGAGGTCAACAAAGAAATGCTGGCGAGTACATAGGTTTTGTGAAAATAAGATTCATGACTTCTGTTTAAGAAAATGTTTAGTCATGAACCTTGTAATTTGCTTTGTCTTTGTAAATCATTTGAAAAATAATAAGTTTAGGTGATACGTATAAATAAGAGAATAATGCATGATTAAATGAATAACCATGTAAAATGAGTTTGTATAAGATAAGTTGTTTGTAAATAAATGTCTTGTGAAAAGTATGTTACTTGTATAAAATGTTCTATGTCTCAAACTGAAATGATTCAAATAACGCTACAATATGTAATACCATACAAACACTTATATATAGGAAGTACCAGCGGCGTATCCACCATGCTTGTATCATATTCCACACGCATTGTTACTTAATCACTTAATCCAAACCAAACCACCAAAGTAATGTTCATGCCCAAATGTAAATCATGTAATATGTATAACCAATGTCAAAAGTGTTTTTGTGTCAAATGTAAACCATGTAATATGTAACCAAAATAATATCGTATATCGCTTTGAAGCCAATCGTTTACCCAATCGTTAAAACATCGTGTGAAAACCTATCGTTTACCCAATCGTTTAATTCGTTTTAGGTCATGAAACTACTTAAATGGTCGTCTCGCTAATAACATTCAAACCTTCTTGACTCGCATTAATAAACCCTTACCAAAGGATAGATTAACAATTCGCATTAATAAACCCTTACCAAAGGATAGATTAACATCTCGCATTAATAAACCCTTACCAAAGAGTAAATTAACATCTCGCATTAATAAACCCTTACCAAAGAGTAAATTAACAATTACAGATTCAGTCGCTACCCACAACACCCACACATAACTACGGGTGTAGTAAACAACGGGATTTGTCAGATCCTATGGTACCATAACCTAATACTGGCCGGCTTGATCATTGCTAATGAATGTCATTTGTTATGTAACCCAACCAACAAGTTTGTTCACTTTATTGAAATCGTTATTAGTTTTGTATAAATCGTCTTAATCGTTTTTGAAACCATCGTTATAACATCGAAAATCGTTTTGTTATCATCGTTAAAGCCTTGAAAACATTTAGCACATATGAGTCACCCCAAAACAATTGAAAGCAGTAAAATAGGGGAATAATGTACTCGCCTGAGAATGCTTGGAGGTCTTGAACAACAACCAAACAAAGCTAGAGAGAGCACGGAATCAGTCGGCAATCTAAAACTATATAAATAAACCGGACTTAAATCGGGAGATCGGATAGGATGAGGCTTGGTAAACCAAATGAGTGTTGGAACTCATATGATATGGTTTAACAAGGCCTACATACTACAATGAAACCAAACCTAAGTGCTTTCGACCCATCGCGACCCATTAAGGTAGCTTATGCTATTTTAACGCGTCGTGCGCGTGAAACGCGTTCGGACCATCTAACTAGTCCTATGACAAGTGTTATATGCCTAAACATGTTACAAAATCAGTTATGTGACAAAAGTTTAGGTTACATATGCTTAATTACCAATTTTACATGAAAAGGGTATTCTGGTAATTTACCTAAGGCATATAAACTACCTATCATACAACTACTTAAACGAAGCGACCATAGGGTATAACCTCGGAAGTTTATTCCCTACCTACTATGGTCACCTAATGTATTTGGTCGAATCCTAATGATCGACCAAATGGGTCGGGTTCGAGGTATAAGCGATTTATTAGATCGCTTACCCTACGACCCTAGACAACGTGGTAATCAGTAGGCATAGTCCCAAGGGACTATAACCAACGTGATTACACTCACGTTGCGAAGTTCAAACGAACTTCGCATTGACCATAACTGGTCAATGTAGAAAGTCAAACAAAGTTTGACTCTCAGACTCGAAAGACTCGAAAAGCAATAAAAGAACGAAAGAATACTTACGAAGGGTCCCCGAATGCTAACCTCGATTCAAAAATCTCAGGTATGAAACAATAGTTTCAACTTAGAGTTTCTCAAATCAAAGTTCTTGTAATTTTGAAGCATGGGGGGTGGGGTATTTATAGTATTCGGTTAGCCGTTAGGATCGTTTCTAGGAAAACGTGATGCGATCTTGGCCATACACTTAGCACACATGGTATTGTAATACCATGTGCCCAAAATACCAGCCCATAGATTCCCAAAACCATGTGCAACAAGTGGGAAGGACTAGATTCGATGTATAAGCAAACATCTTTCAGAAATGACAGTTTTGGTCCCTGTTATGTGTTTATGCCATTTCCGACACTTCTAAGGCCCGTAAAGCCAAATTTAAGGCCCTAAAATGATGTATAAACATTGTGGACATGAAAAATGCTCAAAAATATGTCGGATGTCAGTTCGTTTGGTCGTACGAACGCGATGTTCGCTTAATTACGACGGAATGCGCATAAGCGCGAAAAACGATCCAAATGGCATGACGAATGGATTTTTCTTATGCCAAACACTAAAATAAAATATTATAGTGCTTACATAAATTTTTGGATGTCTGGATGTATTCAGAACGTAAGTTATGCGCGAAAATGCAAACTTGTGCACTTTTTGACACTTTTAGTCCCTGAATGACACAAAAGTTTATTTTAGCATACCGAACACCTCAAAGCCTATTTCTAAGCTATGTGAAGGGTATTTATGGTATGTTTAACTTATGTTCATGCTCCGGAATGTCTGTTACAGTTCGAATTGGCATACTTTAGCAGTTTGTCAAGTTTAGTCCCTGTAAGCGATTTAACTTGATTTTGCCATACCAAAGCCTTCAAAACTTATTTCTAAGTTATGTAAAGGTTATTTAAGGTATGTTAAGCCTATGTCACTATTCCGGAGTGTTTGTTGCATTAAACTGGTTATATTTACGCATCGGTGCGTGTATAACCTTCCAGAAAGCGATTTAGAGTTTGAAATTGAACAAGAATTGATATGTGCAAATGATACACATATTTTTACAAATCCCAAGTATGAAATATAATATTTCATTGGTTTGGTATTTGTTTGATGGCCGTGGAGGCACAGGTGTTACAGTCTCCCCTACTTTAGGAAATTTCGTCCCGAAATTTATTTAGAGGAAACTTGTGAGAGCTTGGAAATATGAAGTTGAAAAGATCAAACAACATTGGTTAGGGTTCTGAACTTCTAGTAACTTTAATAACATCATGTTTGCAATGTAAGAGGGATACTTATATACAAGTATATGAAGCGTCATTGGTGCGTCCACCATACCTCCATTACATCGTCCTCATTTTGTTATTGTTGTCACTATCGGTTCTTACACATAATAAACCTTACTGGGTTTCTGTGCACTAAATTTCATAATTATGTACGCGTCCATAATCAGACAATTCCTTGCACAGTTTACACAGTCTATTTTATAATATGTAGGGGAAAACCAAATGAATGAACCTGTGATGAGTGTGACTAGACCGCCATAGAGTCCTTTAAATTAAATCAATAAATGATCTAAATAGACTATAAAGGAGTCTGTTCAGCTACATCACTAGATGTCGTTCTCTAACCAAATTGTGAATCAATCTTTTTTACTAGACTACTAAGAGGGTCTCTTATGAATCATGGAGTGGTACTATATAACCCAAGGGTCTTAACTACCAGGTAGAAGCCCATAAGGATTTAAGGTAGTACCTTTTGAATATCCTACTATGAATCTCTCATATGAAAACATGAAAGATTCTATGAGGATTTGAAAATCGGATCACACAAAAACATAGAGGAGAACACATAAAAACATATCATATAACCACAAAATTGTTCGTTAATTTGTCTTGTAAATTGCGTACATGCATTTAAAGCACACTAGGAATCCATTCCGTGGATTTCATTTGGTACTTTAAACGTTACCAAGAATCCAACTATAAAGATAGAAAGATTCAAAAAGAAAATTCGATTTCGATTATTAGTAACCGAAGTGTTCGAATTAAGGTACATAAGGAATCCAATTAAGGACTCTGATTTGAATGATAATCATCCACAAGGATCTAATTGTAAAGATAAAAAGATCCCATATGAATTTTAGAAGTTGAAGATGTTTTGAAACCTTGCACTGGATGTGCTTAGGTCAAAACATGATGTAAAATGCTTATGAAGTTGAGATGCTTGATATGTCAAGGCGACATATGAAGCAGAATTTTGAAGGTTAAGTCAATGTATGAGGAAAATATTTTTGAAAACTATGCATGGGGTTCTTTTAAGAAAAATGTGTTTAACGTTTTTGAAACCTTATATATAATACTTTTTGAAATCATAAAGTAGGTGTATTAGGTAGATATATTTACAAAAATGTTTTAAAATCATGCGAGATGAATTTTGAAATTATGTATAAGGTTTTTGAAAGACATGAATGATGCTTTTCGAAATCATGCACTTGATCAGAAAATGTATTGTGTTAATATTGTCTTCAGACTATATGAAATATTTTGAAATTAGAAAGGTTGGTTTTGATAACATGGCCAATGTTTTTGAAATAACATAGACAATGCATCTAGAAAAATTGTTTTCAAACTATATGAAATGTTTTGAGATCATGAAGATTGTTTTGAAATACTGGTACTGTGTATGTTGAAAAATCAAAACGTAATGGGTATGAGATTTGAAAATACCCTTAGTTATCTAACCAAGGATTTAAAGGCACATATGTGCGAAAAGCACGATTACTCATAATGTCACTTAATTTTCTGTACTTTGTTTCTTAGAGTGAAACGAGTACTTAAAATTTTTGAGGGAATCATGAGCAATCATTTGAAAGAGAGAAATCACAAGAGTAGTTTGTAAGGTACATAGTTCCTTGATGTAGGTATCATAGGAAAAGCCATACACACCTAGCAGGGGGTTGAGCTGGTTGGTTGGGGAACTGCTTTACCATTGTGAGCGACCATGGCGAAGTTCTGAGAAGCGTTTCGCTTCTTTGACTTCTTAGGGGATCGTTCATCCATGGTCTTTGATTCCTCGATTGGTTTCTTGGCTGATGGTGTTGTCGCCTGACTAGGTCCTGCCTGTCTTGGTGACTCTTGAGTGGCTTCATCCTGGAGATGATACATGGCAGTAGCTAATTCAACAGTCTTCAGGACTACTTCGCCTATTCGCTGAGCGAATTTGGCTGCTTGTTCAGATATCTGGGCGTCATTGTGATGAAGAGACATTCTTGAAGAAAAAGAAAGGCATAGGGAGAAACAAGTGAAAGATTATTGGACAATCAAAACAGAATGATAACGCATGAAGATTGCGATCATTTGTTTGTTACCTAAGGCAAACAAATGAGACGGTGACTGATCAAAGTAAATGGGTCAAAAATAATGTATCGCGAAGACATGCTCGCCTATAAGTGAACACTCATCCCAAGAATTCCCTGGTAAGCACAACTGGTCTTGCGTCTGATGAGATGTATACGAATTGCTTGCCTAGACAGAAAACCCAGAATACAGGCATTCACCCTTCCAGTTTGCACGTGTTCACATTATTTAAAACCCAAAACCTTGACGAAGTTTTGAAAACTCAAAGGGGTTCAAAACCATATAATAGAGAGTTCAAAACATTACAATAGAGGGTTCAAAACCTAGTAATCAATCATCCTAGAACAGATGATTAGTTTTCAAAGCGGTTTTGAAATTTATGTTCTTGTTGTGGTCGTCGCCTAAGGATAGGTGACGGTATTGTTTTATGACTAAACGCAAGTAAACTCGCGTTAGGGTCCTAAGAAGGTTATAGACTAGGTCAAAGCATTACTAATTACTAATAACCTAATTCCCTATAACCATTGGCTCTGATACCATCTTTCTGTCACACCCCGACCGCGTAAAACAACAAATCGCGGCGGAAACATCGGGACGTGTTGCAACAGAATTAATGTTTCATAACCATGGATATCAAAAGTGTTTCGTTTTATTAAACATTGAATAATTACATCGTCTGGAAATCTAAATACACAATTTAAACATAATCTATCATTGTTATTGAGTCACTAAGGCCTTGTCCAGTCCTATGTGAGCATGCATCTTATCAATCGATATCATTCAACAATACCTGAAACATATGTGAAAACGAGGTCAACAAAGAAATGCTGGCGAGTACATAGGTTTTGTGAAAATAAGATTCATGACTTCTGTTTAAGAAAATGTTTAGTCATGAACCTTGTAATTTGCTTTGTCTTTGTAAATCATTTGAAAAATAATAAGTTTAGGTGATACGTATAAATAAGAGAATAATGCATGATTAAATGAATAACCATGTAAAATGAGTTTGTATAAGATAAGTTGTTTGTAAATAAATGTCTTGTGAAAAGTATGTTACTTGTATAAAATGTTCTATGTCTCAAACTGAAATGATTCAAATAACGCTACAATATGTAATACCATACAAACACTTATATATAGGAAGTACCAGCGGCGTATCCACCATGCTTGTATCATATTCCACACGCATTGTTACTTAATCACTTAATCCAAACCAAACCACCAAAGTAATGTTCATGCCCAAATGTAAATCATGTAATATGTATAACCAATGTCAAAAGTGTTTTTGTGTCAAATGTAAACCATGTAATATGTAAGCAAAATAATATCGTATATCGCTTTGAAGCCAATCGTTTACCCAATCGTTAAAACATCGTGTGAAAACCTATCGTTTACCCAATCGTTTAATTCGTTTTAGGTCGTGAAACTACTTAAATGGTCGTCTCGCTAATAACATTCAAACCTTCTTGACTCGCATTAATAAACCCTTACCAAAGGATAGATTAACAATTCGCATTAATAAACCCTTACCAAAGGATAGATTAACATCTCGCATTAATAAACCCTTACCAAAGAGTAAATTAACATCTCGCATTAATAAACCCTTACCAAAGAGTAAATTAACAATTACAGATTCAGTCGCTACCCACAACACCCACACATAACTACGGGTGTAGTAAACAACGGGATTTGTCAGATCCTATGGTACCATAACCTAATACTGGTCGGCTTGATCATTGCTAATGAATGTCATTTGTTATGTAACCCAACCAACAAGTTTGTTCACTTTATTGAAATCGTTATTAGTTTTGTATAAATCGTCTTAATCGTTTTTGAAACCATCGTTATAACATCGAAAATCGTTTTGTTATCATCGTTAAAGCCTTGAAAACATTTAGCACATATGAGTCACCCCAAAACAATTGAAAGCAGTAAAATAGGGGAATAATGTACTCGCCTGAGAATGCTTGGAGGTCTTGAACAACAACCAAACAAAGCTAGAGAGAGCACGGAATCAGTCGGCAATCTAAAACTATATAAATAAACCGGACTTAAATCGGGAGATCGGATAGGATGAGGCTTGGTAAACCAAATGAGTGTTGGAACTCATATGATATGGTTTAACAAGGCCTACATACTACAATGAAACCAAACCTAAGTGCTTTCGACCCATCGCGACCCATTAAGGTAGCTTATGCTACTTTAACGCGTCGTGCGCGTGAAACGTGTTCGGACCATCTAACTAGTCCTATGACAAGTGTTATATGCCTAAACATGTTACAAAATCAGTTATGTGACAAAAGTTTAGGTTACATATGCTTAATTACCAATTTTACATGAAAAGGGTATTCTGGTAATTTACCTAAGGCATATAAACTACCTATCATACAACTACTTAAACGAAGCGACCATAGGGTATAACCTCGGAAGGTTATTCCCTACCTACTATGGTCACCTAATGTATTTGGTCGAATCCTAATGATCGACCAAATGGGTCGGGTTCGAGGTATAAGCGATTTATTAGATCGCTTACCCTACGACCCTAGACAACGTGGTAATCAGTAGGCATAGTCCCAAGGGACTATAACCAACGTGATTACACTCACGTTGCGAAGTTCAAACGAACTTCGCATTGACCATAACTGGTCAATGTAGAAAGTCAAACAAAGTTTGACTCTCAGACTCGAAAGACTCGAAAAGCAATAAAAGAACGAAAGAATACTTACGAAGGGTCCCCGAATGCTAACCTCGATTCAAAAATCTCAGGTATGAAACAATAGTTTCAACTTAGAGTTTCTCAAATCAAAGTTCTTGTAATTTTGAAGCATGGGGGGTGGGGTATTTATAGTATTCGGTTAGCCGTTAGGATCGTTTCTAGGAAAACATGATGCGATCTTGGCCATACACTTAGCACACATGGTATTGTAATACCATGTGCCCAAAATACCAGCCCATAGATTCCCAAAACCATGTGCAACAAGTGGGAAGGACTAGATTCGATGTATAAGCAAACATCTTTCAGAAATGACAGTTTTGGTCCCTGTTATGTGTTTATGCATTTCCGACACTTTTAAGGCCCGTAAAGCCAACTTTAAGGCCCTAAAATGATGTCTAAACATTGTGGACATGAAACATGCTCAAAAATATGTCGGATGTCAGTTCGTTTGGTCGTACAAACGCGATGTTCGCTTAATTACGACGGAATGCGCATAAGCGCGAAAAACGATCCAAATGGCATGACGAATGGATTTTTCTTATGCCAAACACTAAAATAAAATATTATAGTGCTTACATAAATTTTTGGATGTCTGGATGTATTCAGAACGTAAGTTATGCGCGAAAATGCAAACTTGTGCACTTTTTGACACTTTTAGTCCCTGAATGACACAAAAGTTTATTTTAGCATACCGAACACCTCAAAGCCTATTTATAAGCTATGTGAAGGGTATTTATGGTATGTTTAACTTATGTTCATGCTCCGGAATGTCTGTTACAGTTCGAATTGGCATACTTTCGCAGTTTGTCAAGTTTAGTCCCTGTAAGCGATTTAACTTGATTTTGCCATACCAAAGCCTTCAAAACTTATTTCTAAGTTATGTAAAGGTTATTTAAGGTATGTTAAGCCTATGTCACTATTCCGGAGTGTTTGTTGCATTAAACTGGTTATATTTACGCATCGGTGCGCGTATAACCTTCCAGAAAGCGATTTAGAGTTTGAAATTGAACAAGAATTGATATGTGCAAATGATACACATATTTTTACAAATCCCAAGTATGAAATATAATATTTCATTGGTTTGGTATTTGTTTGATGGCCGTGGAGGCACAGGTGTTACAAATTTGGCGGGTCGTATGCTAGAGTGCCTTGGGTGTTTAGGCGTTGACTACCCAAGGTAACCCAACTATATCTAACAAGTTCGAGTATGCGCGTTGCCCTAGAGGACTTCATGCTTCCACTGGGATGCAGCTCCTGGCATTCTTCTTCCTAGTCATTGCGTGGCTCGAGTTATCGTGATAGTCGAGTCCTTAGTGAGAGCTTTTGAAAACCAGTTTATAGAGAGTGGAACGACTTACGAAGGTACGGGTTTCACCGCTGTCGTAACAGTTTCATTCCTAATTGTGGTTATGCTCTTCGAATAAATTCGTGAGTTCCACTAGATCATGAAATGGAGACTTTCGTCGAGATGTGGATGTCACTCCTAACCCGATGAAAGTTCTCGTGCTAGAAAAATGCGCTGAGTGAGCAATCCTATCGAGAGTTCTTGGTTTTCACACCTGATCTCGACTGGATCGCTCGGTTTTGTTATGCGAGTATTTTCGAAAACGTGTGTATTGTGTCGGCCTTAGGAAAGGCTAAGTAGTATTTCGGCCTTAGGAAAAGCTGCTTCGTGTGAAGTTGTAGTACGCAGGGTTCACACAAAGTTGTACCTTTTAGCAAATTCGATCGAGAGTATCAAGTAAGCCCAATACAAACCCCACCGGGTTTGTATGAGTCGTCCTGTTGGTACTTAGACTATAGACTAGGTCAATTTCTAAGACGTCGACCCGGACTAGGTCGAGTCTGACCTAATTCCCTATAGTTATGGCTCTGATACCAATCTGTCACACCCCAACCGATGGCGGAATCATCGGGGCGCGGCACTAGGCGAATCAGATTGCTCAAGAGAATCCATAACAACTATATTGCGATAATATTTAATACATTCGTTATCCCATACTAACAAATAATACAATCACGTAAGTTATCACAGATTTAATGTCCTCTCGAACAATGCAAATCCGACAACCTAGATTTTAGTTGAGTTTCTAGACTTCCTAGCTTGATTTGACATAGTCTGCGATCTAACCTGCAACATACGTTAAAATAGTTGTCAATACATAAGTATTGGCGAGTATACAGGTTTGATAAGTATAGTATAGTAGATAAACGTGTAGCGAATTTCCATATGCATAAACGTAATACACGACATATATACTCACAAAACTGATACTACCAACTAAGTCCTCGATGCTCGAATGTACGATGGCATAACTAGACCCCGTCGGGCGCAATAGTACTATACTAGTCTTGGTGGGACGTCGCGAGTATAAGCCCTAGCACATATGCAACTAGCATCACGTATATCTATGCATAACAGTTATTCGCAAGTGATAATTCGATTGATTGAATATTTCGATTGATAAGTTTGATTTGTTAGAAACGCATGTTACACCCAAAATTCGATTAAAAGGGGTCAAGTATACTCACAGTGCGTATTTAGCGAGATTACAACTTGATTGAGTCGGTTGCGAGTATGTCTGTAATGATCCTTGAAGAAATAGAGTAAACGAAGTACGGTTAAGCAAGATTGCCTTGAAAAGTTACTCGTTAGGTCAATTGGTCCTCATCCGTGCGGATTGACTTGTTGTCCGTCCGGATGACAAGTCATCCGTGCGGATGATATGTCATACGTGCGGACAGTGGTCCGTGCGGATGAGCGATGCGTGCGGCTGACAGTGTTGTACGTGCGGATGAGTGTGCGCGCGGTTGACTTGTACGTGCGGGTGACATGTGCGTGCGGGTGACAAGTCATCCGTGCGGACTGACATGTCATCCGTGCGGACTTGTGTCATCCGTGCGGGCTGACATGTTGTCCGTGCGGACTGACTTGTTGTCCGTGCGGACTGACATGTTGGCCGTGCGGACTGACATGTCTGTTTCGCACTCCGAGCACTGTTTCGAGTGTTTAACGGAAGGAATACGTTCGTTTATACTAGGTTAGTGTAATTTCGCACTAACACTTGAAGTTCCGTCAATTCCGACTTGTTCTAACGGCCGGGAATCACCCCGTTCCGTCAGATCGGGCCGTTCGTGATGGTTTTTTATGGTTAACTCGAAATCGCACAGATTTAGGTAAGATTTGTCATTAAACATGTGGAAATCACCCGGATCTGAGTCGTTTATAGTGAAATGAGACCCCAACTTGAAGTTCATAAGAACTATTGGTGACATCACCTCAAAACGCCTCAAATCCTCAGATTTCATGGTTAGAATTTGAGTCTTGAAAGATAGAATGATGTAGAATCGAGTGTAGATTGTAGAAGTACAAGTTTTAGGTTGAAATCTTACCGGAATCGCGAGGAAATCGAGAGAAAAGGGTCTTGGTGCGCGTTTGGTTGAACAGGAGCTGTCACATCACTGTTCAAGTGATGTGACATGGTATTTATAGGCAACAGAGGAGAGGGAAAGAGATCTGGCTCGGGTAGCCCATCCGTGCGGATGGCCCATCCGTGCGGATGGCCCATGCGTGCGGATGGCCATCCGTGCGCATGCCCATCCGTCCGGATGGCCCATCCGTCCGGATAGCTATCCTGACGCTTGGACTTCTCCGTTTTTTGATCGTTTTGATAGTTTTCGAAGCGCGTACCTTTCGTAATTAATTTATATTATTATTATATTGTTACTATTATATATATATATATATATATATCTCTAGGGGTCGTATTTACGTATCCATAATCCAAAGTTTCGATAATTAACAACCGGTTTCCGATTCGAGTATGCGATTATTATCGACGTTGCACGACCATCAATGAGGGTATTATAGGTCCTTTCTTGATGTCATCGTGAACGTTATTTCGTGTAGTGCCACAGAGACTGACGGGGTACCGTTTACTCGTATTGTCGTCATCGTCATGACGACTGGAGCTACAGCACTCACCCGAGGGTCCTTGTTAGCGTTAATAGTTTACGTTCGACACATCACGGCCACTGAGGAGGGTAGATTAGGTCCTCACTCAATGCCTCCGTGAGTGTTAGTGTGATAATAGTGTAGTATAATGATATTGTAGCTTGAAAATATGCGATTATCCTTCGAATAGCGATGTATACAATATAGTTACATTATGATCCGAATCCCTGGTGCTAGGCGTAACGAGTAGTAACAACGCACAAAAGTGCGGGTTGTTACAATCACGATAAGTGAAACGTAAAACGGGAAACAAGTGTTGGAGAGTCGGACAGCTGGTCGATCGGACGGTAGTCCGATTGGACGGCTGACCGTTCGGTTGCCAGTCTGCTCGGACGGCTGTCCGGTCGGTCGGTAGGCCGATCGGATGACGGTTCGAGTGGATCGTTTCTTTCTTTGAAAAGGATGTGTTTGTGTATGATGGTTTGACTTTTGAAGATTTCGTTGTAGCATTAGAAAACATTGAAGTACCTTTACCTTTCAGGTCGGTCGATCGGACGATTGTTTGATCGGCCGGCAACTCGATCGGTTAGGCTTTCGAATGAATTGCAATGTTTAGTCTTTGGGTCGGACAGGTGTTCGATCGGACAGGTCAACAAGTCAAAGACTTTGATGAAGTATGGTGCAGTGGATCGGACAGTTGATCGATCGAATAACACAACCGCTGTTCGATCGGACAACAGGGTGTCACCTGATCGGACGGCTGTTCGATCGGGTGGCACTTCTAGTGCATTGAACATGTTGAAAAATCAATTAAGTATTGAAGCATAGTATCTCATGATCCGAAGAGTAATCCAATCGGACGGTAGTTCGATCGAACAACAGTTCGTTCAATACTAGTCCTTAAAATAATTTAGTTGTGTGGGACCATGTGTTAGCCGATCGGCTGGCTGGTCGATCAGCTGGCTATCCGATCGGCTGGCTGTCCATTCGGACAGCAGTCCGATCGGTCAGCGTCCTGACCCGATCAGCCCTTTTGTCTAAAACTTGGTTGTTCTGCTTGTTTGTCGTTTTATCGAGGTATTTTGACAGCGAGTAAAACCATAGGTGCTTCGTCCTTACTTGGTTCCCCGGGTCGGACAGGAATCACCCAAATCCGGTCGGTGGTCTGTTCGGAATGAAGTTTAATCATTTAACTCGAAGTCGGTTAACCTTGTGGATAGAATCCGGATCTTGAGCCATACAACCACCGAAGTGATTTGTAAACCGACTCAGGCTCCGTTTTTACCGGTTTGAAGTTATTGAGTGACAAAGAGTTGAAGGAAAGTTGGAAAGTCCGTCTTTCAATCATTGTCACCGTGTAAATGTTTAGATCTATGAAAGATCCTTGTTTGTTTATGGAGAAAATCGGCTAGATCCAAGCTATTCTTGGTGGATTGAGGCCAAAACATGAAGTTCTTCAAGAACCCATGATGACATCATCCTAGAACACTTGAATCTTGATGATTTCACGGTTAAAAGTTAAGATTTGAAAGATAGAAAGGTGTAGGAGTGTGTATAAATCAAGAAAGTACAAGATTTAGGATGAAATCTTACCGGAATCGAGAGGAATCTACAAAAAGGTGAGCTGAGCGTGCTGGTCGAAGAGAGGTTTCCAAAAGTGGAAAAGGATGACAATGACAGGGGTATTTATAGAATGACAAAAGAGGAAAGTGCTGGCCGATCGGCCAGGTAGCTCGATCGGATAGCCTGTCCGATCGGATAGCTGTCCGTTCGTGTAACAACCCTCGGTAAAGCCGACACCCTCATAATATTTCCGACACTCTATTATATATTAAAATATTCTAATGTGTCTTATAATACACCTCGTATGTGAAAACCGAGCCGAAATATGTTATAGTTTATAAAAATAAATTAAAAACATGAAATAGTAAGCTGAGGCGGGCCGCGTAAGACCTCACCTCAACTTCACGCGGTCCGTATCAAGACCAGACTTTGACTCCACTGACATCTTTAGTTCAAGCGGGCCGCGTAAGACCTCGTCTACGTTGACGCGGGCCGCGACAGATCATGAAACGCGGAAGCCTCCGGTGATGACACGTGTAGACATCGTGTCGAGTCTAGTAGCTGACCCAGCTAAGCTATTATGTTGACCGGTGTTGATGCGGGCCGCGTAAGGCTTAGCCTTACCTTACGCGGGCCGCCTGAGAGTCAATATCAACAACTATATAAGAAGGCCATCAGTCTACGTTTTTCGTCGCTCACAATCTCAATTCTCAATCTAAATTCTGTAGAGAAGTTATAATACACGGGTATTATACCCCTAAATTAGCGAGGTTCTGCTCCGTTGTAAGTATTATAACCCCAGTTTCATAATAGTTACGCTGCCCGATTGATTTAGGGTTCAGTAACAACTGTCGTGGTTCTGCCCGACGTAGTTGTTGGAATGCCGTCTCGGGGAGGGTATTATTAATATTTTCAAAGGGCTATGATACTAACCAAAGTACATTTGTATAAATTATAAATTATATCCAGGAAACCCTTACGAAAAGCCTAAGATAGCAATGTGAGTAATCTCCTTTTTATTAACAGTTTTTACAAAACCTTAAATGTTTTACAATGTGATTAAGCAGTGATTGAGTCTTTGTAGTCTTCAATTACTGTCCGGTATGTTGGGGTTTTGTATACAAAATTTGTACTACTTGTGAGTAGTAAGTCGAGTATGACAGTACGTTACCATTGGACAATGAGTTAGCCAATGTGTAATATGACCCACAAGTCAGTGGATTGATAGTACCAAATGGAGTAATTGTGTAGACATAAACATTGTAATCGTCCTCGATACTGTTTTAATTAATAAAATGTTTCTTAATTAAACTGGGATTCACTCACCAGTATTTCCGACTAACAAATGTTTTTAAAACGCGTTTCAGGTAACCCAATGTGACAGCCAATTTAATAAAAAAAAAGCCAGCTGGATAGCACTGAAGGCTTGGGGATAATGTGGCTATAAAAGTTACCTAATAAACGATGTTTTAAATTCAATAAAATAGGGTTTGTCCCTATAAAGTATTGTAATAAGAAACTTGGATTTTGCCCATGTTATTATTAAAAGAAGGTGGTTTTACTCTGATAAACATTTCCTAACTACGGTCCTGATATAATTTCCGCTGCGAGACTAAATAAACCTGATACCACCACAACTGAGATCGCGTCCGCCCGTTCCCGGGAATAAGGGATCGGGGGTTGCGACAGAAGGTGGTATCAGAGCCTAGCCACTGGTCTGAGCCAAAGAAGTGTTATGCTGACACTTAAGTTTTTAATTTTGTGTTAGGAAATAAATTACGAAAATACGTGCATAACTGTAATTATGTATTATGTGTTATTTGACTATCTGTTAGTTTTCAGTATGAGTGATCAAGGACCGTCAGACGTGAATCGTCAGTTAGCTGATTCACCTAGGAGTGAAGGTACATCATCACAGCCTGCCCTTTCAGGGTATTCTGCTGATCAGGAAGACGGAATATTTGCTTTTAGAGCTAAATCTGAAGAACCATTTCCTACTAAGAAACGAGGATGGTTCAGTAAAGAAGCTTTTGCTCGTAGGAAGAGAATGCGAAAATTGCAACAGCAAAGGGCTTTAGCAGCTATTAAGCGAGAGACAGATGCCCATACTCAAGGTATGCTAAATAGAAGCTTAGCTAATTTCCATATCTTAGCTACGACTGCTGCTGACCCAAGTCTGGAACAACTAGTAGCCCCACAACCACAAAACCCAGAACAACCCATGGAGATAGAAAATCAGGAAAATCAAGTGGAGATGCAGGACTTTAACCTAGAAGAAATTCCTAGGGTGCCTGCACCAAACCCACTAGACCCAAATTATGACCCATGGTGGGATGAAAATAGGGACTATGTGCAACGTTACTCTATTCCGGAAGACACACCTATAGGAGCCTATTCAGGTATGGACCCTTTAGACCCCTATTACCATGATAACTACATCAGGGAAATCTTAGAAGATCCTTACCGACTACAGGCACTTTTACCCCCATATCAGGAACCAGAACCCCAGATTCCAAACCCAGTCCTAGAACCTGCACCCCCAATGAGTGCAGAAAACGTCCAAGAACTTAGGACTTTTGGGGAAGAAATTTTAGAAAGCAGTGAGAGAATGCGTCAGGTGGGAGAGTGTCTCGTATGGAAATACGATGAGCACAATATGGATTTTTGGATGAATCCATATCCGTGAATGATAGAATGAAGGAAGCGGTAGTAATAATAAAATAAAATAAAATAAAATATGTGTGTACGGATGCATATTACTATTTTATTTCTGTTAGTATTGTAATCTTTATTTCTATACTAGTGTGTAATAGACGCATAAGTATATGAAAAGAGTATAGTAGCAATGATCTACGTTTTTGGCTAGATTGTGTGTTATGTGATTAACTATATTAAAATATTAATTGTGATATTAATATGGGATAAATGTTTAAAATTCAGATGGCCGACGAAGGAAATCAAGGAAATCTGAATAACGATAACCAGAGTAACATTAACGTGGTTAATGACAATCCAAGCATCAATAACAATAACAATCAAGTGGACAATAGTGTTATCCAACACATAGTAGCACAGGGAATTATAGATGCAATGTCATTTATTCTTCAAACTGTTAAAGATGCTGATAATAAAAGTAAGCATAGCAGTAAGCGACCAAGTAAACCAGAACACAGTGTAAACAATGGACCTGTACTTCAAATGCCCATTCCCAAAAGAAGAAGAACTGTGCCTTACGGTTGTTCTTATAAGGAATTCTGGTCTTGTAAACCAATGGAATTCTGGGGCAATGAAGGGGCCATTGCAACCTTACGCTGGATAGAAAAGACTGAGGCAGTCTTAAGGATAAGTAAGTGTGCTGAAGAAGATAAGATAATGTTTGCTTCTAATCTATTTAAGAATGCAGCACTAGAATGGTGGAACACTATCCTCCAGACAAGAGGAAGTAATCAAACCTACAATATGTGTAACACCTCGAAAATTCGTGTTCAAAGAAATAACGACACGTGTCATGTAAGACAAAACGCGTTGTAAACCCGAATTTAATAAAGATGTTTTGGCAGGATTTAAAAGTGGCGTCATGTTAATTTTTACCTCTGAACGGCCTCATTTATAAATCCCAAGACCCAAGTATATATATCTTAAACATCTAAATCCATAAATTCTTGACAATAATTGAGGTAGTGGACTCCTACGAAGAAAATGCACGGTAAACCTTCTTGTTCGGCACTTTCAAAATGAATTCATTGAAACATACCAAATGGTAGGGTATGTAATAGTACAAGGCACATTTTAAGGGCCCCTAATTGATAAAACAAGGCCCCAAAATCGGATAATGAGGTTGCCCTTTCGAATGCATAAAAGAACAAAAGTTTGGCTCCTGATGAACGCTTGCGCACCGCAACAACAGGAGCCTTACGGTGCGCAAGCAAGTGCCCAGCGACAAAAAACTTGATGTTTGCTGTTATACGCGTGTAACTGCCCTTCAAACGAGTTTCCTCATATCCCTTGGCCCCTAAACAACCCCTAAACATGTAGGACACTGATGCGCGTTTAAGTGTCGTATATTTTAGGTGTATATTTTAAGCCCTTTTTAACACTTACTTTAGCCAAGTTTTAAATTTATAAAACACGATATTTTACTAACACTAAACACACATATGGGCAAGTGCACCCATCGTTGAGCGTAGTATAGCGTTGGTAAGATACCGAGGTCGTCCAAGGACACAAGAGCTTTTAATACCGGTTTATCCTCAACGTCTAACCAAAACAAAAGTTTAGAAAAAATGTTTTAAACTAAGAAAAGTAAAACTAACTAAATGCTGAAAATAAAAATAAAAAAATAAAAACAGATAGACAAGATGAATCACTTGGTTCCGACTCGTATCTAGTATAACCTTTGATTATTTCCGCACTTTTGCACATAATTAAGAGATTATCTTAGTTATTGTAGTAGGCCCCTCTTTTGAAGGTGACGTTACCCTCACCCCAGTAGTTTGAGTCAGCAGGGATACAATCCTAAAGGGGTGGATTATTGGAAGATAATGAATTAAGTTATTAATGCAGTATTGTGGTAGGCCCCGCTTTTGGCGGTGACGTTACCCTCGGCTAAGTAGTCTGAGTCAGCAGGGATACAGTCCTAAATAGCCGGGTTATAGTATTAATAGTAGTTAACTTATGAGGGGATCAAAGAGTTTGGACCCCCGCCATCCAATACCGTGAAGTATTGAAGGAGGTCCTACTAAATTTGACCCAGGTCCATTGCAGGACCTCTAAACGCTGAACAATGGCAAGACCTTTACCAAACCGTTCCCTTAACCCCCTACCAAGTAGCCAACATACCTCCATATAGACCGTGGAGATATGAATGGTGAAAATCCTTTATTTTATATAGACAGTAAAATAATGCCAAGACACCACGGACAAACGATAAGGAAAGATCACCTTCAACATAAGTAACTAGTTATTAAAGTCATTAATACAAAACCAAATAAAAAGTGCAAAAGATTAGAAATAAAAAGTATTATACTAGACACTTTGTCTTCACCAAGTGATGTAAGAGACTTAGGCAAACATGGCCTTGATTGTCAAGAACTCTTACGATCAATCTTGGATCCCGAGACGACCCACACACTCTATGATGGACAATGGATGATGGTGGTGGATGATGGTGTTGTGATGGTGGTGGGTGGTGGATGAAGTGTGAGAGAGGTGGTGTGTCAAGGGATAAGATGAAATGAATCCAAGCACTCCTATTTATAGGCTGAACAGAGAGCTGGACACGGCCCCGTGTCCGCTGGACACGGCCCCGTGCCCGTCTGACACTCTCTCTCCTCATTAATTGTAATTCGCAATTACAATAAATGCGCCTGCTGTACTTTCGACACGCCCCCGTGTCCGCTGAGCACGGCCCGTGGTGGGCAATAGAAGCTTCTATAGATTTGTCTTTTCTGCTGCTTCTTGGGCACGGCCCCGTGCTGGCTGAGCACGGGGCGTGTTCAGCCTTCTGTTTTCTCTATTTTGCTTTGGAAGGTGCCGTTGAGGGTTCGGGCAGTCCACTAATGTTCCTTTTCTTGTATTTATGTTGGATTTAGCTGTCTTTTTGCTTCTTTTGCGTTTTTGAGCTCATTTAATCCTGAAAATACAAAAGGAAGACAAAAACACTCTTTTTCCAATATTAGTACTAAAAAAGGGTTAGTTTTATGCCTCATTTGATGTAATTTATATGTTGCATTTTACACACATCAGACACCTGTGGGAATGTTGTGGTAAGTGCTAGACTTTGTTGTCAACACTTTGTGGTGATTGAATTCACTATAAAAGGCCTTGAGTTGCAAACAATTCATCACACCATTTCCTTCAGCTTTCTGATCATTCCTGGAGCTCAAACCTTCTCTCAAGTGATCACTAATCAAGCTTAGGACTTCAGTAAGTTGCTAATCCTTTCTTAATTAAGTTTAGCTTAGTTATTTAGCTAAAAGTCAAACCATCGTAATTACGGTTTGACTTCGAGATTAATTAATAATGGCTCAGTCAAATCTCGAATCAAAAGTAGTTATAAGTTGATAATTATGTGGGTAATAAAACCTCAAAAGGGTTCCCCCTGATTCCCACTCTAACTAGGTCAAATGTCGGGTCAAACTTGTATTTAAAAAGTCAACAGAATGTGTAAATTACAATTTATGCATGATTAGCAATGTAGAACACATACAACCTGTTTGATCCTTAATATAACTTGGTAATTAGTGTAAGGACATGTCTAAACATGTTCAACCCGACAATTTCCTGTTTAGACCCGGTTCGGAACCGAAAGTCGCATAGTTTGACTTATACTTTGACTTTCAGTTCTGACCCGTTATGGCGTGCTTTAGAAATGCCTTAGAGCTTTATTTGGACCAGGTTACATGCTAGTATAACCCTCTGTGATTATACACCTCGGATCATTAGTTATCCGATTAATACGCATGATTCCGTTAATTGCTCATATGTTGACCATTATGCCCTTATTACCTCAAGACGTGATTTTTGGAAATGTAAAAGAGTAGAAACTTTAATTATTGATATTTAAACTTGCATACAAAATTTGACATCAGTTTGAGGTGTAGAATAAGAGTTATGCTCGTTAGCGTAAAATTAAAGCTTTATGTTAATAAAACGGCGTAATTAGCGTATAGCCTAGTTAAGCCTACTTTTTGATATCAAATCTTTTACCCACTGATGTAATATATTATTTTGGGATTTTTAAATATTTTTAATTAATTTTAGGCTGAGCATAACTCATAGTCGTAGGCTTAATCCGATAATTGTCGGTTTTGCCCTCACGGGCCATAAAATGAGTTTTACATATCTAAACGACTCCAAACCTTTTTCTACTGACCACATATGGTAAATAAATTATTTGAACCCTTCTGGAATAATAAAAATATCAGCTTTATGTATCAAACCCGGAAATGGCTTCTAATCGCCTCTTTTAAGCGTTTTAACGCATAGTATGTACTAAAAGTATTTTAAACATACCAAGGGTGATACCTACTGATATTTGAGGCAAATTATAATATTTTGACAGTAAGAAAAGGTTGATAAACTCATACTTCAGTTTTGAGCTTTTCGGCCTATGTGAAATTACCAAAATACCCCTACGGGGCATAGTTTGGTAGTAATTGATAAATTTCACTTATATACTTTAACCTACTGATATAACTTGGAAAATTGAGTATATTTGCTGATTACATCAGGCTTGTAACTCAAGTTAACATTTAAACTCTTTTACAACCTTTAAAATGACCAAACTACCCCTACGGGGCATAGTTTGTGTTTAAATTCATTTCGGGCATAATAAATGATATCTTACTGATGTCACAACATATATGGAGCATATTAACTTAGGAAACCTGTAAATGGCTCTCATTATTACCCGTTACGCTTATTACGCGTTCGGTTCGGTTTATGTAACAAGTTTACATAAATTAGCCGAAACGGGTCAAACCTTATCGGTTTTATCTCAAAATCCAGAATGTGCATGAAGGACCCATATTAAACAAGTCTCTGAACTTGTCGGGTCTAAATCACATTCTATCCGGTCTTCGCTTAATCGTGCGTACGAACCGTATCTTTGAAACTAACCGGTCTAAGCTTAAGCTTAACTAAAGACCCGTTAGGATTCTAATAGGTTATTATAAACCTTCGTTCCAGATTAGGAGAACCAGTAAAAGCTACTTGCAATTTGCTTATTGTGATTTATACATTGCTCAGGTAAATACTTTTAACTTATTTTTCCCTATACGGGCTTGGGTTACAGTATATAGCATACCGCTTGATCGGGCATCAAATTATCCACCGTTGAGTGGGTAATTGAATAAATTTGATCGGCTCGTTTAAACAGTCTTGTTACTTAAAGCCTTTGGGGGGTTAATGACCATGTCCCGGATATCCTTGGCATTATTTTACGAAATGGCCACGACTTAAGCGCGGGGTGTAGGCGTACACCCGTCAGTGCACAAAAGAATATTGTGGTGTGTCTATTGATCTTTAACCCGGACAAGATCCGGGCTACTGAACGCACAAGGAACATGTAATTCGTTCACAAGATTATAATATTAAATAATTCTCCCAAGTTAAATAAAATGTTTATGCCATGTGCATCCAAACCAATTTTCAATCATTTTCCAAAATGAGCCAGTTGATTGTATTTACCAGTGTAAACTGACGTATTTTCCCAAAAAGATTAAATGCAGGTACTAAGCGTAATTGGCTGGGATTTCTCCTTAGCATCACTAGAAGTCTCGCAAGCTTAAGATGCCTGAAGTCTGTTGAACCATTAATACTATTTTATTTTCGATCCATCTGTGGATAAACTTCCGAATATTGTGACATTTGATATTACAATATTAAATTCGGTTGTATCATATTTTTAAATTTGCTTCCGTTGTGCATATTGATTATTGTGTTGTTTGACTATTATGTTGCCAACCACGTCACGATACTCCCCCACCGGGCCCACCAGTGACACGCGAAAATCGGGGTGTGACAGGTTGGTATCAGAGCCAACTTTGATTGAATTAAACACTAGCCTTTTGTGTTTAATCTCAAGGACACAATTACACAATTCTAAACTTTCGAGTCTAGACATATAACATAGGACAAATTCCACTTTGTTTGTGTTGTCCTTTATTTTGCATATATTTTGTTTTGTTATCTCATACCATATTGACAGGATTTACAAAATGCCACCAAGATTCTTCAGGAGAAGAGGAAGAGGCAAGGGGCCAATCACCGCCCCCAATGATAATGAAGCTGGACCATCACATGCGCGAGCTCCGTCTACTACCGAGAGTGACGACCCTCGGCAGAACAGGAGGAACTTGTTTGAACCAGCCAGACGATCGGTATCACACAGCTCTACACCTCTGGTCCAAAACCCTTACGGGCCACAACCGGAATACGAGCCCAACAACCCTCAGCCTTCGTTTATACCCTTACAGCGATCCTTATCGCATCATTCTTTCGGGGACCCCACACCTGTTTTCAGAGGCCAGTTTAACCCGGTCAATTACATCCAAGAACCCGTGGGTTTTAACCCACTGGGGCCAGAAGATCACTACTCCGGAGATCACTCAGAGGATATGGACGAGGACACTGATCCCGTCGAACCGGCAAGTGGTACACCGAACCACCCCATAGAGATCTCCGACAGATCTTCCTTCCACGGATCACCCTACAGTGGTCCAGACAGTTTTCAAGCTTTGTTCAACCGGCACGAGTGGTACTTTACACCTCCTCACCATTCGTCGCCTCAGCAGCAACAACCGCAACAATAACAGGATCCCTCTGTGGATTCCAGATTCGTGGCAGTCACGCCACCGCCTCCACCGCCGCCAGTGCAACCGGCACCTCCGCAACCGCCAAGGCGAAGGAGAACAGGTGCGCGCATGTCGTCACGAGCAGGGGATTTCCATTTCAGTTCCCCACGTCAATCCAGTGGCAGCCACTATCCGCCACATCAGGAGGACCCACAAATGGGTGGACCCTCCAACCCTGCTGTACCACAGCCACCGCCAATGGGTTTTGACAACCCAATTCCGGCATATACGGGTTCCATGGCATATAACCCGTTTGAACCGCCGACTCACCACAACTATGGTTACGCGGAGGCCGACCCTTACATGGTAGCGGCTAATTATAACGCTCTTCACCCGGAGGGACCATACGGAGCTCCATGGGGAGTAGGTTACCCGACTCAGGGGTACCAGGTACCTCCTAGGCCTATTATCCGGACGCAATCGCAGCCGCCACGGTTTTCTCCCCCAGAAAGGGAGGAAATCCTACAAAGGTTGGATGAAGTAGAGCGAGGCTTCCACCGTGACCGTAGGGAGAGATAGAGTTTCTTCCAAGGATTGGCAAGCTTGATCAAAGGGAAGAACAAGAAGGATCATTGAATCCTTCCAATTGTTTGTTGAGCCCCTGCGTGGGCATATCTTGTTGTATAAACCCCTACGTGGGTATGTATGTTGTTTATTTTGACCCCTGTGTGGGTCTATCTTTCTGTAAACCCCTACGAGGGTATTTTATTTGTGTAAGTCCCTGCGTGGACTATTATGTTTATTATTAAGCCCCTGCGTGGGTATGTGTGTTATTAAGCCCCTGCGAGGGTAAGTATTTATTTAAACCCCTGCGTGGGTAAGTTTGTTAATTGAGAAGACCCGTTTAGGGCAGCGTGTAATATTGTAATAAATTAATGGAATGTTTGTTTTATAAATTTCATGTTGCCATTATGTGCATAGATAAATTATATATGAAATAAATAAATTAAAAACATTCCTTTTAAAAATAATCTGCCTACTTTAAATTTTTAATAAGAATCTTAAAGAGTGAAACCTAGCCTTCGGGTCATTTTAAGGCCGGGCCAAGATGGTAAGACCTGTTCAAAAGATTCAAATTCCTGTTAACAACTGTATACATGTTAACGCTCCTGGCAGACGTGATTCATTTGAAATCACACACGTTATTATTATATAAGGATCTTTCTAAAGATTCCAAGCCCAACTTAATGATCTCTAAATCATGGGTTAAATCATCAAATAAGATGATCATACTTTTACCATACGTGGTAATACGTGCCTACGGGCCCTGCTCATTTCTATATGAGCCCAAAAGACAGTGGTAGCTATGACTCCCTGTCAAATAAAGGTAATGAACTAGGTTCAAACCTCAAATGCTTTGATTCTCTGAAATCCTAGCATATAATTTATAATTATCCTTGTGACTAGGCCTATTGTGCCAATATACCTTCATGTTTTGATTCTCTGAAATCATAACTTATAAATTAAATTGTCCATGTGACTAGGCCTTTTGTGCCACAAATAAAACTATTATTGTTTTATAATTAGGATAAATTATTGTAGAAATCCTAAATAAATATGATTAATAAATTAACCAAATATGGTCTCTGTTTACCATGGTTAATGAATTTCCCTAAGGGGCAATTCCATAATAAACTCCCAAATAAACTATTGTCCTTGTTTTCTGCAACAGTTCAATTAAAATGGCTAACTCGGACGAGGGTGATAGTCATCCAGTGGAGAATAACGAGAACGCCCGAATTAATTTAACGGGTGCTGAATTGAAAGCAATAATAGACGGCGCAGTTACACAAGCCTTGGAAAGGCAGTACGAAGAGTATAGTGGGACTCGTAGTAGGACCCTATCTACGCAGCCTTCAAAGCCACCGTCCAAGAAGGACGACTCGAAGAAAGATGATGATCGACGCTCCTCGAACCACAGTGCTCCATCTCAGCAGGTTATACTAAATCAGGGACCCCGTGACAAGGGTTGCTCGTATAAATATTTCATTTCCTGCAAACCCCGAGATTTCACTGGGGAGAAGGGAGCCATTGACTGTATGACGTGGCTGGATGAGATGGATACGGTTGTAGACATCAGCGGATGCGCTGAGAGAGACGTGGTCAAGTTTGTGTTGCAGTCTTTTAAGGGTGAAGCTTTAGCATGGTGGAGATCTCTGATTCAAGCCACCGGAAAAATCCCATTGTACAACATGTCGTGGGATCAATTTGTTGCCCTTATCAGGGAAAATTACTGCCCTCAGCATGAGGTGGAGAAGATAGAGTCTGATTTTCTATCATTGGTGATGACAAACCTTGACTGTCAAGCTTACCTAACGAGCTTCAACACGATGTCCCGGTTGGTTCCATATCTGGTAACCCCGGAACCAAAAAGAATAGCTCGTTTTATCGGTGGTTTTGCCCCCGAGATCAAGGAAAGCGTGAAAGCTTCTCGGCCAGCTACATTTAGATCCGTAGCTGACATTTCCTTATCACTCACTCTGGATGCGGTCAGGCAGAGATCGCTGAGGAATAAGGAGGCTGAGAAGAGAAAGCGTGAAGATGATAGTTCACGTAGATCGAACAAGAAACACCGTGGGAACGGTGACAACAAGAAAGGATCGGAGTCAAGGAAAGATGGGCATAATTCTGGTGAGAAGCCCAAATGCAAGATATGCAAGAAACAGCACTTTGGAAAGTGCAGACTCGAGTCAAACTCTCAGACTCAGTCAAAAACCTATGCTTGTGGTATATGCAAGTCCACGAATCACAAAACCTTGGATTGCAAGAAGATGAAAGACGCAACGTGCTACCGTTGCAATGAAAAGGGGCACATTAAGACCAACTGCCCTAAATACAACAAGAAGCCTGAAGAGGCCAAGAAGACTAGTGCTAGAGTCTTCAGAATGGACGAAAAGGAAGCGATTCTAGACGACAACGTTATTACAGGTACTTTCCTTGTAAATGATGTCTTTGCAAGAGTACTATTTGATTCAGGCGCTGATAAGTCGTTTGTAGATCATAAATTTTGCAAATTGCTGAAATTACCTGTCAAAACCTTAAATGTGAATTATGAGGTGGAGTTAGCAGATGGCACCCTAGAAACCGTCTCAACTGTGTTAGATGGATGTGTTATATCCATTAAGAACCATTCTTTTCCTCTGTCTCTACTTCCATTTAAATTAGCCGGTTTTGACATAGTTCTGGGTATGGACTGGTTATCTCATAACCAGGCCCAAATTGTCTGCAACAGAAAGCAAGTGGTGATAAAGACTCCGTCTGGTGAATCACTTACCATTCGGGGAGATACCCAGTATGGGCTACCTGAGCAAGCGACTATGCTCAAGGCTTCAAAATGTTTAAAGAAAGGTTGTGTCATCTACATGGCACAAGTGATTATTGATGAGCCTAAACCGAAGATAGAAGACATCCCTGTCATTTCTGAATACCCAGAAGTTTTTCCTGAAGAACTACCTTGTTTACCACCAGATAGACAAGTCGAATTCAGAATTGACATCATCCCTGGAGCAGCACATGTTGCTAGAGCGCCTTACAGGTTGGCACCAACAGAGATGAAGGAATTAAGAACACAACTGGATGAATTGCTAGCTAAAGGTTTCATAAAATCTAGCTCGTCTCCTTGGGGAGCACCTGTCCTGTTTGTCAAGAAGAAGGATGGATCGATGCGTCTGTGCATCGATTATCGTGAACTTAATAAAGTCACGATAAAGAATAGGTATCCTTTGCCCAGGATCGATGATTTATTCGATCAGTTGCAAGGGGCAAGTTATTTCTCGAAGATTGACTTGAGGTCAGGCTACCACCAACTGAAGGTAAGAGATGAAGACGTACATAAAACTGCATTTAGGACTCGTTATGGTCATTACGAGTTCCTAGTGATGCCTTTTGGGCTCACTAATGCACCGGCCGCGTTCATGGATCTCATGAATCGCGTCTGCAAACCTTACTTAGACAAGTTCGTCATCGTTTTCATCGACGACATCCTTATCTACTCGAAGAATCAGGCTGACCATGAGAAACACCTTCGATGTATTCTCAAACTCCTGCATCAGGAGAAAGTCTATGCCAAATTCCCTAAATGTGAATTTTGGCTTCGAGAGGTCCAATTCCTTGGACATGTGGTGAGTGAGCGTGGTATCCAAGTGGATCCCGCTAAGGTTGAAGCAGTTATGAACTGGCAAGAGCCAAAGACGCCTACAGAGATTCGTAGCTTCCTGGGATTGGCAGGATATTACAGGCGTTTCATCGAAAATTTTTCAAGGATTGCTGCACCCCTAACTTCCTTGACTAAGAAGAAAGTAAAGTTCATTTGGGGCCCTAAGCAGCAAGAGTCCTTTGATATTCTGAAGCAAAATTTGAGCAACGCCCCAGTACTGACATTGCCAGATGGAATAGAAGAATTTGTGGTTTATTGTGATGCTTCGCACACTGGCATGGGGTGTGTGCTTATGCAGAAAGGCAACGTTATTGCCTACGCTTCACGACAATTGAAAGTGCATGAAAAGAATTACACCACCCATGACTTGGAGCTGGGTGTCGTTGTATTCGCACTGAAGCTTTGGAGGCACTATCTATATGGTGTCAAGTGTGTGATTTATTCTGATCACAAGAGCCTCCAACATTTGTTTAATCAGAAGGAATTAAATATGAGGCAGCGCCGCTGGATGGAGACTTTAAATGATTATGATTGTGAAATCAGATACCATCCCAGCAAGGTGAATGTAGTCGTCGATGCCTTGAGTCGAAAGGAAAGGGTGAAACCTATCCGAATCAATGCCAAGCGCATGGAGATAAAGAATAATTTGATTGAAAGGTTGTTAGCTGCACAGAAGGAAGCTGTGTTCGAAGCTAACTATCCTAATGAAAAGTTAGGAGTAACTGAGGAGCAGTTAACTCTTAGCAAGGACGGAATTCTAAGATTAAATGGACGAATATGGGTTCCAATTTATGGGGGACTTCGAGATGTCATCCTCCAGGAAGCCCATAGTTCCAAATACTCCGTTCATCCTGGAGCTGATAAGATGTACCAGGATCTAAAGGAAAATTATTGGTGGATAGGCTTGAAGAAGTCTGTAACCACTCATGTAACTAAATGCTTGACATGTGCGCAAGTCAAAGCCGAGCATCAGAAACCGTCAGGTTTGCTACAACAGCCTGAACTTCCTACTTGGAAGTGGGAAATGGTAACTATGGATTTTATTACCAAGTTACCTAAAACAAGGAAAGGAAATGATACAAATATGGGTTATAGTTGACAGACTGACTAAGTCAGCACATTTCTTACCCATCAAGGAGACTTATGGCTCCGACATGTTAGCTCAGTTATACGTTGATAAGATTGTAGCCTTACATGGCATACCGGTGTCTATTATCTCTGACAGAGATACTAGATACACGTCACATTTTTGGAAGAGTTTCCAAAAATCTTTGGGCACGCGTTTGAATTTCAGTACAGCTTACCATCCTCAGACAGACGGTCAGAGTGAGCGTACTATTCAAACGTTGGAAGACATGCTACGTGCATGTGTGATCGATTTGGGTGGTAGTTGGGATAAGCACCTACCACTAATTGAGTTCTCCTACAACAATAGCTACCACACCAGCATAAAGGTTGCGCCTTTTGAGGCCTTATACGGTAGAAAGTGTAGATCGCCCGTTTGTTGGGCAGAAGTTGGAGACGTCCAATTATCAGGACCAGAGATAGTATTCGAAACGACGGACAAGATTGTCCAGATTCGTGACCGCCTCAAAGCTGCCCGAGATAGGCAGAAGAGTTACGTTGATCCTAAGCGTAAAGATTTTCACTTCGAAGTAGGTGACAAAGTCCTACTTAAAGTGTCACCCTGGAAGGGAGTGATGCGGTTTGGTAAGAAAGGCAAGCTAAGCCCGAGATACATAGGACCTTTCGAGGTTATCGAACGTGTCGGGTTAGTTGCCTATAAGTTAAACTTACCGGAAGAGCTTAGTGGAATTCACAATGTGTTCCACATCTGCAATCTGAAGAAGTGCTTCGCTGACGAATCACTGGTTATACCGCATACAGATGTGCATATAGATGAGAGCTTAAAGTTTGTGAAAAAACCTTTGTCGATTGAAGATCGACAGGTAAAGAAGCTTCGAAGGAAGCATGTACCTATTGTAAAGGTCAAGTGGGATGCCCGTAGAGGTCCCGAGCATACGTGGGAGGTTGAATCCACCATGAAAGAAAAGTACCCTCATTTGTTTCAGTAAATCTCGGGACGAGATTTATTTTAAGGGGGTGAGGATGTAACACCTCGAAAATTCGTGTTCAAAGAAATAACGACACGTGTCATGTAAGACAAAACGCGTAGTAAACCCGAATTTAATAAAGATGTTTTGGCAGGATTTAAAAGTGGCGTCATGTTAATTTTTACCTCTGAACGGCCTCATTTATAAATCCCAAGACCCAAGTATATATATCTTAAACATCTAAATCCAGAAATTCTTGACAATAATTGAGGTAGTGGACTCCTACGAAGAAAATGCACGGTAAACCTTCTTGTTCGGCACTTTCAAAATGAATTCATTGAAACATACCAAATGGTAGGGTATGTAATAGTACAAGGCACATTTTAAGGGCCCCTAATTGATAAAACAAGGCCCCAAAATCGGATAATGAGGTTGCCCTTTCGAATGCATGAAAGAACAAAAGTTTGGCTCCTGATGAACGCTTGCGCACCGCAACAACAGGAGCATTACGGTGCGCAAGCAAGTGCCCAGCGACAAAAAACTTGTTGTTTGCTGTTATGCGCGTGTAACTACCCTTCAAACGAGTTTCCTCATATCCCTTGTCCCCTAAACAACCCCTAAACATGTAGGACACCTGTGGGAATGTTGTGGTAAGTGCTAGACTTTGTTGTCAACACTTTGTGGTGATTGAATTCACTATAAAAGGCCTTGAGTTGCAAACAATTCATCACACCATTTCCTTCAGCTTTCTGATCATTCCTGGAGCTCAAACCTTCTCTCAAGTGATCACTAATCAAGCTTAGGACTTCAGTAAGTTGCTAATCCTTTCTTAATTAAGTTTAGCTTAGTTATTTAGCTAAAAGTCAAACCATCGTAATTACGGTTTGACTTCGAGATTAATTAATAATGGCTCAGTCAAATCTCGAATCAAAAGTAGTTATAAGTTGGTAATTATGTGGGTAATAAAACCTCAAAAGGGTTCCCCCTGATTCCCACTCTAACTAGGTCAAATGTCGGGTCAAACTTGTATTTAAAAAGTCAACAGAATGTGTAAATTACAATTTATGCATGATTAGCAATGTAGAACACATACAACCTGTTAGATCCTTAATATAACTTGGTAATTAGTATAAGGACATGTCTAAACATGTTCAACCCGACAATTTCCTGTTTAGACCCGGTTCGGAACCGAAAGTCGCATAGTTTGACTTATACTTTGACTTTCAGTTCTGACTCGTTATGGCATGCTTTAGAAATTCCTTAGAGCTTTATTTGGACCAGGTTACATGCTAGTATAACCCTCTTTGATTATACACCTCGGATCATTAGTTATCCGATTAATACGCATGATTCTGTTAATTGCTCATATGTTGACCATTATGCCCTTATTACCTCAAAATGTGATTTTTGGAAATGTAAAAGAGTAGAAACTTTAATTATTGATATTTAAACTTGCATACAAAATTTGACATCAGTTTGAGGTGTAGAATAAGAGTTATGCTCGTTAGCGTAAAATTAAAGCTTTATGTTAATAAAACGGCGTAATTAGCGTATAGCCTAGTTAAGCCTACTTTTTGATATCAAATCTTTTACCCACTGATGTAATATATTATTTTGAGATTTTTAAATATTTTTAATTAATTTTAGGCTTAGCATAACTCATAGTCGTAGGCTTAATCCGATAATTGTCGGTTTTGCCCTTACGGGCCATAAAATGAGTTTTACATATCTAAACGACTCCAAACCTTTTGCTACTGATCACATATGCTAAATAAATTATTTTAAGCCTTCTGGAATAATAGAAATATCAGCTTTATGTATCAAACCCGGAAATGGCTTCTAATCGCCTTTTTTAAGCGTTTTAATGCATAGTATGTACTAAAACTATTTTAAACATACCAAGGGTGATACCTACTGATATTTGAGGCAAATTATAATATTTTGACAGTAAGCAAAGGTTGATAAACTCAGACTTCAGTTTTGAGCTTTTCGGCCTATGTGAAATTACCAAAATACCCCTACGGGGCATAGTTTGGTAGTAATTGATAAATTTCACTTATATAGTTTAACCTACTTATATAACTTGGAAAATTGAGTATATTTGCTGATTACATCAGGCTTGTAACTCAGGTTAACACTTAAACTCTTTTACAACCTTTAAAATGACCAAACTACCCCTACGGGGCATAGTTTGTGTTTAAATTCATTTCGGGCATAATAAATGATATCTTACTGATGTCACAACATATATGGAGCATATTAACTTAGGAAACCTGTAAATGGCTCTCATTATTACCCGTTACGCTTATTACGCGTTCGGTTCGGTTTATGTAACAAGTTTACATAAATTAGCCGAAACGGGTCAAACCTTATCGGTTTTATCTCAAAATCCAGAATGTGCATGAAGGACCCATATTAAACAAGTCTCTGAACTTGTCGGGTCTAAATCACATTCTATCCGGTCTTCGCTTAATCGTGCGTACGAACCGTATCTTTGAAACTAACCGGTCTAAGCTTAAGCTTAACTAAAGACCCGTTAGGATTCTAATGGGTTATTATAAACCTTCGTTCCAGATTAGGAGAACCAGTAAAAGCTACTTGCAATTTGCTTATTGTGATTTATACATTGCTCAGGTAAATATTTTTAACTTATTTTTCCCTATACGGGCTTGGGTTACGGTATATAGCATACCGCTTGATCGGGCATCAAACTCTCCACCGTTGAGTGGGTAATTGAATAAATTTGATCGGCTCGTTTAAACAGTCTTGTTACTTTAAGCCTTTGGGGGTTAATGACCTTGTCCCGGATATCCTTGGCATCATTTTACGAAATGGCCACGACTTAAGCGCGGGGTGTAGGCGTACACCCGTCAGTGTACAAAAGAATATTGTGGTGTGTCTATTGATCTTTAACCCGGACAAGATCCGGGCTACTGAACGCACAAGGAACATGTAATTCGTTCACAAGATTATAATATTAAATAATTCTCCCAAGTTAAATAAAATGTTTATGCCATGTGCATCCAAACCAATTTTCAATCATTTTCCAAAATGAGTCAGTTGATTGTATTTACTAGTGTAAACTGACGTATTTTCCCAAAAAAATTAAATGCAGGTACTAAGCGTAATTGGCTGGGATTTCTCCTTAGCATCACTAGAAGTCTCGCAAGCTTAAGATGCCTGAAGTCTGTTGAACCATTAATACTATTTTATTTTCGATCCATCTGTGGATAAACTTCCGAATATTGTGACATTTGATATTACAATATTAAATTCGGTTGTATCATATTTTTAAATTTGCTTCCGCTTTGCATATTGATTATTGTGTTGTTTGACTATTATGTTGCCAACCACGTCACGATACTCCCCCACCGGGCCCACCGGTGACACATGAAAATCGGGGTGTGACAATATGGAATGGGAAGAATTTAAGAACAAGGTAGAAAGGAAATTCTGCCCACCCAATGAGAAGGAACATATAGCAAACAAATTCCTAAATCTTAGGATGACTGGTGTAGATAGTAAGGGGTACACTAAAATATTCTTTGAATATGCTAGAATAGTGCAAACTCTTGCTTCACCAGAACCAGTGTTAACCTCTCGTTATATTTGGGGATTAATTGGAGAGATTAGACACATAATCAAGGCAGCTAGACCGCAAACTATAGAAGAAGCTGTAGAATTAACAAATACCTTGACTGTTGAATTAGTCCGTACTAGAGAAGAAGACCAGAGAAGGAACCTAACCCAAAGGCTTACTCAAGAATTCCGTTCAAGGAATTATAATCGTAGGAATACAGGTTCTACCTCTGCACCATACTGCAAGATCTGCAAGAAAAAGCATTCGGGAAAATGCTCTACTCTCTGCAATTATTGCAAGATGCCAGGACACAAGGAAGAAAATTGCAAGAAGAAATCCAGTAATGGATATTGCTACAACTGTGGAGAAAAAGGTCATATCAGGCCAAATTGTCCGAAATTGGCCCCAGCTGCAAACAACAAGAATACTAAAAATGCTAGAGCATTTGTTCTGACTGCAGAAGAAGCCAAGATGATTCCAGATGTCATAGCTGGTACGTTTTTAGTTAATGATGTTTTTGCTAAAGTATTATTTGACTCTGGTGCAAACCAAAGTTTTATTAATACATCGTTTTGCAAATTTCTAAATCAGTCATTAACTAAACTACCACAAGAATGTGTAGTAGAAACAGCGAATGGAGAAAACGTTAGGATTTCGGGTAGGATTTGAAAACCTATATCCCATGAATCTGGTAGGATTTGATGTTATTTTAGGAATGGATTGGTTAATAGCTAATAAGGCTAGTATATTATGTGATAAAAAGGTAATTCGAGTAAATTCACCAAAAGGAAAAATGATCACAATTAAAGGAGATAAGTCTTCTAGGACCACAAAATTCATCTCTGTGATGAAAACTGCAAGTTTTATAAGAAAAGGTTCTATAGTGTATTTGATTTCTATAATCACTAACACTAAGGGAAAGGATTTAACAGACATTCCAGTAGTATCACAGTTTCCAGATGTATTTCCAGAAGAATTGCCAGGGCAACCTCCAGATAGAGAAGTTGAATTCAGAATCCATTTAATACCAGGAACATCACCAATTGCCAAAGCACCTTACCGTTTGGCACCTGCAGAAATGCAAGAATTAAATAAACAATTTGACGAATTGTTAGAGAAAGGATTTATTCAGCCGAGTTCATCGCCATGGGGAGCGCCGATATTGTTCGTTAAAAAGAAGGACAGATCAATGCGTATGTGCATTGACTACCGTGAATTAAACAAAGTCACGATTAAGAATCGGTACCCATTACCGAGAATCGATGATCTGTTTGATCAGCTGCAAGGAGCTCGATTTTTCTCTAAAATCGATTTAAGGTCAGGATATCATCAATTAAAGGTACAGGAAGAGGATATTCCTAAAACCGCTTTTAGAACAAGGTATGGACATTATGAATTTACTGTCATGCCATTTGGTTTAACCAATGCCCCAGCTGCATTTATGGACATGATGAACCGAATATGTAAGCCATATTTGGATAAATTCATAATTGTATTCATAGATGATATTCTAATTTACTCTAAGAATAAAGAGGATCATGCAAAACATTTGCACGCACTTTTAAGTTTGTTAAGAAAGGAAAAACTTTATGCTAAATTCAATAAGTGCGAATTTTGGTTAGAACAGGTACAATTCCTTGGACACTTAGTCAATCATGAAGGAATTCATGTAGATCCAACAAAGATTGAAGCAATTACGAAATGGAAAATCCCTGAATCACCAACCGAGGTTAGAAGTTTCTTAGGATTAGCTGGTTATTATAGAAGATTTATTCAAGATTTTTCTAGAATAGCCATTCCTTTAACTAAATTAACCTGTAAATCTGTTAAGTTTGAATGGGGATTAAAACAAGAAGAAGCCTTTAGAATTCTTAAGCAAAGATTAACCCATACACCTATATTAGCATTACCAGAAGGAACTGAAGACTTTGTAGTTTACTGTGATGCTTCTAAACTAGGTTATGGATGTGTGTTGATGCAACGACAAAAGGTTATAGCTTATGCATCTAGACAACTCAAGAGTCATGAAGAGAATTATTCAACCCATTATTTAGAATTAGGAGCTATAATTTTTGCTCTTAAGATTTGGAGACATTACCTTTACGGTAGTAAGTTTACCATATTCACTGATCATGGTATATATTCAAACAAAAGGAATTGAATATGAGACAAAGACGCTGGATGGAATTTCTTAGTGATTATGATTATGATATCCAGTATCATGAAGGAAGAGCAAATGTAGTAGCAGATGCTTTAAGCCGAAAGTATCATGAAAAGCCAAAAAGGGTACGTTCTCTTAAACTAAATCTGCAAGTAGATTTAAATGATCAGATAAGAGAAGCACAAGAATCAGTAATCAAGGAAGATACTGAAAAGTTAAAAGGTATGTTAAAGGAATTAAAACAAGGAAAAGATGGAATTTGGAGATTCCATGAAAAGAGAATGTGGATACCTAAATTAGGAAATCTACGTAATCGTATATTAGAAGAAGCCCATAAGTCTAAGTATACGATGCATCCAGGAAGTGATAAAATGTACCAGGATTTAAGGAAAAATTTCTGGTGGATAGGAATGAAAAAGGACATAGCAGTCTATGTTTCTAAATGTTTAACTTGTTCACAAGTTAAGGCTGAACATCAGAATCCTTCAGGTTTGTTACAGCAATTAGAAATGCCAGTTTGGAAATGGGAATTAATAACAATGGATTTTGTTACTAAATTACCCAAAACTAGGAAAGGAAACGATACAATCTGGGTGATTGTAGATAGACTAACCAAGTCAGCTCATTTCTTACCAATGAAGGAAACAATTAGTATGGAACAATTATCTAAATTGTATGTAAATGAAATTGTTTCTTTACATGGTATTCCTTTATCAATTGTTTCTGATAGGGATAGTCGATTTACATCTCATTTTTGGTCAAATTTCCAAAAGGCAATGGGAACCAAGTTAAAATTAAGCACAGCTTATCATCCACAAACAGATGGACAAAGTGAAAGGACAATTAAAACAATGGAAGACATGCTTAGAGCTTGTGTAATTGATTTCGGAGGTAATTGGGACGATCACTTACCTTTAATAGAATTTTCTTATAATAATAGTTATCACACAAGTATCAATGCTGCACCATTTGAAGCACTTTATGGAAGAAAGTGTCGAACCCCAGTCTGTTGGGCAGAAATTGGGGAAAAGCAACTATCTGGACCTGAGATAGTGCAAGAAACAACTGACAAAATTATTCAAGTTAAGGAACGACTGAAAGCAGCACGTGATAGACAGAAAAGTTATGCTAATAACAGGCGAAAACCATTGGAGTTTCAAGTAGGAGATAAAGTATTATTGAAAGTCTCTCCTTGGAAAGGAGTGGTAAGATTCATCAAACGGGGAAAGCTAAGTCCCAGGTATGTTGGACCTTTTAAGATTATTAGAAGAGTAGGATCTATAGCCTATCAGCTACAACTGCCAGAGGAAATGGCAATAATACATGATGTATTTCATGTATCAAATCTTAAAAAGTGTTTAGCTGATGAATCACTAATAGTGCCTCTTAAGGATATAGAGGTAAATGAACAACTCAAGTTTGTAGAAAAACCTCTACAAATTGAAGACAGGAAAGTCAAGAATCTCAAACATAAGAGACTAGTTCTAGTCAAAGTGAAGTGGGATTCCAAAAGAGGACCTGAATACACATGGGAACTTGAGTCAGAAATGCAAAGGAAATACCCGCATTTATTTCAGTAAATCTCGAGGACGAGCTCTAAAACAAGGTGGGGAGAATGTAACAACCCTCGGTAAAATCAACACCCTCATAATATTTTCGACACTCTATTATATATTAAAATATTCTAATGTGTCTTATAATACACTCCGTATGTGAAAATCGAGCCGAAATATGTTAGAGTTTATAAAAATAAATTAAAAACATGAAATAGTAAGCTGAGGCGGGCCGCGTAAGACCTCACCTCAACTTCACGCGGGCCGTATCAAGACCAGACTTTGACTCCGCTGACATCTTTAGTTCAAGCGGGCCACGTAAGACCTCGTCTACGTTGACGCGGGCCGCGACAGATCATGAAACGCGGAAGCCTCCGGTGATGACACGTGTCGACATCGTGTCGAGTCTAGTAGCTGACCCAGCTAAGCTATTATGTTGACCGGGGTTGACGCGGGCCGCGTAAGGCTTAGCCTTACCTTACGCGGGCCGCCTGAGAGTCAATATCAGCAACTATATAAGAAGGCCATCAGTCTACGTTTTTCGTCGCTCACAATCTCAATTCTCAATCTAAATTCTGTAGAGAAGTTATAATACATGGGTATTATACCCCTAAATTAGCGAGGTTCTGCTCCGTTGAAAGTATTATAACCACAGTTTCATAATAGTTACGCTGCCCGATTGATTTAGGGTTCCGTAACAACTGTCGTGGTTCTGCCCGACGTAGTTGTTGAAATGCCGTCTCGGGGAGGGTATTATTAATATTTTCAAAGGGTTATGATACTAACCAAAGTACATTTGTATAAATTATAGATTATATCCAGGAAACCTTTACGAAAAGCCTAAGATAGCAATGTGAGTAATCTCCTTTTTATTAACAGTTTTTACAAAACCTTAAATGTTTTACAATGTGATTAAGCAGTGATTGAGTCTTTGTAGTCTTCAATTACTGTCCGGTATGTTGGGGTTTTGTATACAAAATTTGTACTACTTGTGAGTAGTAAGTCGAGTATGACAGTACGTTACCATTGGACAATGAGTTAGCCAATGTGTAATATGACCCACAACTCAGTGGATTGATAGTACCAAATGGAGTAATTGTGTAGACATAAACATTGTAATCGTCCTCGATACTGTTTTAATTAATAAAATGTTTCTTGATTAAACTGGGATTCACTCACCAGTATTTCCGACTGACAAATGTTTTTAAAACGCGTTTCGGGTAACCCAATGTGACAGCCAATTTAATAAAAAAAAAGGCAGCTGGAGAGCACTGAAGGCTTGGGGATAATGTGGCTATAAAAGTTACCTAATAAACGATGTTTTAAATTCAATAAAATAGGGTTTGTCCCTATAAAGTATTGTAATAAGAAACTTGGATTTTGCCCATGTTATTATTAAAAGAAGGTGGTTTTACTCTGATAAACATTTCCTAACTACGGTCCTGATGTAATTTCCGCTGCGAGACTAAATAAACCTGATACCACCACAACTGAGACCGCGTCCGCCCGTTCCCGGGAATAAGGGATCGGGGGTTGCGACAGTTCGGCTGGCTGTTCAATCGGTTGGGAGCCTGATCGATCAGTCACACCTTTCGAGTGTTTCGCGCGACGATTTTTGATATTTCGATTCCGATTGCGAGCGGTTCGATTCGATAGGGTTTCCTAGTCAATTTACTTTCAGTCCCAAATACTCATATCTCGCATAATCTATTTTCCATCATTTATCATAATTCGTTCACGATTCGAGTTCGATTGTACTTCGAGTTAGATTTCGATTTTCGATTGAGTTCGCTTGATTATCTCAACACAACATAAATAAACATGCACAGGTAACACGTAAGGCACACACATACGTATAATAACAAGTAAAAGTACGTAGCTCGAGTTGCGATTTGATGTCGATTCGATTATCATAGCTTGTGTAACAACTCTCATTAAAAAGTCCTAATTATTACTTTAATTATCCCTTAGGAAACCCTAATTGAGAAACCCAAGTGATTCTGAACAAACCCTAAAATTTTCAGAATAATCAGAATCAGGATCAGGGCCCCTAAAACTCAGGGGGGGGTAAACCCAATTCGGTAATATCTTGACAGTTCGTTGTCAAAAATTCGAAATAACACGAAACCAACTCAGCAAGCCTACTGGGACACAAGGCTACCCTAGGGTAGATTGTTACCTCCCGCGACACGCGACAGAAACAGGGTCACCCTTCGCGACACGCGGGGGAAACAATTTTCAAGTATAAATAAAACAGTCTGTTTCATGCAATTGAGTGTCAGTTCGACGTAAAAATTCCATACGTACGTTGAGATATTGCTTAATTACTACAAAACACATACATAACACAAAATGTTGCCGCAAAACAGGGTAATAACTCGATCGCTATTACGATTCATTGTCCGATCAATCAATATATCCAATGGATGTTTAAGTGCTGCCCACATTAGGGTTATCCTTTGTCATTCGTTGTGACTCCGACAGGATGTTTGAGTACTACCTAAACTCGGGGAATACTCTGCCATTCGTTGTGAATCCGATGGATGTTTAAGTGATTGCACTTTGTCATTCGTTGTGAGGGTTTGATCTCGTGAGTTATCGTAAATGCTGTATTGATTACTAACCCAGTTTTGTGTGCATTGTTATTTAAATTAGGTTAACAAGGCTAATCTCTATACTAGACTCTATCCGTGTTAAATCTGCAATGTGAGTCATTCTCTTTTTATCAAATTACTTTCCAAAAGCATGTTTATTTTCAAGGTTATAATTACAGGGATTAAGTCTTTGTAATCACCAAATTACAGCCGGTATGTGGGGTATTGTATACATTACTTTTTCCCGCCACCATTGGACAACGAGTTAGCCAATGGGTGGTCTGACCACAGTCACAGAAATAAGTCGAGTGACAAATATTGTGGGTAGTTGGTTGATATTATAAACAATGTAATCACCCTTAATACTGTAAATTATAACAAACAGGTCTGTTTTATTAACTAGAATGATTCACTCAGTATTTTCTGCTGACAAAACCTTTTTCAAACATGTTTCAGGTGATCTGTTGTGATTCAGGAAAGGTGTTGTGGAGCACTACAAGCTTAAGGAAGTGGCTCGTTATAAAATAAAGAAATATGTTTTGTAAAATAAAGATTTCTCCGTGAAATCATAATATTGTAAATTAACGGGGTTTTATCCCGAATTATGAAATAAAATAATCGGGAAAATTTTAGTTTTAAAAAGATCCTGATGATAAACTTCCGCTGTTAAACTCAATTAAATAAATACCACGGGATTTCTGTCCCGCGGCTCCTGAAACGGGTAAAACCATGTCGGGGGCCGTGACAGAAAAAGGCGGTATCAGAGCCACTGAGTTAAGCTAATTAAGTATTTAGAAATACTTAATTTTTCCTGATTACTATTATGTGATTATGTGTTTTATTAACTGACTATTTGTTAGTTACAGTATGGGTAAGCAAAAGCTTTCAAATATCTATCTTAAATTAGATAGGTCATCAAATGAAAAAGGAAGTTCATCCCAAACACCTGAAGAAGGAATATTTGTTCGAAAAGCCCAATACGAGGAACCACTTTTTCCTGATAAAAGAAGTTTAATTATTAGAAAAAGTCAAGAGAAATTAAGGAAATCCCGAGAAAAGAAAGTTAAAAAGGAAACCCAGGAATTAATCAGTAAATCACCTTGGGAAGACAAGTTAGACGAAAAATGGGCAGATCTTTATATGTTAGCTACAGTAGCAGTAAATGCAGATCTTTAAATAATTTATTTCAGTTTTAGCAAACCATATCATCTACAAGCTAGAAAATCCATCCAGTAAATAAATAAATTTACAATAAAACATAAGTATGTTTTAAATTTCAGTTGGTTGTAATAATAATATGGTATGCAATAATATGAGAAGGTTATTTTTGAAAATTGTGATTAATTATTTTTACATATATGTTAAAACAGCATGAATGAATTATCTGGAGTTTTAGAGAATCTCAACCTTTACCCTGTAAATATAGATGTTTCCAAAGAGTTTACTGGGTACTTTCCTGATGTGGAACAACCTATAGAATTCAACGCTCCACCTCTGAAAAAGTCAAAACCAAAGAAAAGAAGGAGATACGTGTGGGGGAGTCGTTTACGTAAGAAAAAGCCAGTTAAGAAACTTCCTAAAATAAATAATCCCTTAGAAAAAGGAAAAGAAATTGAAACCGGGGAAAGTTCGAAACCGCAGGACTTGGAGATAGAAGTGGGGGAAGATGCTAGAGAAATGGGAATACAATTTGAGAAATATTCTAAGGAGATAGAAATGGAGGTTGGAAAAGGTTCTAGACAAACTAAAATGGAAATTGGAGAAAGTTCTAAAACAACTCAAGAAAGGACATTTCAGGAGGAAATATATTTTTTATTGGCAAGCTGTGATACTATTCAGCCTGTCAATACAAATGTTTTTACTCGTCCTATTGAAGCCCAAATCCCTATAAATTTTGAACCAGCAATTTCAGAACCAATAATCCATACTCAACCGCTGGGAATGGACGAATGATGGACAAATGACTGGCAATTCCAAAACATTGTCAACAGTCCTTATTCCTTTCTCCCACAATTCGATCCAGAACCCCTACCAAATCCACCGATGAGTAACGAGAATATGGCTGAACTTCGCCAGTTTGGTGAAGAGTTAATGGATGCGGGAAATAGAATCCCTGGAAATATGATGAAAGGGAGCTTCGTTTTTAGGAAAACAAATGACGAGAGAGGAGTGGGTCATGAGTCTGTATTTGTATAATAACAGTAATACCAGTCAGTATGTGTGAAATAACCAATAAAACAGTTGTATATAGAAGCATGATAGAATCTATAAACAAATGGAAATTCTAGAAAATTTACAATGTTGTTTGTTTATTTGTTAAGAAATTACGTGCAATTAATTGTAACATTGGATTATTTCTTTTATACTAATTTATCTATAAATTAATTATCAGATGGCCAACATTGATAATGAACCAGTAAATGAAGTAAATCAATCTGAGCCAATTCAGGAAAAACAATTGTTAAATAGGCAAGATATAGAGGATATCGTTGCACAAGGAATAGCCAATGCTATTCCAGCAATTGTTGCTGCTGTTCAAAAACCTGTTAAACCTCAATCATTCATTCCTAGTAAACGTACCCAAGGCGACAATTTTAGTAACAGTATAAACGGAGGCGGAAATCGTGTTAATAACAATAATGATCTGCAAGCCCCAATTTTCAAGAAAATGAAAGCTGCAACACCTGGTTGCACTTACAAATAATTCCTTGCTTGTAAACCAACTGAGTTTGCAGGTAACGAAGGGGCTATTGCAGCATTACGTTGGTTAGAGAAAACTGAGGCAGTAATTGCTATAAGTAAATGTGTTGAGGAAGATCAAGTTATGTATGCTTCCAATCTTTTTAAAGAATGGGCATTAGAATGGTGGAACACAGTATTACAAGCTAAAAGAAGGATTGTGGCCTATGCCATGAACTGGGAAGAATTTAAGAGTCTTGTAGAAAGAAAATTCTGTCCCGAGTATGAAAAAGATCAAATGGCCAATAAGTTTCTAAACCATCGGATGGTTAATGTGGACTGTCGATGATATACTTCAACATTCTTCGAATATGCTAGGGTGGTACCAACACTGGCTTCGCCAGAACCGATACTCATTTCCCGCTACATTTGGGGATTAATTAGCGAAATCTGCAACATTGTTAAGGCTGCGAGACCTCGCAATATTGACGATGCAGTGTAACTAGCCAACACCCTACCCTAACTGATGAACTGGTACGCACAAGAGATGAAAACAGGAAGAAGGAACTGGCTCAGAAAATTACCCAAGGATTTCGGGTGGGTAATAATAGCAACTTCAAGAAAAGAGGAATAGGGCAATCTTCAACTTTACCATTTTGCAGAGATTGCAAAAAGAAACATTATGGAAGATGTAACGTAATTTGCAACTTTTGCAAAGCCATAGGACATCGTGAAGAAGACTGCAGGAAGAAAACCAGAATCTGTTACAACTGTGGAGAAACAGGACATTTTAAGCCAGAATGTCCTAAATTGGTCAAACCTGCAGACAACAAAACTAAGGCGACCGACGGAGCTACTAAGAAGAATGTCAGAGCATTCCAGCTCACTACTCAAGAAGCAGAACTTATTCCAGATGTGATAGCTGGTACGTTCCTAGTTCACAACGTGTACGCAAAAGTATTATTTGACTCTGGTGCAAACCAAAGTTTTATTAATACTTTATTCTGTCAAGCTCTTAAGTTACCTTTAACCAACATTAGGCAGATTTTTACAGTCGAAACCGCGGTTGGGAATTCAGTTAAAATAGATCAGATTTTGCAAAAAGTAGAAATAGAACTTTCAGGTCATAAATTTTCTGCAAATTTGTTACCTATGAAATTAGTTGAATTCGATATTGTGTTAGGAATGGATTGGTTAATAGCCAACCATGCTCGAATCCTTTGTGATAAGAATTCTATAGAAATTCAGGCACCTATTGGAGAAGTAATCACGATTACAGGAGATAAACCACGTAAGCCCATGAAGTTCATATCAGTAATGAAAGTTGCTAGTTATGAACGAAAGCAAGGAATAGTGTATATGATTTCAATAATCATTAGCACTAAGGGTAAGGAACTTAAAGAGATTCCTGTAGTCTCAGAATACTCAGATGTATTTCCGGAAGAACTTCCGGGATTACCAATTTAGGACTCATCTAATTCCAGGAACTACACCGATAGCTAAGGCACCTTATCGGTTAGCTCCTACTGAAATGTTAGAATTGAAAAAACAATTAGATGAATTATTAAGTAAAAGATTCATACAACTTAGCTCATCTCCCCTTGGGGAGCTCCAGTGTTGTTTGTAAAGAAGAAGGATGGTTCGATGAGAATGTGTATTGATTATAGAGAATTGAATAAGGTTACAATTAAGAATCGATACCCATTACCTAGGATTGATGATCTGTTTGATCAACTCCAGGGAGCTAGATATTTTTCTAAGATTGATTTACGTTCTGGATATCATCAATTGAAGGTACAAGAAGAAGACATACCTAAAACTGCTTTCAGAACTAGGTATGGTCATTACGAGTTTACAGTCATGCCCTTCGGGTTAACGAATGCACCTGCAGCATTCATGGACATGATGAATAGAATCTGTAAACCGTATTTGGATAAATTTGTAATTGTTTTTATAGACGATATACTTATTTATTCCAAAAATCAGACAGAACATTGTGAGCACTTGCATATACTCTTAACTTTGTTAAGAAAAGAAAAGTTGTACGCCAAATTCTCAAAGTGTGAATTTTGGCTACAAGAAGTACAATTCTTAGGACACATGGTGAATCACGAAGGGATTCATGTAGATCCTGCTAAAATAGAGGCAATTACCAATTGGAAGGTTCCGCAAAATGCAATGGAAATTAGAAGTTTTATAGGTCTAGCTGGATATTATAGACGGTTTATTAAGGATTTTTCCAAGATAGCTGTACCATTAACTAAGCTAACCTGTAAAGCCATTAAGTTTGAATGGGCACCTAAACAAGAAGAAGCCTTTAGAATATTGAAGCAGAAATTAACAAATGCTCCAATCCTAGCTTTACCAGAAGGGACTGAAGATTTTGAAGTTTACTGTGATGCTTCAAAACTAGGATTAGGATGTGTGCTAATGCAACGCAAGAAAGTAATTGCGTATGCTTCAAGACAATTGAAAAAGCACGAAGAAAATTATACAACTCATGACTTAGAATTAGGAGCTGTAATTTTTGCCCTTAAGATTTGGAGACATTATCTTTACGGAAGTAAATTTACTGTCTATACAGACCATAAAAGTTTAAAATATATTTTTGGGCAAAAAGAATTAAACATGAGACAAAGAAGATGGATGGAAATCCTAAGTGATTACGACTGTGATATTCAATATCACGAAGGAAAGGCAAATGTAGTTGCAGATGCCTTAAGTCGTAAGTATCATGAAAAACAATGACGAGTTCGTGCTCTCGGGTTAAATCTACAATTAGATTTAATGGAACAAATGAAAAATGTTCAAGAAACAGCAATAGAGGATGTTGCTAAAGGAATGAAAGGACGAATAAAAGAATTAGCACAGGGAGATGATGGAATTTGGAGATTCCATAAGAAAAGAATTTGGGTACCTAAACAGGGAGAATTAAGAAATAAGATCCTAGAGGAAGCTCATAAATCTAGGTATACTATACACCCTGGAAATAATAAGATGTACCAAGATTTAAGAAACAATTTCTGGTGGATAGGCATGAAAAAGGATATAGCTAGATATGTTTCTAAGTGTTTTACTTGTTCACAAGTTAAGGTAGAACACCAGAAACCTTCAGGTCTATTACAACAATTAGAAATGCCTGTATGGAAATGAGAACTTATAACAATGGATTTTGTTACTAAGTTACCCAAAACCAGAAAAGGTAATGATGCGATTTGGGTAATTGTGGATCGGTTAACCAAATCTGCTCACTTTTTACCTATGAAAGAAACCTTTAGCATGGAAAGATTGGCAAAGTTGTATGTAGATGAAATCGTATCTCTACATGGAGTTCCACTCTCCATTGTATCAGATAGAGATAGTCGTTTCACTTCTCATTTATGGAAAAGTTTCCAAGAAGCAATGGGAACTCGACTAAACTTAAGCACTGCATATCATCCTCAAACGGACGGGCAAAGTGAAAGAACAATCCAAACTCTAGAAGACATGCTCAGAGCATGTGTAATAGATTTTGGCGGAAATTGGGACGACCATTTACCCTTAATTGAATTCTCCTATAATAATAGTTATCATTCAAGTATTGAAACTGCCCCATTCGAGGCACTATATGGAAGAAAGTGCAGAACTCCAGTTTGTTGGGCAGAAATAGGAGAAAGTCAATTATCAGGTCCAGAGATTGTGCAAGAAACTACTGATAAGATCACACAAATCAAGGAAAGACTGAAGACGGCTCGAGATCGCCAGAAGAGTTATGCAGACAATAGATGCAAGCCTTTAGAATTCCAAGTTAGAGACAGAGTCTTATTGAAAGTTTCTCCTTGGAAAGGAGTTGTTAGATTCGGTAAGAAAGGAAAGCTAAGTCCAAGGTACGTAGGACCATTTCCTGTGATCCAACGTATAGGACCAGTTGCTTATCGTTTACAACTACCAGAAGAATTAGCTGGAGTATATGATGTATTTCATGTATCCAATCTCAAGAAATGTTTATCAGACGAATCACTGGTAGTACCTCTTCAAGACATAGAGGTAAATGAAAAGTTAAAATTTGTAGAAAAACCTCTTCAGATAGAAGATCAAAAGGTGAAATTTCTCAAGCACAAACGACTAGTACTGGTTAAAGTAAAGTGGGATTCAAAGAGGGGAGCTGAATATACTTGGGAGCTAGAATCAGAGATGAAGCGAAAGTATCCTCATTTATTCCAGTAAATCTTGAGGACGAGATTTTTATTAAGGTAGGGAGAATGTAACAACTCTCATTAAAAAGTCCTAATTATTACTTTAATTATCCCTTAAGAAACCCTAATTGAGAAACCCAAGTGATTCTGAACAAACCCTAAAATTTTCAGAATAATCAGAATCAGGATCAGGGCCCCTAAAACTCAGGGGGGGTAAACCCTATTCGGTAATATCTTGACAGTTCGTTGTCAAAAATTCAAAATAACACGAAACCAACTCAGCAAGCCTACTGGGACACAAGGCTACCCTAGGGTAGATTGTGTTACCTCCCGCGACACGCGACAGAAACAGGGTCACCCTTCGCGACACGCGGGGGAAACAATTTTCAAGTATAAATAGAACAGTCTGTTTCATGCAATTGAGTGTCAGTTCGACGTAAAAATTCCATACGTACGTTGAGGTATTGCTTAATTACTACAAAACACACACATAACACGAAGTGCTGCCGCAAAACAGGGTAATAACTCGATCGCTATTACGATTCATTGTCCGATCGATCAATATATCCAATGGATGTTTAAGTGCTGCCCACATTAGGGTTACCCTTTGTCATTCGTTGTGACTCCGACAGGATGTTTGAGTACTACCTAAACTCGGGGAATACTCTGTCATTCGTTGTGAATCCGATGGATGTTTAAGTGATTGCACTTTGTCATTCGTTGTGAGGGTTTGATCTCGTGAGTTATCGTAAATGTTGTATTGATTACTAACCCAGTTTTGTGTGCATTGTTATTTAAATTAGGTTAACAAGGCTAATCTCTATACTAGACTCTATCCGTGTTAAATCTGCAATGTGAGTCATTCTCTTTTTATCAAATTACTTTCCAAAAGCATGTTTATTTTCAAGGTTATAATTACAGGGATTAAGTCTTTGTAATCACCAAATTACAGCCGGTATGTGGGGTATTGTATACATTACTTTTTCCCGCCACCATTGGACAACGAGTTAGCCAATGGGTGGTCTGACCACAGTCACAGAAATAAGTCGAGTGACAAATACTGTGGGTAGTTGGTTGATATTATAAACAATGTAATCACCCTTAATACTGTAAATTATAACAAACAGGTCTGTTTTATTAACTAGAATGATTCACCCAGTATTTTCTGCTGACAAAACCTTTTTCAAACATGTTTCAGGTGATCTGTTGTGATTCAGGAAAGGTGTTGTGGAGCACTACAAGCTTAAGGAAGTGGCTCATTATAAAATAAAGAAATATATTTTGTAAAATAAAGATTTCTCCGTGAAATCATAATATTGTAAATTAACGGGGTTTTATCCCGAATTGTGAAATAAAATAATCGGGAAAATTTTAGTTTTAAAAAGATCCTGATGATAAACTTCCGCTGTTAAACTCAATTAAATAAATACCACGGGATTTCTGTCCCGCGGCTCCTGAAACGGGTAAAACCAGGTCGGGGGCCGTGACAGCTTGACTATTGATTTGTTAACTTTATCGCATTGTTACTTCCTATCATTCACAGTCGTAGGTCGATTAAATAACGATTAACACACATCGATTATTATCATTAACAACACTTACTCCACATAATACGTATTAAACAAAGAAATTCCTGCAAGTCACGTTGCGCGAAATCGGTCGTTGGCTTAGACCTTGACTTTGACTTGTGAAAACGCGGGGTGTTACACCTCTTCTAGTATATGAGTTGTCACACACCATGAGTGTATTAATAGCTTCACACTACTAAGTTTATCAAGAACACTTACAAGATCAAAAATCAAAACTGAAGAATGAATCCCATTACCAACGAAGAAGTGTAAAAAGAATTCTAGAAAACATAACACACTACTTTGCCAAAGTTTAAACATTTAATTCATATCAAGTTTCATCTTCAACCTAAGCAATACACAAAGTTTAGCCAAGAATGACCATACAAACTTGTTCACAAACAATGATTATGGAAAGGATCATGTCCAACAAGTATAAAAACAAATAACTTCTTGAAGATTGATGATTACAAATTCTCTCTCTCTCTCTCAAACAAATTTATTACAAGTGATTTGGTGGAGTGATCCCAAACTCCAAAGTGAACTCTCTGGATCAGAGTATGTGTGTGAAAAGTGGGAGAAAATGGTGTGGAATAGGATGATGAAACTGGAATGCAACATTTGCGTCGTTGTTGGCGCTACATCTAGGTGGAAAATCCCCATTATTACCCCCTAAATCGTACACATGGATTAAATTGAAGATCAAGAACATACCTAGATTAAGCGAGGAAGAATATATATATATGTGCGGATTAAGAAATCTCCAGAGAGAATGAGGGATGCAATACTTGAAGACGAAGCGGTTAGGGTTTCGATGAACGATTGTGACATAAGGGAGAATAGAAGGAGCACACCAGAACCACCAGAGGGGAGAAGAAGACTCAAATCTAGGGTTTTGCAAACTTAAGTATGTGCGTACAATTAAAGCCGGGTCATAACAACAAGATACGGATCCCGCCTCAACCCGTATACAAAAATCTTTGACCCCAATTTTGGAGCCAAAATAAGCATTAAGAAGCTCTAATTGAGTGCTACATCAACCCAAATATTAGTGTTTAGATAAAAATTATCAAAAGTTTAAAATTATTTTATTTACTGATTTATAGCTTTATTATAAAGTGTGGTGTGACCTTGAATTGCTAAATAGTATAACATTTTTTTATTATATCATTATATCTACTGATAACAGTAGATAAAATACTTTTTTTATATACGTTCGTCTTTATTTGAATTTGAATTTGAATGAATAGGGTGGAATTTAAAAAGGACCGTAAGGTTCGGAAAGCCGTAAATGATATATGATGTGACAAGTGCAGGTTTTTGTTTGAAAGTATGATTACAACAATGAATACGAGATTCATACACCTGAGTTTGTACGTAATTGCTGCATTATTTGTTTAGTTCGAATTTTCATAAAAATAATTTTCATAAAAAGTATCAGATTTCATAACTTAGTAGTGGGATTTGTCGCGCAATGCGGCGGACATTCAGTCGGTATCGTTTTGGTTTGTTACAAGTTACAACAACACATGTGAAATATCAACACTCAGTATAACAACCGAAAAATATACACCCAAGATGATATCTACAAATGTTTTTTTAACAATTAGAAATCACAAAAACTAATAACGATGCCGATGCGGATAATATTGCCAATACCGGTACAACGGTAATAATGTTCGATTCGTTTACGATGACAACAGACGGTATTGATTGGGTCTATAAAGCATTCAACTATATCATTAACATAACAAAAACAGTAACCCACATCAATTTATATAAAAAATCAACTTTTCTCAAAACGTAAATAAAAGTAAGTATGTCACAGCGGTATACTGGGAAATTTATGAAGCATTTAACTCTATTATCAAAATAACGAAAAGAAGTCAAGAGCGTCTATTTATATAAAAAACTAAACCATGATACAACTTTGGGGACATATATATTTATGTTTCGTTCACTTGTATTTTACTATTCACAGCTTGGTTTTGAGTAAAATTTATATTGAAACATAGATAAAAATAAGAACACTTAGTCAAATATTCAGAAAAAATCTTATTTAAAAAGTTATAAGAAAAAATAAAATATGCTTAAAAATAATAATATTATTATTATTATTAAACGAGTCAATAGCCCTAGAGGTGTACAAATCGGTTTTTTTCAAAAACTGGTTTCGGTTTTTTCACCCAAAATAAAAACCGGTTTTTTGATAACCGGTTCCGGTTACTAACTGGTTTTTGAGGTCCAAAACAATAACCGGTATAACCGGTTGGGACCGATTTTTAACCGGTTTTTTCAAAAAAACGGTTTTTTACTGGTTTTTTTAATAACCGGTTCGGTTAATAACCGATTTTTGAAGTCAAGAATAGTAACCGGTATAAAAACCGGCGGTTAAAAAAAACCGGTTTCGATTTTTTTTCCGGTTTCAGTTCTAAAACCAGTTTTTTTGGACACCTCTAAATAGCCCCCCGCGTTGCGGGGTGTGGTGTAAAATTATTGCAGAGAGGCGGCGTAAAACAACGATCAACATAATATAAAAATAAGAATTCTAACACTAAGTGACTCACGTAATGTGACACATAGACGAAGTAGAATTTATACGACACATATTAGAAAATCGATAGGGTAAAAAACCTGACGGATCAAATGTGACCACTAAACACCGTACTAAGTAGCCACTGGACGACGATCGTATCTGAGAAAAAACCTAAAGAAAAACTAGGATAAATTACACTTTTCGTCCTTTATGTTTGTAGCAGATTGCAACGGATAGCCTTTAACTTTAATAATTACAGTCATGATCCTTTATTTGCAAAACCTGTTACACTCTAGGTCCTTTAGGACTAACTAGATTAAAATTTTCAGTTAAATTTATTCACTTAAGGGTATTATGGTCAATTCAGTTAAATGTTTAATAAATAAAACCAAAAAGTTTACATATACACTTCATCTTCCCCAATTCCCTAACCCCAAAACCCTAACCACCACCTCATCCTATCACGATCTCATCCTGCCGCCACAACCACCAGATCCTGCCGCCACCACCTCATCTTGCCAACCCCGTCTTCACAAACCCACACGCAAATCTCGTCACAACCACCACTCATCTTCACAGATCTGCACTTTATATGAGTGCATGTATAAGCACAAATAATTAAAGATATCCAAATCAATTGTTATACTTTAAATATTCATTGTTCTTTTATGCTCATACTATGTTTTAAATATTCACTGTAACCATCTCTCTCTAACACTATCTCTCTTAACTCATCTTCAACAACAAATTCAGAATCATATATTCATATGCATATAAATCTGAATCAAGATTCCAACATCAGTGTGAAATTCAGAATCATAAATCCGAATAAAAAATAAAAAATGTTCTTCAAGTTTGTTAGATAGAGAAACCAGCTGGTAAACGGACTTCTGATCTAAGAATCTGGCAGGCGAAACTTATATTTTCCGGCAAACCGACTTCTTCGGAGTGAACCGTCGGCAAATTGCACGCCGTCGTCTTCCACCCGCCGGAGACCATGTGATGGTTCATGAACGAACGTCATCCTCGTATCCCCCTCGTATCCACCCGTTGTCATCTTCCGCATCTTCCATGTAAAAGCCCTAATTTTGGGGAAGGTTGTGTTTTCTTTTTGAAGCCCTAATTTTGAAATTGGGGTTTGTGATAATGGTGATGGTTGATGGTGGTTGTTGTAAAGATGGTGGTGGTGTATGTGGTTGCCGGAGGGTTGGGGTGGTGGTGGGACGGTGGTGGTGATGGCAGAGATGGTCATGGTTTAGGACTTTGGTGTGCAGGTTATGATTACATATACATATATTAGCAGTATACATATATTATAGATATAAATATATTAAGAAATTAATGAATTGTTTTAATTGTTTTTACTTTATTTATAATTATGTATTTTAATGTGTAAAATGACCAAATTGCCCTCATGTGTATAGAGTTAACTTAAAATTTTAACTTGGTTAGTGCAAAAGGACGAAATGTGTAATGAGTTTTGCAAATAAAGGATTGTGACTGTAATTATTAAAGTTAAAGGTAGGGCTGTAAACGAACCGAACGAACACGAACGAGGCCTTGTTCGTGTTCGTTCGTTAAGGAAATAAATGTGTTCACGAACGGTTCATGAACACTTACCGAACGAGATTTTATGTTCGTGTTCGTTCATTAAGGAAATGAGCGTGTTCACGAACGGTTCACGAACACAAGCGAACAAAAATAAATTTGGCGAGCGCGATGAAGGATAAAGGTGGATGGCCCAGAGAGTAGCACTAGAACTTGAATCTCTTATTGTGGAACGGAGGTAGATCATATTCGTCGATGTACATAATGAGAAAAGAAAAGGAAATGGTGCATAAACAAGGTGAAAGAGGGTTTCCTAGTTTAACTGTTAGGGTAATGATATAAATAAAAGTTTAATAGTATAAAAAGTATAGATAAAATATATGAAAGTATAAAAATCTTTAATTAAAACACGAACATACGAACATAAACGAACGCAAATGAACGAGTGTTCACGAACACCTTACCGAACGTTCACGAACACAATTGAACGAACGAGACCTTTGTTCATGTTCGTTCATTTAACTAATCGAACGAAATTTCTTGTTCTTGTTCATGTTCGTTTGTTTATTAAACGAACGAACATAAACGAACTTCCCGCCGAACGGTTCACGAACTGTTCGCTGAACGTTCGGTTCGTTTACAGCCCTAGTTAAAGGCTATCCATTGCAATCCGGTACAAACATAAAGGACGAAAAGTGTAATTTATCCAAAAAACTAATAAAAAAAAACTTAACTCATTCTAACTTTTGTGGAAAAGTTATAAACATTAAAATTCACACAAAAAATGAAAAAAATAATAAACCCATAAAAAGACAAAATAGACACTATTCCTCATACATGTTATTGATTAATAGATAAAAATAAGAACAGTTTAATTACATAGTCAAATATTCAGAAAAAAAAATCTTATTTTAAAAAGTTATAAGAAAAAATAAAATATGCTTAATAATAATAATAATAATAAATATTGATATCGTTTAACTTGATAATATATTATAGTATTAGTGGAGGGTTCAAATGAGAAGATTTTTTTTTGTAAGAGGAAAAAAAAAGAAGTTTCAACCAATAAGAATGTTTCATTTTACTTCATTTAATATTTGTATTTAATTTTAATATAAGGGTATATTGGTAAACTTACATAAATCATTAATATGTATTCTTCCTCATTAATAACTAGTTAAATTAAATTTGTAACTCCTTTTCAAAATATAAACTTTTTCCAAATAAAAAAAAACAACTTAATTTAAAGTGTATAATAAATTACGAGTTGTGTATGATATATTTCGAGGTGTGTAGGATAAAATTCTATAATGTGTAGGGTATATGTAGGAAAATTTTGATATGTGTAGGTTTTGTAGATTATATGTAGGATAATTAATAATTAGTTGACTAATTAATTAAAGAGAGAAATTAATGATATGAGTTATAAATGAAATAGCATTTTACTAATATGTCATTTCTTCTTTTTCTTCTCACATTAAATTTCTTCTCAAATGAACATTCCCCTATAGTATTATATATTAAGTTTTATTTTTGAATTTAAAAAGCATAGAAACTAAATAAGGGACTTTTGCCAACATCACAACTTTCCTATAGATAAGGAGTTGTGATTTAATATATACTAGGATTTCTCCACCGCGTGTTGCGACGGGGAATCCGCGTATGAATCAAACGGTAAAGACCAGTACAAAGCTGCAAAATATAAATATGTAAAACAACAAAAAAATGAAATAAAATGTAATGAATAGAAGAAAAACGTTGATGTGATACTTATGACGTGTTGTTACGACCTGGGACGCCGAAGATTACCAACTTGCAACAACCACTACAACGGGCACTCGCAGTTGTGGCCGATAGAGTTTGCTGACCAGGAAGTTGTGTTTTAATATTATTTATTATAGCAATGGGGGTGACCCGATTTTTAATACAAGGTGATGATAACATGTTTAGTAAAATAAAATACAGAAAATATAACACTCAATTGTTTAATATAATTAACACATAGGAAAAAAAAAGTATTTGAGTACAAAATTATTAGTTATTTGTGTTCCCTGTTTGGCTTATAAAAATAAAATAAAATATGCTTAGATTTCATGTGGCTAAAATAAAAAAAAAAGAAAAACTTTTGATGACAAAAAAAACATTATTGTAGCTAAGATAATATAATTTAATATATGTTTTTAAAAAACTTAAAGAATGTAAGTGATAATGATAAAAGTTGAAGGGTTGAATAAAAAAAAAGACTATGGGTTAAATGACATTTATATTTATATCTATATCTATACTACTATATAATACATATTGAAAAGATACAATTGGAATTTTACAACCTCAATCCAACATCTTCATTCAATAATCTCTATTTATTAAACTTCATTTAATAAAACATAAGACATTGAGTTGTCTGCCACTTTAAAGTTGTATAAATGAGCTATAATCCCCAAATATCTACATCAGTTTCTTCACCTGAAGAGTTCTTTTCAATCTACCTTTATGATTGAATCTCTACAGCCACGAATCTCTACAGCCACAACATCAATTGTTACTGGAAGAATTTAATTCCCAGGTACGTTTCATACCAGCAATATTTAACATCAAACTCCAATCATCAAATTCCCACCGCTTCACCGATCAATATTTGTGTCAGCACCACCAGTTCATCTTCTTCACTCCCAAAGATGGTGGTACTGGTTTTGACGAAAACCTAAATACTTGTGGTGGCGATTCGTGACAGGAAAGTGAAGAGACAAAAAGAGAGAACCACGAGCAAGAGTGTGGGCAGTGACCAAAGAAGGGTTCGATTAGGGTTTCCCAAGGAGGAAGAAGGTGACATGTTCTTGTTCGGTTGGCGTTCTGACCTGGTAAGATTACTGAATTTGCGGCTTTTAATTCCTGATTGAATGCCAAGATTGAAGCGTCTTGTGTATCGTCTTGTGTTTACGGTTTATGGGGCATTGGTGGTTCAGATGATCGGATTATAGAATTCATGTGATGTGTGCTGGGACATTGGTGACCCTCTCATAATGTTGTCACATATTTGGACCAATTAATGTTGAACATGAATATTTGTCACATATACGAAGCAATTGTCCAATGAAGATACTCAGTAATGAATTCTATGTTTTAATGTTCTATCATTTCTGTCTTTTTTTTTAAATTTCAGTTTAGTATGTATATTGATTACTTTTACACTGTTTTGAAGACTGTATAAAAGGAGGAAGAAGAGAAGTATTGATTATCTTGCACTTAAGAGCGATGATAAATCTCACAAAAGCAAGGTTTTGCTGGAAGTAAGCTTCTTTCTTTGTTCATATACTTTGTTTCCTTCTTTTCTTTATCTTATACCGACTATATTGTTGATATTCTTCCTGTTTTATTTTATTTTCAGTTCTCAACTTAATTATTTTGGTTTGGAATTTAAACTTCAGGTGAGAATTTGAATTTATGGCCCCTTTGCTTCTCAGGTTTCTGATGGAGAGGGGTTGCCTTTAGCAGTCAGTCAAAGAGTTGGGAACATGTGATATGTACCCCATAAGTAAGTTATTCTTGTTTTGTCATATAGCTTTCTCTTAAGTTTAAAGTAGGTTTCAACATGTAAAAGTCTCAACTTTGATAGCCTCTAATGTGGCAGGAGTGGCCCTAGAAAAACTGTTGAAGTAAAGATCTAAGATCTGTAAATTTGTCGAAGTTACAATATCAGTAGGGATAAATTCCCTACACATTATTATTATAAGTACTTTTTTTGTTAGGTTTTTAAAGCTTAGGGATTTAATGATACAAAGCTAAAGTACAGAGACTTACATATGAATTCAGCAAAATTCACAAATGTCATATAATTAGTTTTGGACAAAAGGATTTGCCTGGTTGTAATATACATGCTAGAGGGCTTTTAACACACAAAACAAGCATAAACCATCCAAAAGAGCATCTGGCACTGACTCACCACTTCCTAAATGTAAATACCAAAGATAGTATTGCCTTGATCAGTTTTCCGCTTCAACCATCATAATCATCTAAGACATATCAGCACGAGCATAGATCTCTATATTCTGATTTTGCTTGCCTTCTTATGGTCAATAGATGTTCTACTATACGAGGAAAAAACTTACAGGTTTAAGACAAAAGAATCAGTTATTGTATTAAAGAATGAAAATATGACTTTAACTTTTTTCCTCTTACCATTGTTCTTCTTGATGCTAACAACCATATCCATAGACATCCTTTGGTGCTCACGTGTTTGACCATGCATATCCAGACTTTCTACGCTTTCACCGTCAACTTTACAAATGCGACACCAGCCCATGCTAAACGTGTAAACCTTCTTGGCAGCTTCTTCACTCAGGTAACGATCATGTGGTATATATACACATGCCATTTTTCTCCCTCGTGGCATGAAAAAACCATAAAGTTGGGCAATAATTAAATCTCAACTAACTGTCTAGGCCATAGATTTCTGATTATATCTTTATACTCAGAAGGTGGGGATGTTGAAATTGCTACAAAAAGTTACAAAGATGTCGACTATGTTCTTAAGTTAAATATATAAATAACTAACCGCTACAGTTAACTTTTGCTCTTTTTTTTTTTTAGTTCTGGTGATATCGGACGGGTAGCAAAACGAACCGAAATGATAGACATCATAATAGAAATTCGCCGCAACGCGCGGGCATTCCCACTATTGTTATATAGGGAGATGGAGTGTGAGTTGTGAATCAATGGCTTATTTTGTTCGATTTAAGGATTTCAATGCATGTCAAAACAAGTCCAGTCAGTTAAAGTAAGTAGTGTACAATTAGATGATGATTTATGATAAAGTGGGCAACATCTTACGATTGGTTATTTTCAGGTTCTTTGGCCCGAATTTGGTCGGCAGCTCGTTTCATTAATTAATTTACTCACTGGTGCAAGTGTCGAAAAGTATACACAAAGGCTATCTGATGGATTATGGACAAGCCTGGTACGAAAGTAGGTGTGGTTGGTCTCGGTGGGCTTGGTCATGTTGCTGTGAAGATGGCTAAGGATTTTGGAGCTGAAGTTACTGTTTTTAGTACTTCCCCTGCTAAGGAAAAAGAAGCCATTGAGGGACTTAAAGCTGACCATTTTATAAACAGTAAAGATGAACATCAGATGCAGGTGAGATTTTATATTAAATAATACTGATAATTGGTGTATTATTCATGATTCATTTGCTATGACTTGTAGTTTACTTTGGGTTTTGTTTTATCATGTTAATAGGCTGTTAGGGGTACACTCGATGGCATCATTGACACAGTGTCCGCAAATCATCCAATTGCGCCATTACTTAATGCACTTACACCCCATGGAAAGCTTGTTCCTGTTGGTGCACCCAAGAAACCACTTGAAGTAGCAGCATTTGCTAAGGTTCGGTCCTTTAGAACTTGTTTTACATTCATATAATTTGATTATTGTAGAATATTAAAAAAACGAGAGAAGGGTGATGATTATCTATATATAACTATATAAAGCAAATCTAATGGACATAAAAGTATATTTATATCGTGTCCAACTCTTAAAACAACCAAACCGACCTATTCATAAGTTAACGCAACAAATTTTCCATCTATGGTCTAAATAAATAATATGAACAATAGAAACTTAGTCTGATCTTCTTGGCAATTGTTTGCTAACATTTGGGAACACTTCTACAGTCACTACAGTTCTTTGTGGATTTAATGTGTTGACCGGAGAAGCTCTCATTTCTTGAATTGCACTATATACATGTATACTAGAAACAACCATCTGCACAAAATCAAAACTAAAAAAGATTGAAAAAAAATAATTAGTTGTTTGCAATATAAAAGGGCCAATGAATAAATACAAGATGACAAATTTGGACCCGTGCCTTCATTCTTAGTTAAAGTTTCTTTATCTTGATTAAAAAGTATATATAGTGTATTCTGATATATAGTCAAATGTATGTTGTATGTGACATTTTTAAAGCAGTTTTTCTTTTTATTACGTCACTGGGTCTAATATCTCCGGTCCTCTTGAGTTATTTATTAAGTGACACATACTTCTTATTGCCAAGTACATCAAGTAAAATTGCCAAAGATAAGGCACCCATATAATCTAACTGACAATTTGAGCATGAGTAATTTTCTCTCTCATCAAAAAGGTGTAAAAGTTCAATTTTGAAAAAAAATATAACAAATATTTTTCAAAATTAAAATAAATCCGGGTCCCTAAATTTGTCAAAAATCGATCTTCGGCTCCCATATTTGTTAAACTTAGTCTGTCACCAAAATTTGTCAACAGTTAAACTTTTGGTGACAAGAGAAAATCATTCATACCCAACATCTATGTAGTTAAAGGTGCCAAAGGCACGCGTCTAGGTGCTCATGCGCTAGGCGAGGCACAACAAAATCGGAAAAAAAAAAATTGGCCTAAACTGGCCCAAAAATAGTTGTCTAATGATGACTATTCCATGTTTTTGCAGTGAAACACACTGTGAGGTGGGACTTTAAGCTATATGGATTGTGTTTTTTTTTTAATTTTATGTTTCTAGCTTTCAGGTATGATAACCATCATAAAGTTATAAACTTTTCTTTGAAGATGCATGATATATAACATGAAATACCAGGCATATGTATCAGGTTCTTTGTGGTACTCAAAAGACACAAAAACCTCAACTTATGTATGATTTTTTTTAATCATTTTAAGGTTTGGATTATGTTCCGTTCCACATTATCGACTCCGCTGCAACGCGCGGGTTTCCCACTAGTACTATAAACTAGGAAGTTTTGTATGCATAAGGTGTTGTACCTTATGTTTTGGGTGTTTTAAAATAAAAAATTAAAATTTTACTTTAAACATAAATCTTTGAATTTCTTACAATTATTTTATTATTAAATAAAAGTGGTTATAAATAGTAATTTAACATTTATATATTATTATATATTTTTTAATATTTTATATTATAAATCATTTTAATCATATATTGTTTATATTCTATACTTTTTAAATACAATAGTTTGTAAATTAACGTCGTTTACCATTTTTTGTTTATTCTAATGATATAGTTTAATGATTTATTAAACTCTGAATATAGTGTTACGGCATGCTTAGAATTTTTATGTGCGTTTCGAGAAAAGCTTTGCTCAAAATTGAACGAGTCAATTACTATTGTTTGCTTTTTTTTTTCTTTACCATGACAAACCGAATCGATATTATCTGAACAACTTTGGTAGCAGTATAGAGTACCTCTTTTATATCATAAGCTATAGCAAGTGTCGGTGAATAACAAAACTAATATTGCTGGAACAACATCAACATTGGTACCACATCCATTTCAACCGAGCATGGGTACCGATATTTGTACTTTTGATATTCATTTTTTTTAGTTTTTATCCATATAAAATATGTATCAATATTCTTTTAGGCATATCATGACATTAATTTTTGGATTTATCTTACAGTTGCTATACAAAGTGCCGATTACGGCATCGATGCCTTATTGAATCAAATCGATACTGGTCGGCTTCCCGCCACAACGCGCGGGGGAAGTCCACTAGTTTTAACTATACAAAAATTTTTTTTTTACTTTAAATTCAAAACTTTTCTTCTTTTACAATTTAACCTAACTTTTTTATATTTAACTTTGGTCCCCTATACTTTTTATTTTCCACAGATTTTCGTTTTACGTTTCGTACTAAATTTTATGAGTTACCACGAATCAATGTGTGTGTGGTTCAACGTTTTTACGTTTTGTTCATAATTTTGTGAGGTAATACGGCGCAACGTCCATGTGTGGTTCAAGAATTTACATCTATTGTTTTTCATTTCATAAGTTCGTCGCAACGCGTGAGTCATTGTTTGAATTTATTATTTTTTATATGTTCTATCTTTTTATATGTTCTATCTTTCGGTTTCTTACAATTTTAACATCACAAAAATGCTTTCTTTTTTTACTTTTAACCCAATTTTTTAATCTTTTGTAATTTAACTTCATAATTTTTTTACGTTCAACTTTGGTCCCTTATATTTTTCATCATTTCCAAATTTTCGTTTTACGTTTCGTACTAAATTTTGCGAGTTGACATAGCGCAACGTTCGTATGTGATTCAACGTTTTTACGTTTCGTTCATAATTTTCCAAGTTAACACGGCGCAACGTTCATGTGTTGTTCAATGTTTTTATGTCTATTTTTTCTCATTTGACAGGTTCGTCGTAACGCATGAGTCCTAGATCGACTTAGTTATTTTTTTTAAATGTTCTACGTTTCAATCCATTAACAAAGAAAAAACCTTTAAACACCTGAGTTTGGAAGAGGGAGATGTCAACAATTAAAAGAAATTCATTGTTCAAAAACAAAAGAAAATAACATATAATTTCTTTGTTCTTCCGTTATTATGATATAATTAACGAGTAAAAAAATTATCAGATTTCATAACTGTTTTATTTCAATGACTTGACTAGGTGTATTGCAACCATCTAATTCTATTAAATTCGAGTATATTTTTCGTATACAACTAGAAATGAAACCTGCCGCGATGCGGCGGGGGCTAGATTTAAAGCTATATTCGGCCGGTTGTTGTTAAGTCACATTGATTTAGTTAAAGGCCTAAGCTAGACCCAAAAGTTTTTGTCTAGGTTTAACATGTGTGTTATGGTTGCTACTTATCATCACCGCCACTGCCTTCAATTTACAAAATCATAGTTGCTTTCATGTGGATTTGCAAAATTCTTTGATGTTGAAAAACTATAACATCTACTCCCAATCCAACACAACCTAGTTGTTGTAAATTTGGTAAGAGCATTCTCATCCAAACCATCAAAATATGTGAGGATAGTTTTTATATTATAAAGGGTATAAAAAATGGTTGTGAGTGGAGGAGAGAGAAAATGTTACTGTTCATCTGTATATTTGGGGGGACACTGTTCACCCAGTATAATTTTTTTAATATATATTGAAAGTGGTTGTGAGTGAAGGAGAGAGAAAAACGTAATGATAATATTATTTAATTGAAAAGGAGAGAGAAAAAATATTTGTTTTTAGTGAAAATATATTGATATAGGAGTTGTTTTTTAGTGGAATGTATGTATAATTTGATGGATTGGATGAGAATGCTCTAAAAGAAAGACAATAAAAATCTTAAAGTTGTGTCTCAGTACTATTCCTAACCATCCTCTTTTATTATATAAAACTAGAATTGAGGCGCCCGCGTTGCGGGGCGAGGACGTAAAACGATACTACTAGAGATGGGGGCGTAAAAACATGCTAAGTAGCAACCCAACGACAACTAAAACCAAGAAAAAACCGTAAAAAAACATGAACTTATAACACCAAGTGACATAAAACGTAGACGAACTCATACCGCCCGGGCGTGGGGCACACCAAACCAACGACAAAAAAGGGGAAAAAGCGTAAAAAATACGAATGTATAAGACCAAATGACTCAGGGTCGAGTGGTTAAAAGAAAAACAAAATATGATCAAAATTAATATTTACGCTAAAATAACAATAAAATAAGTTTAAAATTAATAAATCTATCATTTGGTTTTTACCACTTAAGACTTAATTTGCAAAGAATAGGCTGATTATCCAATTGAATTGACACAATCATATGCAATGGTAGGTAAATTAAAAAGGAAAAAGAAAAAAAAAACTAAAAATGCCAATCCAATATAGAACATGTGGATCAGCTCATGTTAGTATACCCTCACTGTTCTTAAGAAACTACTTAATTTGTTATATAGAGTAATAATAATAATAATTATAATAATAATAATAGTAATAATAATAATTTCTAAAAGCATGATTTATGCTGTAGAGATTGGATATTTCTTTCTATTTTTGACTATTTTAATTAGAGTAAAATACCCGGATAGTCCCTGTGGTTTGATAAAGTTTCACCTTTAGTTCCCAACTTTTCAAAATTACATGTATGGTCCTTATGGTTTGATGACTTGTTTCTCGGATAGTCCCTGAGATGGATGGAGATTAGCTTTTCTAGTTAAGTTGGTGCAGAATGACTAAAATGCCCTCACCTTTATAAAAACAAGAGTTAATAGCCAAAATGGTCCATGAGGTTTGCTCAGTTTTGCCACTTTAGTCCAAATCCCAAATTTGTTAAATCTGGGTCCCTGAGGTTTGCATTTTTTTGCCATTTTAGTCTAAATTTCAAAAACCCATTTTTTTTATTGTTGCAACAACCTATTTTGTCCTTTTGTGCAGGGGTATTTTGGTCATTTTGATGAGTTATTATAACAAAGCAGATCATCAAACTCTCTCTCTCTCTCTATCAAAGCAGATCATCAAACTCTCTCACTCTCTATCAAAGCAGATCATCAAACTCTCTCTCTCTCTCTATCAAAGCAGATCATCAAACTCCCTCTCTCTCTATCAAAGCACCCTTTGTCTCTCTCTCTTCACCACCACCGCCACAATGAACTCTCACCACCGCCACCACTACCTCCTCACCACAGCCGCCACCACCACCTCCTTCTCACCGTGACCTCTCCTCCGCCATCGCCATCACCGTCCTCCGCCTCGATCGCCTCAAAGTGCACGCCGCTCCGCCTCCATCGCCTCGATTATCGCCGCTCAATGTTTTGGTTGAGTATAGAGGTGAACAGCTAGGGTTTGTTAGTTCAGGGGTTCGATTAAGGTATGAATATTGTTTCCTTGGTGCAGTGGGGTGGGGTGGTGCAGGTCAGGGGTTCGGTGGTGGTGGCAGTTTGAAGACGAGAGTTGTGTGGACGGAGTTCTGTGAGTAAACTGCCATTTTGGGGGTGGCCGGAGTTCTGATGGTGGTCATAGTTGCAGGTGTTGATGTTCAGTTGTTTGTTTGAGAAGATGATGATGATTCAGTTGTTTGATGATCTGCTTTGAGAGAGATGATCTGGGTTTGTAATTAGCTGTTTGTTATAATAACTCATAAATAGGCGATGATGATTTTTTCGTTGTCTGAGTGAATCGAGTGAAGCTTGAGACTTACCGTATCTTGGCGGGGTAATATCCGGCTGTTGAAGCAGCCGCGATGTTTGCAGCCATGGCGGTTGGTTCCTCTTTGTTTTGATTATTATTAACAGATCTGAGCCTCCTAATTCTTCTTTTTCATATTTTCGTTTTTATTTTTATCAAGGGTTTTGACTTGATATTTTCGGGGTTAATTAGTGTTGTTGATTCGTTATAGTTGCAGGTGTTGATGTTCAGTTGTTTGAGAAGATGATGATCTGTAGGTGTTGATCATCAGTTGTTTGATGATCTGCTTTGAGAAGATGATGATGATCTGCAGGTGTTGATCATCAGTTGTTCTTAATTCTGCTTTGTTATAATAACTCATCAAAATGACCAAAATACCCCTGCACAAAAGGACAAAATAGGCTGTCGCAACAATAAAAAAGGGGGGTTTTTGAAATTTGGACTAAAATGGCAAAAAAATGCAAACCTCAGGGACCCAGATTTAACAAATTTGGGATTTGGACTAAAGTGGCAAAACTGAGCAAACCTCAGGGACCATTTTGGCTATTAACTCTAAAAACAACTGCCAATGATCTCTAGATCAAGTGGTGAAGGGCTTGCATTTCTCTTGAGAGATGCAGGTTCGACTCCCACTTGGTGTAGAGTGAGGCACTGGTGGGCAATGATAGGAGACCCAGAAAAACCTGGGTTGGATCCTTGAGCCAAACGGGTTTTACCGGTAATTTCACCGTCGTGCCTACGGGCGGGTGGGTTACCGGGTTTTCCCCGGAATTGGTGGTGGACTCGGGTTACTCTCGGAGTACTCCGTTTGTCCAGTGGGTGCCCCGAGAGTGCTCGGGATTGAGTTTGTTGGCCGTTCAAAAAAAAAAAAAAAAACTCTAAAAACAACTAATACTAAATTTGAGACATCTAAATATGTGTATACATTGCGGGACCCACCAATAATAAAAAAAGAACTAAAAAAGAGTAAACTGCCATTTTGGTCCCTGTGGTTTGGGCATTTTTGCCATTTTAGTCCAAATCTCAAACTTTTTAAATCTGGGTCCCTGTGGTTTCATCTTTATTGCCATTTTAGTCCAAAATTCAAAATCCCCCTTTTTTTGACTGTTCCAAAAAGTTTGAGATTTGGACTAAAATAGCAATAAAAGTGAAATCACAGGGACCAAAATGACAGTTTACTCTTAATTTTGGACTAAAATGGCAATAAAAGTGAAACCACAGGGACCCAGATTTAAAAAGTTTGAGATTTGGACTAAAATGGCAAAAGTGCCTAAACCACAGGGACCAAAATGGCAGTTTACTCAACTAAAAAACCACCTCACCCTTTCAACAACACAACCTTTCTAGTTTCTTCTCCATTTCTGTTTCTCACAAAAAAGGTAAAGTCAAGATCCATCAATTAACGAGTACTTCTTCATCGAGCTCGAAAAAATCATCTCACCATTATGAAGAAGAACAAATGGGGATTTCTTGAAATCCACCTTCTTTGACAATCAAACCCCCGTGAATAGAAAATCGCTAACCGGCACATAGATGTCTGGCGAAGATTGAAAGACAGAGCCACTGCCATCCTTTGACAGTGGCGTCTGACGGTGGTTCTTTCAACATACGCGGCCAACGGTAAGGGTTATGGTCGTCTCAGTTGACGATGGTGGTTAAGATCTACTCCGGTGCGTTTTCCGGTGAGTGGTTCCAGATGATGTTTGAAGAAGAGGTGAGTTTTCCGATGATTGTTGTCCTGGTGGAGTTTAATGATTGTTGACAGTGAGTGTTGTAGTTGCCGGTAGTTAATGGCAGTGGAACACAGTGGTGATTAAGGGAAACAGTGATGAGGTTTTGGTGTTGGTTCTGGCTATGTCTGGTGAAATTAGTGGTAGATGAGGCGGGAAAAAAAAGATGCAGTTAGGTAGTGGTTATGGTGGTGGTGGTTGGTGGTTGCAGGTGGTGTATGAAGAAGGGGTGGGGTCATACAACTTTTTTTAATTAAATTGTTTTTATTATTTAGGTGGGTTTGATTAAGGTGGGACCCACTTGAGTCTAAATGATTAGTTTAATTTATGTTTTAATTTTTAATTTTTGTTTTTAATAGCGAGGACATTTTGGTCATTTCATACCAACTTAACTGGAAAATCTAACTTCCATCCACCCCAGGGACTATCCGAGTAACAAATTGTCAAACCACAGGGACTATACATGTAATATTGAAAATATGGGGACTAAAGGTGAAATTTTACAAAACCACAAGGACTATCCAGGCATTTTACTCTTTTAATTATTAATTGTTTGACTCATTTGTATAGAAAATCACTACACCTATCCTATGGTTAGAAAGAAAACGAAATAAAACATTGTGGCCAAATCACAAAAATATAAAAATGAACTGTACTTAGTATGAGGCAAATTAGTATATAATAATAATATGAATAATATTGTTACAATTGGTCTCTCTTGTCTTGTTTAATTGCAACTAATTAATAATGATAATATTAATTGTTATATTAATAAATAAATACGTAATTACTTTATCTACTATGGATATCTAATTAAAGTATTTGAGATCATCACATTTTTTTTAAATTTTAAGATAATACATTTCACTTTTTTATATAGATATAATGAACACCTGATATTATGGTGGCGGAATTGCATAACGGACATCCGCTATTCCCACGATTCCATTTGGCCCTAAAGATCATGGGCTGGTGTTCCCGCCCCTCTCATTGCTCCCTTTGGACGTAGAAGTCGCTATAGTAATTTTGAATGTGTTTCGCATCACAAGATCAACTACCGCATGCTCTTAGTTGGTTCGCAATGCCCTGATCCGATCAACCATGCATGTGACTAGTGATTATATGTTTGATTTTATGAGCTGTCATCTTGTTGAAGATTAGTTGCACTTGTTAATGGTTAACGTTTAGAGGTTGTTGGTGCGGAATTAATAGAACCACGTTGTTCTACTTCTACATGTAACACTGTATATAGTTTTGCATCTAAAATGGTGTACTATTTGTTAGCATATTTGTTAAAGTCTGATACCGATTGTTATATGTTGTACATGCTTAAAATCACATAAATAAATATGCGAAAGTTGTCTCGTAATTATCCTAAAAAACATGATATCTTGATGGAGAGATGAATTAAAAATGCTTGGTATCAAGGTTTAGGCATTTAGGAACGCCGGGGTAGCTAGCATGTTGCAACGCCAACACCTTTAGCTAGGCATTCGATTAGCATTCAAGAAGCGTTTCATAGCTTAGCTCACAACAAACAACAATGCAACACAATGTTTGGTCTGAATTATATTGTCTACATATGCATTGATCGAAAGAAAGTTTAACACATGACAAGGTGAGTGACGAGTATAAAGTCACATATGATATGACATATGTGTGATTTTAACATTAGCTGTAGATTTCATATGCTAATAATTGATTTCACCGTCTTCTTCCTCTTATCCCGCTATCTCCGGAATATGTTTATGAATTTCGAAAAGCTATATGTATAATTTAAACATAAGAATATAAAAAAAAACTCAAGCATGGTTATCTGGTAAGAAAAAGAATGTTATCATAGTTATGTGGGGTGGGGTGGGGTTGATGAAGGGACAAGACTTCCAGATGTAAGATGGACCCACCGACTATTTTTACTTTCTGCTTCATGTTTCAAATTACTTTTCTCAACTTTACTCCACACATATATTTCTAACCTACTCACATAGGTACGTACGTACACACACACGCCTCGTGCGGGTTTATTAAAGCTGAATCATCTTATAATATATGCATGTTTTATATCCTATGGGGTTTCGTACCCTTGTATAGCATAAGATTTTATAACTTTAAAGAACATATTAATTATTTAATTAGTTTACAAACATTTGTAAGACTTGGTAAATAGTAACTTCAGTTTCGTTTTTGTTTCTATTTTTTTTTTAAGTTTCAGTTTCACTCGTTATAATAGGGATGAGCAAATGGTATCGAGTACCAGTTTCGAACCGGTACTGAATTTCTGAACCGAAGTATTTTCGGTGCTGGCATTTGGCTTTTTGGTACCGGTACGTGTTTATCAGTTTTTACTTTCAAATAACAGTACCGTACCGTACCGTACCATACCAACTGGTATTTTCGGTACCGATACCTTTTTGGGGATTTTTGGTATCGGTACCGGTTGTTATGGAGTTCATCCCTATAAATAAAATATGCCTTTTAACGCAATAGTTTTATTATGTTATTATCACTTTTGTTTGATAGTTTAATTTTATGAAAAATAAAGGCACGTTTGTATTTTTTTTCTCAATATTCTTATATAAATTCCATTGAAAATGACATTATATTCGAAATAGCACTCCGGTGATGAATTGAGTCAGTACCAAACAAACAACATTGATATCGATATTCGTTTTTTATGGTTTTCGATCGATTAAAATACGACTTTATTTTTCGAGTTAATCATATCATACAACTTTTGTGTAATTAAATTATTGTAAATAAACTTTTTTAGTCGCTGAAACCGAGCCTTACCACGTGTGATTTTCGATCGATGTAAAATACGAGTTTATTTTTGAGTAATTTAGCAGGCATTCTTTTCTAAGTGGGCTGATATATAAGCCCAATCTAATATAATAATTTGGTTACCCAACGTCCAACAGACCAATATTTTAATTTACTTTTTAGAAGGTATCAAACTTAACTTTTAACTTTTTTATTATTGCTAATAAACACTTGAACCAGTTGTTATTGCTAAAAAAACACTAAAACCAGTTGAGTATTTTTTAAAAAAAAAAGGTTAATACCTTTATGTGTAATTCACACTAGTTAAAATATATTTGTTTAATTAAGAATGACAACCTTAATTAACCGGAATAAAATAGTTAATAGTTGGATCTATTTGTCTGATTGTAAGGCCAATGGGTATGGGGGTCGGCTAGCCCCGGCTAGCTCCGGCGCCGAGCCCCCACACCGCCCCCCTCAAGTCCGGCCCGGCCCAAACGACTCACCCACGCCGATCTAGCCGAAGCTCTCTCCTCTCTCTATACACACATACCTCTATACATACATACATATATATATATATAAAGGGGTTCATCCCCCACCCCCCTAGATTCATCCCATCCAAGCCACTCCTACGTGGCGCCTACGTGGCGGCTCAACCCATCCGAGCCCATCCTAACCATACCCATTGGCCTAACATGTACCTCAAAATTATTAACTTTACCTACACTACAAAAGGAAATGTGGGACAGGCTAGTAAGGTTGCTTGGTTTTCCTCGTGAGATCTATTCCATGCTTTTGTATTTGGTTTGACTTGTACTATTTTGGTTGATGCAGCCTTTAAAACATAGCAAAACCTCACATATCCAAAATAAAGTAAGTAACGTGATATTATTTTATATATTTAGTTGATAGTTTTTGTCTTTTTTATTTTTTTTCGTATCTCATAGTTATTAAAAGAATTGTCATTTAGGGGTTTTAATAACTTAAGTTCAAAATAAATAAATAAATTAACTACCTAAGTACCTGGATTTTCATTTTATTACGCATTGGAGTCCGAATTTGTAACTCTGTTAGATTTTCTTAGATTTTTTTTTTGTGAAATGACAAGAGTACCCTTATAATTAAAAATAAAAGTTAATTATATATTAATATATTAATAATAATACACACATGATATATACATTGTACACACATGTTTGCGCATTCCCTCCAAAACCCTTGAACTCAAATCCACCATACACCACCGTTGACACCACCACCGCCTCCTTCCCCTACTTGTAACCACCAGCCCCTACAACTCTTTTCCACTCTAGATTTATCTCTCTTATCCCTTTTTTTTACAGATATGAGATAATGGAGACGAAAGGTGACGTTTCAGACGTTAGGCCGTGGTGATGGCGTGTTTTACGATGTGTAGGGCGTTGCGTATGTTGGTGAGGGATGACGGAGGATATGATGCAGCACTGCGAGTTACTTTCGGCGTAAGTTCTCTATGAGATCTTAGATCTAGCTTTTTCATATTTTGGATAACTAGGGTTAAGACCCGCCCGCGTTGCGGCGCGGGTACATCGTAAATGTTGAATGGATTAGTCCAAACGTTATATGATGCATTAACCATATGAAAACACACATTTCGACGTATCCAGTTGAACTCAGTGTAACCTGTATAAGCATTGTGATTGGATCAAACGTAAAGTAAATGGAATTCATATCGAACAATCATAACGTATTATATGTGACCCAACTCATACATAGAAAACGTAACAGGTATGAAGGAAAATATGCACATGTAATCGAAAGGGATTAATTAGAGCTTTCGAAAAAAAAGGGAGAAAAAGAAACCATAATTTGACTCCACTCGGTTCGAAACTAACTTTACGAAACATACATAAAATAAACACAAAAACATATTATATTTGAACTAAATCATTTCCCAAAAAAGTTTACGTCAAAACGTAGAACAACTTGAATTTATACCAAAACGTACGTAAAAATATGCACGTAAAAATGGGTTCTTTAAATGAAAACGTATTATATTTGACCTGACTCGTCTATAAAAAAAGTTTACATCGGAATATAGAACAAATCATATTTATACATACCCGTACATTATGCACATAAAAATAGTTTTTAAGTAAAGGAAGAATAGGGGTAAATCGAAAGAAAATATTAGTAAAATTTTAATAGGTTAAAAACGTTCGTAAAAGCGTGCCAAGTAGCACCAATGCTACAACGACATCGACTCTCAACATCGTAAAAATAAAATAGATAAAATGGTAAAAATTACACAGAACAAAAAGGAGACTAAAATCGTTGAACCACGCACACCCGTTACAGTGTCTTAATGCGAAGAAATTAAGCAGAAACGTAAAACGTAGAAAATAATAACTTAGTTGATCTATGACCCGCCCGTTGCGGCGAACTTTTCAAAAGGGGAAAAATGGATGCGTTGTAACGGGTCTGTCAAATATGAAAAAATAGAGCAAAAACGATGAACCTCACATGCACGCTACAACATGTTAACTCGCAAAATTTAGATCGAAACGAAAAAACTTGCGAAAGATAAAAAGTATGAGGGACCAAAGTTGTAAATAGCAAAGTGTTGTGTTAAATTATAAAAGATTGAAAACTTTGAGTTAAAAATAAAAAAAATTAAAAGAGGTTAAAATGTAAAAGATAAAACTTTTAGGTTGAAAGTGAAAAATTAAGTTTTTTTTTTTTAAAACTCCCCAAGCACAAGTTACAAGTGCTAATGCATAATAATACACGTTTGGGAGCTTACCAGATTTTTTTTTGTTTCTTTGTCATCGATTCTTATATTGAATTGTTATGAGAGCTTGGTGTAAGTGGATTATCTAAGACTCGTTTTCTAAAAATGGGAACCCCCCCCCCCCCCCCCCCCCCCCCCCCCCCCCCCCGGGCAAGGCTGGAGTGGCGATAAAACTTGTCAGAAATAAAAAACTAAAAGAAAGCAAGTAGGTGGTTGGGGGTTGTAGTGTTGGTAAAACTTATCGAAAAGAAAAAATCAGAAGAAAACAAGTAGGTTGTTGGGGGGTTGCAGCTGTTAAAATAGATATTTCTAAACTTTGATAACTCTAGTAGAAATTTAAATCTTTGTTATAAAGGGTTGTTTTGACTATTTAAGAAATCATTATGGAGCTTTTGATTATGTCTCATAATTCTATTTAATTTGACATTAACATACCATGAATCAAATGAAGGTTTTATTTAACTCATAAATCTATTTTAATTGAGTTTAAATAAAGAAATTAAATATCGAATGTGTTAAAATAAATGGAATATATATTATGCATTGTTTAGACGATGGCTCGCATTGTACAAGCCAAGATAATATATATTATGCATTGTTAACACGATGATGTTGCTTCTATACAATCAATATCAGAAGTTCTATTTCGTTGGCATTTTGTTAACAAACAAGCTATTATCTATACATTAATTCACAACATTGGGAGAAATAGCAACATTTTTTTTGTCTTTTGTGATTTTTTCATAATTATCTATATTTTAATTCACAACATTGGAAGAAAAAGTGCTTTTTTTTTTGTCTTTTGTGGTTTTATCTTTTGTAATTTTTTTTAAATTATGCCCGCGCGCGTTACGCCGCAGACATCATGAATCGTTTATAACATAGATGTCACACCCCTATTTCCACGTGTCACCGGTGGGCCCGGTGGGGAGTATCGTGACGTCATGGTTGGCAACATAATAGTCAAACAACACAATATTATTAAGCACAGCGGAAGCAATTGAAAATATAATACAACCGAATTTATTATTGTAATATCAACTGTCACAATATCCGGAAGTTTATCCACAGAAGGATCGAACATAAAAGGGAAACAATAGTTCAACAGACTTTTAGGCATCTTAAGCTTGCGAGACTTCTATTGATGCTAAGGAGAATTATCCAGCCAAGTTCGTATAGTACCTGCATTTAGCCTTTTTGGAAAATACGTCAGTTTACACTGGTAAATACATTCAACTGACTCATTTTGGAAAAAGAGTTTGTAAATTGTTTTGAATGCACGTGGCACAAAATATCTTGACACATTGATTAAAATGCACAGAGGCAAAATTAATCTTTTTAACTTGGGAGAATTATTTAATATTATAATCTTGTGAACGATTTACATGTTACTTATGCGTTCAGTAGCCCGGACGTATCCGGGTTAAAGATCAATAGACACACCACAATTCTAGAGTTATACACTGACAGGTGTACGCCTACACCCCGTGCTCAGGTCGTGGCCATCTCGTAAGATAATGCCGAGGATATCCGGGACATGGTCATTAACCCCCCAAAGGCTATAAAGTAAACAAGACTGTTTAAAACGAGCCGATCAAATTATTCAACTACCCACTAAGCGTGGAGATTTGATGCCCGATCAAGCGGTACGCTATGTACCGTAACCCAAGCCCGTATAGGGAAAATAAGTTAAAAGTATTTACCTGAGCTAAATATAAATTCAATCCCAGCCGTATATCAAATCAGCAAGTACAGATAGCTTTTACTGGGCTCCTAATCTGGAACGAAGGTTTTTAACAACCTATTAGAATCCTAACGGGTCTTTAATTAAGCTTAAGCTTAGACCGGCTAGTTTCAAAGATACGGTTCGTACGCACGATTAAGCGAAGACCGGATAGAATGTGATTCTGACCCGACAAGTTTGAAGACTTGTTTAATATGGGTTTACTATTCACATTCTGGATTTTGAGATAAAACCGATAAGGTTTGACCCGTTTCGGCTAATTTATGTAAACTAGTTACATAAACCGAACCGAACGCGCATGAAGCGTAACGGGTATCCGTAAGAGTCATTTACAGGTTTCCTTAGTTAATATGCCTTAAATATGTTGTGGTATCAGTAGGATACCTTCCATTATGCCCAAACGAGTTTAATCTCAATTTAAGCCCCGTAGGGGTATTTTGGTCATTTACCTAAGGCATATATACTACCTGTCATACAACTACTCGAACGATGTGACCATAAGGTCACTTGATGTGTTTGGTCGGATCCTAATGATCGACCAAACGGGTCGGGTTCGAAAGTATAAGCGATTGTTTAGATCGCTTACCTTTACGACCCTATACAAGCACTAAACTAAAGTGACGAGCTAAGCATGTTGAAACATGCTTAACTAAGTTAGAAAAACAAGTTTGGTATCAAAACAAACGGTTTTGATACCCATAAGTAGTTTGGTTACAAAATACGCAAGAATACGTATTCTGGCCGAAACTACGGCTCGTCACTGAGCCTAGATAACGTGGAAATCAGTAGGTATAGTCACTAGGGACTATAACCATCGTGATCACGCTCACGTTATGAAGTTCAAACGAACTTCACATCGACCTTAAACTGGTCAATGCAGAAAGTCAAACAAAGTTTGACTTTCGGACCCGTAAAGCAATAAAAGAACGAAAGAATACTTACGAAGGGTCCCCGAAAGCTAATCTCGATCAAAATAGCTCAGGTATGAAACAATGGTTCCAACTTAGAGCCTTTTTGATCAGATTTGTGGGTTTTAACAATGAAAGGCATGGGGTATTTATAGTTTTCGGTCCACCGTTAGGATCGTTTCTTGGAGAAGAGGGCACGATCAAGGCCGTACACTTGTCGGGAAGTTGTGGTGCCTAAATTGCCACTAACCATAAGGTATCAACACTTGGCAAGGGATTAGGAAGTGGTTAACAGCTGAAAACAGGCTGTTACATACTCTGCATCTGGTCTGTCATAGGCTAGCGCACCGCTACGCTAAAAGTGTAGCGCACCGCTAGGCTTAAGTTTGGCAGATTTTCACTTTTGGTCCCTGTCATGCATTCAGCCCATTTTCGACACGTTTAAGGCCCGTTAACCCTATTTCAAAGCTCTAAAATGAAGTTAAAGTATAGGGAACTTAAAATGTGTTCAAAAATATCTCGGATGTCGGTTCGTTTGGCCGTACGAACGCGATGTTCGCTTAATTACGACGGAATGCGCATAAGCGCGAAAAACGAACCAAATGACGCGACGAATGGATTTTTCTTAAGGTGAACACTAAAATATAATGTAGTCATGCTTACATAAATTTTTGGATGTCCAGATGTATTCAGAACGTAGGTTATGCGCGAAAATGCAAACTTATGCACTTTTTGACGCTTTTAGTCCCTGATCCTTCTATACTTGATCTTAACATGCTTTCTTGCACTTCGAGCCCTCTAACTTGACTTTTATGGGCCTTAAGACATAACCATACTTTGTTAAGTCCTTGGGTAACTTTATGGTTGCCCGAAAAATCTTAATTTCCAATGTTTACGCTGTTAACCCCTCTCACACGAATTTGATCATAACTTTCTCATACGATAACGAAACTTTATGAAATTTTAATCATGCATTCTAATGAGCATAATTTACATTTACAAAGCTTCGGGTTTGTCAAAAGATCACTCAGAGGTATATCTTTAACATGTTGACACATTTGACCCCTGTAGTTTGTAATCTTTCACTTTTAGCTTCGTATGATCCATGATTTATTCGTTTGATGTTATAAACATCATGTAGGGTTATTATGAAGTATATTAATTCACTTTTGACACTTAGAATTCGTATAATTACATACTTTCCATGTTTGTCAACTTTAGTCCTTTTATAATATTCTTTCACACGTGCAAACTTTATGACACGTGTCAACACATTATAGGACGTGAATTTTCGAGGTGTTACATCCTCACCCCCTTAAAATAAATCTCGACCCGAGATTTACTGAAATAAGTAAGGGTACTTTTCTTTCATCGTGGATTCAACCTCCCACGTGAATTCGGGACCTCTTCGGGCATCCCATTTGATCTTTACAATAGGTACATGCTTTCTTCGAAGCTTCTTTACCTGTCGATCCTCAATCGACAAAGGTTTTTCAACAAATCTTAAGCTCTCATGTATATGCACATCTGTATGTGGTATAACCAGTGATTCATCAGCGAAGCACTTCTTCAGATCGCAGATGTGGAACACATTGTGTATTCCACTGAGCTCTTCAGGTAAGTTTAACTTATAGGCAACTGACCCGATACGTTTGATAACCTCAAAAGGTCCTATGTATCTCGGCTTAGTTTACCTTTCTTACCAAACCGCATCACCCTCTTCCAGGGTGATACTTGAAGCAATACTTTGTCACCTACTTCGAAGTGAAAAGCTTTACGCCTTAGATCTGCGTAACTCCTCTGCCTATCTCGACAGTTTTGAGACGGTCACGAAACTGGACCATCTTGTCCGTTGTTTCGAACACTATCTCTGATCCTGATAACTGGACATCTTCAATTTCCGCCCAACCAATAGGCGATCCACACTTTCTACCGAATAATGCCTCAAAAGGCGCAGCCTTAATGCTGGTATGGTAGCTATTGTTGTAGGAGAATTCGATTAATGGTAGGTTCTTATCCCAACTACCACCTAAATCGATCGCATATGCACGTAGCATGTCTTCCAACGTTTGAATAGTACGCTCACTCTGACCGTCTGTCTGAGGATGGTAAGCCGTACTAAAATTCAAACGTGTGCCCAAAAATTGTTGGAAACTCTTCCAAAAATGTGTCGTGTACCTAGTATCTCTGTCAGAGATAATAACTACAGGTATGCCATGTAGGGCTACAATCTTATCCACGTATAACTGTGCTAACATATCGGAGCTATAAGTCTCCTTGATGGGTAGGAAATGTGCGGACTTAGTCAGTCTGTCAACTGTAACTCTTATCGTATCATTTCTTTTCCTTGTCTTGGGTAACTTGGTAATAAAATCCATAGTTACCATTTCCCACTTCCACGTGGGAAGTTCAGGCTGTCGTAGCAAGCCTGACGGCTTTTGATGCTCGGCTTTGACTTGCGCACATGTCAAGCATTTAGCTACATGGGTGGCTACAGACTTTTCAAGCCTATCCACCAATAATTTGCCCTTAGATCCTGGGTAGCTGATGGAAATTCTTAATCGTTGCCTAATTAGGGTTGCGGCATGTATGCATAAGCAATATGAACCGTCTTTCTTAATTAATAACATAAAACCCTCAGAATATTGAGTCAGGCTTTATGTGCCTATGTTTTAAAACCTACTTAATCAAGGTTTCGATTATTCCATAATCAATATGGAGTTTTCACAATACTCCAGCCCACAGCGGGATACAATCTTAATTTTACCTGCCTTCCCGAAGGTAAGCAGGGAAAACTTATGAGAAGATAATCAAGATTGCAAGGAGGCTACAGAGATTTTCCATATCCCAGGCTCCAGTTCGTCCACCATTACTCGTGTCAAATAAGTGACACCTTTATGTTATAAGTCCACGAATTCCTTAGTCGGGAACGTTTACTTAAAAAAAAAATTTCCATTTTTGGATATCTTCTTTGAATACTACTAGTCGACTTTAGTACAATATGACCATTGGGATATATCAGGGGTTCCATGTATTAAACCTCCATGCTGATCAGACATGGAAATAATCTATGGGACACACTAGGATACGCCAATCCTCATATGACACTTTAATCAAACATAGTTTGGCATTCGCAGGCGATAGAAAACAATGAGAAAAATAATTAAAATAACATATGTTGTCGTACTCTATGCGAAGAAAAAGTACTCTTAGATTTTCGGAAGGATTCCTTGCCGATACTAGAAGAATCGGTTACTATGGTTTCCTTGGTAATTTATACCTTGTGGATAATATAAAAGTTTGCTAAGCTTATGGTCTATGAAGATTTATTATTGCCTGTATAAAAAAAAAAAAACAGGGCACTTAGCAGAAATTATCATTGATAAATGATAAGGAAGTTTATTGTACAAGTGCTTATTTTTAATTAATGATGGAAGTTTCACAAACTAGGCACCTAGCTCGGTTGGCTAGGCGCGCGAAAGGGTGCGGCCTAGACCCAGGTTCGACTCCGGGGACGACCAATTCCACCATTTTTTTTTTTGTGTTTAATTTTTAATTAATCGTACGGATACGTGTAATTATGAGAGTTGTCTCATAAGGAGTCTTGATAATTAATTGCTTCTTATCACCCACGATATGGGCTTGGTTTTTCGAGGCAACCAATCGACTTTTATCGTTATATTGAGTCCTTATATTTTAACGGAACTAGGACGTCGGAAAAATTTCCTAATGGATATTAAAACATCCATCTAATACTGCTGAATCAGTCTCTGAGGTATACAGGCTTCTTTCTGAACTTTCGTTGCTTTTTATTAAGCCTGTATTTGCTCTCCTTCTCCGATTTTCTAGGAGTTATCCTCCTTCTTTGGTTCATTCTTCATATTTGAAGTGTGAACCTAGCTCTCCTCATGGGAAATTTAAACATGGTTTCGAATGAGATTTAGAGCGAGAAGTATTCGTCCCCTTGGATTGTCTTATGACCTTTTCCCATGATCTCTCCAACTGCTGCGTCAATCACAGCTTGGAGATTAACTCCATAAATATTGAGGTTTACGTTTGTAGTTTTATTAACTTTCGTCGTCTTATTAGCATTGCGACTTTCGTCTACCTCCTCCGAGTTTTCGATACTCGAAACTTGGTACTAATCACCAAGATTTAATAATTATTAGTCATCATCCTGATGACCTGACTTAGATTAGCCACGGCATTCATAATCCGTATGGGCTATTCCGTTGTGAACATTCATAGCGAATGTTATTTTGAACGTAATTCCATTATATTTAGCCTAGGTCACAGCTGGACCATCAATGGCATTCACTGCTTGGAGCGAGTCCAATACTTGCTTGACAGGGGACCATAATGTCACAACTGTCTTTGCCACAAGTACGTTTATAAATAGCTCAAAGGCTATCCTTTCATGACTTCGGTTATATATTTTTATACATATATGGTATAGAAGCCTGTCTCGAGGGACGTAGAAAAATATGGCATAAAGCACAGTCATGAAGGACATAAGTAATCATATGGCGCGAAGGCCTTGTCGTGACGACATTTAAATATGGCACAAACGGCCTTGTTATAAGGACATTCATCAAATCTGGTACAAAGGCATATCACCAGGAATGTTAACATTTAATATGTTAACTTGTCACGAATGATCAATTATAGCACATAGGCTTGTCATGAATGACTTTAAAACACAACTTGATGGTCTATTACCAAGGACCTGGATTTATAAGTCGCAATCTTATTAGATTAGGGCTTCAAGGTTTGAACGTGGTTCTTCACCTTTGGACAGGGAGTCGTAGACTACAATTGTCATCGTCTTGAAAGACGATTCTTTTGGCAGAAAATATGCCAAGCAACATCACTAATGGATGTTTATATATAACCATCGTATCTAATGATATTAGTCATGATCACATCGATTATATTGACTATTAGGTTTGGGTATAATCACACCATTTTGAACAGGGGATCATAAAGATCACTACTATCTTTGTCTTACCGACTCTAAAATAAAGTATAGCCCGTAGGCATTTCATCACGAGGGATGTTAATATTATGATCAGCATACTGAGGATACTAGTCAGGATCGCACTGATAGTATAGACTATGGGAATTGAGTATAGCTCACCCCCTTGGCAAAGAATCACAAAAGATTACAATTGCCTTGTCTCAGTTGGACGATCTAATATAGCCCTTAGGCAAAACATCATTACGGATGTTTAAAATTTTTAATCATCGTATTGATGATTTTTGTCATGATCGTATTGATCATTTGAACTATTAGGCTTGAGCATAGCTCACCACCTTGGACAGGGAATCAAAACGATAACAACGTCAATGTCTCAAATGGACAATATATTATAGCCCGTAGGCAAGACATCATTAAAGGATGTTTAAATAATATTATCATCGTATTAAATGGTATTAGTCATGATCGCATTGATCATATTGACTATTATGTTTGGACATAGTCCATCATTTTAGACAGGAGGTCAAAGACCACCACTGTCGTTGTCTTATCGGACAACAAGTTTACTCCGTAGGTGCTTCATTACTAACGGATGTTTATAATATGATCATCTTATAGGATGATATAAGCCATGATTCCTAGATCACTAGGCTAGATTTGAGAATTGGAAGAATCCAATATAAGGATGACTGTTGTGATTTTCTCGAATCACATTTGTCAAGAGTGCTAACACATTCCTAGGTGTTAACAAGGATCTGAATCCCTTGAGTAGGTTTCACCATCTTGGCCGCGTAGGCTAGGTTTCACCTTTAAGATTCCCTTCAATTGCATACTGACAGAGAAGGAAGGATATTTATTTTATTCAGGATTTTTATCATAAATCCTAATTCATAAGTTAATAATAGAACCAATTGCCTAGTCACGTAGACAAGTTAAATTTATAAGCCATGATTTCAGAGAATCGTGGCCTTAAGGTTTGAATCAAAGTTCATTACCTTTTCTTGACAGGGAGCTGTAGGCTACCACTGTCTTTAGTCTCAGAGGACATTAACTATAGCCCGTAGGCACTTCCCTTATAAGAGATGTTTATTACTGGATTGCCCCTTAAGGAAATTCATTAACCATGGTAAACAGAGACCATATTTGGTTAATTTATTAATCATATTTATTTAGGATTTCTATTATAATTTATCCTAATTATAAAACATTAACAGTCTTATTAGTGGCACCAATGGCCTGGTCACATGGACATTTATAAATTATAAGCTTATGATTTCAGAGAATCAAAGCAACAATAACTGTTTTATTTAATAGCACAAAAGGCCTAGTCACAAGGACTATTTTTTTTTTTAAATTATAAGCCATGATTTCAGAGAATCAAGGCCTTTAAGTATATTAGCACAACTGGCTTAGTCACAAGGACATATATAATTTATAAGCTATGATTTCAGAGAATCAAAGCATGAAAGTATATTGGCACAATAGGCCTAGTCACGTAGACAATTATAAATTATATGCTAGGATTTCAGAGAATCAAAGCATTTGAGGTTTGAACCTAGTTCATTACCTTTATCTGACAGGGAGTCATAGCTACCACTGTATTTTGGCTCATGTAGAAATGAGTAAGGCCCGTAGGCACTATATTACCACGTGTGGTTAAAATATGATCATCTTAATTAATGATGTAAACCCAGGATTCAGAGATCATTAAACTGGGTTAGGAATCTTTTGAAGAATCCTTTATAAAAATGACGTGTGTGATTTCGAATGAATCACATCTGCCAGGAGTGTTAACATGTTTTAAGATGTTAACATGGAATTGAATCTTTTAAACAGGTCTTACCATCTTGGCCCGATCTTATAATTGACCCGAGGCTAGGTTTCACACTTGAGATTCTTAATTAATGATTAACGCAGAACAATTTTTAAATTGAGGTGTAAATATGGATCTGAATCTAAATTGCGGAACTGCCATCTTGGCCGGTCTTAATATGACCCGAAGCTAGGTCTTGCCCTTTTAGATTTTGCCATTTTATTATAATGGTAGATCTTGCAAAAATGAAATATTATTTTTCCATTTATTTAATATTTCCTATTTAGAATGAAAGTTTAAACTTAATCATTCCATTTATAAAAATAAAAGTATAAAGTTGCCCTAAGCGGGACTTAAAAGGAATAATGTTGTCCTCGAAGGGACTAAAAATAATTATGTCCTTATAAGGACTATTAAGGAAACGATCTTCAGTAAAAGGAGTTTCTTCTTCCTTTTATTTCTGAATACTTTCTCCTTGGATGCTCGTTTCATTCTAGTCGCAGTACGAAGCTCAGCATCTCAGGGCTCCGGGTTTGGAGAACTCCTATTACGGCTTCTTTGCTTGGCGACGTATCCAATACAAATTTGGAAGCAAAACTTCAAGATTAGGATTTAGAATATTCCTAAGTTAAGTCTAGACTCAGAAGTTTAGAATTGTGCAATTGTGTAACTGAGATTAAACACTAAGGCTAGTGTTTAATTCACTCAGTGTTGGCTCTGATACCAACCTGTCACACCCCTATTTCCACGTGTCACCGGTGGGCCCGGTGGGGAGTATCGTGACGTCATGGTTGGCAACATAATAGTCAAACAACACAATATTATTAAGCACAGCGGAAGCAATTGAAAATATAATACAACCGAATTTATTATTGTAATATCAACTGTCACAATATCCGGAAGTTTATCCACAGAAGGATCGAACATAAAAGGGAAACAATAGTTCAACAGACTTTTAGGCATCTTAAGCTTGCGAGACTTCTATTGATGCTAAGGAGAATTATCCAGCCAAGTTCGTATAGTACCTGCATTTAGCCTTTTTGGAAAATACGTCAGTTTACACTGGTAAATACATTCAACTGACTCATTTTGGAAAAAGAGTTTGTAAATTGTTTTGAATGCACGTGGCACAAAATATCTTGACACATTGATTAAAATGCACAGAGGCAAAATTAATCTTTTTAACTTGGGAGAATTATTTAATATTATAATCTTGTGAACGATTTACATGTTACTTATGCGTTCAGTAGCCCGGACGTATCCGGGTTAAAGATCAATAGACACACCACAATTCTAGAGTTATACACTGACAGGTGTACGCCTACACCCCGTGCTCAGGTCGTGGCCATCTCGTAAGATAATGCCGAGGATATCCGGGACATGGTCATTAACCCCCCAAAGGCTATAAAGTAAACAAGACTGTTTAAAACGAGCCGATCAAATTATTCAACTACCCACTAAGCGTGGAGATTTGATGCCCGATCAAGCGGTACGCTATGTACCGTAACCCAAGCCCGTATAGGGAAAATAAGTTAAAAGTATTTACCTGAGCTAAATATAAATTCAATCCCAGCCGTATATCAAATCAGCAAGTACAGATAGCTTTTACTGGGCTCCTAATCTGGAACGAAGGTTTTTAACAACCTATTAGAATCCTAACGGGTCTTTAATTAAGCTTAAGCTTAGACCGGCTAGTTTCAAAGATACGGTTCGTACGCACGATTAAGCGAAGACCGGATAGAATGTGATTCTGACCCGACAAGTTTGAAGACTTGTTTAATATGGGTTTACTATTCACATTCTGGATTTTGAGATAAAACCGATAAGGTTTGACCCGTTTCGGCTAATTTATGTAAACTAGTTACATAAACCGAACCGAACGCGCATGAAGCGTAACGGGTATCCGTAAGAGTCATTTACAGGTTTCCTTAGTTAATATGCCTTAAATATGTTGTGGTATCAGTAGGATACCTTCCATTATGCCCAAACGAGTTTAATCTCAATTTAAGCCCCGTAGGGGTATTTTGGTCATTTACCTAAGGCATATATACTACCTGTCATACAACTACTCGAACGATGTGACCATAAGGTCACTTGATGTGTTTGGTCGGATCCTAATGATCGACCAAACGGGTCGGGTTCGAAAGTATAAGCGATTGTTTAGATCGCTTACCTTTACGACCCTATACAAGCACTAAACTAAAGTGACGAGCTAAGCATGTTGAAACATGCTTAACTAAGTTAGAAAAACAAGTTTGGTATCAAAACAAACGGTTTTGATACCCATAAGTAGTTTGGTTACAAAATACGCAAGAATACGTATTCTGGCCGAAACTACGGCTCGTCACTGAGCCTAGATAACGTGGAAATCAGTAGGTATAGTCACTAGGGACTATAACCATCGTGATCACGCTCACGTTATGAAGTTCAAACGAACTTCACATCGACCTTAAACTGGTCAATGCAGAAAGTCAAACAAAGTTTGACTTTCGGACCCGTAAAGCAATAAAAGAACGAAAGAATACTTACGAAGGGTCCCCGAAAGCTAATCTCGATCAAAATAGCTCAGGTATGAAACAATGGTTCCAACTTAGAGCCTTTTTGATCAGATTTGTGGGTTTTAACAATGAAAGGCATGGGGTATTTATAGTTTTCGGTCCACCGTTAGGATCGTTTCTTGGAGAAGAGGGCACGATCAAGGCCGTACACTTGTCGGGAAGTTGTGGTGCCTAAATTGCCACTAACCATAAGGTATCAACACTTGGCAAGGGATTAGGAAGTGGTTAACAGCTGAAAACAGGCTGTTACATACTCTGCATCTGGTCTGTCATAGGCTAGCGCACCGCTACGCTAAAAGTGTAGCGCACCGCTAGGCTTAAGTTTGGCAGATTTTCACTTTTGGTCCCTGTCATGCATTCAGCCCATTTTCGACACGTTTAAGGCCCGTTAACCCTATTTCAAAGCTCTAAAATGAAGTTAAAGTATAGGGAACTTAAAATGTGTTCAAAAATATCTCGGATGTCGGTTCGTTTGGCCGTACGAACGCGATGTTCGCTTAATTACGACGGAATGCGCATAAGCGCGAAAAACGAACCAAATGACGCGACGAATGGATTTTTCTTAAGGTGAACACTAAAATATAATGTAGTCATGCTTACATAAATTTTTGGATGTCCAGATGTATTCAGAACGTAGGTTATGCGCGAAAATGCAAACTTATGCACTTTTTGACGCTTTTAGTCCCTGATCCTTCTATACTTGATCTTAACATGCTTTCTTGCACTTCGAGCCCTCTAACTTGACTTTTATGGGCCTTAAGACATAACCATACTTTGTTAAGTCCTTGGGTAACTTTATGGTTGCCCGAAAAATCTTAATTTCCAATGTTTACGCTGTTAACCCCTCTCACACGAATTTGATCATAACTTTCTCATACGATAACGAAACTTTATGAAATTTTAATCATGCATTCTAATGAGCATAATTTACATTTACAAAGCTTCGGGTTTGTCAAAAGATCACTCAGAGGTATATCTTTAACATGTTGACACATTTGACCCCTGTAGTTTGTAATCTTTCACTTTTAGCTTCGTATGATCCATGATTTATTCGTTTGATGTTATAAACATCATGTAGGGTTATTATGAAGTATATTAATTCACTTTTGACACTTAGAATTCGTATAATTACATACTTTCCATGTTTGTCAACTTTAGTCCTTTTATAATATTCTTTCACACGTGCAAACTTTATGACACGTGTCAACACATTATAGGACGTGAATTTTCGAGGTGTTACAATAGACAAACCATTAATGTTTGTTAATTATTTACATACGTTTGAATACATAACACTTTAAATACACACGGATTTACAAAAAAGCCGGGTGCCTTTTTGCTGTGTCGAGTAAAAGTGGATTTTCAAAAAAAATCTATCAACGGTTCGTCTATGTTATAAACGCTTTGGACTCATAATGATTGCGGTGCAACGCGCGCGTGCATAGTTTAAAAAAAACAAAAAAGGTAAAACCGCAATAGACAAAAAAAAAGTCGTTTTTCATCCCAATGTTGTGAATTAATATATAGATAATTATGAAAAAAAAAAAACCGTAAAAGATAAAACCACGAAAGACAAAGAAAAAATTGATATTTATTCTAATGTTGTGAATTAATATATAGATATAGATACTAATCAAAATTCCGTCGCATACGGGAGAATCCCACTAGTTGTAACAACTCTTTAAGGATATTATAGGGCCAAGAATATATAACTATATGTCTATATCACGGTTTTATCTACACAATGTAAAACATCATTTTTTTGCGGTCTTACATATTTTTAGGATTTATTCTACACATTTATTCAAACTTGCTTTCTTTTCTATTCATTCTAGTAAATATTTGTCCATCTATTGTTTTGTATGTGGCACATTAGTATATTTATATTGGAATGTTAAGAAAAAAATTAAACATAGTTATTTATTTTATTTATTTAAAGTAAATATATACATTGTACACTCATGTTTGCGCATTATCTCCAAAACCCTTGAACTCAAATCCACCATACACCACCGTTGACACCACCACCGCCTCCTTCCCCTACTTGTAACCACCAACCCCTACAACTCTTTTCCACTCTAGATTTATCTCTCTTATCCCGTTTTTTTACAGATCTGAGATAATGGAGACGAAATGTGACGTTTCAGACGTTAGGTAGTGGTGATGGCGTGTTTTATGGTGTGTGGGGCGTTGCGTATGTTGGTGAGGGATGACGGAGGATATGATGCAGCACTGCGAGTTACTTTCGGCGTCAGTTCTCTATGAGATCTTAGATCTAGCTTTTTTGTATTTTGGATAATATACGTTTGGGAGCTTTCCAGATTTTTTTTTTTTTTTTTTTCTTTGTCATCGATTCTTATATTGAATTGTTATTAGAGCTTGGTGTAAGTGGATTCTCTAAGACTCGTTTTCTAAAAATGGAAACCCCCCCCCCCCCCCCAGGCAAGGCTGGAGTGGCGATAAAACTTGTCAGAAAGAAAAAAACTAAAAGAAAGCAAGTAGGTGGTTGGGGGTTGCAACTGTTAAAATAGATATTTCTAAACTTTGGTGACTCTAGTAGAAATTTAAATATTTGTTAAAAAGGGTTGTTTTGACTCTTTAAGAAATCATTATGGAGCTTTTGATTAGGGGTGTGCACGGTTCGGTTCGGTTTTTTGGTAAAACCAAAACCGTAACCGAAAGTTCGGTTTTTTGTTTTTAAAAACCATTCGGTTTCGATTTTTTCGGTTTCGGTTATTTCAGTTTTAGCAACGGTTCGGTTCGGTTTTTTCGGTTTTTGAAACAAATTATGTAAGATTCAAAACTTAAAAGTATAATTCAAAGTTTAAGAATCTTTCTTAAATGTTTACATTTAAGTTAATATATTTAGTCTTTTAAATTAATATTATTCACATAAACCTAACCTTCTAATCTATTTTAATGTTACTCCAAAGTTTGTTAAGACGTTTTCTTTTATAATACTTTGAAAACCATTTAATTTTTATATTAAACTTTGTTAGTTATTGTAAACAACGGATAATTTTAATGATAAATAAACATGGTAATGTTCTTGTTACAAATATATAAACAAACAAGAATAAAATTAATAATTCTTAGTAGAATGGGTAAACACTTAAACATAAAAATATATAGATTTGGTATACTATTAGAACTTATCGGTTCGGTTATTGAAAATGATTATCCGAAAACCGAACCAAAATTTTCGGTTATTAAAAATCTGAAAACCGAACCGTCGTTTTTTGTTTCGGTTCGGTTTTTTCGGTCCGGACTTTTCGGTCCGGACTTTTCGGTTATTTCGGTTACAGTTCGGTTATTTCGGTTTTCTGCTCACCCCTACTTTTGATTATGTCTCATAATTCTATTTAATTTGACATTAACATACCATGAATCAAATGAAGGTTTTATTTAACTCATAAATCTATTTTAATTGAGTTTAAATAAAGAAATTAAATATCGAATGTGTTAAAATAAATGGAATATATATTATGCATTGTTTAAACGATGGCTCGCATTGTACAAGCCAAGATAATATATATTATGCATTGTTAACACGATAATGTTGCTTCTATACAATCAATATCAGAAGTTGTTCTATTTCGTTGGCATTTGGTTAACAAACAAGCTATTATCTATACATTAATTCACAACATTGGAGAAATAGCAACATTTTTTTTTGTCTTTTGTAATTTTTTTCATAATTATCTATATTTTAAGGGTGCTACTTTCTACACCCCCTATTTACTTTTTTCACCCCCCTCCTCTCACATACTTACAGGTGGGGCCTGCGTGGGACCGACAGTTTTCCTCTCACAAGGGGGGGTATAATCAGGAAAGAGGGGGGGGGGGGGGGTGCGTATACAATGATCCTATTTTAATTCACAACATTGGAAAGAAAAAGTGCTTTTTTTTTTGTCTTTTGTGGTTTTATCTTTTGTAATTTTTTTTTAAATTATGTCCGCTCGCGTTACGCCGCATACATCATGAATGAAAAACGTTTATAACATAGACAAACCGTTAATGGTTGTTAAATATTTACATACGTTTGAATACATAACACTTTAAATACACACGGATTTATCTATACATTAATTCACAACATTGTCTTTTGTAATTTTTTTCATAATTATCTATATTTTAATTCACAACATTCGAAGAAAAAGTGCTTTTTTTTTTTTGTCTTTTGTGGTTTTATCTTTTGTAATTTTTTTTTAAATTATGTTCGCTCGTGTTACACCGCAGACATCATGAATGAAAAACGTTTATAACATAGACAAACCGTTAATGGTTGTTAAATATTTACATACGTTTGAATACATAACACTTTAAATACACACGGATATACAAAAAAGTTGGGTGCCTTTTTGCTGGGTCGAGTGAAAGTGGATTTTCAAAAAAAATCTATCAACAGTTTTTGTCTATGTTATAAACGCTTTGCATTCATAATGATTGCGGTGTAACGCGCGCGTGCATAGTTTTAAAAAAACAAAAAAGGTAAAACCGCAATAGACAAAAAAAGTCGTTTTTCCTCCCAATGTTGTGAATTAATATATAGATAATTATGAAAAAAAACCCACAAAAGATAAAACCACGAAAGATAAAGAAAAAGTTGATATTTATTCTAATGTTGTGAATTAATATATAGATATAGATACTAATCAAAATTCCGTCGCATACGAGAGAATCCCACTAGTTGTAACAACTCTTTAAGGATATTATAGGGCCAAGAATATATAACTATATGTCTATATCGTCGTTTTATCTACACACTAGGTTATAACCCCGTGTATTACACGGGTTGAATAAATAAATTTTATATACTAAATAATAAAACAATATATCTTTAAAAACCTTCTTTATTGCACAAGTTGAATAAATATAATTTTATATATTAAATAATAAAAAGTTATATCTATAAGAACAATATTGTACAGGTTGAATAAATGTAATATCTTTAAAACCACGTGTATTACACGAGTTGAATAAATGTAATATTGTTTACCAAATAATAAAATAATAAATCTTTAAAAAACCTCATTTATTACACGGGTTGAATAAATGTAATTTTATATACCAAATAATAAAAAAATTTCATCTTTAAAAATATGCGTATTATACAGTTTGAATAAATGTAATTTTCTGTACTGAATAATAAAAAATATATATCCTTAAAAAACCTCGTGTATTGTACGAATTGAATAAATCTAATTTTATACATCAAATAATAAAATTACGATTTTGGTCCCTTGGTTATATCACTTTTACCCTTTTAGCCCAAAAAAGTTTTTTTTAACATCTAAGCCCCCAAACGTCTTTTTTCTAACATTTTTGGCCTCTAACGTCTTTTTTTAACCCTTTTGGCCCCTAACAAATAATGGACGAGGTTGGTGTTAAAAAATTCTTTTTTGGGCTAAAAGGGTAAAAGTGATATAACTACAGGGGCCAAAATCGTAATTTTCTCCAAAGAATTTTTAACATCTAAGCCCCCAACGTCTTTTTTCTAACCTTTTTGGCCCTAACGTCTTTTTTAACCCTTTTGGCCCCTAACATTTAATGGATAGGGTTAGTGTTAGGGGTCAAAAGGGTTAGAAAAAAAAGACGTTGGGGGCTTAGATGTTAAAAAATTCTTTTTGGGCTAAAAGGGTAAAAGTGATATAACTACAGGGGCCAAAATCGTAATTTTCTCTAAATAATATTATAAATGAGAAGAAGATTAAATTAAATAATAATTATCTATAAGATATTAAACTAAATAATATTTAATAGGAGGGTTATCTATAATTAATTAGAAAAGATTAAATTAAAATAATAATTATCTATAAGAGATGCCCTAATATGATGACAAGTGTCCCAAAAGTGGTTTCTTTTATTATATAGTATAGATTGTAAAACATCATTTTTTTGCGGTCTTACATATTTTTAGGATTTATTCAGGGCCGGCTCAAGGGGGAGTGAAATAAAGCAAGAGCTTTAGGCCTCCATTTTTCTAGGGCCTCAAATTCTAAGAAAATATATTATATGTTGGTAATTTTGGCATTAAGATTGTTAACATTGAGGTTTATGATCTATAATTATGCGTATACAAAGATGATATATGAATAATAGGATCCATAGCCATTTTTTTCCGTTTAAAAAAGGGCCCCAATTTTGCTATCCGCTTTAGGCTTAGAAAAATGTAGAAAATTTTAAGCCCCTGGATTTATTCTACACATTTATTCAAACTTGCTTTCTTTTCTATTCGTTCTAGTAAATATTTGTCCATCTATTGTTTTGTATGTGCCACATTAGTATATTTATATTGGAATGTTAAGAAAAAATTAAACATAGTTATTTATTTTATTTATTTAAAGTAAAAGAGTTATTAGAATATAATAAAATTCAATAATAATTGAATTATTATAAAAAGAATCAAATGTGTTAAAATATATATTAAATATAAAAATGTTATTAAAAAAATAAATGAATTAAAGAGGGGGAAAATCTACTAAAAAGTTGATTTCGCCTAAGTTGTTTACGAAAGATTGTATTGTAGAGATGATATATGAGACTCATTATAAGACCATCTGTAGTGGGGCATAATCATAATTCACATCCCTTGGGCATGAACGACACGTGGCATATGAGGAGCATTATGGAACGTGAAGTTAAAAAAAGGGTGTCGTAGTATAATGCTTTTGTAATAATTACCCAATTATTATTATTATTTTTTAGGAAATAAAACAAAAACAAAAGCAAAAAAAATTCATTTGGTCCATTCAATTGAGATAGGGCGTTTTCACAAACACGACTTGGACAAAAAAATGAAGATCACGCCATTGGGGCGGTGTACGGGGCATTCTGGGGCGTTATGGGGCAACTTCACACCCACTTCACATTTTCACTACACATGGTCTAAGTATGATTAAAGATCGTTTTGGTCCTAAAACAAAAAACTTTCACTTTTTGTTTCTCCAAAATCTAACACAAAAAAATCTAGTATAAAAAAAATCTAGCACAATAAATCCAGCACAAAAAATAAAGTACCAAAATTTAAAATTTAGTAAAAAAATCAACACAATTATGATAATGTACAAAATAGTTTTTTTTATATATATTGAAAATCCAATTTTACTCAACCCAACAAAAGGTCCCCCAACCACTACATTTACAACCCAACCCGTACAAGACTATCCACATATGTACATTCAGTCTACTAACTACCGTTTGTTACATTAAAATACTAAATCTGAAAGTTGCATCATTGTCTCCAATCCAAAGTCCCTAATTTTGATGTGTTTTTTACTCAGAAAAAACCCTAATGTTCTAAGTTCATCCAACGTGTTCCCAATCTCCATCTGTTTCGATCTGAATACAACTTCATTGTTAACATTCCATGTTGCAACCCCCGCCCCCTATCTGTCCCGGTAACGGGCGGCCGCGAACTCAGTGTCGGTGGTATCGGTGTTTATTAATTTGGCAGCGGAAATTACATCAGGACCGTACTTAGGAAATATTTTATCAGAGTGAAACACCACATTTTATATAAGTAAACATATTGGGATGAAACCCAAGTTTTCATTACAAACTGATTTATAGGGATAAATCCCATTTTATTGAAATAAAACGCTTTCTTTATTTAGGTAACTTTTATAGCCACTTTTCCAAGCCTTCAGTGCTGTCCAGCTGGCTTCTAATTGGCTTTCACATTGTGTTACCTGAAACGTGTTTAAAAAAAAAACATTTGTCAGTGGGGAAATACTGGTGAGTGAATCCCAGTTTAATCAAGAAATGTTAATTTAATTTAAATAGTATTGAGAGCGATTACAATGTTTACATCCACACAATTACTCATTCAGTACTGTCAATCCTGACTGGCAGTTGTAGCTGATAGGCTACAGGTCCTATTCTTCTAATAATCTCAAAAGGTCCAACATACTTGGGACTTAGCTTTCCTCGTTTGATGAATCTCACCACTCCTTTCCAAGGAGAGACTTTTAACAATACTTTATCTCCTATTTGAAATTCCAATGGTTTGCGTCGGTTATCAGCATAACTCTTATGTCGATCACGTGCTGCTTTCAGTCGTTCCTTGACTTGAATGATCTTGTTAGTTGTTTCTTGCACTATTTCAGGTCCAGATAGTTGTTTTCCCCAATTTCTGCCCAACAGACTGGGGTTCTGCACTTTCGTCCATAAAGTGCTTCGAATGGTGCAGCATTGATACTTGTGTGATAACTGTTATTATAAGAAAATTCTATTAAAGGTAAATGATCGTCCCAATTACCTCCGAAATCAATTACACAAGCTCTAAGCATGTCTTCCATTGTCTGAATTGTCCTTTCGCTTTGTCCGTCTGTTTGAGGATGATATGTTGTGCTTAGATTTAGTTTGGTTCCCATTGCTTTTTGGAAACTTGACCAAAAATGAGAGGTAAAACGACTATCTCTGTCAGAAACAATTGATAAAGGTATTCCATGTAATGAAACTATTTCATTTACATACAACTTAGCTAATTGTTCCATATTGAAAGTTTCCTTCATTGGTAGGAAATGAGCTGACTTGGTTAGCCTATCTACATTCACCCATATTGTATCATTACCTTTCCTTGTTTTAGGTAATTTGGTAACAAAATCCATTGTTATCAATTCCCATTTCCATACTGGCATTTCTAATTGTTGTAATAAACCTGAGGGTTTCTGATGTTCAGCTTTGACTTGTGAACAAGTTAAACATTTAGAAATATAGGCTGCTATATCCTTTTTCATTCCTATCCACCAAAAATTCTTTCTTAAATCCTTATGCATCTTATCATTTCCTGGATGCATCGTATATTTGGACTTATGGGCTTCTTCTAATATACGATGGCGCAAGTTCCCTAATTTAGGTATCCACATTCTCTTTTTATGGAATCTCCAAATTCCATCTGTTCCTTGTTCTAATTCCTTAATCATTCCTTTTAATTTTTCAGTATCATCCTGGATTACTGATTCTTGTGTTTTTCTAATTTGATCATTTAAATCCACTTGTAGATTTAATTTAAGAGAATGTACCCTTTTTGGCTTTTCATGATACTTTCGGCTTAAAGCATCAGCCACTACATTTGCCTTTCTTGCATGATACTGGATATTACAATCATAATCACTTGTAGATTTGATTTGTAGAATAAAAGTTGAGTTGAATTAAAGCGGTAATGTTCGCTATATTGAATAATAAGTCGAGAATTTGTTTGATCTCGTTGGTAGTCATCATAATGGAGGATTCCTTAGATGAGCCAAACGGGTCGAATAATCAAATAATGCGTGGTTAATGCGTTGTAGTATGGTTACTCGGTCTTTGTTATTGTTAATAAAAGACATATTAGAATACGAGAATTTAGTGTGTTGGTTTGTCAGAATGAGAAATCCGAGATTTGGGTTTTGGGTAAAATAAACAAATCAGTCAAAACATAAACTTGCAGTGACTACCGTAAGTTACGGTATCCACCGTAACTTACGGTAGAGATCAAAAGCTTACGGTGGTCCACTACTGATTTACGGTAGACCAGGATCATCAAGTGACTACCGTAACTTACGGTAGATACCGTAAGTTACGGTAGAGCCTGGAAATTTTGTTAAATTTTTCAATATTATAGTCAATCGAATTCGTTTCTAAGCGCAGTTTCGATTAAGCAATAATCCCAAGAACTCTAATACTAATTTCTGTTAAACAATTCCAATTTCAGGAATTGCAAGAATATGGATGGCGGTCAAGCAAGTTTTTGAAGAACCGAACACAACTTTTGAAGCTTCCGCGATTTCATAACTTTGTTAAACAATGTTTCTATTTCTTTTGAATGTAAACAATTTGCTAATCAGGTCATGAATGTTTTAACTAGTCGTTTGTGACTAGTTTTGATTACTTGGAACTTTGTTTTGGTAACTATGTTTTAATTTAGACACCTTTTATATAAACCGTATGAAATTTTATTAAATTCAAGTAATAATAAGATGGGTGTTACAAGTTGGTATCAGAGCTTAAGGTTGTCAACAAGTGTTCGGTTCAAGCTTGATCGATCGTCCGGTAAGAATTAATTTATTATTTTAATAGATTATATCTTATGTAAGAAATGAGACGTGAATTGATGTGCATGGGAAGAGTGTGTTAATTCACTCAAACCCGGAAAGTGCACCAAATGTGAACGGTTAAAGCAAGCTAGGAACTTGGCTAAACCGAAACAAATGAAGCAAGGTTATAAATGAAATGTTTAACGTTTAATGTAAACATTTCAGTTTCAAGATGTCAGAAAGAAACGATGATGATCCGGTGCAGACAAGCACCGAACAAATGAAAGAGATAATTGCCGAAGAAGTGGGGAAGGCAATTGAAAGTAGTCTATCCGGGTTTATAGACAAAATTCAAAACACGGTATTGTCACTTGTTGAAGAATGAGTCAAAAGGTTGGAGGATAGTGTCAACCTTATGAAGGAGAAATCGGGAGAACGTAAAGGGTGTTCATACAAAGAATTTATGGCGTGTAAACCGCCAATCTACAACAGGGAGGTTGACCCGATAATTTGCCAAAGATGGTTGGGCGACGTTGAAGGGGTGTTTGAAAGGACCCATTGCGACGAAAGTGACTTTGTTGCTTACGGAACAGGTCAGTTGAGAGGACAAGCCAAAGATTGGTGGGACAATAAAAAGAATGAAATAGGGGCCGAAGCGGCAAGGGCCATGACATGGGAGGAGTTTAAGACGCCATTTCTTAAACATCATAGTCCCAAGGCGGTCATTAATAAAATCAAGGAAGAGTTCATGCAACTTAGGCACAAGGGCGAGACCATAGACAAGATTACGGCGACGTTTATGGATAAGATGAAGTTTTGCAGTGAATTGGTGACGAATGAGGAACAAAAGATATACTACTACTATAACATGTTGAGCGCCGAGTATAGGGAGTTCATGACTCCTTCAAAATACGAGACCCTTACCGAGATCATAAACGTTGCTCGGGAACGGGAAATCGAGCTGAAGAAACAAGTTGAAAGGGGTGAGCGAAGGGCACAGGATGTGAATCCAAGCCCTACAAAGAAAGCTCGAACTGGTGAATCGGGAAAGAAGGTTGATGCTAAAAGTGGGTCGCCAAGTTGCAAGGTGTGTGGAAAGGGGCACAAGGGTGAGTACCGCTTCAAAGACAAGCCGTGTCCGGTATGTGGGAAGACGGGACACACCGCATCGTTATGTCCCGGAAAAGTTTCCGTTTGTTATACCTCTTGCCTGAGCGGCTGCGAGTGCTGCCGTATCTTGTTCGTTGATAAGAGCCGTCAGCTGGCTTGAGTTAGGTTCACCCGTTCCCTCATGATCTTCACATCGAAGGAAACACAAGTAGGAAAGGTGTCGCGAATGTGTGTAAGTGTGGAGTGACAGAAGGGAGCAAGCACACATGTGTTTTCAAACTATAGTTGCTACGTTTATCTAAGCATACCATGAACATAGTTCTATCTAATCCAGCAAGTAGGCAATAAAACACAAACCATATTACCTAGAATGTCGAGTCTTGCACGTGGAGTGAAGCGTCGTTGTGGATCGTAGAGCACTGTACAGGTTATAGTCTGGTTTTAACAAAAACGTTTTCCCTTATTAAAACAAAGTTCTCTATAACCAATGGCTCTGATACCAATCTGTCACACCCCCAAAATCCACACGCGGAGTATCACCGCTTGGAGGCATGACTGACCAGGATCAAGCCACCAATCATATTGAACAAGCATGTAAGTAAACATAATTCAACCAAAAAATATGAAAGGTGTTCAAAACCAAAGCATAGTTAAGTGTTTAGCGGAAGCATAATTGTAAAACCCATAGAAAGTATTAAGTATGAAATATACTAATGTTTAAAGCATGGCACACACTGCCATGTCCCACAACGACTGTTCCTCCCTGTGCAAGCTCCATGAGTACCTAATGACCTGCAAGGCATGTAGCAACGAATCAACAACAAAGTTGAGCGAGTTCACAGTTGGTTGTTTGGTTATAGTATTCATTTCATAAATCGTATGTTCGTTTTATAAACCCTGTATCGTATTAATCCTTATCGCGGCCAATCCAGGCATATGTGCGATGAGTAGTGGGGGCTTCCCATGTGTTACAAGACCACGCGTATCGACTGCTACGAAAATGTAAGAGGTGCCCTAAGTCAATGTCTATCAGCATTGACCCTTTGTCCATAGTCCATTAGTACACGCCCGTCCGACTGGCACGGTGTGAGGTTTGTTACACCTAATAGCGCTATTAACTAATGACCCGCTCGCCCTAGGCCTCGGCGATTAAGTCGATAATTGAGGGACTTCCTTTGATAGAGGTGATGGTCTTAAGATCGTGTACGTAGGCTTTACGTACGTGCCCTTCAATCTGAGGACAGTAGTAAGTATAACTGTACGTAGGTTTTACGTACGTGCCCTTCAACCGAGGACAGTAATAATTTGTTTAATAGAAATAGTTGTACGAGTAGTTATTCAATCCCATTCCCAACCCCTGGGAATCCCATGCCTTGGCTAGTGTGAACTCACCTTGGTTTTCTCGGCAAGATTATTTACTTGTTTAATAGTCAGTCAAACACTTCCTATCATTGTTTACCAACAACGATCAGTTTGTATTCATATTGCGTTACGTAGATTGTCACATATTATACAAGCAACAAACAATTACAACACATAACAGTCTATCTCGTTAATCCACTTAAAGTGTGGCCCACTGGGCCTTACTGATGTAGATGCGTGTGTGACCCGGGTCAACTAGACCATCATCGGTTCACAGTCTATAACCCAAACCAAATCCGGCCCAACTGTGCATTAGGCGCAGCCCCAGCTAAGCCCAACGAATTAACACAATTTTAATACCCATGACCATTCTGACAACCTCACTAGAATATGCACATGATTGATTAGATCGAGACACATGGCCGTCATTTCTTATAGTCAAAGTTATCAAACTTTTTCAATCACTTAACCTCAATTTCATTGGACCGATAACCATTGTTACATCAAAATCTCTTATGATTCACATATTTGTTACATGCACACGTTATCAAGCACACACAATTACTCAAATCATAATCCAAATTGTTTGTTTTGTGCACCACTTACTTTTCCTTAGGTGCGGCCCATTCCTACTCAGCCCTAGAATCATATTTTAATTATATAACATATCCCATTACTTAACTCGTTCCCTGATTAGACCGATGACTGGTAACGATTAAGATCACCATCACATACATACATGTAAACATTAATATAGTCATGACAATCACAGTTTCATCATACTTTATCAATCCATCACAACCAACACTAATAGATCTTATCAATTAATCATGTTACTTGATATACAATAACTAATAATCGGCTTTTAACCTAATACAATATTCGTATAGCATAGTCATCATCAACGAATAATCAACATATTATAATACTTTTAGCAAATCATGATCACATAAGAAACAATCAAATAGAAATTTATACGAATATAGATTTACTAACCAAGATCCACGATCAATAGGGTGATGTCTCGATCGAGAGGGAGGGGGAAACAATCCTCTGCCGTGCGTATGTTAGGGGTAGGGTTTTGTTTAAAGTTACAAATTAAAACACCCCTTCCCCTTGTTTACGTAATACAAAAGAATAGGAGGGGATTGGGCCGATTCCACTATTGTTGGGCTTGGGCTAGTAATTAGCAAACACAAGGGGGTAAGGTTGGGCCGAGTTAATGAGTTAGTCAAGACTAACAGGTTGGGCCGAGTTTTTAATTAAACGATGACGGACCGGTGCATTATAACGGTAGGTGCGGCCCAACTATGTTGGTTCTCTAGATTAGCTATTCAACAATTAAACATTTAAACACACGTAGACATATCCAATCACGTTACACACTTAATACACACCATACATAACATATCAATCACAATACGATTTAACATATTACAAACGTGTACAGTTGTGAAACAAACAAGTCGTGTAAACAAACAACTTAATTAACGTGCAATTAATGCGAAGGTGGAAATCTTGGAAACTCGAGTTGTCACATTATCCCCAACTTGAAAGGAATTTCATCCCGAAATTTAGCACACGGTTACTGAGGAAGCTAGTTGTGTTGTGTAGTTTACTGGTTTTCCTGGGGTGTCACATCATCCCCCCGTTGATTTGGAATTTCGTCCCGAAATTCTGTGGTAGCTTCAGCCTCAGTAGTGGTTGCACTGTTTCCGAATAACTGGGGATACTTGAGTTTCATTTGATCTTCTCGTTCCCAGGTAAACTCTGGGCCACGACGGGAGTTCCAACGAACTCGAACGAGAGGTATTCTAGTGCGCTTGAGGACCTTAACATCCCGGTCTGTGATTTCAACTGGTTCCTCGACGAATCGCAACTATTCATCGATAGTGAGCTCCTTCAAAGGAACTATGAGGGTCTCATCTGACAGACACTTCTTCAGATTCGACACGTGGAGAACGTTGTGAATTGTACTGAGTTCTGCTGGTAAGTTCAGTTTGTAGGCCACCCTGCCTATTTTCTCTATGATTTCAAAAGGTCCGACGTATCGCGGGTTTAGTTTGCCTCGTTTACCAAAACGAACCACACCCTTCCAGGGTGAAACTTTGAGTAGCACCCGCTCCCCAACCTGGAGCTCGAGGGGTTTCCTGCCCTGATCGGCGTAGATTTTCTGACGGTCACGAGCTGCCGCCATTCGTTGTCGTATTTGAGCGATTCGTTCTGTTGTGTCTACCACAAGTTCTGGGCCAGTGATCTGACTATCCCCCACCTCTGCCCAACAAAGAGGTGACCGGCATTTACGCCCGTACAATGCTTCAAACGGAGCAGCTTTAATGCTGGTGTGGTTGCTGTTATTGTATGAAAATTCCACAAGTGGCAGATGCTTTTCCCAGCCGTTGCCAAAGTCAATAACACATGCCCTAAGCATGTCTTCGAGGGTCTGGATGGTGCGTTCAGACTGCCCATCCGTTTGTGGGTGATAAGCTGTGCTCATATCTAAATGTGAGCCAAAAGACTTGTGCATTGCTTGCCACAGTTCTGACGTAAAACGTGCATCTCGATCTGAGATAATAGAGGTGGGCACTTCGTGCCTCGAGACAACTTCCTTAAGGTATACGTCTGCTAGTGTGGAGAACTTATCTGTTTCCTTGATAGCCAAGAAGTGAGCAGACTTTGTGAGTCGATCTACGATCACCCAAATAGTATCGTTACCACGTTGAGATCTAGGCAGGCCAGTAACAAAATCCATGGAAATTTGCTCCCATTTCCATTGTGGTATTTCTGGTTGTTGGAGTAGGCCTGAAGGTTTCTGATATTCCGACTTGACTCTCGCACAAGTCAAGCACTTGCTAACGTATGTTGCTATGTGAGCTTTCATGCTAGGCCACCAATAGGTAGTTTTGATATCGTGGTACATCTTATCTGAACCAGGATGTACTGAGTAGCGAGACTTGTGTGCCTCATCCATCACAAGCTCTCGTAGGTTGCCATAAAGTGGGACCCAAATGCGTCCTGTGACGTAGTAAGCACCATCTTCCTTCTGTTCTAAGCATTGCCTTGAGCCGCGTAGGGCTTCAGCCCTGACATGTTCTGGTTTCAATGCTTCTACCTGAGCGTCTCGTATTTGAGAAGGAAGACTAGACTGTATAGTGAGTTGTAAAGCTCGTACGCGCTTAGGCGCAGTGTCCTTTCGATTGAGGGCGTCAGCTACAACATTGGCTTTGCCTGGGTGGTACCTGATTGAGCATTCGTAATCATTCAGTAGCTCAACCCATCGTCGTTGTCGCATATTCAGTTCCTTCTGTTTGAAGATATGTTCGAGACTCCTGTGATCTGTGTAGATGGCGCACTTGGTACTGTACAGGTAGTGTCTCCATATCTTAAGTGCAAAAACAACAGCTCCCAGCTCTAGATCGTGCATAGTGTAGTTCCTTTCATGAACTTTGAGTTGGCGTGAGGCGTACGCAATAACTTTATCCCGTTGCATCAACACACAACCAAGACCCTGAATGGATGCGTCGCAGTAAACCACAAAGTCGTCTGTTCCCTCTGGCAATGAAAGGATAGGTGCACTGCAAAGTCTATCCTTTAAGTGCTGACATGCTAATTCTTGTGCGTTTTCCCCATCGATAAACAACGCCTTTCTGTGTCAGTGAGGTGAGAGGTTGTGCAATCTTGGAAAAATCCTTAATGAATCTTCTGTAATAACCTGCCAAGCCCAAGAATTGGCGAATTTCCGTTGGTGTACGAGGTGCAGGCCAGTTCTTAATCGAATCTACCTTAGATGGATCCACATGAATCTCATCCTTGTTCACCACATGGCCTGAGAAATGGACTTCACGAAGCCAGAAGTCGCATTTTGAAAACTTGGCGTACAGCTGTTCTGTTCGAAGAAGTTCCAAAATGAGTCGTAGATGCTGCTCATGTTCCTCCTGACTCTTCGAATAAATCAAGATGTCGTCGATGAAAACTATGACAAACTTGTCTAGATAAGGCTTGCACACTCTATTCATCAAATCCATGAAAACCGCAGGTGCGTTTGTCAGCCCCAAAGGCATAACCAAAAACTCATAGTGTCCATATCGAGTTCTAAAGGCTGTTTTAGAGGCGTCCTCTTCTCGGACTCTCGGCTGGTGATATCCCGATCTCAAATCAATCTTTGAATAGTAGCTCGACCCTTGCAGCTGGTCGAACAAGTCGTCAATGCGTGGAAGAGGATAGCAATTCTTCACAGTCACCTTGTTGAGTTCACGGTAGTCGATGCACATTCTGAACGTACCGTCTTTCTTCTTCACGAATAGCACTGGAGCTCCCCAGGGCGATAGCTAGGACGAATAAAACCCTTATCCAAGAGTTCTTGTAGTTGCGTAGTTAGCTCTTCTAGTTCTGATGGGGCTAAACGATAAGGTGCTCGAGCTATAGGCGCTGCTCCAGGAGCTAGCTCGATTTGAACTCGACCTGGCGATGAGGCGGAAGACCAGGTAATTCCTCAGGAAATACCTCAGGATAGTCGCGTACAATCGGAAAATCTTCTATCTGCTTCTCTTTCTTCGAGGTGTCAGTAACGAGAGCCAAAATAGCAGTGTGGCCCTTTCGCCAACACTTCTGGGCCTTAAGGAAAGAGATGATGCTCTCAACAGCACCCCTCTTGTCGCCACGAATCATGAGAGGTTCATTACCAATAACGTTGTCAAAACCAGCATACGTTGGGGTCATTCCTAGCATCACCCTGACCAATCACGAACACTCGACCCCTGGCACCATTGCCGTCGTCATTACCCCCGTTGTTGCCTCCATTATTGTTCCCGTTTCCTTGGTTGGGGTTCCGATTCTGGTTCTGGTTCAACTGTGGGCAGTGTCTCTTGAAGTGACCTTAAGCACCACACTGATTGCATCCCTTGTTACCCTGTTGTTGCTGCTGATTCTGTGGAGCTTGTGGCTGCTATTGTCGGTTCTGGTTTGCAGGACGAGAGATTCTAAAATCTTTGGCTCCATGACCAAGCCTATTGCATCTCTGACAACGATCTCTGTTGCATTGCCCGCTGTGGTGCAAATTACATCGATTGCACTTAGGGTGGTTTCCCATGTATCCACCCTGACTTCGATTACCAAATGACTGCTGACTGGGGCTCCTGTGCTACGACTGAGACTGAACCGAAGTGGGACCCTTGCTCGAATTCCATCCCACTTGCGTTTGTTGTCACTGGGAGCATCCGAAGTAGTTGTAGCAGCATTAATACGTTTCGGCAGTTTGTTCTGTTCCACTGCCTGGTCTGTGAGACGATGAGCAAGGCGAGTAACATCCTGGATGGTATCAAGGTTAGCCGAAGTTACAAGACTTTGAATTTCTGATACTAAGCCTCTGAGGCACATCTCCATACGCTTGATGGGAGGATCCACCATAGTTGGACACAACACTGCCAGTTCGATGGATCGTTTCGTGTACGCTTCTATCTCTGACCCCGTCATCTTTAGGTTAAAGAACTCTACCTCCTGCTTGTGAACATCATCACGATTGCAATACTCCTCTTTGATCAGTTCCTTGAAGTTGTTCCATGGGGTGGCATTAGCAGCAACCAACCCCAGCATTCGGACTTGAGCGTTCCACCATGTGGGCGCTATATCCTCAAGAGTACCAGCATCATATTTCACCCTGCGAGCCTCAGGGCATTCACACATCTCGAAGACAGATTCGAGTTTCTCAAACCAGTGGAGGAGACCTACAGCTCCTTCGGTACGACTAAAGGTACTAGGTCGACAGTCCATAAAGGTCTTGAAAGTGCACACAGGTGGCTGAGCGTTCTGACCTTGTTGCGCGAGGAAGAAAAGACAGGGTTAAGCGCGAGAGTTGGGTCATGAGAGTAGGATCTAACATCCTAGGTTAGGTTCGGAATAGCAGGTTATACCTCTTGCCTGAGCGGCTGCGAGTGCTGCCGTTTCTTGGTCGTTGATAAGAGCCGTCAGCTGGCTTGAGTTAGGTTCACCCGTTCCCTCATGATCTTCACATCGAAGGAAACACAAGTAGGAAAGGTGTCGCGAATGTGTGTAAGTGTGGAGTGACAGAAGGGAGCAAGCACACATGTGTTTTCAAACTATAGTTGCTACGTTTATCTAAGCATACCATGAACATAGTTCTATCTAATCCAGCAAGTAGGCAATAAAACACAAACCATATTACCTAGAATGTCGAGTCTTGCACGTGGAGTGAAGCGTCGTTGTGGATCGTAGAGCACTGTACAGGTTATAGTCTGGTTTTAACAAAAACGTTTTCCCTTATTAAAACCAAGTTCTCTATAACCAATGGCTCTGATACCAATCTGTCACACCCCCAAAATCCACACGCGGAGTATCACCGCTTGGAGGCGTGACTGACCAGGATCAAGCCACCAATCATATTGAACAAGCATGTAAGTAAACATAATTCAACCAACAAATATGAAAGGTGTTCAAAACCAAAGCATAGTTAAGTGTTTAGCGGAAGCATAATTGTAAAACCCATAGCAAGTATTAAGTATGAAATATAGTAATGTTTAAAGCATGGCACACACTGCCATGTCCCACAACGACTGTTCCTCCCTGTGCAAGCTCCATGAGTACCTAATGACCTGCAAGGCATGTAGCAACGAATCAACAACAAAGTTGAGCGAGTTCACAGTTGGTTGTTTGGTTATAGTATTCATTTCATAAATCGTATGTTCGTTTTATAAATCCTGTATCGTATTAATCCTTATCGCGGCCAATCCAGGCATATGTGCGATGAGTAGTGGGGGCTTCCCATGTGTTACAAGACCACGCGTATCGACTGCTACGAAAATGTAAGAGGTGCCCTAAGTCAATGTCTATCAGCATTGACCCTTTGCCCATAGTCCATTAGTACACGCCCGTCCGACAGGCACGGTGTGAGGTTTGTTAAACCTAATAGCGGTATTAACTAATGACCCGCTCGCCCTAGGCCTCAGCGATTAAGTCGATAATTGAGGGACTTCCTTTGATAGAGGTGATGGTCTTAAGATCGTGTACGTAGGCTTTACGTACCTGCCCTTCAATCCGAGGACAGTAGTAAGTATAACTGTACGTAGGTTTTACGTACGTGCCCTTCAACCGAGGATAGTAATAATTTGTTTAATAGAAATAGTTGTACGAGTAGTTATTCAATCCCATTCCTAACCCCTGGGAATCCCATGCCTTGGCTAGTGTGAACTCACCTTGGTTTGCTCGGCAAGATTATTTACTTGTTTAATAGTCAGTCAAACACTTCCTATCATTGTTTACCAACAACGATCAGTTGGTATTCATATTGCGTCACGTAGATTGTCACATATTATACAAGCAACAAACAATTACAACACATAACAGTCTATCTCGTTAATCCACTTAAAGTGTGGCCCACTGGGCCTTACTGATGTAGATGCGTGTGTGACCCTGGTCAACTAGACCATCATCGGTTCACAGTCTATAACCCAAACCAAATCCGGCCCAACTGTGCATTAGGCGCAGCCCCAGCTAAGCCCAACGAATTAACACAATTTTAATACCCATAACCATTCTGACAACCTCACTAGAATATGCACATGATTGATTAGATCGAGACACATGGCCGTCATTTCTTATAGTCAAAGTTATCAAACTTTTTCAATCACTTAACCTCAATTTCATTGGACCGATAACCACTGTTACATCAAAATCTCTTATGATTCACATATTTGTTACATGCACACGTTATCAAGCACACACAATTACTCAAATCATAATCCAAATTGTTTGTTTTGTGCACCACTTACTTTTCCTTAGGTGCGGCCAATTCCTACTCAGCCCTAGAATCATATTTTAATTATATAACATATCCCATTACTTAACTCGCTCCCTGATTAGACCGATGACTGGTAACGATTAAGATCACCATCACATACATACATGTAAACATTAATATAGTCATGACAATCACAGTTTCATCATACTTTATCAATCCATCACAACCAACACTAATAGATCTTATCAATTAATCATGTTACTTGATATACAATAACTAATAATCGGCTTTTAACCTAATACAATATTCGTATAGCATGGTCATCATCAACGAATAATTAACATATTATAATACTTTTAGCAAATCATGATCACATAAGAAACAATCAAATAGAAATTTATACGAATATAGATTTTCTAACCAAGATCCACGATCAATAGGGTGATGTCTCGATCGAGAGGGAGGGGGAAACAATCCTCTGTCGTGCGTATGTTAGGGGTAGGGTTTTGATTAAAGTTACAAATTAAAACACCCCTTCCCCTTGTTTACGTAATACAAAAGAATAGGAGGGGATTGGGCCGATTCCACTATTATTGGGCTTGGGCTAGTAATTAGCAAACACAAGGGGGTAAGGTTGGGCCGAGTTAATGAGTTAGTCAAGACTAACAGGTTGGGCCGAGTTTTTAATTAAACGATGACGGCCCGGTGCATTATAACGGTAGGTGCGGCCCAACTATGTCGGTTCTCTAGATTAGCTATTCAACAGTTAAACATTTAAACACACGTAGACATATCCAGTCACCTTACACACTTAATACACACCATACATAACATATCAATCACAATACGATTTAACATATTACAAACGTGTACAGTTGTGAAACAAACAAATCGTGTAAACAATCAACTTAATTAACGTGCAATTAATGCGAAGGTGGAAATCTTGGAAACTCGAGTTGTCACATTTATGATATACGCAAATGAGCCCGAGAAAGAATTACTGAAGATTGAAGATGTACCGGTAGTACGGGACTACGAAGATGTGTTTCCGGAAGATTTACCGGGGATACCGCCAGAACGGGAAGTAGAGTTCGTAATCGAATTGATTCCAGGCGCAAAACCCGTAGCTAGAGCACCATACCGACTCGCGCCATCGGAATTACAAGAGTTAATATCCCAGATTCAAGACCTGCTTGACAAAGGATTCCTAAGGCCGAGTGTGTCTCCTTGGGGCGCACCGGTACTGTTCGTTAAAAAGAAAGACGGAAGCATGCTCATGTGTATCGATTACCGGGAGTTAAACAAACTCACGGTAAAGAACCGATACCCGCTTCCGAGGATATATGACCTATTCGACCAATTACAAGGTGCGAACTGGTTTTCAAAGATTGACCTTAGATCGGGGTATCACCAACTAAAGGTCAAGGAGGAAGATGTGCCGAAGACGACTTTCCGCACGCGATACGGACATTACGAGTTCCTCGTGATGTCATTTGGGCTAACAAATGCACCCGCGGCTTTCATGGACCTTATGAACCGGGTTTGCAAGCCAATGCTGGATAAATCAGTCATCGTGTTTATCGACGATATTTTGGTGTATTCGAAAAATGAAGCTGAGCATGCACACCACTTACAAGAGGTGTTAGAGACACTTAGACGAGAAAGGTTATATGCGAAATTCTCGAAGTGCGCCTTTTGGTTACGAGACGTGCAATTCCTCGGCCACATCATAAGTGCTGATGGAATATTGGTGGATCCGTCAAAAGTTGAGGCCGTGTCGAAATGGAATCCCCCGAAGAACCCTTCGGAAATTAGAAGCTTCTTAGGGCTTGCGGGATACTATAGGAGATTCATTCAAGATTTCTCCAAGATTGCGTCGCCACTAACAAAGTTAACTCGGAAGGAGGAAATGTTCATTTGGGGTGTTGAACAAGAAAGGGCGTTTCAGACACTAAAAGAGAAATTAACTAAAGCCCCGATATTAACGTTGCCGGATGGAGTCGAAGACTTTGTGGTTTACTCGGATGCCTCATTATCAGGGCTCGGATGCGTTTTGATGCAACAGGGCAAAGTTATAGCTTATGCCTCGAGGCAATTGAAGATACATGAAAATAAGTATCCCACGCACGATCTCGAATTGGCTGCGGTGGTATTTGCGTTAAAAATATGGAGACACTATTTATATGGGGTAAAGTGCACCATATTCACCGACCACAAGAGCCTAAAATACTTCTTCGATCAGAAGGAGTTAAATATGCACCAGAGACGATGGTTAGAAACGGTCAAGGATTATGTCACGGCCCCCGACCCGGTTTGACCCGTTTCAGGAGCCGCGGGACAGAAATCCCGTGGTATTTAATTAGCAGCGGAAGTTTCTTCAGGATCTTTTTAAAACTGAAATATTTCCCGATTATTTTATTTCACAATTCGGGATAAAACCCGGTAATTTACAATATTGAGATTTCACAAGGAAATCTTTTATTTTACAAAACATGTTTCTTTATTTTATACTGAGCCACTTCCTTAAGCTGATAGTGCTTCGCGGCACTTTTCCTGGATCACAATAGATCACCTGAAACATGTTTGAAAAAGGTTTTGTCAGCGGGAAATACTGAGTGAATCATTCTATTTATGAAAACGACTCGTTTGTTATAATTTACAGTATTAAGAGAGATTACAATGTTTCCAGATATCAAACCAACTACCCACAGTACTTGTCACTCGAACATCCATCGGAAGCCTCTTTGCCCGATGGTGTCTGTGACTATGGTCATATCACTCATTGGCTAACTCGTTGTCCAATAGTGACGATTATCAAGTAATGTATACAAAACCCCACATACCGGCTGTAACTTGGTGATTACATAAACTTAATCACTGTAATTATAACCTTGAAAATAAATATGATTTCAAAAGTAATTTGATAAAAAGAGAATGACTCACATTGCAGATTTAATTTGAGCAGAGCCTAGCCTACTGATTAGCCTTTTAACCTAAATTAATAACAGGCACACAATTCGGTTAGTAACTTAATACAGCAGTTACGACAATTCACGAGATTAAACCCTCACAACGATTTACAAGTGCAATACTTAACAATTCAGCGGATTCACAACGAATGACAGAGTATAGTCCGAGTTCGAACAACACTCAAACATTCAAGTCGAAATCACGATGAATAACAAAGTATAAAATCAATTTGAGCGGCACTTAAACAATCGTTGGATAGTTATAATCGATCGGACGTTGAATCGTAATAGCGATCGAGTTATTACCCTGATTGCGGCGTCGATTAGTGAATCGTGTGTGTTAATTGTGATAAACAGAGCTTATCTCAGTCTACGAAACGAATTTCTTCATCGTTCAAGTACCAGAATGCGATTGCCAAGGCCTGCTATTTATAGTGAAAAATTGGCCAGGCTTACAGACCGTAACAATTAACCCTTACGGTCCGTAAGGGATACCTAATTTTTATAGAGTAGCCACGTCTGGGACTAGCCTAGCTGAGTCAGTAGTTTCATAAATTTTAAATTTGACAACGTTTTAAGTAGATAATCGTTAACTAGGTTTTACCCCCCCTGAGTTTTAGGGGCCTTGATCCTGATTCCGATTGTTCTGAAAATTTTAGGGTTTGTGCAGAATCACTTGGGTGTCTCAATTAGGGTTTCCTATTGGTCAAATAAAATAATAATTATGACTTTTGATGAGAGTTGTTACATTCTCCCCACATTAATAAAAATCTCGTCCTCGAGATTTACTAAAATAATTGAGGATACTTTCTCTTCATTTCTGATTCCAGCTCCCAAGTGTATTCGGGTCCTCGTTTCGAATCCCACTTGACTTTAACTAGCACTAGTCGTTTGTGCTTGAGAAACTTTACTTTTCTGTCTTCTATCTGAAGAGGTTTCTCCACAAATTTTAATTTTTCATTTACCTCTACATCTTGGAGAGGTACTACCAAAGATTCGTCTGATAGACACTTCTTGAGATTGGATACATGAAATACATCATGTACTCCAGCTAACTCTTCTGGTAGATGTAAACGATAAGCAACTGGTCCTATACGTTGGATCACTGGAAATGGTCCTACATACCTTGGACTTAACTTTCCTTTCTTACCGAATCTAACAACTCCTTTCCAAGGGGAAACTTTCAACAGTACTCTGTCTCCAACTTGGAATTCTAACGGCTTGCATCTATTATCTGCATAACTCTTCTGGCGATCTCGAGCAGTCTTCACCCTTTCCTTGATTTGAGTAATCTTATCAGTCGTCTCTTGCACTATTTCAGGACCTGACAATTGATTTTCTCCTATTTCTGCCCAACAAACTGGAGTTCTGCACTTTCTTCCATACAGTGCTTCAAATGGGGCAGTTTCGATACTTGAATGATAACTATTGTTATAGGAGAATTCAATTAATGGTAAGTGCTCGTCCCAATTCCCACCAAAATCTATCACACATGCTCGGAGCATGTCTTCTAGAGTTTGGATCGTCCTTTCACTTTGTCCGTCTGTTTGTGGATGATATGCCGTGCTTAGGTTTAGTCGAGTTCCCATTGCTTCTTGGAAACTTTTCCAGAAATGAGAAGTGAAACGACTATCTCTATCTGATACAATGGAGAGTGGAACTCCATGTAGAGATACGATTTCATCTACATACAACTTTGCCAGTCTTTCCATGCTAAAGGTTTCTTTCATTGGTAGAAAGTGAGCAGATTTGGTTAATCGATCCACAATTACCCAAATCGCATCATTACCTTTTCTGGTTTTGGGTAACTTAGTAACAAAATCCATTGTTATGAGTTCCCATTTCCATACAGGCATCTCTAATTGTTGTAGTAGACCTGAAGGTTTCTGATGTTCTGCCTTAACTTGTGAACACGTAAGACACTTAGAAACATATCTAGCTATATCCTTTTTCATACCTATCCACCAGAAATTTTTTCTTAAATCTTGGTACATCTTATTGTTTCCTGGATGAATTGTATACCTTGACTTATGGGCTTCTTCTAAAATCTTATTTCTTAATTCTCCTTGCTTAGGTACCCAAATTATGCTTTTGTGGAATTTCCAAATTCCATCAGCTCCTTGATCTAATTCTTTTATTCGTCCCTTCATTCCTTCAGCACTATCTTGGATTGCTGTTTCCTGAACATTCTTTATTTGTTCCATTAAATCTAATTGTAGATTTAATCTGAGAGCACGAACTCTTCTTTGATTCTCATGATATTTACGACTTAAGGCATCTGCAACTACATTTGCCTTTCCTTCGTGATACTGAATATCACAGTCGTAATCACTTAAGATTTCCATCCATCTCCTTTGCCTCATGTTTAACTCTTTTTGCCCAAATATATATCTTAAACTTTTATGATCCGTATAGACAGTAAACCTACTTCCATACAGATAATGTCTCCATATTTTAAGGGCAAAAATTACAGCTCCTAATTCTAAATCATGAGTTGTATAATTTTCTTCGTGCTTTTTCAACTGTCTTGAAGCATACGCAATTACCTTCTTGCGTTGCATAAGCACACATCCAAATCCTAGTTTTGAAGCATCACAATATACTTCAAAATCTTCAGTTCCTTCTGGTAAGGCTAAGATTGGAGCATGGGTTAATTTCTGTTTCAAGATTCTAAAGGCTACTTCTTGTTTAGGTCCCCAATCAAACTTAACTGCTTTACAGGTTAGCTTAGTTAATGGTACATCTATCTTGGAAAAATCCTTAATAAACCGTCTATAATAGCCAGCTAAACCTATAAAACTTCTAATTTCCATTGCAGTTTGTGGAACCTTCCAATTGGTAATTGCCTCTATCTTAGCAGGATCTACATGAATACCTTCGTGATTCACCATGTGTCCTAAGAATTGTACTTCTTGTAACCAAAATTCACACTTTGAGAATTTTGCGTACAACTTTTCTTTTCTTAACAAAGTTAAGAGTGCATGTAAGTGCTGACTATGTTCGTCCTGACTTTTTGAATAAATAAGTATATCGTCTATAAAGACAATTACAAATTTATCCAAATACGGTTTACAGATTCTATTCATCATGTCCATGAATGCAGCAGGTGCATTCGTTAACCCGAAGGGCATGACTGTAAACTCGTAATGACCATACCTAGTTCTGAAAGCAGTTTTAGGTATGTCTTCCTCTTGTACCTTCAATTGATGATATCCGGAGCGTAAATCTATCTTAGAAAAATATCTAGCTCCTTGAAGTTGATCGAAAAGATCATCAATCCTAGGTAATGGGTATCGATTCTTAATTGTAACCTTATTCAATTCTCTATAATCGATACACATTCTCATTGAACCATCCTTCTTCTTTACAAACAACACTGGCGCTCCCCAAGGGGATGAGCTAGGTTGTATGAAACCTTTACCTAGTAATTCATTTAATTTCTTTTTCAGTTCTAACATTTCTGTAGGTGCTAACCGATAAGGTGCCTTGGCTATCGGTATAGTTCCTGGAATTAGATGAATCCTAAATTCTACCTCCCTATCTGGTGGTAATCCTGGTAATTCTTCTGGGAATACCTCTGGGTATTCTGAGACTACAGGGATTTCCTTAAGTTCTTTTCCCTTAATACTAATGATTACTGAAATCATATATACTATTCCTTGTTTTCGTTCATAATTAGCAACTTTCATTACTGATATGAACTTCATAGGTTTACGTGGTTTATCTCCTGTAATCACAATTACTTCTCCGGTGGGTGATTGAATTTCTATAGAATTCTGATCACAAAAGATTCGAGCATGGTTGGTTACTAACCAATCCATTCCTAATACAACATCAAATTTAGCTAAATTCATTGGCAATAGGTTTGCAGAAAATTTATGTCCTAAAAGTTCTATATTTCTTTCCTGCAAAACTTTATCTATTTTAACTGAATTTCCGTCTGCCGTTTCTACTGTAAAAATCTGCCTAAGGTTGGTTAAAGGTAAATTAAGAGCTTGACAGAATGAAGTATTTATAAAACTTTGGTTGGCACCAGAGTCAAATAATACTTTTGCGTATACGTTGTGAACTAAGAACGTAACCGCTATCACATCAGGAATCATCTCGGCTTCCTGAGTAGTTAACTGAAATGCTCTGACATTCTTCTTAGTAGCTCCATCGGTTGTTTTGGCTTTGTTGTCTGCTGTTTTGACCAATTTAGGACATTCTGGTCTAAAATGTCCCTTTTCTCCACAGTTATAGCAGACTCTTGTTTTCTTTCTACATTCCTCTTCACGATGTCCTACCATTTTACAAAAATTGCAGGTTACACTACATCTTCCAAAATGTTTCTTTCTGCAATTCCTGCAAAACGGCGGATTTGAAGATTGCCCTGTTCCTCTTTTCTTGAAGCTGTTATTATTACCCATACGAAATCCTTGGGTAATTTTATGAGCCAGTTCCTTCTTCCTGTTTTCATCTTGCGTGCGTACCAGTTCGTCGGTTAAGGTATTGGCCAATTCCACCGCATCGTCAATCGTACGAGGTCTCGCAGCTTTAACGATGTTACGGATTTCACTAATCAATCCCCAAATATAGCGAGAAATGAGTACCGGTTCTGGCGAAGCCAGCGTTGGTACCACTCTAGCATATTCAAAGAATGTCGAAGTATAACCACGACAATCTACACCCATCATTTTATGGTTTAAAAACTTATTTGCCATTTGATCTTTTTCATATTCGGGACATAATTTTCTTTCTACAAGACTCTTAAATTCTTCCCAGTTCATGGCATAAGCCCTATTTCTTCCTTTAGCTTGTAACACCGTGTTCCACCATTCTAGCGCCCCTTCTTTGAAAAGATTTGACGAGTACATGACCTGATCATCTTTAGCACATTTACTTATTGCAATTACTGCTTCGGTTTTCTCTAACCAACGCAGTGATGCAGTTGCTCCTTCATTGCCTGCAAATTCAGTGGGTTTACAAGCAAGGAATTCTTTGAAAGTGCAACCAGGCGTTGCAGCTTTCATTTTCTTAAGGAGCGGAGCTTGCCGTGGTTCATTATCATGATTAACATGATCATTGCCTCCGTTTACACTATTACTGAAGTTATCTTCAGAAATACGTTTGCTAGGAACGATTTGTTGCGGTTCTATTGGATTTTTAACAGCAGCAACGAATGCTGGAATAGCATTGGCTATCCCTTGAGCAACTATATTTTCTATATCCTGCCTAGTCATATATTGATCCCCCGGTTGTTGCTTAGATTGATTAATCTCATTAACTGGTCATTATTAGTGTTTTCCATCTGATAATTAATATATATAATTTATTAGTATCAAATAAATAACAATTACACAGAATTCATAACACCAATATAGCCAAAACTATCGATTCACGATTTCCATTTATATTTAATAGTATGCATCAATACACACTATTATCTTACAAAGTTTTATTTGTAATTATTTTACAGACTGATTTTACTTTTTACTATTACACCACTACAGTTCCATAAACCCCCTATCTTTTGTCAGTTGGTGTTCTAGTAACGACGTTCCTTCTTATCGTAAGTCCAGGAGATTTGTCCCAAAATCTCTTGGATCCTATTCCCAGTATCTACTAGTTCTTTGTCAAAATGGCGGAGTTCAGTCATTTTCTCGTTACTCATTGGTGGATTTGGTAAAGGTTCTAGATTGAACTTAGGAAAAAGCTTATAGGGATGGTTTTGTAACAGTATTTCATTATTCAACCATTCGTCTATTTGCGAGTGGATTGAAAGGTTTGGAATAGCTGGTTCTAAGTTCATTGGTAGTTGTGTTTCAAGAGGATGAATAAAATCATTTTCATTAATAGGCTCAATAGTATCATCGTTTGCCATTATAAAATCTAGTTCTTCTTGAGATGGTAACCCCTCAATTTGCCTAGAGCTTTTCCCAATTTCCAATTTCTTAGGCTTGGTTTTCTCGAGAGGTAAAGCGTTGAATTCTATAGGTTCTTCTATGTTTGGTATATACCTATTGAAATCTCTGGAAACCTCTATTCTTACCGGATAGAGATTTAAATTCTGAAGGGCGTCAGACAAGTTACTCATGCTGTTTAGCAAAATTTACAAAATTACTAAGTTAAAAATCATAACAAAATTTTATAGAAAACTTTTAAATATTATTGCATATTGGGTAAGGTTTCTAGACTGTAGGTAATCCGGGTACTAAAACTTTGAGTCAAATTATTTTAAAGATTTAAATTTATTGCTACAGTGGCTAGCATATAAAAATCTGCCCATACTGTACACAATTAATCAGATAATAAAACACAAAATCATAAATAATAATTAATAAGAAATTAAGTATTTTCTAAATACTTAATTGGCTTAAATCAGTGGCTCTGATACCACCTTTTTCTGTCACGGCCCCCGACCCGGTTTGACCCGTTTCAGGAGCCGCGGGACAGAAATCCCGTGGTATTTAATTAACAGCGGAAGTTTCTTCAGGATCTTTTTAAAACTAAAATATTTCCCGATTATTTTATTTCACAATTCGGGATAAAACCCGGTAATTTACAATATTGAGATTTCACAAGGAAATCTTTTATTTTACAAAACATGTTTCTTTATTTTATACTGAGCCACTTCCTTAAGCTGATAGTGCTTCGCGGCACTTTTCCTGGATCACAATAGATCACCTGAAACATGTTTGAAAAAGGTTTTGTCAGCGGGAAATACTGAGTGAATCATTCTATTTATGAAAACGACTCGGTTGTTATAATTTACAGTATTAAGAGAGATTACAATGTTTCCAGATATCAAACCAACTACCCACAGTACTTGTCACTCGAACATCCATCGGAATCCTCTTTGCCCGATGGTGTCTGTGACTATGGTCATATCACTCATTGGCTAACTCGTTGTCCAATAGTGACGGTTATCAAGTAATGTATACAAAACCCCACATACCGGCTGTAACTTGGTGATTACATAAACTTAATCACTGTAATTATAATCTTGAAAATAAATATGATTTCAAAAGTAATTTGATAAAAAGAGAATGACTCACATTGCAGATTTAATTTGAGCAGAGCCTAGCCTACTGATTAGCCTTTTAACCTAAATTAATAACAGGCACACAATTCGGTTAGTAACTTAATACAGCAGTTACGACAATTCACGAGATTAAACCCTCACAACGATTTACAAGTGCAATACTTAACAATTCAGCGGATTCACAACGAATGACAGAGTATAGTCCGAGTTCGAACAGCACTCAAACATTCAAGTCGAAATCACGATGAATAACAAAGTATAAACTCAATTTGAGCGGCACTTAAACAATCGTTGGATAGTTATAATCGATCGGACGTTGAATCGTAATAGCGATCGAGTTATTACCCTGATTGCGGCGTCGATTAGTGAATCGTGTGTGCTAATTGTGATAAACAGAGCTTATCTCAGTCTACGAAACGAATTTCTTCGTCGTTCAAGTACCAGAATGCGATTGCCAAGGCCTGCTATTTATAGTGAAAAATTGGCCAGGCTTACGGACCGTAACAATTAACCCTTACGGTCCGTAAGGGATACCTAATTTTTATAGAGTAGCCACGTCTGGGACTTGCCTAGATGAGTCAGTAGTTTCGTAAATTTTAAATTTGACAACGTTTTAAGTAGATAATCGTTAACTAGGTTTTACCCCCCCTGAGTTTTAGGGGCCCTGATCCTGATTCCGATTGTTCTGAAAATTTTAGGGTTTGTGCAGAATCACTTGGGTGTCTCAATTAGGGTTTCCAATTGGTCAAATAAAATAATAATTATGACTTTTGATGAGAGTTGTTACATTGGCTCTGATACCACCTTTTTCCTGTCACGGCCCTTGGCCCCGGTTTGACCTGGTCCAGAGCCGCGAGGCAGGAAATCCGATGGTATCTAATTAAATGACAGCGGAAGTCTTTTTAAACAGGATCGATTAATATTAAAACTGCTCATTTATATATAATATAGGGATAAATCCCCTAATTTACAATAAAGTAATTTCACTGGGAAATCTTTATTTCTCAAAACATGTTTCTTTATTTATTTACATTGAGCCACTTTTCTAAGCTTGTAGTGCTCCATGGCACTTTTCCTGTGCTCACAACAGATCACCTGAAATATGTTTGAAAAAGGTTTTGTCAGCAGGGAAATACTGAGTGAATCATTCAGTTTTACTAAAACGACTCGTTTGTTATAATTCACAGTATTAAGAGAGATTACAAAGTTTCTGATATCAAACCTACTACCCACAATATTTGTCACTCGACTCTTTTCGGTGACTGTGGTCATATCACCATTGGCTGCCCCAATGAATGACGAATATCACTAATTTTAGGTTCGCTCACCTAAAGTGATAAAACAACAATACTGTGCACAATACCCCACATACCGGCTGTAATTTGGTGATTACATAAACTTAATCACTGTAATTATAACTTTGAAAATATTTTAAAAATTTATAAAGCAATTTGATAAAAAGAGAATGACTCACATTGTAGATTTAACGAGCAGAGTATAAGCCTACTGATTAGCCTTGATTAACCTAATTTAAATAATAATGCACACACAAGCAGGTTAGTAACTAATACAGCAGTTACGACAATTCACGAGATTAAACCCTCACAACGGTTTACAAGTGCAATACTTAACAATTCAGCGGATTCACAACGAATGACAGAGTATAGTCCGAGTTCGAACAGCACTCAAACATTCAAGTCGAAATCACGATGAATAACAAAGTATAAACTCAATTTGAGCGGCACTTAAACAATCGTTGGATAGTTATAATCGATCGGACGTTGAATCGTAATAGCGATCGAGTTATTACCCTGATTGCGGCAGCACTTCATGATTAGTGTGTGTTAATTGTGGTAAACAGAATGTAAATCGGTGCATGAAATGAATTTCTTCGTCGAACATACGCCAAATTTCAAGTACCAATGTATGCTATTTATAGTCAAAATTTTGCATTGCTTACGGACCGTAAGCCTAACAATGTTACGGTCCGTAAGGGGTGAAAATAGGTTATACAAATTTATCGTTATATTTGGGGATTAGTTAGCGAAATTCGAGACATAGTCAAGGCCACTAGACCACAGACTATTGAAGAAGCAGTCGAAATAGCTAACATGCTGACAGATGGACTAATCCGCACAAGAGAAGAAAACAAGAAGAAAGAGTTAGCCCAGAAAATTTCCCAAGAATTCTACAAGAAGATAGGAACTGAATCGTCATTAGAGCAACCTATCTGCAGAAGCTGTAACAAAAAGCATTCAGGAAGATGCCGTTTTAGGAAAACATCCTACTGTGACTTCTGCAAGATGACCGGACATATAGAGGAAGAGTGTAGAAGGAAAACTAATGTTTGTTTCAATTGCGGGGAAACAGGACACATCAAACCATACTGCCCGAAACTAACCAAAGCATTTGACAACAAGGCCAGAACAACAGATGAAGCTAAGAAGAACGCATGAGCATTCGTACTTACTACGCAAGAAGCAGAAATGATTCCAGACGTAATCGCTGATATATAATATCTAAGTTAAGTTATTATTTGACCCTAGTACAAATAAAAGTTTATAAATAAATACATTCTGTCAAGTACTTCATCTATTCAAAACCATAACAGACTTGTTTGGTTTTCACTTTCATCGAATCATTTATTTGGTCACGATCACCTTGTGGTGACGTTTTCACAAAATTTGAAGCTTGTGCTAATCTCGTTGCATACGGGTTTAATTATTTATTTATATTGAATCCGCTTTGTTGGTTTATTCTATAAAATCAATCTTAACACAATCATGTGCTAAGATAATGATACACAAATTCATTTCATATATTCAGTGTATCTCTTAAGGATTTTTATATCAACAATCGAGCGTTTCGTAATCCTTATTGTTTTATCATCTTTGATCGAAAAACATTATTCAAGTATTTCGATTTCAATCCTACTAGATTTATTTGAAACATTCGAACTTACTTCATTTGATTTAAAGCATGGTGAAACTCGTTTCATTCACCGCTACTATTTCCAATTACTATGACACCTTGTGGTGGCATTTTCTTTAATTTGTAGCTTGAGCTATTCTCATTTTCACTCCTAATGAACGAATTTTAATTTTTTCGGTTCATTATCTTAAACAGTCTTAATACAATTATGTGTTAAGATAAGAGTACACAAATTCATATCATATTCCGGTGTACCTCTAAACGTTTCTTTCATCATTTATCGAAAGTTCTATAATATTCATTTGGTCTTTTCACCATCATTTGAAAATCCTATTCGAAATGAATATCCAAATTTACTTCCTTAAAGCTTTCAGTTGATTACACGGTGAAATTATTCGGTCACCGTAATTATTGAATTATTTCAATCATTACGACACCTTGCGGCGTCGTTATAAACTTGTAGCTTGGGCTAATCAAAAGCATACGAATCATTCAAAATCACGTATGTATTTCGTTTGACTCATCATTTGAAAGTAGTCTTGATACAATTATGTATTAAGACAATGATACACTAAACTCTATTATATTTCGGTGTATCCTTGCAACTCACTGTCAACACCCTGATTTTTCTCTTGTTATAGTTCGATAGTTGATAAATTATTTCGTGCTTCTATTTCATTTTTGAGCTTGTTGATTCTGAGTCTTCTTCAGTTGTCAATTAAAGTAAGCTTTCTTTTGACAAAGAATTTTTATTGATTCTAAAAGTTCTTCACATTCATTCTAAATATCTATTGATCATATATCTTTTGGCTTGAAAATAGTCACATTGGAAATTATATTATTTCATCTCATCCGTTTGACAACGATTTCTTGAACTAATTCAGTTGAACCTTTGAATTCTACTTATGATACAACTAGTATTCACAAAATTTGATATTTCAATTCTGTGTCATCTACCTTCATATTGTTTTTATTGACTAGAATATGACATAAGTCTAAAAGAAATATCGTAACCCAAATCTCGAGGACGAGATTTTTATTAAGGTGGGGAGAATGTTACAACCCTCATTAAAAGCCCTATTTATATTATTATTTTATTCAATAGGAAACCCTAATTAAGACACCCAAGTGATTCTGCACAAACCCTACAAATTTCAGAACAATCAGAATCAGGATCAGGGCCCCTAAAACTCAGGGGGGGCATTCCCTACTCAACGATTATCTTTATAAGTTAATATAAAAATCGAATTTAATCGAAACGTCGACTCACCTGCACTTCAAACACACGTGGCAAGAGAATAAGAAAAATGTATCCCTTACGGACCGTAAGGGTTTATGCTTACGGTCCGTAAGCATGACAAATTTCGGGTATAAATAACAGGCTTTGGGACTGGCTTCTGTGCATTCGTTCGACGATAAAATTCAACTCAGGCGCGGAGATCTCGTCCAAATACTCTCAATTAACACGCACAAATCACTAATTAGTATAGAGGGGTGCTGCTGCACAGGGTATTAACTCGATCGCTGCTACGATTCAGTGTCCGATCGATTAAACTATCCAATGGATGTTTAAGTGCTGCTTAAATTGGGTTATACTTTGTTATTCATCGTGATTTCGACTTGAATGTTTGAGTGCTGTTCGAACTCGGACTATACTCTGTCATTCGTTGTGAATCCGCTGAATTGTTAAGTATTGCACTTTGTCATTCGTTGTGAGGGTTTTATCTCGTGAGTTATCGTAAATGCTGTATTAGTTACTACCTAGTTCGTGTGCACTAGGTTACCAAGCTAAGAAATAGGCTAAGCTCTGCTCAAATTAAATCTGCAATATATCAAGGATTATCTGTAGACTAAGCTTTGCCCGTAGCAATCTGCAAGGTGAGTTCATTTCTCTTTTCTCACAGTTTGTGAGTCCACTCTATTTTCTCACAGTTTTATCACCTTTTTGTGATACAATTATATTTACAAAGGCTTTACAGAATCCTAAACGGTTACGAGTTATACTTACAGTGATTAAGTTTTTATATTAACTCCCGGTATGAAAGGTTTTATATATTATTTGATTCTCGTTATTATTTGCCAGAAAGTTAGTCAATATTAGCATGACTACAATAACAGTGGAAATTATGCATTCTACTAAGATTATATTCTAGTCTTAGTCACGTTAATATATTAAATAATGATATTACAATTATTTAATTAACATATTATATTTAATAAAGTTATTGTGGTTTGACATAACATGATATATGTCATTTTCTGGATTAAATGGTTTTATGCCATAAGTAATATATTTGACAAAGAAATGTCACGGGACACAATTAAGTCCGAAGTCACTAGTTGAGAGAATGATCAACAGTGACATGTCCAAAGACACTAGTTGAGAGAATGATCAACAGTGTTATGAATAGAAATTACTAGTTGAGAGAATGATCAACAGTAATATGATCTGAGTCACTAGTTGAAAGAATGATCAACAGTGACATGACCAAAAGCACTAGTTGAAAGAATGATCAACAGTGTTATAGAATCACTAGTTGAAAGAATGATCAACAGTGATATGACCAGAATCATTAGTTGAAAGAATGATCAACAGTGTTATAGAATCACTAGTTGAAAGAATGATTAACAGTGATATGACCAGAATCATTAGTTGAAAGAACGATCAACAATGATATGATTACAGTCACAGGAATCGCCTAGTGACAGATAAATTGAATAATAGTAAAATATAATTACTTGATAAATTCACTATTGGACAAAAGTGAGCCAAGGAGTGATATGATTACTGTCATATTGGAACTGCCACTATGTGACAAATACTGATTGATTTGGATAAATATAAATAGATATAAAAACCTTAATACTGTAAGGTATAACAATATATTTTATAAAAATGGAATGAATTCACTCAGTATTTTCGCTGACAAAACCTTTTTCAAACATTTTTCAGGTAATTACAGTAGATTGGAATAAGAGCTGGATACGACACTGAAAGGCAAGGTGCCTTAGCTATCGGTATAGTTCCTGGAATTAGATGAATCCTAAATTCTACCTCCCTATCTGGTGGTAATCCTGGTAATTCTTCTGGGAATACCTCTGGATATTCTGAGACTACCGGGATTTCCTTAAGTTCTTTTCCCTTAGTACTAATGATTACTGAAATCATATATACTATTCCTTGTTTTCGTTCATAATTAGCAACTTTCATTACTGATATGAACTTCATAGGCTTACGTGGTTTATCTCCTGTAATCACAATTACTTCTCCGGTGGGTGCCTGAATTTCTATAGAGTTCTTATCACAGAGAATTCGAGCATGGTTGGCTACTAACCAATCCATTCCTAACACAACATCGAATTCGGCTAAGTTCATAGGTAACAAGTTTGCAGAAAACTTATGGCCTAACAGTTCTATCTTTCCTTTTTGAAAAATCTTATTTATGTTAACAGAATTTCTGTCTGCCGTTTCGACTGTAAAAATTTGCCTAAGGGTGGTTAAGGGTAAGTTAAGAGCTTGGCAAAATGAAGTATTGATAAAACTTTGGTTTGCACCAGAGTCAAATAATACTTTTGCATAAACGTCGTGGACCAAGAACGTACCAGCTATAACGTCGGGAATTAGTTCGGCTTCCTGAGTAGTTAGCTGGAATGCTCGGGCATTCTTCTTTGTTGTTCCTTCAGCTGGTTTGCCTTTATTGTCTGCGGTTTTAATCAATTTAGGACATTCTGTTTTGAAATGTCCTACTTCTCCACAATTGTAACAGATTGTGGATTTCTTCCTGCAGTTTTCTTCACGATGTCCTACCATTTTACAAAAATTGCAGGTTACGCTACATCTTCCAAAATGTTTCTTTCTGCAATTCCTGCAAAACGGCGGATTTGAAGATTGCCCTGTTCCTCTTTTCTTGAAGCTGTTATTATTACCCATACGAAATCCTTGGGTAATTTTCTGAGCCAGTTCCTTCTTCCTGTTTTCATCTTGCGTGCGTACCAGTTCGTCGGTTAAGGTATTAGCTAATTCCACCGCATCGTCAATCGTACGAGGTCTCGCAGCTTTAACGATGTTACGGATTTCACTAATCAATCCCCAAATATAGCGAGAAATGAGTACCGGTTCTGGCGAAGCCAGCGTTGGTACCACTCTAGCATATTCAAAGAATGTCGAAGTATAACCACGACAATCTACACCCATCATTTTATGGTTTAAAAACTTATTTGCCATTTGATCTTTTTCATATTCGGGACAGAATTTTCTTTCTACAAGACTCTTAAATTCTTCCCAGTTCATGGCATAAGCCCTATTTCTTCCTTTAGCTTGTAACACCGTGTTCCACCATTCTAGCGCCCCTTCTTTGAAAAGATTTGACGAGTACATGACCTGATCATCTTTAGCACATTTACTTATTGCAATTACTGCTTCGGTTTTCTCTAACCAACGCAGTGATGCAGTTGCTCCTTCATTGCCTGCAAATTCAGTGGGTTTACAAGCAAGGAATTCTTTGAAAGTGCAACCAGGCGTTGCAGCTTTCATTTTCTTAGGGAGCGGAGCTTGCCGTGGTTCATTATCATGATCAACATGATCATTGCCTCCGTTTACACTATTACTGAAGTTATCTTCAGAAATACGTTTGCTAGTAATGATTTGTTGCGGTTCTATTGGATTTTTAACAGCGACAACGAATGCTGGAATAGCATTGGCTATCCCTTGAGCAACTATATTTTCTATATCCTGCCTAGTCATATATTGATCCCCCGGTTGTTGCTCAGATTGATTAATCTCATTAACTGGTTCATTATTAATGTTTTCCATCTGATAATTAATATATATAATTTATTAGTATCAAATAAATAACAATTACACAGAATTCATAACACCAATACAGCCAAAACTATCGATTCTCGATTTCCATTTATATTTAATAGTATGCATCAATACACACTATTATCTTACAAAGTTTTATTTGTAATTATTTTACAGACTGATTTTACTTTTTACTATTACACCACTACAGTTCCATAAACCCCCTATCTTTTGTCAGTTGGTGTTCTAGTAACGACGTTCCTTCTTATCGTAAGTCCAGGAGATTTGTCCCAAAATCTCTTGGATCCTATTCCCAGTATCTACTAGTTCTTTGTCAAAATGGCGGAGTTCAGTCATTTTCTCGTTACTCATTGGTGGATTTGGTAAAGGTTCTAGATTGAACTTAGGAAAAAGCTTATAGGGATGGTTTTGTAACAGTATTTCATTATTCAACCATTCGTCTATTTGCGAGTGGATTGAAAGGTTTGGAATAGCTGGTTCTAAGTTCATTGGTAGTTGTGTTTCAAGAGGATGAATAAAATCATTTTCATTAATAGCCTCAATAGTATCATCGTTTGCCATTATAAAATCTAGTTCTTCTTGAGATGGTAACCCCTCAATTTGCCTAGAGTTTTCCCCAATTTCCAATTTCTTAGGCTTGGTTTTCTCGAGAGATAAAGCGTTGAATTCTATAGGTTCTTCTATGTTTGGTATATACCTATTGAAATCTCTGGAAACCTCTATTCTTACCGGATAGAGATTTAAATTCTGAAGGGCATCAGACAATTCACTCATGCTGTTTAGAAAAATTCACAAAATTACTAAGTTAAAAATCATAACAAAATTTTATAGAAAACTTTTAAATATTATTTCATACTGGGTAAGGTTTCTAGACTGTAGGTAATCCGGGTACTAAAACTTCGAGTCAAATTATTTTAAAGATTTATATTTATTGCTACAGTGGCTAGCATATAAAGATCTGTCCATACTGTACACAATTAATCAGATAATAAAACACATAATCATAAAATAATAATTAATAAGAAATTAAGTATTTTCTAAATACTTAATTGGCTTAAATCAGTGGCTCTGATACCACCTTTTTCTGTCACGGCCCCCGACCCGGTTTGACCCGTTTCAGGAGCCGCGGGACAGAAATCCTGTGGTATTTAATTAACAGCGGAAGTTTCTTCAGGATCTTTTTAAAACTGAAATATTTCCCGAATATTTTACACGAAATTCCAGATAAAGTTTTTATATTTCTTTTCGTTGAAATTCTGACTTTTGCATATAATAAGTTGACTTTCGCGTTTCTATTTCTGTAATGGTCATCGTACCATGAGGAATTCTTTCATAGTAGTGAATATTGACCTGTTACATTTCTTGGTAAATCCACACATTACACATGCACTATTATTGCGCATGTGGTTCGTTTGATTTATGAAGACCACAAAAAGGCTTCATTCCGATTTGTTATTTTATCCAAACTCAAATATCATTCTGCTTTTTGCACTATGAACCACATTATTGCAAAACGATAACTCTTTGATATCGAATCAATAAATTTTGTTAAACCATTAAGGTGAAGAATTTATATTTTTATATATGTATAAAAATTATGTTGAGGTATACTTTCATTTAAGTTTATGTTTAAGTTATTTATTATTAATAATTTTTAGTAATAACAGTAGTGTTAATATAAATACTAGGGTTATTATCAGAGACAGATATTGAGTAGCCTAGCCTTAGTTAGGCATGGACTGATCACCTATGCTTAAACAAGGCAGCACTAACCAATATCCAACCATGATAATGACTAGTTAATATATATAAATTACGTCATCATACTTATTTAGTAAATTTTAAATATATATATACTTTGTACTGTAAAGAAAAGACATATTTTCATAAAATAATACAAGAATTAGAGAAATGAATAAAATTATATAAATAATTGTCTATCACATGTTTTGTGGTAACTAGGTACCGTAACGCTCTGGCAAGAAAATGACCATATAAGAATAATATGGTAGTCATCAACTACGTTGGGTTAGGAGAACATTGTAATATATAAGAATAGTCCTCGTTTTCACTTATTTACAACATTTGTAAATACATTCACAACGTTATATGGTTTCAAAATGAAAATAAGTAATCACATAGAATCAACCCATTAAGTGTTATATATTTACAAAATATGTTACAAATACTTTTGTACAATATATATTTTTACACCTTTATTTACAACTTTCATTTAATGTTATAAATAATAGTGATTTCTTTTACAAAATAATAATACTAAAATATTTTGTAATATAAATTGCGGTGTTTTGTAATATATATTACATAATAAATATAAGTTATTTTACATAGTATAGTAAAATAATAAAATAATATTTATTTAAAAGTAGTGACCATTCACATATAGTAAAAATGCGTAACAAATAATATATATTCCATTTGCTTTACAAATATAATATAATGGTTGGTCATGCCAAAACAACTTGTTCTTATTTTATTTCGATCTCTAGGACATAGTATGAAAAATATGGTCACTAATAGTGTACTATCACATTGTTTCACAACTAAAATAACTTGGAACTCTAAACAATGATACACTAACTCTATTGTCTTTTTGTGTATCTCTGCAATTCTCTCATCTCAGCACATTGATTTTCTCATATCATAAATATTTGACAAATCATTTTTCATACTTTTATTTTATTTTGAACCTGTTGATTCCAAGTCTTCCTCAGTTGCCAATCAAAGTAAACTTTCTTTTGACAAAGAATTTTATTGACTCTAAAAGTCCTTCAGATTCATTTTAAATATCTATTGATTACATATCTTTTGGCTTGAATCTAGTCACTTTGAAAATTATATCATTTCATCTCATTCATTTCTCATCAATTTCTTAAACTAATTCAGTTGAACCATTGAATCCTACTTATGGTACAACTCGTATTCACAAAATTTGATATTTTAATTCTATGTCATCTACCTTAATATTATTTTTATTGACTAAAATATGACATAAGTCTAAAAGAAATATCATAACCCAAATCTCGAGGACGAGATTTAAAACAAGGTGGGGAGAATGTAACATTCATATTTTTATTATAGGTTTGTTTAAATTTATTTGCCACTAGTAACTAGTTTTATTTTTAATATAATATTTCAAACCAAATAGTTTTAAAAAACTATTTTATATATATAGTTGGTTAAAATATTATACTAATTAATTGGCTTATATATATAGGTGACCTTTCTAAATAAAATAAAAGTATCTAAAGAACTTATATTATTAGACGGGTAGTTTACGGGTAAGTAGACTGTTAGAAATATAAAGTTCCTAGACGGGCCTAGGAACCATATAATAATTAATACATTGTATTTTGAACCTACTCTATTTTTAATGAAACTTAGACCCAAATGTAGACAAAAATATTCTCATTCTAAAGACATATTTATTATTTTCTAGAACGTTATATTTTGAAAATTATAAACGTCAAATAAGTGAAGCAATTAAATTAATTATAATATATGTTAAATAAAATAAATTAAAACACAAAATCATAAATTTCGAAATTGTGTGCATATAAAGTTTCTACGTGTCTCATTTTTATAATATGTATATATAATAGTTAAATCTATTATATATAATAAATGAAAGTTATTTAGGCCACGTGTCACTTGATTAGGGCATCCTCAGTTCTCTTTTCCCGCCCAACAGTGCCATCCCCTTTTCCTTATATAATCTCTCTTCTCACTTCTAATCTTTGTTTACAAACCTTGGGTTCTTTCTCTCTCTATATTCAGCCGATTCAAATTCAAATTTCACAAACCCTGCAAATTATTGAGATAATTATTTCCATCCAAACCTTAATCTTCTTCAGACGCCACCATAAAATCTTCTTTTGTTCATCGATTACTTCATCAAAAGGTTTGTTCTTTTTTTTAGTTGAAATACTTTCATGATTTCCTCTTATTTACACTAATCCTAATTTCTACTCGTAATCTAATCATATGGTTCCAGGGTTGTTGTCATCAAAGTTGAAATCCGCTTAGCTGCGGATAAGATAACTGCCATAAGCTGGTATGTTTGAATATGTTTTGAAATTAGCGTTTTTTTCTAGATGGTGATGATATGAGTATAACATCTGTTGATTATTGATGTTTGAGTATGTTCAGCCATTATTCTTTCTGAAATTAGAGTTTCATTGGTATTATCTGTTTGTAACAGCAGTGGTTCAGCATCTACAGTGGATTCAACATCAGGTGTTTGCTATTATTGTTTGATGTTGTTTGCTATTATTGACGGATGTTGTTTGCTATTGTTGTTTGATGTTGTTTGCTATTGTTGTTTGCAGTTGAAGATATCTTAATTAAGGTAATAATTGTATTACATCCTGTTGAAAATTAGAATTGATAAATTTAGGGAAAGTGAGGTTGAAAGTTAATAACCCAACAGTGGAGCATTTCATTCTACAGGTTCCATAAATTAAGGGTATTCTCATATAATGATGATGATTGTTCCACGGTTGTTTCCAGTATTATTGTTCCAACATCGTTTAAAGTATGTGTTTTTTGCTACTCTGATTTTCAATTTTGAGTTTTTTTATTTTATAGTGATATACTCTAATTCTCGGTTTATATTTCAGTCTAATCACAGTTGTTTGAAATTCATACAATCTGCTGCGGGTTATTATAGGTTTGTATTCAAAGAAGCATAAAGTTTAATTAAACACAAAGAAAGATTATTAAATTTATAGTTTACTTGCTTATGTCTAAAATCTGTTGACCATTGACTGACCAAACATCAGTGTTTAAAAAACTGTTGGCTATCCACTGATAGGAAAAATAGCCACTGCTCACTTTTTTTATTGTTGGCATCTATTGATATTGACCATCAGTTTTTTTCCTAAAAAACAGCCACTGCTCACTTTTTTGTTATTGATGGTGTTAATTAGTGATAGATTGAAATTATCAAATAAAAACTAGAATAACAATGAAATTACCATTTTACCTCATCTTTACATACCAATGAGGTAAGATTTCCTCCAACATTGTTTTGATCATACAATTTAAAAAATTCTTTATAACTATTTGTTGGAAATCAAATCAGTAATTAATGCTAATTTCTTGAGCTTTGGACATTTAAAACATGCAAAATGTGAATTTCAAACTCACGGTTTAAAAATTAGAAAAGTCATCATGACAATGACAGTTGCTTTCAAATCATCATCAGTAATTATTGATAATATCAGTAATTACAGAAAAGTCATAATGACAATTGACGTTCGGTATCTACTGATAGGAAAAAATAGTCACTGGTCACTTTTTTATTCTTGACATCCATTGATATTTACCATCCATGGTGTTAATTAGTGATATATTGAAATTATCAAATAAAAACTAGAATTAAAATGAAATTACCATTTTACCTAATCGTTACATTGCAATGAGATAAGAGTTCCTCCAATATTGTTTTCCTGATGAAATTTAATGTTAAATTAAAAAAATACTTGATGGGTATTTGTTGCAAATCAAATCACTAATTAATGGTAATTTCTTCAGCTTTGGACTTTTAAAATATGCAAAATATGAATTTCAAATTAAATTTATGCAAGATGGTAATTTAGAATTGACGTCCTCTCTTTTTTTTCTCCCTACTTTGCATATGATTAGTAATATTTATTTACTTTAATAAGGAGGGATATAAAGATATACACTACTTACCTTTCAGTTCCCAATAAACATCACTTCCCAATAAACATCATCACAATTGCGGTCAAATCAAATCAGTAATTACTAATAATATCAGTAATTTGAAACTCAAAATTCAAACCATATATATTTTTATCCTTAATGTTAAATTAAAAAATAAAAAAAAATACTTTTTGACTATTTGTTGCAAATCTAATCAATAATAATTAATTGTAATTTCTTGAGCTTTGGACTTTTAAAATATGCAAAACTAGAATTTCAAACTGACTGTTATTATCTCTCAGTAATTTTGAAATTTGGAAATAAAAAATATGTAAAAGGTAATTTAAAATTGACGTTCTCTTTTTTTTTCCTACTTTGCATATTTCAGTTCTCTAAAAACATCATAACAATTGCTTTCAAATCAAATCAGTAATTACTAATTAATATTAGTAATTTTGAAATTCAAATTTCAAACCATATATATTTTTATTATTCTATAAATAAGATACAATCATCTGGTTTCACATTCAAATCTCGCTCGCTCATATATGTGACCGTATCTTTCTCTCTCAAATGCATCTTTCTTGTGATTTAGCAGCTAATTTCCCATTACACTTCTTTGTTCGAATGTTTGTTGATAATGTTTACATGTTATCGTTCCTGTATCATTGTTCCAACATCGTTGTTTCAATGTAAATTCGCATCCCACATCAACCTTTCAATATCGATGCTGCAATATCATTGTTGCAACATCGTGAAAAGTTGCATGTGTTACCTTTTTTGATGGCAGAGATGCAACTTTAAAGTTACATGTGCCATTTTTTTTTGATTTCCGTTAAATCCAAAGTCACGTTTTCTTGCTCTAGGAAGATTTTCTTCTTTTAAAGAAAGTATACATTCGTCCAAAGCTCGTGAAAACTCAGATGTGCAATAAAAATGAAAAAGACACATTTGAATTTTAGATTAGTTTCTTATTCTTATTTGTGTTGTCAGTAATATGGAGTGTGGTGATAGAGACGTGCAGTTTATGGCGATGCTGAAGGACATACATCAAGATGTTCAGCAATAGATGTAGTGGAAACTAAAGTTTATTAGTTCTTGCTGTTATTCTTAGATTTGAACTTGAATATTGTTCAGTATGTCATGTAATTATTGGACTTTTAGTTTCAAGGTCCTGAATAAATGATTAAATATAATTTTATGAATCTTTGTTGTGTTTTATTTTTACTTATTATTTATTGTTTCAGTAATATTTAGATTATGTTGATGTTGAATTGTGTCTGTAGATCTGTTTGGTAAGTCAACAGAGGATTAATAGTGTCAAGGATTTGTTTAATGGTCCAACTCTGAAAGGGTGGTGTGGTTATAACAGCTGATCATGCTAAGGACTGTTATAATTAATTCCTGCTCCATATAAAGACTGATGGGCTTATTGTCTCATGAGGGCTATGCACTGTTGAAGGCAAAGTCCTGTTAAAGACTAGCACTTATGGTGTAGTTCTAACAGCTTCTACAGCGGATTCAACTTTAGTATTTATGTATCAGTTTTTGAATTACTAGGGTACTCATGTTTTAATTGAGTATTAAACGAAAATGAGTTGCCTTAGCAAAAAGTTTTCATCATCTGGGGTACTAAACCACTGTCTTTCAAAATTGACATGTGGCAAAACCTTGAATGGAAATTCTCAAAACTGTTGCTGGAATACTTGTCCTTCAGATCTGTACCATTTACCCTAACCACTGTTTTGTTCCAGCGTCTGATCTCTAAACACTGTCCACTGCTGAAAGTTAACCACTGATCCCTCATTTTCTTGACAAGCACTGATGTTCAAAATCAGTGTCCTATCCACTGATATGCTATCCACTGATAGTAAAAATCATCCACTGCCCACAATTTTTACCGTTGTAACCACTGATGCTTGATACGTCAGTGGCCCTTAAAACAACTGTTTTCCATCCTTCATCCATTTCATCAGTGTTTGACACGTGGTAAGTCTTTAGCCTTCAGATCATAATAACCGCTGCCACATCAGCGATCATTTTTTCCGCAGCTAAAACCCTGCCCTAAACCCCAAACAGGGTTTTACACTGTCGAATTGAATTCCAAAATTCTCTTCTCATAGCAGTTTCCAACCCTTCTTCTCAAAATCTCCAAAATCCTTCTTCGTTCTTCTCCGCAAAAATGACAAAATCAAAGTCAAAATCAAAATCAAAACCTAAATCACCACCACCTTCAAATGAAGTCGCTCAAACGGCCGAAGAATCCAATGAGATACCATACAAACAATCTCACAACTATTTGGGTTTACTCACAAAACCCACAAATAATCATACCTTCGATTCCATTCTCGACACCATATCTACATCAAAGTACAAAACTTTGTTGACAGTAGACGCCCCCATATATCTGCAAACCCAGAGAGAGTTCTGGAAAAATGCTACGCTTGAAAAACAAGATGATAAAGTAGTAGCCATTAACTCCTCGATACAGGGTACTGCGATTCAAATCACTCCGCAATCATTATCAGAAATCTTCAAACTCGATGATCAGAAAGGTAAAGCTTCTTTTGACAAAAACGAGTTAAAAGCTGATTTTCTGAAAAGGGGCTATGCAGAACAGTCAAAGGTAGATACCCTACAAAAGGGTTATTTTCCATCTGCACCCAGATTTTTATTTCACACACTTCTGATGTGTGCTTCGAATAAAACAACATCTTTTAACGAAATACCATTAAAAATTCAATGCCTGGGTTACGCTATTTTGAATAATAAAGACTACAACTACTCCCAGGAGATTTTCAATGACATGGTGAAAAACGTTGAAAGTAAAGCATTTTTTTTGTTTCCAAGATTTTTGAGTTATTATTTTATACAAAAATTTGATAAGAAAAATGAAAATTTGCTTAAACAAGGTGTCTATTTTCAAATAAAAAGCTTGACACCTGAAACATTCACTAGAATGTTGGCACCAATAAAAACAAAAGCAGGGGTACCTGAGCAGATTTTAGCGGTTACAACTGCTCCTCAGGTATCAGCTGCTGAGCCCACTGCTCCAGGTGATCAAAGCAACACAACCACTGCTTTGAAACCCACACCTGATATCACCAAAAAGACTAAAAGAAAAACATCCAGAAAACCCACCAAACCCAAAACAAAGGCAACTCTGGAAGATGAGATCCCAGAGGAAAAGCCTGTGACAACACAAAAGTCACCACAAACCACTGCTGCTACTTCCTCACAGCAGTTGGAAGAAAGATCTCAACCCATGCCTGAAACTCCTCCTGCATCCTCACAAAAGGATCAGGTTGTAATCACAGGGACACCAAATTATGAAGCTCCAGATCCACTTGGCTCTATCTTCCACAGTCTTGATCCCAAGGACATGTCTCTTTCAACACCTATACCCTCACCAATCATAATGCCACAATCCATGCTACCCTTGTTGCATGCAGCTGCTATAGCTCAGACACAAACCAGTTCCTCTCTATCACCTATCACTGAGAGTATACCCCCACAAGAGACTGGGTGTGATGCTACTACTTCTGCTATCCCAGCAACAATTGAGGAGGTTACACCCCCTGAGTTACAAGTAACTCTCGGTGGTAGTTCAAGTGGAGCAGCAACTGCAACTGGTGGATCAACAGATCTTCAGTTGGACAGTTGTTTCATAAGTAAGACTCCCTTGAAGGCAATTTCTTCCATGGCAACTTCGGTAACCACCAGTGAGTTGGATCTAACCACTGGTACCATCAAAGGTTTATCGAGTGCTGAAGAAAGAAGTCCCCAGTACCAAGAACAAGGGGCATCAATGGGTGATTTTTGGGACTCTGTTCCTAAGTCACACATTGATATAACCACTGCTGGTGGGGATTCAGATGATCCTACTAAAGTAGGTGATGATTCAAAATATCAGGAATTGACGAACAGAGTTGACAAACTTGAAGATTCAGTTGCTGAAATAAAGGAGATGGTGCAAGAGATTTTAAAAGCTTAAAAAGCACAGTCTACTACTGCCCCACCACAAGCATCTGTTCCTACTCAAGCATCTGCACAACATGCAGTTGCTGCAAATGACCTCTGGAATATCTTTCAAGCCATGCTTGAAAAACAGCAACAAATGGCTGATCAAAACCATGCTACTCATGTACAAATGCTGACCAACATGGTGGAATCAAGGTTCAAAGATACTCAAGCAGATATCAAGGCTATAAAGGCTAGCATTCAAAGTGTCTCTGGCAAAGTTCCTTCTTCCCTATACTTTCTTGATAACCCTCTTTCAGATAATGCCAAAAAGGGGGAGAATATCAAGCTGTTGAGACAAATGAATAAGATGGGAATAGAACATGGCCTTTATATTGAGCCTGAAAAAGAAAAAGAAAAAGAAAAGCAGGTATCAAAACCTGTTAGTTAAATAGCTGATACAACAGTAGTTACAAAAACTGCTGTCAGTAGCCAAACAGCTGCCATGTCATCAACACACACATCTTCAACACACACCACTCTACCACACACCACTGCAACTACTGCTCTACCACCATCATCTACAATCACACCATCACCACTGCCTCCTGTCATAAAACAGAAGACAACAGATGTTACAACATCTGTTGTAATGACAGCAGTGGTTGAAGCACCAGTTGTTTCAACAGTTGTTTGTCAGACACTCCCCATCATTCAAACCACTGATTCACCCAAAACATCATATGTCCCTTCTTCATTAAAAAGGAGAAGGAATCTCATATCAGATGATGATTCACCACCACCATCACCACCATCAAAAACTACCTCACCACTTCCATCCCCTGCTCAAAAGCAGAAGACAACTGCTGACATATCAGCAGTTGTAATGACAACAGATGTTCAGACACCAGTTGTTTCAACAACTGTTAGTCAATCATCCACCACTGCTCTCACCTTCTCTACATCACAACCAAAGCTCTTCAACAGAAAAAGAAAGCCAATCTCTGCCGATGAGGGTATACATGATCCTAATGCTGCACAACATCCATTGGAACTTGAAGCTATCAAAAATGAGATGAGGCAATTCTATACAGAAGAAGATCCTTCAAAAAGAAGATTCTCCTCACTCATAGGCTACATGCCACCAGATGATATGGATGATTACCTCAAAGTCAAGGCAAGGCAAGCTAAACTAAGAGCTAAAGTTGAGAGTGAACGTGAACGTTTAAGCGAAGATGGCATTGCTAAAAGACTGGAGTTCTACTTCACAAAAGTAAAGCAGATAGAAGAGTTTGCACAAGACCTAAACAAAGAAAAGGCTGATCAAAGGAAAAAGTTAAGAAAACAATATCTAGCCTACATCATGAAAGTGAAATTCTATCCTGCTGAAGAACAACAGTTCGAAGAATGGCCAATAATCGCTCTAAAGCATGAGGCAGAAAGGATTGAGAAAATCAAGAATGATCCTACAAAGAAGAAGAATACTCCAAACTGGAGCAAATACAAAAGGCTCATTGCTGACCTAACTGCTGAGTATAAGAGAAAGAAAAAGGAGCTGGTGGATGCAAAAATGGATACTGCTGAAGCCATATCAAAATGGTCAAAACAGCAGACTGATGAAGCCTATGAAAGGCTGAAGAAAAGAAAGATAACTGTATCAAGCACCTCAAAGAAGCATGAACAAAGAATGAAGTTTGAACAGCAGATAGAAAACCTCAATACACTGTTCTGGTCTACTTTTGTGACAAATCAAGAAGAAAAAGAACAGTTGACCAGTGAAGAGGTGAAAGAAAAGGAGGTTGAGTACTTCACAGAATCCATCATGAAAATGGGTCTAAAAGAAGAAAACTCAGAAAAACTTCAAAACCTTTTTAAAAGGATGTTAACCAAACCTGCATCACCAAACACTTCAACAGACATGACAGACATTGAAAGGCAGGAGCTGATTGAAAGAGAAACTGCAGAAGATATAGCTGCAGCAAATGATGTCATAGAAATGGCTTTCAAAAGAATGTCTGAAAGTCTGCAAGTCTTCTCAAGGCCAATATCTCAAAGCTCATCATCAAATAAATCTCTCCCAAGAAATCCATTGGGTTTAAAAGTACTAAAGTGGCTCTCTGATCAAAAGACCCACGTATTGACTCTGGTCAGATCCAATGGAGAGGTGAAGTATATATCAAGGAAAGAAGCACTAGGCCTTAGTGTTCAAGATTTGCAGGATCTCCTTGAACTTACACTGTGCCGGGATGAAGATGATACAAGCTCCAAAGCATTTGAAGAAGAATTTAAAAGAAAAGCAAGGGAACTTTTGATGAGTAATAAAGATCCAGAATAATCACAGGTTTTTGGCATTATCTGTTCCAGGTGGAGATTGTTGGTATTGAACCCTACCAGAGGAACAGATAATGTAAAGCCAAAACCTGGTCACAACAGTGGATCCACAATAAGCAGCGGTTTACATTAAGCTTCCCCCTTGAAAATGATTTATAACAACTGATGGTCTTGTATTCACTGACCGGATACAACTGCTGTTGTTCTGCATAACTACTGATGAAGCTTAGAAGACTGCTGGACACTAAGCACTGCTGGTACAATCTGCTGATGACAAAGCTCTGCCCAATCAAGGACTGATCAACCTTGAGGAAAGCACTGATGTAAAGAGAGAGCAGCTGTTTAGTGAATTATCTGTTTTATGTATAGTCAGTGGTTAGGTATAGCAGTATTTGTAAATGGACAGTAGATACAGGTTGTTAGGCTGTTAGACGTCGCTTTCATGGTGACGTCAGCTGAAATACCCCAGTGGTTTGGTTTGCCTATAAATGTAACAGTATCCTGTACTGTTACATTTGATTGACTGAGTGGGTTCTTCTCCTCATGTCTAATCCTTTCATCTTGTGCAACCAACCTTGAGGCATCAGGCTGAGGGGGAGTTTACTTTGTAAGATTTCACTGTAATCTTTTGCTTTTGAATTGTAAATCATTCGACTCTATGAAAAGCAATTGTTTATCAAACTATCTTCTCCTGTTGATTGTGTTTACAAAGTTTGTTATTCATTTCCGCTGCACTTAAAACTGTTCATATCTATTTGATTTGTTCGAATCTAACAAACAAACACAATCATGAAAGCCTCAGATCCTAACATTAAGCTTGTATGTTATGTGACTTAACACATTTTATTGTTTATCTACAACCTTTTGGTTTCACATATGTAGTTGCCACTTACAATTTATATTTATCTGACAGCTTGGTTACTGGTGATAGTTTGTTAGGTAGTTGTCAAAATACTTCAATATGGTATGGTTTTGTTTTATTCCAGTATCACGGCATTTCAGTACTTTAATATGTATGGCTTCATCTTATTCCAGTATCACCGCATTACAGGTTACAGAAATGATTTTCAGCGATCGAGAAAATGAACAAAATCTGTACATTGTTTATACAGTTTCAATTGTATTTTTCTATGATTTTATGAGTGATCTAGAATTCTGCCCATTTTCTAATGATCTGCGCATAAGGACAACCTATGTAAAGTCAAATCTACATGGCCGAACTACATGCATACATTTTCACTTTTTACTGGGTGAAGTAATTATCATCATTCAATTTGTTTCATATTTGTGCAGGTGGGAAAAGAGCAAAAGGAAGGGGAGGTGGCAATCGAGGTGTGCGTGGGAATCGATTTTGGTTTGGGGATAGGATACAGTTCAGAACGCAAACCTTCTTCATCAACGGGTGGTTTGGTATAGTTTGGATTGACCCAAAACACTTACTATTGTCAAAAGTTTTAGAACACATTATATAAATAATTACTACCTTAACTACCCTCGGTATGTTGTAATCCTGTAAGTTTTATGTGTATCTATTAATCTTAGCCCGCTAATTAATTGCAATAAACTTTCGAGAGTTTGTCTTAAGTTTAGCCTGAGACTAAGCCAGCCTTTAGAATCAAGATGTGTGAAAACATCTTAGAAGATGAGGCTTTCTTGATGTGATCGTGACCTCTAGGAATTTGCGTATATATCACTATTATTAATCACGATCCATCCATTTGGACACATAACCTTACACTAGGATCTTTTTAGGATAACGTAATGGCTTATGTGTACCTTACATTTGTATGTTTCTTAACCATGTTATCTAAAAAATGAGTTTCACATCACTTATCTATTATCTACTATCTATTATCTATTATCTATTTCTTAACTATGTAAACCTTTTGAGGTTTACATTGCTCATTTTAATGCTTATATTATAACCATGTCGCATTTGCACTTTGATCATGTACCTCTTTTTCTTTCGCGAAGATTTTATTTTTGTATTTTAACTATATATTAATCATAAATAGATTTTGATTAAAGTAATTTTATCGAGCCCGGGAAGCAATCCCGGGTAAAAACCTAGTAAAGTTATATACGTGTTCCAAGAATGTTGAATTCTATCCATCCACTATCTATGTGTCATCAAAAGAAACAACATAATATTTCTACCAATTAAAATAATAGACGTGTCAGAAATTTATGGCTATATGTAACCTCCAAACTTCTTAGGATGGTAGTATAAATAAGATTCATGTAATACTGAAAGTTGGCTACTTTATAGCTTTCTTTCGCCTTCCCCTATTCATCTATTTATATATATATTTATTATTATTATTATTATTATTATTATTATTATTATTATTTATACTATAATAATAATAAAGCCATGCCCATTTTAATTATTTTTACTTCCGATCACCGCTACCCTTTCCGATTGATCTGGAACCCATAACTCATGTCAGGGCTCTGCCCGACTAAGTTGTTGGGATTCGGTCTCGGGACTTCGGGACAAGGTTGAATTAGGGGTACTATACTTAATACCATTTACAAAAATGTATTTTTATATAGTTCAGAAATTATACCCAAAATTTATACCAGCAGGCTTTCTAATTGAACCCTAAAGTTACAAAGTAAGTCCATTTTCTTTTCTCACTGTTTTATTCCCTTTTTCTTTGTAATATAATAATATTAAAAAAATGTCCCAAACCATAACAACTCTCACCAAAACTATTATATTATTATTATTATTATTATTATTATTATTATTATTATTATTTATATTTTGTCTAAAAAGAAACCCTAATTGAGACACCCAAGTAATCCTACACAATTCTTAAAATTTTCAGAATAATCAGAATTAGGATCAGGACCCCTAAAACTCAAAGGGGGTATTCCCTACTTAACGATTATCTTCGAAATACGTTGTCAAACTTGAAATTCGTTCGAACGTCGACTCAGCAGGGCTACCCAGGTGACAAGCCTACTCTAGGCTAGGGGGACTTGCCCCGCGACACGCGGCAAGTGCCGGAGATTCTTCCGCGACTCGCGGGAGGCTCCAAAATTGGGTATAAATAGAGGGGCCTGGGACTTGATTTCTGGCACTGGAGCGACGTTAAAATTCGTTATACACTCCGAGATATTCCCTGATGAATACCAAACACACACATAGCTCGAATTCTGCTACGATACCGGGTATTAACTCGATCGCTGCTACGATTCAATGTCCGATCGATTGAAACTATCCGACCGGATGTTTAAGCACTATCCTTTGTCATTAGTCGTGATTCCGACCGGATGTTTGAGTACCACCTGAACTCGGGGAATACTCTGTCATTCGTTGTGAATCCGATGGATGTTTAAGTGATTGAACTTTGTCATTCGTTGTGAGGGTTTTAATCTCGTGAGTTATCGTAAATGTTGTATTAGTTATTTACCTAGTTCGTGTGCACTAGGTTAAAGACTAATCAATAGGCTAAGCTCTGCCTGTATAAATCTACAATATATCAAGGCTTATCTGTAGACTAAACTTTGGCCGTATGAATCTGCATGTTTATAAGGTGAGTCATTCTCTTTTTATCAAATTTGTTTACAAAAGCATGTTTATTTTCAAAGGTTATAATTACAGTGATTAAGTTTATGTAATCACCAAATTACAGCCGGTATGTGGGGTATTGTGCACATTACTACTGTTGTTATCACTTTAGGTGGGCGAACCTAATAAGTGATATTCGTCACCATTGGGGCAGCCAATGGGTGATATGACCACAGTCACCGAAATGAGTCGAGTGACAAATACTGTGGGTAGTTGGTTTGATATCAGAAACATTGTAATCTCTCTTAATACTGTGAATTATAACAAATAAGTCGTTTTAGTAAAACTGAATGATTCACTCAGTATTTCCCGCTGACAAAACCTTTTTCAAACATGTTTCAGGTAATTACAGTAGATTGAAGTAAAAGATGGATACGGCACTGAAAGGCTTCAAGAAGTGGCTTATTTTATTAATTAAATTAAATTAAGAAATACTATTTTATGTAATCAAATTTATCTTTATTAAAGCTACCATTGTAAAACATGGGTTTATCCCATCTATTTAATAAATAAAATCCGGTGTTTTCTAAACTCTGATATTTTCCTAACTCACGGTCCTGATGAAAATTTCCGCTGCAATATTTTTCAAAAATAATCACCGGTACCACTGGACTGTTCGCGACTCCCGATTCCGTCCAGGGTGGGTCGGGGGTCGTGACAGAAGGTGGTATCAAAATGTAACAACCCTCATTAAAAGTCCTATTTATATTATTATTTTATTCAATAGGAAACCCTAATTAAGACACCCAAGTGATTCTGCACAAAACCTACAAATTTCGGAACAATCAGAATCAGGACCAGGGCCCCTAAAACTCAGGGGGGGGGGGCATTCCCTACTCAACGATTATCTTTATATCTCGTTGTCTAAATTAAATTTTACGAAAGTGTTGACTCAGCAAGCCTACTTCCACACGTGGCGACCCTATGGTGGAAAGATGACCCTTACGGACCGTAAGGGTTTATGCTTACGGTCCGTAAGCAATGCCAATTTGGTGTATAAATAGCAGGCTTTGGGACTGGCTTTTGTGCATTCGTTCAACGATAAAATTCAACTCAGGCACGGAGATATCGTCCAAATACTCTCAATTAACACACACAAATCACTAATTAGTATAGCGGGGTGCTGCTGCACAGGGTATTAACTCGATCGCTGCTACAATTCAATGTCCGATCGATTAAACTATCCAATGGATGTTTAAGTGCTGCTCAAATTGGGTTATACTTTGTTATTCATCGTGATTTCGACTTGAATGTTTGAGTGCTGTTCGAACTCGGACTATACTCTGTCATTCGTTGTGAATCCGCTGAATTGTTAAGTATTGCACTTTGTCATTCGTTGTGAGGGTTTTATCTCGTGAGTTATCGTAAATGCTGTATTAGTTACTACCTAGTTCGTGTGCACTAGGTTACCAGGCTAAGAAATAGGCTAAGCTCTGCTCAAATTAAATCTGCAAGGATTATCTGTAGACTAAGCTTTGCCCGTAGAAATCTGCAATGTGAGTTTATTTCTCTTTTCTCACAGTTTGTGAGTCCACTCTATTTTCTCACAGTTTTATCACCTTTTTGTGATTCAATTATATTTACAAAGGCTTTACAGAATCCTAAACGGTTACCAGTTATACTTACAGTGATTAAGTTTTTATATTAACTGTCGGTATGAAAGGTTTTATATATTATTTGATTCTCGTTATTATTTGCCAGAAAGTTAGTCAATATTAGCATGACTACAATAACAGTGGAAATTATGCATTCTACTAAGATTATATTCTAGTCTTAGTCACGTTAATATATTAAATAATGATATTACAAGTATTTAATTGACATATTATATTTGATAAAGTTATTGTGGTTTGACATAACATGATATATGTCATTTTCTGGATTAAATGGTTTTATGCCATAAGTAATATATTTGACAAAGAAATGTCACGGGACACAATTAAGTCCGAAGTCACTAGTTGAGAGAATGATCAACAGTGACATGTCCAAAGACACTAGTTGAGAGAATGATCAACAGTGTTATGAATAGAAATTACTAGTTGAGAGAATGATCAACAGTAATATGATCTGAGTCACTAGTTGAAAGAATGATCAACAGTGACATGACCAAAATCACTAGTTGAAAGAATGATCAACAGTGATATGACCAGAATCATTCGTTGAAAGAATGATCAACAGTGTTAAAGAATCACTAGTTGAAAGAATTATCAACAGTGATATGACCAGAATCATTAGTTGAAAGAACGATCAACAATGATATGATTACAGTCACAGGAATCGCCTAGTGACAGATAAATTGAATAATAGTAAAATATAATTACTTGATAAATTCACTATTGGACAAAAGTGAGCCAAGGAGTGATATGATTACTGTCATATTGGAACTGCCACTATGTGACAAATACTGATTGAGTTGGATAAATATAAATAGATATAAAAACCTTAATACTGTAAGGTATAACAATATATTTTATAAAAATGGAATGAATTCACTCAGTATTTTCGCTGACAAAACCTTTTTCAAACATTTTTCAGGTAATTACAGTAGATTGGAATAAGAGCTGGATACGACACTGAAAGGCTTCAAGAAGTGGCTTATTTTATTAATTAAATCAAATTAAGAAATATTGTTTTATGTAAAAAAATTTATCTTATAAAACATGGGTTTATCCCATCTATTTAACAAATAAAATCCGGTGTTTCTAAACTCTGATATTTTTCCTAACTCACGGTCCTGATGAAATTTCCGCTGCAATGTTTTATAAAATTAATCACCGGTATCACTGGGCTGTTCACGGCTTCTGATTCCGTCCAGGGTGGGTCTGGGGTCGTGACAGAAGAATGTAACAACCCTCATTAAAAGTCCTATTTATATTATTATTTTATTCAATAGGAAACCCTAATTGAGACACCCAAGTGATTCTGCACAAAACCTACAAATTTCAGAACAATCAGAATCAGGATCAGGGCCCCTAAAACTCAGGGGGGGCATTCCCTACTCAACGATTATCTTTATATCTCGTTGTCTAAATTAAATTTTATGAAAGTGTTGACTCAGCAAGCCTACTTCCACACGTGGCGACCCTATGGTGGAAAGATGACCCTTACGGACCGTAAGGGTTTATGCTTACGGTCCGTAAGCAATACCAAATTTGGTGTATAAATAGCAGGAGTTGGGACTTGCTTCTGTGCGTTCGTTCGACGATAAAATTCAACTCAGGTACGGAGATATCGTCCAAATACTCTCAATTAACACACACAAATCACTAATTAGTATAGCGGGGTGCTGCTGCACAGGGTATTAACTCGATCGCTGCTACGATTCAATGTCCGATCGATTAAACTATCCAATGAATGTTTAAGTGCTGCTCAAATTGGGTTATACTTTGTTATTCATCGTGATTTCGACTTTAATGTTTGAGTGCTGTTCGAACTCGGACTATACTCTGTCATTCGTTGTGAATCCGCTGAATTGTTAAGTATTGGACTTTGTCATTCGTTGTGAGGGTTTTATCTCGTGAGTTATCGTAAATGCTGTATTAGTTACTACCTAGTTCGTGTGCACTAGGTTACCAGGCTAAGAAATAGGCTAAGCTCTGCTCAAATTAAATCTGCAAGGATTATCTGTAGACTAAGCTTTGCCCGTAGAAATCTGCAATGTGAGTTTATTTCTCTTTTCTCACAGTTTGTGAGTCCACTCTATTTTCTCACAGTTTTATCACCTTTTTGTGATTCAATTATATTTACAAAGGCTTTACAGAATCCTAAACGGTTACCAGTTATACTTACAGTGATTAAGTTTTTATATTAACTGTCGGTATGAAAGGTTTTATATATTATTTGATTCTCGTTATTATTTGCCAGAAAGTTAGTCAATATTAGCATGACTACAATAACAGTGGAAATTATGCATTCTACTAAGATTATATTCTAGTCTTAGTCACGTTAATATATTAAATAATGATATTACAATTATTTAATTGACATATTATATTTGATAAAGTTATTGTGGTTTGACATAACATGATATATGTCATTTTCTGGATTAAATGGTTTTATGCCATAAGTAATATATTTGACAAAGAAATGTCACGGGACACAATTAAGTCCGAAGTCACTAGTTGAGAGAATGATCAACAGTGACATGTCCAAAGACACTAGTTGAGAGAATGATCAACAGTGTTATGAATAGAAATTACTAGTTGAGAGAATGATCAACAGTAATATGATCTGAGTCACTAGTTGAAAGAATGATCAACAGTGACATGACCAAAAGCACTAGTTGAAAGAATGATTAACAGTGTTATAGAATCACTAGTTGAAAGAATGATCAACAGTGATATGACCAGAATCATTAGTTGAAAGAATGATCAACAGTGTTATAGAATCACTAGTTGAAAGAATGATCAACAGTGATATGACCAGAATCATTAGTTGAAAGAACGATCAACAATGATATGATTACAGTCACAGGAATCGCCTAGTGATAGATAAATTGAATAATAGTAAAATATAATTACTTGATAAATTCACTATTGGACAAAAGTGAGCCAAGGAGTGATATGATTACTGTCATATTGGAACTGCCACTATGTGACAAATACTGATTGAGTTGGATAAATATAAATAGATATAAAAACCTTAATAGTGTAAGGTATAACAATATATTTTATAAAAATGGAATGAATTCACTCAGTATTTTCGCTGACAAAACCTTTTTCAAACATTTTTCAGGTAATTACAGTAGATTGGAATAAGAGCTGGATACGACACTGAAAGGCTTCAAGAAGTGGCTTATTTTATTAATTAAATCAAATTAAGAAATATTGTTTTATGTAAACAAATTTATCTTATAAAACATGGGTTTATCCCATCTATTTAACAAATAAAATCCGGTGTTTCTAAACTCTGATATTTTTCCTAACTAATGGTCCTGATGAAATTTCCGCTGCAATATTTTATAAAATTAATCACCGGTACCACTGGACTGTTCGCGGCTCCCGATTCCGTCCAGGGTGGGTCGGGGGTCGTGACAGAAGGTGGTATCAGAGCCACTTGTTTAAGCTATTTATGTCACACCCCCAAAATACCACCTAGGGAGTGTCCCGGATAGGCGTGTGACAAACTGACGATGAGCTACTAAATTACATTGAACTCACAAGTTTCGAAATAACATTCTCAATTTAATTATAAAATCCCAACATGAGTTTATACGAATAATCAATGTGTTCAGCGGAAGCATTAACGAAACCATATTTTAAATATTCTCAAAACAAATGTACGAAAACCAATGTTCCAATAAGTGTATCCAATCAGTACAATCCATGACCACTCAAACCGCTCCAAACAGCAAGTCCCACATCCAAGAAATCTAACGACCTGCGAGCATGCAACAAGTGTATCAGACAAAGCTGGCGAGTTCACAGTTTTAGAAAACGTTTATTACCAGTTGAATGTAAAACAGTTCAATAACCAATGCAAGTAATATTGTTAATATCTCAATTCCGAATAAGACGGCTCCTGATGTACATGACTGCCCTATCCCACGTACTCCTATCTAGTACTGGGCCCGACTGGGTCATTAGTTCACATCCGTCCTATCCAGGAGCGGTGTGAGGGTGCCAAACCTAAGTAGCGCTACCAACTAATACCCGTTACCCTCCAGGTAACATAATAAGGGACTTACAAAAATGATAGGTGAGAATATTAACCAATATACCCGTTATTACCCAGACCACTGACTGTCCCCAACCACTGGGACGCATGCTCGAATGTAGTGAACTCACCTTTGATTTGCTCGGTATGTTACGTTACGTTACCCGTTCCAAGTTGGTTAACCAAACCCTACTGTGGTTACCAAAAACGATCAGTTTCACGTCCACATAAATCACGTATTATTCGAACACGTAACTGAACAAGCAAGGCACATATTACTACGTATGTCATAGTGAGTATTCGGGTCTTAGTTACATGCTCAACACAATTTCATATTACACCATGGTACCCATCAAACGGTTCGGTTCACATCCGAGTAAACATGCAAGTCTTAACACGAAATCATGTAACATAATAACCAGTTTCCAACAAGAATTCATTCAGTCCAAACAATGTACACATGAAATCTGTTTAAGTGTCCGGTCCAAACAAAGAGTTCCAAATCATGGGTCCAATATTCATAATAGTGATCAACTAACACTAAGTCTTGCAATCTACTTAACAAATAAATCACTTCTCATATGAACTTCAAACATGCTGATGTACAACTCGATCATTTGACACTTGGTTCCCATCATCAGATTAACACTAAATTCACAAATCAAGGTCCTGAGATTCAAGCACATGATTACCATTCGACAACCATTACCAACCGGCCCACCAATTTAACTAGGCTTCAGTAGACATGAATTCATGAATTCTATTTAAATTATCATACAGTAACACATATATTAATTAAAACAGCAAGACACAGATATAAAATTTTATATATTAAAAGCGAGATTAAGGATGATGACATGATTTGAAGGACAAAATAGTAGTTACTCTAATATGCAATTGACTTTCAAATTCTTAGACTTTCACATGCATTGTCAGTATTCTCACATTCAAACTGAGTTTTGCATTAAATGAATGCACATGAGGTTGATTAAAATTGCCAACAAACTTTACACTTAAAAGACTTCTAATTGGACCCAACTGCTTCATCGCATCAACATCATCATCATCATGCTAAACACATAAAACTTCTAATATGCATGAACCTAAACGAGCATACAATTGTGTTCGACAATCGACATCATCGGTACATTCAATCAAATCTACGTTCTTAAATCATAAACAGATTTATCACCATTTATTCAAAAGATCACATGTATCATATTAACCACCAATTATTCAAGAGGTCACATAGAACATATTACAGGGAACTAAAACCACTGGAGAGAGTATTATACTAACCGCAAACCAGGTGAAATCGAAGGAAGGCTTCACGAAATAGGGGTATTGCCGCCGGGTGTAAGAGAGGCTCTAGGGTTAGTATGTTTTAAAACCAACTCACGTACCCCTAATCATATAACTAAACACGGAGGTTTGGGCCGATAACAAAGAGTGTGGGCCGAGTGAATTAAGAGTGTGGTGTGTAGGGGCATGTGTGGCCCAGTATGCGTGCCCAAGCCCATGTGCGGCTCCTATAGATAAGCCCAAACACTAAAATGGATCCTACCACTCTCTTAGTTATAACCAAGTAAATTCACGTACGACAGTTTATCATAGCAAGAAGTGAAATGAAAAGTTTAATATAACAATAGCGTGGAAGGAGGGAATTACGAGAAGTTTGAATCACGAGGTCAAACGGTACTAACCTTGAAAGTTCGGGTTGTCACATCATCCCCAACTTGAAAGAAATTTCGTCCCGAAATTTGTTAAGTAAACACAGAGAGATGAAGTGATAGATCAAGATTTCTGCAGATTTTCCCCAGGTGCCACATCATCCCCAACTTGAAAGGGAATTTCGTCCCGAAATTCTCTAATGATATCAGAAGTTGATTCCACCGTTTGAACAATCGAGGATAATAGAGCTTCATCTGATCTTTACGTTCTCACGTGAACTTCGGTCCACGTCTTAAGTTCCAACGAACTCTCACGATTGGGATTCGACGATGCTAACGAATCTTGACGTCCTGGTCCATGATTTCAGTAGATTCCTCAACAACTGCAACTTGTCATTAACCTCATATTCTAATAAGGGTATCACAAACGTTTCATCGGACAAACACTGCCTTAGATTCGCGATATAAATGGCATTGTGTACGTTACCCAATTCGTCAGTTAACTCGAGTCTGTGAGCCATGTCACCGATTCATTCTAGAAATCCGAATGTCCCAATGCATTGTAAACTAAGTTTGCCACGTTTTCTGTAGCGTACCGCACCCTCCCAGGGCGAGACTTTCGGTTATGACACGTTCACCTACAGCGAACTCTCAGTGTTTCCCTAGCTTATCAGCTTTCCTGACGGTCACACGTTGCCGCTAAGCGATTACCGATCTAAACAATCTTCCCAAGAGGTTCGAACACAAGTCCTGGGTCTGTGCTTGGGTTGTCACCCACCTTAGTCCAACAAGGGGTTTAGTGTTACTGTCCATGCAATACCTCAAACAGAGTTGTCGGAATACTAGAATGGTAATTGTTGCAGTAGAACTCAACCAAAGATAAATGTCCTTCTAACTCTTACTAAAGTCAATCACTCACATGCTCGCAGCATGCCTTCGAGTGTTTGGATGGTTCGTTTACTTTGACCGTTTATCCAATGCTCATGTCTAGACATTAGCCAAGGGTGTTGTCTGTCATAAGTCAAACATAGATCAAAATCAGAGGTAACAGGAGTTGGCACCTCGTGCCTAAAAGTCGCCTCTCTCAGAGGAACATCCACAGCTGTGAAGACTCCCTAGTCTCCTTGGTTGCGAGAAAGTGTGCTGGTTACGTGGGACAATCATCGATCACCCAGGTGGTATTGTTTCCGTTTCGAGTTGTAGGTAGACTAGCGACAAAATCAATGGCAATCTGTTCTCATTTTCCATATGGGCGTTGCCGGTTGCTGATACTCCACCTTGACTTTCCCACAAATCAAACATCATACACAAACTTTGCTAAGTGGGCCTCCATGCCCGATCACCCGTACAAGATTTATAGGTCCTAATATCCCTCATCAAAATCCAGACATCTAAAATATCGAAGCCGGTGTGCTTTTCCCAACACAAGTTTCCTAAAGTTGCCATATAATGAGGTCCACACTCGTTCCTTGAGGTAGCGATTATCGTCTGTCCTGCCCAAGGTTGCTGCTCCATGCCCCACATGGGTTCAACTTGAAAATCCTCTTCCCGTTCGAACAGAGCGAGTCTGATCAGGTAAGTTAGAGTCGATAGTGAGCTGCAAAGCTCGTGCACGTTCAGGTGTCACGGTCGTAATCATTCAAAAGTTCCATCCAACGATGTTGTTACATGTTTAGCTCTTCCGAAACAAAGGTAAACGGGAGGCCCTTGTGATCGGTCTAAGCAGTGCATTTGGTACCGTCCAAGTAATGCCTCTAGCTCAAATCCGGGATTGTGGTTTCCACCCCAGGTTGTGAGTCGTGCAATTCTTCCTGTTAATCCACCACGTAAGCCATCACCCTCTCGTGTTGCATCGGTGTGTATTTGAGACTCTGGTTCGAACCATCATGGTATAACCCAAAATCACCCATATCCTCGGGTAAAGACGATGCTCAGCGCATTGTAGAGTTGGATTTCAAAAGCAGTAAAGTCGCTTTCCTAATTTGTCTCCCACGAATACGCAGCACCCTGCTGAGCTAAAGAGGTTAAAGCTGCGCGATCCTCGAAAATCCTGTGATGAATCTGCGATAGTGCCTAGCGAAACCAAGAAATTGCCGTACCCCCGAAGGAATTTTTGTTGTCAATCAGTTTCTAACAAAATGGATCCTAGCACGATCCGCGCGTATTCCCACTTCGTTGGTTATATGATCAAAATGCATCTCTCGAATCTAGATGTTACATTTAGAAAGACTTCACATGTAATGACTCCTCCCCCAGGAGCTCTAAGATAAGATACAGATGTCGTCCATGATGCCCCTTCCTCCAGGAAATGACCCAATACGTCATCAATAAACACGGTCGATTCTTGTGGTCCATAAGCTCTTGGTGTGAAAATTAGCCCAAAGGCCTTAGAATACAATGTCGTAATGGCCACACTGCGTTTGATAGGCCGTTGTAGGAACATCCTCTCCTTAGACTTCTCTCTGACTATTGCTCGTTCGTTACACAATCCTCGAATGGGAGCTTGACCCTCGCAGCTGGTCAACAGGTCGTCAATACATGGTCGAGGCAAACGGTTCTTGACTGCCACTTTGTTAGGTTCTCGATAATCAGAACACATACGAAAAGGCTTATCTTCATGGATATAACTGGGGCTCCCCAAAGCGAAAAACTAGGTCAGCCAAAGCTCCTATTCTACAGTTCATGCAGTTGATTAGACAACTCTTGCAACCCCTCTGGTGCAAGACTGTAAAAGTACGAGTATTCGGAGCTGCATCTGGTGTGAGATCAAACTGAGATTCTTTCTAACGGTTGTGGAAGTAACCCTGAAAGTTCCTCACGTAGCACACCGAGAGAAATCACGAACAATTGGTGGATCCTCGATTCCCTTTTTCCTTAACCCCAACATCAATAACGGTAGTTAACATAGCGGGGAAAACCCCTTCGTAAACATCTCTGGGTCTCATAGCTGAAATGGCGCTAACCTGTGCGCCATTCTGACGCTTTTAGAACAGATAACGATTTTCCACAAGGATGAAGGATACGCAGTATTTTCTTCTCATAGGGTATATCCACGCAATCTCTGGATAACCAATCCACACCAACTACTGCATCGACACCATCAAGGATAGTAAAAGAAAGGTCGATGTCGAACACTTGTCCCACAAGGTCGAGTTTGCATCCCAACAAGCATATGAGGTTTCAGTTGTCTCGCCATCAGCCGATTCCTCAACAGGTTCGGTTTTCAAGAAGCATCAGGGTTAAATAGAACAGAGACGAAACGATTCGTTACCAAGAACGTGTATGCCACCGCGTTGTTATAATCCTGGCGTTGCCCACGCCAATACTAAATGCCCCTCCATGAGCATCATTTCTCGTGTTGTTGTACTCGTTGCGAGGATTCCCAGTACTGCCATCGTTCCCTTGGTTGTTGTCGTTTTGATTTAACAACGGCCACTCCATGTCGTAGGCACCTTCATTCCCATACTGTAGGCCATGGTTACAAATACCGGGATGTTGTCGTGACTGTTGCCTCTAAGGTCGTTGCTTGAAACGGAGCCCTACAATCTTTCACTAACCAAGTCCATTCCTTCACATTCTGTGCTACGTCCTGAAGCGCTAATCACTGTGCTGGTAGTCACACATTCCACAATATAACCAGTTGTCATCGCTTATGCCCCGATTGATTCGTAAGGGTTGACTCCCATGAATCGCTGTCTAGGGTTAAAGATTCAGTTGGAGCCAAATCGCTGATGTGCGTTGCTGGTAATCCGGGCCATCCAATTACTGAAATCGGTAAAGTACCACGCTCATCCTTTTATCCATCGATCCAACAAGTTGATTGAGTAATACACGGTACACTACTAGAGTGTTGCAGGAGTGATCGCACTTCGGGTTCTAAAACATCAGTACATGAGTTCCAGCAAACAAAGAGGAGTGTGTGGGAGGTACAGACCAATCATTGACGCTACAACATCCAACTCAGGGACGTTCGTACAAGCACCTAACATTCTACATAGTTCGCTAGGCGTTCAGATGGATGTTTAGGTAATACTCGATAGCATCTAGACTCGAAAGGTTTCAGAGGGAAATGAAAAGATCACATTCAAGTATGAGACAATCACTACTATCACTCCTATAAATTTGTTACGTTTCTCATTGATCGAATAACAGAGCAGAACCCCTTTTTCACTTGTTAAGCCTCACCGGGACTCGCATGCACCTCACATTATTATTATGTGTGCACCCACAATAATATTGTGATTTGCATGCTCATCTCAGTTCCTCCTAACTCATGTCAAATGGTTCCTCAAACTCAGATGTCAAACGAGGAATATCACAATACGTGAGTCATGAATGTCTAGGGAAATACCACACTATCAACCACATAACACGTGCAAGTAATACACGAATTCATACTGTTGTGCTAAACGTGCAATCCCATGCAATTTCATATGTAAGTGTTCACTAGCTATGCTGTGCAATAAGTAACCGAGAGACGAACCTTGCAGTCTGGAGCTGAGTGTCATGGTCGATTTCGGATCAATTCTGTTATAGTCTGGTTTTATAAAATCGTTTTAAAACCAAGTTCGCTATAACCAGTGGCTCTGATACCAAACTGTCACACCCCCAAAATACCACCTAGGGAGTGTCCCGGATAGGCGTGTGACAAACTGACGATGAGCCACTAAATTACATTGAACTCACAAGTTTCGAAATAACATTCTCAATTTAATTATAAAATCCCAACATGAGTTTATACGAATAATCAATGTGTTCAGCGGAAGCATTAACGAAACCATATTTTAAATATTCTCAAAACAAATGTACGAAAACCAATGTTCCAATAAGTGTATCCAATCAGTACAATCCATGACCACTCAAACCGCTCCAAACAGCAAGTCCCACATCCAAGAAATCTAACGACCTGCGAGCATGCAACAAGTGTATCAGACAAAGCTGGCGAGTTCACAGTTTTAGAAAACGTTTATTACCAGTTGAATGTAAAACAGTTCAATAACCAATGCAAGTAATATTGTTAATATCTCAATTCCGAACAAGACGGCTCCTGATGTACATGACTGCCCTATCCCACGTACTCCTATCTAGTACTGGGCCCGACTGGGTCATTAGTTCACATCCGTCCTATCCAGGAGCGGTGTGAGGGTGCCAAACCTAAGTAGCGCTACCAACTAATACCCGTTACCCTCCAGGTAACATAATAAGGGACTTACAAAAATGATAGGTGAGAATATTAACCAATATACCCGTTATTACCCAGACCACTGACTGTCCCCAACCACTGGGACGCATGCTCGAATGTAGTGAACTCACCTTTGATTTGCTCGGTATGTTACATTACGTTACCCGTTCCAAGTTGGTTAACCAAACCCTACTGTGGTTACCAAAAACGATCAGTTTCACGTCCACATAAATCACGTATTATTCGAACACGTAACTGAACAAGCAAGGCACATATTACTACGTATGTCATAGTGAGTATTCGGGTCTTAGTTACATGCTCAACACAATTTCATATTACACCATGGTACCCATCAAACGGTTCGGTTCACATCCGAGTAAACATGCAAGTCTTAACACGAAATCATGTAACATAATAACCAGTTTCCAACAAGAATTCATTCAGTCCAAACAATGTACACATGAAATCTGTTTAAGTGTCCGGTCCAAACAAAGAGTTCCAAATCATGGGTCCAATATTCATAATAGTGATCAACTAACACTAAGTCTTGCAATCTACTTAACAAATAAATCACTTCTCATATGAACTTCAAACATGCTGATGTACAACTCGACCATTTGACACTTGGTTCCCATCATCAGATTAACACTAAATTCACAAATCAAGGTCCTGAGATTCAAGCACATGATTACCATTCGACAACCATTACCAACCGGCCCACCAATTTAACTAGGCTTCAGTAGACATGAATTCATGAATTCTATTTAAATTATCATACAGTAACACATATATTAATTAAAACAGCAAGACACAGATATAAAATTTTATATATTAAAAGCGAGATTAAGGATGATGACATGATTTGAAGGACAAAATAGTAGTTACTCTAATATGCAATTGACTTTCAAATTCTTAGACTTTCACATGCATTGTCAGTATTCTCACATTCAAACTGAGTTTTGCATTAAATGAATACACATGAGGTTGATTAAAATTGCCAACAAACTTTACACTTAAAAGACTTCTAATTGGACCCAACTGCTTCATCGCATCAACATCATCATCATCATGCTAAACACATAAAACTTCTAATATGCATGAACCTAAACGAGCATACAATTGTGTTCGACAATCGACATCATCGGTACATTCAATCAAATCTACGTTCTTAAATCATAAACAGATTTATCACCATTTATTCAAAAGATCACATGTATCATATTAACCACCAATTATTCAAGAGGTCACATAGAACATATTACAGGGAACTAAAACCACTGGAGAGAGTATTATACTAACCGCAAACCAGGTGAAATCGAAGGAAGGCTTCACGAAATAGGGGTATTGCCGCCGGGTGTAAGAGAGGCTCTAGGGTTAGTATGTTTTAAAACCAACTCACGTACCCCTAATCATATAACTAAACACGGAGGTTTGGGCCGATAACAAAGAGTGTGGGCCGAGTGAATTAAGAGTGTGGTGTGTAGGGGCATGTGTGGCCCAGTATGCGTGCCCAAGCCCATGTGCGGCTCCTATAGATAAGCCCAAACACTAAAATGGATCCTACCACTCTCTTAGTTATAACCAAGTAAATTCACGTACGACAGTTTATCATAGCAAGAAGTGAAATGAAAAGTTTAATATAACAATAGCGTGGAAGGAGGGAATTACGAGAAGTTTGAATCACGAGGTCAAACGGTACTAACCTTGAAAGTTCGGGTTGTCACAATTTAGGTGTTCTTTTAATACCTAAACTTAAACAATAAAGTTAGGAAACTGATATAAATTAACATATGTGTTATATATATGAATATATATATATGTCGATATGCACATATAATATCCTGGAAGTATTGTTTTGTTCTAATTATTCTGTGATATTAATAAGTAAAAAAATGTTTGCAATTCAGATGTCGAATGAAGTACCACATAATCCAGAAGTTCATGCTAATAATGAAAATCCTTTGGATAAAAATGCTATAGAAAATTTAATAGCTCAAGGAATAGCTAATGCTTTACCTTTAATAATTAAAGCTGTTAAAAATCCCGTAGAACCTACCAAAGTTGTGAGTAGCAAGCATACTCCTGACGATGGTTTTAGCCATAGTGTCAATGGAGGTAATGATGATATTATCAAAACCCCATTTCCCAAGAAAAAGAAGGCGACGACTCTCGGTTGTACCTACAAAGAATTTCTAGCTTGTAAGCCAACTGAGTTCGCCGGCAGTGAAGGAGCCACGGCTGCTCAGCGATGGTTAGAAAAGACAGAAGTTGTTCTTACAATCAGCAAATGTACCGAAGAAGATAAGGTGATGTATGCATCTAACCTCTTTAAGGAAGAAGCCTTAGAATGGTGGAATACAATTCTTCAGGCAAAAGGAAGTGGCATGGCTTATGCCATGAACTGGGAAAAATTCAAAGAAATGGTAGAAAGGAAATTTTGTCCTCCTTATGAAAAGGAACGAATGGCTAACAAGTTCCTAAATCAAAAAATGATAGATGTGAATTGTCGTGAATATACGACCACTTTCTTCGAATATGCAAGAATGGTACCAACTCTGGCTTCGCCAGAACCTGTACTAATTTCTCGTTATATTTGGGGATTAGTTAGCGAAATTCGAGACATAGTCAAGGCCACTAGACCATAGACTATTGAAGAAGCAGTCGAACTAGCTAACATGCTGACAGATGGACTAATCCGCACAAGAGAAGAAAACAAGAAGAAAGAGTTAGCCCAGAAAATTTCCCAAGAATTCTACAAAAAGACAGGAACTGAACCGTCACTGGAGCAACCTACCTGCAGAAGCTGTAACAAAAAGCATTCAGGAAGATGCCGTTTTAGGAAAACATCCTACTGTGACTTCTGCAAGATGACCGGACATATAGAGGCAGAGTGTAGAAGGAAAACTAATGTTTGTTTCAATTGCGGAGAAACAGGACACATTAAACCATATTTCCCGAAACTAACCAAAGCATCTGACAACAAGGCCAGAACTGCAGACGGAGCTAAGAAGAACGCGTGAGCATTCGTACTTACTACGCAAGAAGCAGAAATGATTCCAGACGTAATCGCTGATATATAATATCTAAGTTAAGTTATTATTTGACCCTAGTACAAATAAAAGTTTATAAATAAATATATTATGTCAAGTACTTCATCTATTCAAAACCATAACAAAATTGTTTGGTTGTCACTTTCACTGAATCATTCATTTGGTCACGATCACCTTGCGGTGACTTTTTCACAAACTTTGAAGCTTGTGCTAATCTCGTTGCATACGAGTTTAATTATTTAATTATATTGAATCCGCTTTGTTGGTTTATCCTATAAAATCAATCTTAACACAATCATGTGCTAAGATAATGATACACAAATTCATTTCATATATTCAGTGTATCTCTTAAGGATTTTTATATCAGCAATCGAGCGTTTCGTAATCCTTATTGTTTTATCATCTTTGATCGAAAAACATTATTCAAGTATTTTGATTTCAATCCTACTAGATTTATTTGAAACATTCGAACTTACTTCATTTGATTTAAAGCATGGTGAAACTCGTTTCATTCACCGCTACTATTTCCAATTACTATGACACCTTGTGGTGGCATTTTCTTTAATTTGTAGCTTGAGCTATTCTCATTTTCACTCCTAATGAACGAATTTTAATTTTTTCGGTTCATTATCTTAAACAGTCTTAATACAATTATGTGTTAAGATAAGAGTACACAAATTCATATCATATTCTGGTGTACCTCTTAACGTTTCTTTCATCATTTATCGAAAGTTCTATAATATTCATTTGGTCTTTTCACTATCATTTGAAAATCCTATTCGAAATGAATATCCAAATTTACTTCCTTAAAGCTTTCAGTTGATTACACGGTGAAATTATTCGGTCACCGTAATTATTGAATTATTTCAATCATTACGACACCTTGCGGCGTCGTTATAAACTTGTAGCTTGGGCTAATCAAAAGCATACGAATCATTCAAAATCACGTATGTATTTCGTTTGACTCATCATTTGAAAGTAGTCTTGATACAATTATGTATTAAGACAATGATACACTAAACTCTATTGTATTTCGGTGTATCCTTGCAACTCACTGTCAACACCCTGATTTTTCTCTTGTTATAGTTCGATAGTTGACAAATGATTTTTGTGCTTAACTTGTTGATTCTGAGTCTTCTTCAGTTGCCAATCAAAGTAAGCTTTCTTTTGACAAAGAATTTTTATTGATTCTAAAAGTTCTTCACATTCATTCTAAATATCTATTGATCATATATCTTTTGGCTTGAAAATAGTCACATTGGAAATTATATCATTTCATCTCATCCATTTGACATCGATTTCTTGAACTAATTCAGTTGAACCTTTGAATTCTACTTATGATACAACTAGTATTCACAAAATTTGATATTTCAATTCTGTGTCATCTACCTTAATATTGTTTTTATTGACTAGAATATGACATAAGTTTAAAAGAATTGATATTTCAATTCTGGACGGAATCAGAAGCCGTGAACAGTCCAGTGATACCGATGATTAATTTTATAAAATATTGCAGCGGAAATTTCATCAGGACCGTGAGTTAGGAAAAATATCAGAGTTTAGAAACACCGGATTTTATTTATTAAATAGATGGGATAAACCCATGTTTTATAAAGGTAACTTTAATAAGATAAATTTGTTTACATAAAACAATTTCTTAATTTGATTTAATTAATAAAATAAGCCACTTCTTGAAGCTTTTCAGTGTCGTATCCAGCTCTTATTCCAATCTACTGTAATTACCTGAAAAATGTTTGAAAAAGGTTTTGTCAGCGAAAATACTGAGTGAATTCATTCCATTTTTATAAAATATATTGTTATACCTTACAGTATTAAGATTTTTTATATCTATTTATATTTACTCAACTCAATCAGTATTTGTCACATAGTGGCAGTTCCAATATGACAGTAATCATATCACTCATTGGCTCACTTTTGTCCAATAGTGAATTTATCAAGTAATTATATTTTACTATTATTCCATTTATCTGTCACTAGGCGATTCCTGTGACTGTAATCGTATCATTGTTGATCATTCTTTCAACTAATGATTCTGGTCATATCACTGTTGATCATTCTTTCAACTAGTGATTCTATAACACTGTTGATCATTCTCTCAACTAGTGCTTTTGGTCATGTCACTGTTGATCATTCTTTCAACTAGTGACTCAGATCATATTACTGTTGATCATTCTCTCAACTAGTAATTTCTAGTCATAACACTGTTGATCATTCTCTCAACTAGTGTCTTTGGACATGCCACTGTTGATCATTCTCTCAACTAGTGACTCCGGACTTAATTGTGTCCCGTGACATTTCTTTGTCAAATATATTACTTATGGCATAAAACCATTTAATCCAGAAAATGACATATATCATTTTATGTCAAATTACTATAACTTATCAAATATAATATGTAATTAAATAATTGTAATATCATTATTTAATATATTAACGCGACTAAGACTAAAATATAATCTTAGTAGAATGCATAATTTCCACTGTTATTGTAGTTATGCTAATATTGACTAACTTTCTGGCAAATAATAACGAGAATCAAATAATGTATAAAACATTTCATACCAGCAGTTAATATAAAAACTTAATCACTGTAAGTATAACTGGTAACCATTTAGGATTCTGTAAAGCCTTTGTAAATATAATTGTATCACAAAAAGGTGATAAAACTGTGAGAAAATAGAGTGGACTCACAAACTGTGAGAAAAGAGAAATTAACTCACCTTGCAGATTTCTACGGGCTATCTTTTGTCAGCTGGTGTTCTAGTAACGACGTTCCTTCTTATCGTAAGTCCAGGAGATTTGTCCCAAAATCTCTTGGATCCTATTCCCAGTATCTACTAGTTCTTTGTCAAAATGGCGGAGTTCAGTCATTTTCTCGTTACTCATTGGTGGATTTGGTAAAGGTTCTAGATTGAACTTAGGAAAAAGCTTATAGGGATGGTTTTGTAACAGTGTTTCATTATTCAACCATTCGTCTATTTGCGAGTGGATTGAAAGGTTTGGAATAGCTGGTTCTAAGTTCATTGGTAGTTGTGTTTCAAGAGGATGAATAAAATCATTTTCATTACTAGGCTCAATAGTATCATCGTTTGCCATTATAAAATCTAGTTCTTCTTGAGATGGTAACCCCTCAATTTGCCTAGAGCTTTCCCCAATTTCCAATTTCTTAGGCTTGGTTTTCTCGAGAGATAAAGCGTTGAATTCTATAGGTTCTTCTATGTTTGGTATATACCTATTGAAATCTCTGGAAACCTCTATTCTTACCGGATAGAGATTTAAATTCTGAAGGGCATCAGACAATTCACTCATGCTGTTTAGCAAAATTCACAAAATTACTAAGTTAAAAATCATAACAAAATTTTATAGAACACTTTTAAATATTATTTCATACTGGGTAAGGTTTCTAGACTGTAGGTAATATATTTTTATTTAGGTGGGGAGAATGTAACAACTCTCATCAAAAGTCCTAATTATTATATTATTTTATCCAATAGGAAACCCTAATTAAGACACCCAAGTGATTCTGCACAAAACCTAAAATTTTCAGAACAATCGGAATCAGGATCAGGGCCCCTAAAACTCAGGGGGGGGGTATACCCTAGTTAATGATTATCTAAAATTACTCGCTGTCAAAAATTGAAATTAAGAATCTGTCAAGTCAGCAAAGCTAGTCCCAACCGTGGCTACCCTATAACCTATTTTCACCCCTTACGGACCGTAACATTGTTAGGCTTACGGTCCGTAAGCAATGCAAAATTTTGACTATAAATAGCAGACATTGGTACTTGAAATTTGGCGTATGTTCGACGAAGAAATTCGTTTCATGCACCGATTTACATTCTGTTTACCACAATTAACACACACTAATCACGAAGTGCTGCCGCAATCAGGGTAATAACTCGATCGCTATTACGATTCAACGTCCGATCGATTATAACTATCCAACGATTGTTTAAGTGCCGCTCAAATTGAGTTTATACTTTGTTATTCATCGTGATTTCGACTTGAATGTTTGAGTGCTGTTCGAACTCAGACTATACTCTGTCATTCGTTGTGAATCCGCTGAATTGTTAAGTATTGCACTTGTAAACCGTTGTGAGGGTTTAATCTCGTGAATTGTCGTAACTGCTGTATTAGTTACTAACCTGTTTGTGTGTGCATTATTATTTAAATTAGGTTAATCAAGGCTAATCAGTAGGCTTATACTCTGCTCGTTAAATCTACAATGTGAGTCATTCTCTTTTTATCAAATTGCTTTATAAATTTTTAAAATATTTTCAAAGTTATAATTACAGTGATTAAGTTTATGTAATCACCAAATTACAGCCGGTATGTGGGGTATTGTGCACAGTATTGCTGTTTTATCACTTTAGGTGAGCGAACCTAAAATTAGTGATATTCGTCATTCATTGGGGCAGCCAATGGTGATATGACCACAGTCACCGAAAAGAGTCGAGTGACAAATACTGTGGGTAGTTGGTTTGATATCTGGAAACATTGTAATCTCTCTTAATACTGTAAATTATAACAAACGAGCCATTTTCATAAATAGAATGATTCACTCAGTATTTCCCGCTGACAAAACCTTTTTCAAACATGTTTCAGGTGATCTATTGTGATCCAGGAAAAGTGCCGCGAAGCACTATCAGCTTAAGGAAGTGGCTCAGTATAAAATAAAGAAACATGTTTTGTAAAATAAAAGATTTACTTGTGAAATCTCAATATTGTAAATTACCGGGTTTTATCCCAAATTGTGAAATAAAATAATCGGGAAATATTTCAGTTTTAAAAAGATCCTGAAGAAACTTCCGCTGTTAATTAAATACCACGGGATTTCTGTCCCGCGGCTCCTGAAACGGGTCAAACTGGGTCGGGGGCCGTGACAGAAAAAGGACAATGGAAATTAGAAGTTTTATAGGTTTAGCTGGCTATTATAGACGGTTTATTAAGGATTTTTCCAAGATAGCTGTACCATTAACTAAGCTAACCTGTAAAGCAGTTAAGTTTGATTGGGGTACGATTGTGAAATACACTACCATCCCGGGAAAGCCAATGTAGTGGCTGATGCGTTGAGCCGAAAGGCAGATTATGCCCCGATACGAGTACAATCATTGCAGCTCATTGTGACCTCGGGCTTACTTGAACGAATCCGGGGAGCACAAGATGAAGCAGTAAAGACGGAAAACTGGAGAAAGGAAAGGATTGTTGGCCAAGTTAAAGATCTCGAAGTAGGCAACCACGGTTTGAAAACACGTTTCAATAGTATTTGGGTTCCTAACACATGTGGAGTTAAAAAGCTTCTACTCGACGAAGCTCATAAGTCCCGTTATTCCATCCATCCGTGAGCGACCAAAATGTATAACGACTTAAAACAAAACTATTGGTGGCCCGGAATGAAAAGAGATGTTGTGAAATACGTGGAAAAATGCTTGACTTGTTTACAAGTCAAAGTGGAACACCAGAAACCGTATGGGAAACTGCAACCCTTGGAGATCCCGGTTTGGAAATGGGAACAGATCACTATGGACCTATTAACCAAACTACCTAAAATGATTCGGGGATTTGACGCTATTTGGGTGATTGTGGATAGATTGACGAAGAGTGCACATTTTATTCCTATACGCGAAACATATACTTCGGAAAAGATGTCCGAAGTATATACAAATGAAATAGTGACACGTCACGGAGTACCGGTATCCATCGTATCGGATAGAGATACCCGGTTTACTTCAAAATTTTGGCGAGATTTTCAAGAACAAATGGGAACAAAACTCTTCATTAGCACCGCCTACCATCCTCAAACGGATGGGCAGAGTGAAAGAACAATACAAACGCTAGAGGATGTGTTGCGGGCGTGTATCATCGACTTTGGTGGAAGTTGGGATGTTTATCTACCCTTAGCCGAATTTTCGTATAACAATAGTTATTATTCAAGTATCGGCATGGCACCTTACGAGATGCTATACGGTAGGAAATGCAGAACCCCGGTGTGTTGGGGTGAAGTGGGTCCGCAGGAACTGGCACATAAAGACATAGTTCAGGCCACTAATGAGAAAATTGAAGTGGTGCGAGCCCATTTGAAAGCAGCCCAAGATAGGCAAAAGTCTTATGCCGACAAAAGACGAAGACCGATAGAATTTCGGGTAGGCGACATGGTTATGTTAAAGGTTTCCCCATGGAAGGGAGTGATTAGATTCAGAAAAAGGGGGAAACTAAGCCCGAGGTTTATCGGGCCATTTAAAATCATCGAACGGGTTGGCAAGGTGGCTTATCGCCTCGAACTACCGGAAGAGTTGAGTGGAATACATGGCACATTTCATGTGTCGCAACTGCGGAAATGTCTAGCGGAGGAAACATCTTACATCCATTACGACGATATCGAAGTGGATGATAGCTTGAATTATGTGGTAAGACCATTGGAGATTTTAGATCGAAAGAATAAGTACTTGCGAAACAAACAAATCGATCAAGTTAAGATCAAGTGGGAGCATAGGAAAGGTTCGGACACTACGTAGGAGTCCGAAGAGGAGATGCGATGTCTCTACCCTACATTATTCGGTACGTGCTCTGGTTTCGGGGACGAAACCCTTTTTAAGGGGGGGGGGGTGGACTTGTAACATCCCGAAAATACAAATTCTTAAATTTGCAATTAAGTTGCAAATAAATTAGTAAAATAATCTAATTAGTAATGACACTAACCTAGTTAGTTTATCACTTATGAGTAGTTAAAGACATAGAAATAAAATAAAAGAAACTAGAGGGACCAAAAGTGTTAAACTTGAAAATAGTTTTAATAAAAACATTTTTATTAAAACACAAACCCAAAATTTAGTACGGGGGATCAACCAGAAGCAAGGGGGGGGGGGGCGACCAAGCTTCTCAAAACCCTAACATTCACTAATCTCATAAATTGAAGGTGCAAATCTGTTCCAAAACGAAATCCGAGCTGAGATTTGTGATCCTCATCGCAAGAGGGTTATAAGGTATGTAAAATTTGATGAGAATTCTCTACTTGAAATTCTCATGAATTTGGGAAATCTGAAATTTGATGATGCATGTTTGTTACTTGGGTAGAATAGGAATGATATAATGTCTAGGAGTAAAACCTAGACAACAATATGTGAAATCATGCCTAAATTCTGAAAATTTCATGAACACATTGAAGGTGATTCATGGGTTTTGTGAGAAAATGATAAACACTAGGATGATAGTGGTTGTTCTAGTAATATTTGACATATGTGAAGTGATTTCAGAATTTTAGAGGTTAAAGTTCATGTAAGGTAGTTGATTGATGAAGAATTAGGGCTATATGACAAGTTATGAACTTGATAATATATAGTGTAAATTTATGCCCTTAAAGTGTTCGCATAAATGCCTCAAAGAAGGCTTAAATCTAAAAATTTGAGTTAAACCGCATGATTTTGATGTTTCGGCAAAATATGTGAACTATGAATTGAAAAGAGTTCTAAACATGTCTTGGTTGAACTCTATAGGAAAGGATACCGGAGCTCCAAGCGGACAAGCCGGTGGCGACTTGCGTTTGAAGGGCGTGCACTAAAGGTATGTAACTTGATTCGTTACATTGGTTAATTTCGATAATTAGCTTATGTGTAGTTGATTTGTAGAATAAAAGTTGAGTTGAATTAAAGCGATAATGTTCGCTATATTGAATAATAAGTCAAGAATTTGTTTGATCTCGTTGGTAGTCATCATAATGGAGGATTCCTTAGATGAGCCCAACGGGTCGAATAATCAAATAATGCGTGGTTAATGCATTGTAGTATGGTTACTCGGTCTTTGTTATTGTTAATAAAAGATATATTAGAATACGAGAATTTAGTGTGTTGGTTTGTCAGAATGAGAAATCCGAGATTCGGGTTTTGGGTAAAATAAACAAATCAGTCAAAACATAAACTTGCAGTGACTACCGTAAGTTACGGTATCCACCGTAACTTACGGTAGAGATCAAAAGCTTACGGTGGTCCACTACTGATTTACGGTAGACCAGGATCATCAAGTGACTACCGTAACTTACGGTAGATACCGTAAGTTACGGTAGAGCCTGGAAATTTTGTTAAATTTTTCAATATTATAGTCAATCAAATTCGTTTCTAAGCGCAGTTTCGATTAAGCAATAATCCCAAGAACTCTAATACTAATTTCTATTAAACAATTCCAGTTTCAGGTATTGCAAGAATATGGATGGCGGTAAAGCAAGTTTTTGAAGAACCGAACACAACTTTTGAAGCTTCCGCGGTTTCATAACTTTGTTAAACAATGTTTCTATTTCTTTTGAATGTAAACAATTTGCTAATCAGGTCATGAATGTTTTAACTAGTCGTTTGTGACTAGTTTTGATTACTTGGAACTTTGTTTTGGTAACTATGTTTTAATTTAGACACCTTTTATATAAATAGTATGAAATTTTATTAAGTTCAAGTAATAATAAGATGGGTGTTACAAAACTGTACCTGCTCTAACCAAAATTCGCCCTTTGAAAACTTAGCATAAAGTTTTTCTTTTCTTAATAGACTTAAAAGTGCGTGCAAATGCTTTGCATGATCTTCCTTACTTTTAGAATAGATGAGAATATCATCAATAAAAACAATTATGAATTTATCCAAATATGACTTACATATTCGGTTCATCATGTCCATGAATGCAGTTGGGGCATTGGTTAAACCAAATGGCATGACAGTAAATTCATAATGGCCATACCTTGTTCTAAATGCGGTTTTAGGAATGTCCTCTTCCTGTACCTTTAATTGATGATATCCTGACCTTAAATCGATTTTTGAGAAAAATCGAGCCCCTTGTAGTTGATCAAACAGATCATCGATTCTTGGTAATGGGTACAGATTCTTAAGTGTGATCTTATTCAATTCACGGTAGTCAATGCACATACGCATTGATCCGTCCTTCTTTTTAACGAATAAAATTGGTGCTCCCCATGGCGATGAGCTTGGCTGTATGAATCCTTTTTCCAACAATTCGTCTAATTATTTCTTCAGTTCCTGCATTTCTGCGGGTGCCAAACGGTAAGGTGCTTTGGCAATTGGTGCTGTTCCTGGTAATGGGTGAATTCTGAATTCGACTTCTCTGTCTGGCGGTAGTCCTGGTAATTCTTCTGGAAACACGTCTAAAAACTGAGACACTACTGGAATGTCTTTTAGTTCTTTTCCTTTAGTGTTAGTAATTATAAAAATCAAATACACTATAGATCCTTTTCTTATATAGCTTGCAGTTTTCATCACAGAGATGAATTTCGTGGACCTAGATGGTTTGTCTCCTTTAATTGTGATCTTTTCACCTTTTGGTGAATTTAATTGGATTGACTTTTGATCACATAAAATATTAGCTTTATTGGCTATTAACCAATCCATTCCTAATACGACATCAAATCCTACCAGATTCATGGGATAAAGGTTTGCCATAAACTTTTGATTTAAAAATTCTATTCTTGCTCCCTGCAAGATTTCAGAAATCCTAACCGTTTCTCCATTTGCTGTCTCTACTAGACATTTTTTGTGGTAGTTTAGTTAATGACTGATTTAGAAGTTTGCAAAATGAAGTATTAATAAAACTTTGGTTTGCAACAGAGTCAAATAATACTTTAGCAAAAACATCATTAACTAAAAACGTACCGGCTATCACGTCTCGAATCATCTTGGCTTCATCTGCAGTCAGAACGAATGCTCTAGCATTTTTAGTGTTCTTGTTGTTCGCAGCTGGAGCCAATTTCGGACAGTTCGGCTTGATGTGTCCTTGTTCTCCGCAATTGCAGCATACCCTGTTGTTGGCTTTCTTCCTGCAGTCTTCTTCCTTGTGTCCTGATATTTTGCAGAAATTGCAATATATGGAGCATCTTCCAGAATGCTTCCTTTTGCAATATTTGCAATAAGTTGCAGATGTAGAACCTACATTTTTCCCACGATTAGAATTTCCAGATCGGAATTCCTGGGTAAGCCTTTGAGCTAGGTTTCTCCTCTGGTCTTCTTCTCTAGTACGGATTAATTCATCTGTCAAGGTATTTGCTAGTTCTACAACTTCTTCTATAGTTTGGGGTCTAGCTGCCTTGACTACATGCCTAATCTCTCCAATTAATCCCAGATGTATCGGGAGATTAATACCGGTTCAGGTGATGCAAGGGTTGGTACTGTTCTAGCATATTCAAAGAATGTGGTAGTATATCCCTTACTATATACCCCAGTCATCCTAAGGTTCAGAAACTTATTCGCTATCTGTTCCTTTTCATTGGGAGGGCAGAATTTCCTTTCTACCATATTCTTAAATTCCTCCCATTCCATGTTGTAAACCCTATCGCTTCCTCTTGACTGGAGGATAGTGTTCCACCATTCTAAAGCTGAGTTTTTAAAAAGATTAGAAGCAAACATTATCTTGTCTTCTTCAGCACACTTGCTTATCTTTAAAACAGCCTCAGTCTTTTCTATCCAGCGTAGATCTGCAATTGGTCCTTCATTGCCCGAGAATTCTATTGGTTTGCAGGACCAGAATTATTTGTAAGAACAATCATAAGGCATGGTCCTTATTCTTTTGGGAATGGGCACTTGAAGTATGGGTCAATTGTTCACGCTGTGTTCTGGTTCAGTTGGTCGCTTACTGTTATGCTTACTTTTATTATCTGCTTCCTTAACAATTTGGATAATAAATGGCATTGCATCTATGATTCCTTGTGCCACTATGTGTTGAATGGCACTATTATCCACTTGATTTCCATTGTTATTGTTGTTCGGATTCTCATTATTCAGATTATCGTTATTCGGGTGGTTATCACTCTGGTTTTCCTGATTCACTTCGTTGTCCATCTGAATTTTAAACATTTACCACTTATTAATATCACAAAATAATATTTAATATAGTCAATCACATGACACGCACTTTGGTCAAAAGCGTCGATCATTGCGACTTTACTCTATTTTTATATAATATGCATCTACTACAAACCAACACTGGAAATTAAAATTACAATACCAACTGAAATAAAAATTACACTAATAGTAGTAGGCATCCGTAGTTTTTTTTTTCATACACATACACACATATTTTATTATTACATTATATTATTATTATTATAACCTTCTCCACCATCACTTCTACGGATATGGATTTATTCAGAAATCCATATTGCGCTCGTCGTACTTCCAGACGAGTCGCTCTCCCACCTGTCTCATCCTTTCACTATTCTCTAAAATTTCCTCACCAAATGTCCTAAGTTCTTGTACGTTTTCTGCACTCATTGGGGGTGCAGGTTCTAGGACTGGGTTCGGAAACTGGGGTGCGGGTTCCTGGTACGGAGGTGTAGGGGCCTGGTATGGGTAAGGATTTTCTAAGATCTCCCTAATGTATACAGCATTGTCGTAGTAGGGATCTAGAGGGTCTAACTCTGGGTAGGCTCCTAGGTTATGCATGGATATGTCTTCGTGTATCGGGTAACATTGCACATAGTCCCTATTGTCATCCCACCATGGGTCGTAATTTGGGTCTAAGGGATTTGGTGCGGGTACCCTAGGTATCTCCTCTGGGTTAAAATCGTGCATTTCTACTTGATTTTCGGGGTTTTCTATTTCCATCGGTTGGTCAGGAATTGGTAGTTGTGGTTGGGGTGCTATCATTTGTTCCAGGTTAGGGTCAGCTGCAGTGGTTGCTAGGATGTGGATATTGGCTATACCCATATTAATCATTTCCTGGGCATAGGTATCAGTTTCTCTTTTGGCTGCTGCAAGTGCTCTCTGGTCTTGTAACTTTTTCATACGCTTCCTACGCTCGTGTGCTCCCCTACTGAACCATCCCCTCTTTTTCTGAGGAAATGGCTCTTTAGATTGAGCCTTAAATATGAATATTCCTTTTTCCGTATCAGCAGAGTACCCCGAAAGGGCAGGCTGAGAAGAGGCACCTTCGCTTCTAGGCGAACCAGACAATTGACGGTACGCTTCAGATGGTCCTTGGTCGCTCATACTGTAAACTAACAAATAGTCAAATAACACATAACAAGAAAATACAGTTATGCACGTATTCCCGTAATTTATTTCCTAACAATTTGAATTTTGGTGTCAGCAGAACACTTATGTGGCTGAATCAGTGGCTTAACTCTGATACCACCTTCTGTCGCAACCCCCGCCCCCTATCTGTCCCGGGAACGGGCGGCCGCGACCTCAATGTCGGTGGTATCGGTGTTTATTAGTTTGGCAGCGGAAATTACATCAGGACCGTACTTAGGAAATATTTTATCAGAGTGAAACACCACATTTTATATAAATAAACATATTGGGATGAAACCCAAGTTTTCATTACAAATTGATTTATAGGGATAAATCCCATTTTATTGAAATAAAACGCTTTCTTTATTTAGGTAACTTTTATAGCCACTTTTCCAAGCCTTCAATGTTGTCCAGCTGGCTTCTAATTGGCTTTCACATTGTGTTACCTGAAACGCGTTTAAAAAAAATATTTGTCGGTGGGGAAATACTTGTGAGTGAATCCCAGTTTAATCAAGAAATGTTAATTTAATTTAAACAGTATTGAGAGCGATTACAATGTTTACATCCACACAATTACTCATTCAGTACTGTCAATACTGACTGGTGGGTCATATTACACATTGGCTTACTCTTCGTCCAATGGTAACGTGTCTCACATTTTATATACAAAACCCCAACATACCGGCAGTAATCGTAGAATTACAAAGACTCTATCACTGCTAAATTGCATTGTAAAATAGTTAAGGTTTTGTAAAAACTGTTTACAAAAATGAGATTACTCACATTGTTGTCTTAGGTTTTCAGTAAGGATTTCCTCGGAATAATCTATAAATTAGACAAATGCACACGTGTTAGTATAATAACCCATTTTAACATTAGTAATACCCTCCCCGAGACGGCATTCCAACGATTACGTCGGGCATAACCACGACAGCCGTTACGGAACCCTAGATCAATGGGGCAGAGTATCTAATACGTATCCAGGGGTTATGATACTTACAACGGAGCATAACTTCGTTATTTAGGGGGGTATTAGACCCGAGTATAACTTCTACTATTAAGAAATTGAGAGATAATTGAAAAGTTTGAGCGACGGAAACTGAAAGCCTGAGCTCCCATTATATAGGAGCTGATTTTGACTTTTACGCGGCCCGCGTAAGAGTAGGCTAACGCCTACGCGGCCCGCCTAGTAGGTGGCTAGGGCTGTAGCTGATCCGGGTCATGCACAAAGGGTCGACGGGTGTTGGGCCACGTGGCAGCACCGGGTTGCGCCACATTTTCGATCTCTCGCGGCCCGCGTAAGATCCCTTAGGGGTCTACGCGCCCCGCGTCAAACCCAAAAATTTGATTTTTAATTATTTTTAATACTACTAAAGGTATTCGGGGTCCGTTTTCACATATGGGGTGTTTTTAGGGACATATTGGGATATTTTAAATACTTTTTAGGGTGTCGGAAAATTTATGAGGGTGTCGGTTTTCTTTAGGGTTGCTATATTCCATATTATCTAGCACGCGATTAGTATATCGACTTCACCATTCGCTTTTTTAAATCTGAGCTATTAATTCCATCTTGAACCTTTAATAGACCCAAGATAGAAAATGCATATACTTTTGATATTGTACACCAAGACGACACCCTTTGCCATATAATTGTTGTCACCAAACATGATATAAATAGATTATCACTATCTTCTTCAATCTCCCAGGATAACGGGCATAAGTCTGAATTTATATGAATATTCCAAAATTAGACTCATCTTTTTTTCATACACTTTTTTTTAAAGGAGAATTTCATTAAAAAAACACCCAAAGCGGTCCTCAAAATAAGGAACCACGGGCCACAAACAAAGAATTACATCAAATCGAGGGGGTATTTACACCAACTATTCCAATCGACATCTTTCCATCTAGTCCTATTTCGGATCCAAAAGTAAGAAGTCGATTTAACGAATTCCATAACTTCTATAGGACGACGCTTCTTTTTTTCAAAAATACGCCCATTCCTCTCCTTCCACAAAGCCCACATGGTAGTGTAAACAATGCCTCTAATCACGAGTCTAGTGTCCTTCACATCCGATTGTTGCTCCGCTATCTTAATCAGGTCTGACACATCAAACAACACAAGAGGACTAAATCGGCACCAAGCATCAACGCGGCTCCAAACTTCATGAGCAAACTCGCATCCGGTGAAAAAATGCTCAGCTGTTTCGAGAGCCGAGTGACATAGAACACAAGAGGTTTGTTGCAGCGGCACACCCCGTTTTATGAGCTCCGAAGTTGTGGGAAGACGATTAAGAGCAGCCCTCCATACCATGATTTTACACTTCAATGGGACCCAGCATTTCCAATTAATCGGCGCTGCAGTAATGACCATAGAACTGTTGCAAAAAAAGCTTCTTGACAGAGGAGACTGTGAAGATGCCATCACTTTGAGCCTTCCATTTCCATACATCTAGCCCTCCTTTCCACTCCAGCTCGTGAATGTCTTCAAGAAGACCAAATAATTCAGCAACTTCCATACCAGTGGTAGGCGCTGATCTCCACTCCCAAGCCATAGATTTTGAATTATTGACCCAAAGAATTCTATTCGAGACTTTGACCCATTTGTTTTTTTCAAGTCTAAACAAATGAGGATACACTTTTCTCAACGGTTCTTCACGAAGCCAAGTATCCGTCCAGAAGTTTATAGAGGAACCATCACCAAGAATACCTTCGAAATAAGAATTAAGAGTCGCACCATTTATAAGTTTTTTCTCGCCCACTTTAACAATTTGTTTCCAACTACAACAAGCCGAAGCATTAATCTTAGCCATTGATTTGAAAAATAAAAGATTAAAATATATTATTAAGCTACTTAGACAAAATCAAATTTTTATTTAATCTTACTAATTTGAGTTAAATATATCCAAATTAATAAAGATGAAATTAAAACTTAATGAAAGAAAAAAGAGCTTTTTATTTTTTCAAAAGTGTATAAGTCGAAAAAAATATTTATAAAAATGGATGGTTTAATAAATATTTACCAAAATGAAGAAGTTATTATTCATATCTAATCTAATCTAATCTAATCTAATCTAATCTAACTACTATAATAAAAAAGAAACCAACTTTTGGACACGTGTTATCCATTGAAGGTATACTTAAATTTATATTTATCTAAATAAATAAATAATAAATTAATATTAAATCTTATCATACTTTAATAAAATATTATCCTCTAATCTAAATTGTTAATTTACTATATTTTTAAAACAAATACATCTCTTATCTACTTATCTTATATTAAATATATAAATAATAAATTAATATTAAATGTTATCCTAATTTGTTAAAAACATAACTTTTTTTTTTATTATTTGGTATACAAAATTATGTTTATTTAACTCGAGTAAAACGCGAGGTTTTAAGGATATAATTTTTTTTATTATTTGGTATATTTTTCAACCCGACTATACACGAGTTTTTTTAAAGATATGACGTTTTTAGTATTTAATATACAAAATCACATTTATTTAATCTGTGTAATACACATGGTTTTTAAAGATATAACTTTTTTATTATTTGATATATAAAATTACATTTATTTAACCCGTACAATATACAAGGTTCATAAAGATATAAGTTTTTATTATTTAAGGGTGGACGGTGTGGTTTGCGGGGAGTTGATCGGGGAGGGGGAGTCACCGAGCGGTGACCACACCGCGATGATGAAGGGTTTCGGTGAGTGGGTATGCGGTGACCAAAATCGGTGTGTAGTCACCGATGATTGAGTGGGTTGATTGAGAGGAGAGAGAGAGGAGAGAGTATCACTCAACCAATCAAGTTTTTTTTTTTTAATTAAGGGGTGTTTGACCATACCTAGTGATTGAGTGTAAAATGGGGAGTAGAATAGGGAGTTGACATGGCATAATATTATTGGGTAGATAATCACTCAAACACCCTATAGTGATTAACCATACCCCCACCTTAATATATAAAATTACATTTATTCAACCCGTGTAAAACTTTTGGACACGTGTCATCCATTGAAGATATCCTCAAATTTATATTTATCTAAATAAATAAATAATAAATTAATATTAAATTTTATCATACTTTAATAAAATATTATCCTTAAATCTAAATTGTTAATTTAATATATTTTTAAAACAATACCTCTCTTATCTACTTATCTTATATTAAATATATAAATAATAGATTAATATTAAATGTTATCCTAATTTATTAAAAACATAACTTTTTTTTATTATTTGGTATACAAAATTATGTTTATTTAACTCGAGTAAAACGCGAGGTTTTAAGGATATAATTTTTTTATTATCTGGTAGATTTTTCAACCCGACTATACACGGTTTTTTTTTAAAGATGCGACGTTTTTAGTATTTAATATACAAAATTACATTTATTTAATCTGTGTAATACACATGGTTTTTAAAGATATAACTTTTTTATTATTTGATATATAAAATTATATTTATTTAACCCGTACAATATACAAGGTTCATAAAGATATAAGTTTTTATTTAATATATAAAATTATATTTATTCAACGTGTGTAATACACGTGGTTCTAACCTAGTTAATATTATATAGTTATCCAAAAAATACAAGCAATGCGGTGAATTTCATAGTATCATATGGATATTAATCACCTTTCAAAAAAAAATATGGATATTAATCATTTCTTTTTTGTAATAGATAGATTTACATCCAATACAATGCGTGCACATGATAACCGGTTTATTAATTGGAATCAGTTAATAACCATTCGATTACTAACCAGTTTAAAGTTAACTTTACTGATGGTTCCTAACCGGTTGATAATTTTTTAAATTTTAACCGGTGCTAAACCGGATTACCAACTGAAAAAATCAAATAAAAAGGGAAAAACTAGTTAATTAACCGGAAAAAAACGGTTATTACCTGAAGCGATTAAAGTGGATAACCAAATCAGTTAAAGTAATAACTTGTTAAAACAAAAAATGAGAAAATAACCATCCATTTGGTTAACCGAAACCAGTTACTGAATGTGCACCTCGTCAAGTACTTTTAAGCCTAAAAAGAGTTTGGGCCAAGGCCCAAATGTTTTAACCATCGGGTTGGCGCCTTCTTGCGGTTGCTCCAATTGTTACCCAATAATAATACCCATATTTCTCGTCACGCAAACACCCTCTTTTAACGCTATCCATCCTTACTTATAAACCCTAATTTTAACCGCTTCAATTTTCGCTCTGCAATCACTCTCTCTCTCTCTGTACGTTTTCTCTTCATCAATTTCTTATGCATCAATCGTATTTATCTCTTTACTTTCACCAATGCTCGTTCAACTTTTATAAAATATATTCAAACCCGAAGTCCGAATTCATCGAATCGGCTCTTTCCCCGATCCGATACCAATTAGGGCTTTTTATTCATTTAAAATTCGCTTTACCCGATTTCTTGGGTCGTATTCGGATCCTGTTCGGGTCAAATACGGGTTGTCAATTTTCAAAATTGGTAATCAGCGCCTCAATTTTGATTATGAATGTTTTTTTTTTTAGTTAATTTGTGCATAAGTTGTTGGCTTGAATTTGAATTTTGTAAGGCAAAAAATTGTTTCACTTTAATTTTGGCATTTTCTGAGTAGTTATTTAGGGTTGTTGTTCTATGGTTAATTGGTTATGGATTCTATATTCTTTTCTTTGTTATAGTGTTATGGTAATATGTGATCATCCACTTAAAGGAATTCTTGTGGCTACTGTTAAGGGATTTTCTAGTGTCAAAACATTTCTAAATCTTGCAGCATCTGAAAAGGTAGAAAGATTCTTTCTTGTAATGTTTTTTGGTGTTTTTCTTGCATTCTTTAAATCTGAGCCATTGGTTTTAATTCCCAGATATTTTCTGGTTGATAATGGGAAGTCCCTTAACAGATATTGCATTTGTTAAACTTAAACATTCATGTTCTGTGGTTATACTTCGGTTTCTTTTATAATCTTGTGTATTATGTTGCGAAGGAAATATTAAATAGAACATGTGTGTGGTTTGATGGTGAAAGCCGTCTCGACGGGGAGGTCTTGTGGTACCGGTTTATTTGTTAGCTTCATGTTATTCATGCCCATTTGATTGATAATGGGTACAAATTTTGGTGCAATTACGAGCTTCTGCTAACTAATATCATTCTGTCATATGGTGATCTGTTTGTTGGTGCTCTTTCGTTGGTACGACTACTGTTTTCTGTACCTTTAAAGTAAACAACATACATATGTAAAATACATTTTTGAATGACTTGTTGCTGTACAACTATACTGACATGGCATCCTTGAAGCTTCCTATTGCTATGGTGCTGTAACTACTATAATTCTTAAAATCTAACTTTTTTGGTCTTGTCTTTCACTCACCTTTTCCTATGTAACAACATTATAATGTAGTACACCGAGTCTGCTGGCAATAATATTGACCCATCTTTTTGTTATCGTCTATTTTCATTTCCATTTTTGATTAGCGTGTGATACTATTTTCTTCGGTCTTTTTGCCTTCCATGTTATTATGGATTATTTAAGTTGATAACTTGATGTATATTATTTATATGATTGTTCATAGCTATCATAAAAAACTTTTGACGCTATTCATTTTGGTTGACAACACTCGTTATTTGGACGCACATGCAGATTCAATGGAGCTTTCTGAAGAGACAGTTCTAGTAGATTGTAGTAGATTAAAATCAGCAGTATGGAAAGACTTCGACCGGGTCAAACGAGGTGACACATGTGTTGCTGTTTGTAAGCATTGTAAGAAGAAACTCAGTGGTTCAAGTACAAGTGGCACATCTCATTTAAGAAATCACTTAATCAGATGTCGAAGAAGAAATAATCATGACGTTTCTCAGTTGCTAACATCAAAAGGAAAGAAAAAAGAAGGATCTTTTACTCCGGTCAACTATACTTACAGTCATGATCATACAAAAACTGACACACCTAATCTCATTAAATACGAACAAGCCCCATTAAAAGACGGGCTTGTTAACGGAACCGCTGGTAACTTTGAGTACAAAAGAAGTCGCTTTGATCTTGCGAGAATGATTATTTTACATGGGTATCCTCTAGCTATGGTCGAACATATCGGGTTTAAAATATTCGTTAGAAAACTTCAGCCGTTGTTTGAGCTCGTGACACTTGATGGAGTTGTCGCTGATTGTAAAGAAATTTACGTAAAAGAGAAACAAAAAGTATGTGAAATGTTGGATGATCTTCCTGGGAAAATCAGCCTAAGTGTCGACACATGGACCGCAAAAGGTGACGGTAAGTACTTATGTTTGACCGCGCATTCGGTCGACGACTCGTGGGCTTTACGAAAGAAGATATTAAGTTTTATATACGTAGACCCATTTCAAACGGAAGACGTGGTTTCTGAAATTGTAATGACGAGATTAATGGAATGGGATATTGACCGGAAGTTGTTTTCTATGACGTGTGACAGTTGTTCGATTCACGACAGTATTGTTTGTAAAGTTAGAGAACATTTATCTCAAAACCGGTTTCTGTTATGTAGCGGTCAGATATTCGAAGTAAGATGCGCGGTAAATATCATCAAAATCATGGTTGAAGATTGTCTAGAAGCTCTCGATTCAACAATCTGCAAGATCCGCGAAAGCATACGGTACATAAAAAGTTCACAATCAATTCACGAAAAGTTTAACGAAATGGTTCAAGAAGTCGGAGCCGACAGCCAGAAATCATTGTATCTCGATAATCCCGCTAATTGGAATTCAACATACACAATGCTAGATGTCGCGTTGGAATACCGTGAGGCGCTTTCGCGTCTTCAAGAACATGATTTCGCTTACACAATGTGTCCGTCCGATGATGAATGGAGTCAAGCTAGTACGATAACGAGTTTTTTGAAGTTATTCGTCGAAGTGGCGACGGTTTTTGCGGGAAGCAAGATCCCGACCGCAAATATATATTTTCCCGAGGTTTGTGATATTCATTTACAGTTAATCGATTGGTGTCAAAGCCGGGATGAACTTATAAGCTCGTTATCGTTAAAAATGAAAAGTAAATTCGATGATTATTGGAAGAAGTGCAGTTTGGTTTTAGCAGTTGCAGCCATTTTAGACCCTCGGTTTAAAATGAAACTAGTGGAATATTATTACCCGCAAATTTACGGCGGTGATGCGCCTGATTGTGTCGATATTGTTTCGAATTGTATGAGGGCGCTTTACAACGGGCACGATGTGTACTCTACATTAGCTTCTAACAGTCAGGTAGGTGGGAGTGACGGTGGGAATGATACCCGAGACCGGTTGACCGGGTTTGACCGGTTTCTTCATGAGACTTCGCAAAGTCAAAATGTGAAGTCTGACCTTGATAAGTATCTTGAGGAGCCGTTATTTCCTCGTAACGTTGATTTTAATATATTAAATTGGTGGAGAGTTCATACTCCTCGGTATCCTGTTTTATCTATGATGGCGAGAAACATTTTGGGTATTCCGATGTCGAAGGTCTCGTTGGATTCGGTTTTTGACACTGGAGATAGAGTTCTTGATCAATATAGAAGCTCGTTAAGTGCGGATACTTTGCAAGCCCTTATTTGCACACAAGATTGGATGCGAAACGGTTTAGAAGGTTTGTCTTTCCTCTTTTTTATCTGTCTGGTTACTAATTTACTATGCACTAAATGTGATAAAATGGATGGGTTAGGTAACGGGTTTAAATATGTTTATTTCAAGACAGGTCAAATTTTGGACTTTGGGTTGGGTTGACTGAAGCATTTTTTTGTCTAGTATTTCTTATAAATGATTTGTTATAAAAAATGATTCTTGAACAAACCGATACAGGAGATTGTAGGTGAAAATGAAATACTTTTGGAGACTTTGACCCTTTACTCAAATGTTTTGGATTTGAACCATGTGACTTTTTTGAGTTAAAACATATCCCAATTTAGAGTAACTTGTCATTTTCGTCCCTGAGATTTGGCCATTTTTGCGACTTTCATCCAAAGGTTTGTTTTTCACATTTGGGTTCTCGTGGTTTCATTTTCGTCCCTGAGAGCCAAACTTTGAGGGTCGAAAGTCGCAGTAAATTGCCAAACCTCAGGGACGAAAATGAAAAGATTTTGAATCCACGAGGACCCAGATGCGAAAAAACAAACCTTTGGATGAAAGTCGCAAAAGTGGCCAAATCTCAGGGAACAAATGACAATTTACACCTCAATTTGCAAGTAAATGGGTTGAAATTAACTACCTGCTTTGTAGTCAAGCGGTTGACTTAATTGGTTTTTGGTTTTTTTTTCAGATTCAAAATCATCTTCAAGCTCGTCGGCTTTAGCAATCTGCTATGATGCAAATTAGATTGCAATTGTTTATTTATTTATATGCTTTTAGATCTTGTTCTCTATATAGAGCTGCTTTATGATATACAAGCATATGCTAATGCTAGTATTTTAGTTTTAATGCGCATGCTACATTTAGTATCTTGGACAACAAGTCTTAGTTTCAACTCTTTTTACTTCAAAATTAGTCAACTCAGGTTCCCTTTTATCCCTAACGGGTCAAACTAAAAAATTACAGATAAAAGGTTTACGGGGTTGTAAGAGTTAAAGGTTGACTTTTTGTAAAAGATGAATAAAAACTCGAACAATCCAACTTGATTTTCGATCTGTACCACGAATAGCTTGTTATCTAACATGTAAGTCACCTCATCCAGCCGAAGACTTTACATTGAATACAATGGCAAAGTCAAAACCATACAAATGCATCAAAAGTCAAAAATCTTAATAGTTTTAAAAGCCAGCAAATGTAACCTTGTTCATGCAGCAAACCTCTGGAACTCATTAAATAATTTGATGGAATCTGGTCTAGTGTCCAATACCGCCTCTATGGGTTACTCGGTTTTTGTTGTTTGGATATCTATTAACTTGTTACAAAATTTCCAATACGAGCCGGGTCATATAATAAAGTTACAACGCCAAATATATACTTGTAACTTTCTTTGAACGACAAACTAAATACCCTTAAAACTTTAATTTGCCAACAATGGGACTTAACTTTCACCGCTTAAGAGGGAATACAACTTAACAAACATCTTGTAACTATATAATATATTTTAATGAAAAGTTCAGTAGACTTTACGAGGCTGTTGGACTATCGGACCGTTGGCTGTCGGTTGGTAGCAGTAGGAGGACTGTTTCAGCAGCAAGCCGAAGACAAATTTTAGTTTTTCAGAGAAGCGGCATTTCTTAGGAGCTTATTGAGCGGGTGTAGATGTTTCCACCTGATAAAAGCTTGGTACACAAAGAAAAGGCCTAGTAGACTTAGGCGGCCTACACTCCAAATAAATTAAAACACAAAAAAACAAAAAAAGTGTTTCGAGTAGGGTTCGAACGCTAAACCTTTGTCCTTGAATTGAGGGAAGGCGGGTTTAACTACTCTGTTTGTATCAGTTTTGAATTTTTACTCTCCACTAATTTTTATAGCGTTATCATCTGAAAACCTACGAGCTCAATCGACTTTTTTTTAACATATATTACATACAAATAGACTGTGGGTACATGACCCCAGTTCCTTCTTGATCGAGTGATGTAATGGTCAAATCTCTCAACATTTGTGGATCCAGTTGCGGATTGGGATAGTCATAACTTGATCTAGATCACATGTCATTTGGTTACAATCAATATTAAATATTCATGTAGTTACAAAGCTTCACTTGCATATAGATCCATTGTCCTAGTGTTTGATACTAGTCCAATTGTCATATTTGTGATATATTAATTAATGCATACATACATGTGGAAAGTATATATGGGAATTAAAGAACAAATCTGTGAACAATAAACTCCAAATCTATGCGTATATATAAAGAGATGAGAGAATAAAGCTCTGAAAAGTAGTTAGAAAGCACATGTTCTCTATCAGCCTACATGCTTTGACAACATATTCTGCCTAGCCTCATGATCAGCAGGCAGCAGCGTGCTCGATCTGTGATCGGTGACTTGTGACGAATAAACACTATAGATGGATCTAGTAACCGTGTTTAGGAGAAATTTTTATAGGCATGCCTTTAGAAGGAAACGGGAGCGGGTCCATGATTACTGGCTCATCAGGGTACACTAACGACCAGTCATATCGTGTAACGACAAAATGCATCAATACAAGAATAATAAGCTTTGCCAGCTGATACCCTGCGCAGAGCCGTGGCCCGCCACCAAATGGTATAAAAGCATAAGCTTGAACCGGATCCGCAAACCTACTCGGGTTAAAACTCATTGGATCCGGAAAATATTCTTCATTATAATGTGTTCCATATGCAGTCCAAAGCACCTTCCACCCTTTAGGAATAATAAACCCTTCAAACTCAATATCAGCTGTAGCTTTTCTAAACGACCCGAATATCGGAGGGCACAATCGCATTGTCTCGCGAGCCACTTGCCACGTGTACTCCATTTTCTTCACATCTTCAAGCGTCAAATCTTCTTCTTGTCTTTTGGTTATCGCAATGTCTTCATGTTCTGTTAGTTAATTAAGAACATAAGATCATAAAACCAGAAAACATGGTACATGTATATAAGCTATAGTTGATACCTTTAACAAGAAGAGTGTAGCAGTCAGGGTGGTTAGCAAGCATCTTAAACATCATTGTGATCGCGTAAGAAGTTGTATCATGAGCGGCGAAAACTAACAAAACTATATTATCAACAACTTCATCTTCTGTAACTTCACCTCTGATCAAAGCAGCCACCAAGTTAGAAAGCAGCATCGCGTCGTCTTCATCTCTGCCACCAGCTTCCATCGCTTCCTTCTTCTTTCGTACCTCATCGACCAACGCCTTTTGTATCCTGGCTCTTGCTTTCTTAGCACTCGAGAACTTTGTCCCTGGGAGATTAACCGGAGCAGCCATAACACCTTCTAAAACATTCTCAAACACTCCAAACAATGTATCCGCATCAATCCTGATCCCAAACAAGCATTCAAGAACAATCGCAAAAGTAAGTACTTTTGTAGACCGATGTAGACTAATCATTTCATCGCGTTGTCCCCAGTTTTTCATCAGGTGTTTCCGAATCAATCTACACATTCTGGGCACCATTGTTTGCAGCCCAGTTGGTGAAAGCGTGTAAGCGATAATACCACGAAGACAACGGTGTGAGTCTCCTTGTTTCTCCATGATGGAATTCTTACCCATCAACTCTACAGATGAAGTGGGCCATGAGCTTACCACCAGTTTAAACTCGTTCGACATGAAGAACTTATTCGCTGCAGCCCCGTTTACCACCACTGTGGGCGATCCCATCAGCTTTGTTTTAAAGATTTTCCCATGCTTGTTGATTCTCGGTTGGAAAAAGTTTTCAAACAGTTGATTTGAACGTTGAGCTCGGTAAAAACCAATCGTTTCTCCGATCCAAGGGAGGCCCATTCGGCCCGAGGGTATTTTAGTGTAGTGTTTTGCTTGATTCCATGTTTTGTAAATGAGGAACATGATAAAGAAGAATAGAGGTAAGAGAGAAAAGATGAAAGAAACCATAATTTTTAAAGGTATGATTATGGAGAGATGTGATTGATGAGTTTATATAGAGGCATGCAAAGCAAAGCAAAGGGAGAGATTAATTAAATGGTTACTAATTTATTGGAATGATATTAATTAAGAAATAAGAAGTATAGGTGTAAAGAGTCAACTAGTTGTTTATATGGAACCAGTTGTGTTGCAAGGGGTGGCGGATGTAATCTTCAAGTCGGGCCGACTAAAAGATTCATGGAGCATGTGCTCATTGCCTTGGGGAAACCCACCCTCCAATTTGCTGGCTTTGTTCCACTTACACCCCTGCAAAGATCTACCTCTCTATTGTCTCAACAGTTATAATCGATTATATTTGATCTTTTCATCCACTTACTAATTTCGTGAAAATAACGTTAAAAGAGGAGTATGGTTAATCATGCTTCATTTGGTGGCGTTGATAGCCGAAAGACAAGGGGTAAATGCACTAATCGCTCTTTGTCTCAATTGCTGAGTGTTATGTGTCTTATGCCCAAGGCTTGATGCAAAACTACTATTGAGCCGGGGGTCTCACTGGAAGCAGCCTCTCTATTCCTACGTGTAAGAGGTAAGGTTGTCTATATCTTACCCTCCTCATATCCTACCTTAGCTTTGCTATTGGTGGGATTTACTGAGTATGATGATGATAATGATGATGAACAACTGGATTATATTTTTAAGAGAGCCAATGAAAGAAGAAATGAAGTCTAGTTTAGTTATTTAACCGGATTTTGGTCTAGAAGTATCAAGGTGTTGGATAAGGCTTTGTCTTTTCAAGTGAAGTTCAATTTTTGCGATTGACACATAGGTGATAGGTGTAATTTAGTAGGACTAAAGAGTGTGAGTTGTTCTAAAAAAACTAATAAAAAATAATGATATAAATAATACCAAGTAATTTTAGATTTTTTTTTAATATTATTAAGTATTAGAGATAACTAAGTTTTATGGTAAATAAAAAGTAAAAAAAACAATTGACTTCAGGAAAATAGAATTCACAATTAGGGACTGTAAACTCAACCTTTTTAAGGTTTAGAGTTTTGAATTGAATTTGAAGTTATGAACTCCAAAGCCATCATGTTACCACATACACACACAAAAAAAAAGAACCAATCATTTTAAATATTTTTTGTAACACCTATTCGTCTTACATAAAAAAAACTTGGATGTGCATAATTTTTCTCAAATATCTTTTTACTTTTATTAAAATATTTTAGAATTCTGCTTTCTAATATTCCCAAGTGAATGAAAATTCTACAATTAGTTGTTATTCGATTGTCTAAAGAAGGCGACAAACTGTCCCATCTGCTTTGCATTCCATCTTTGACTCATATCAATGGTGGGCTAATTTTAGACTTGATAATTGGGTACAAGAGCATCTCAATTATATATACTTCGGCCATCCGTAGTCATAAAGCCCATTTGTGGGCGTTATACGACACGTGTCGTGCCACGTCACACATGGGATTTATGGGGCGTTATGTCACTAGAGCCCGTAGTCATAAAGCCCCTACCTCATCATTACTCAATTAATTAATTTTCAATTTTTAATTAATTTCTAACTTTTTTAAATTAAAATTAAATAAAAAAACTGCAAGATTTTTTTTTAAATAAGAGAAAAACAAGTTTAAAACCAATTTTAGATATTTAAGAAAATGCAGGGACCAAATATGTAAAACTTTAAAAATAAAACAGGCCCTCCTGTCTTCTTCTCTGTCTTCTTCTCCGGCCAACTTTCCGACTGAATTTCCATCTTCTGCTTTGTCTTCTTCTCTGATTTGCAGGGACCAATTGTTCATAAACCTTCAATTAGGTTCAAGAGTGAACACTAGTGTAGCTTGCGAACTGAGTGAACTAATCCTGGCCATACACGTGTGTAGATCAATGGTCAGGATTTGATGTTGAAATACACTAGCGTATTTTACGATTTGATGATGATATCTTGGCCATACACCTGTGTAGATCAATGGCTAGGATTTGTTCACTCAGTTCGCAAATACATTAGTGTTCACTCTAGAACCCCACCCTACATACATATGTATGTATATATATGTGTGTGAGTGGGGGGGAAAGAAGATAACGCCGCTATGAGGATGGCGTTGGAGGAGAAAAACCATCCCATAGCGCCCGCCGTAGTGGTGTTGGCGGCGCTATCTTTGATTTGGGCGGTATATGGAGCCCCACTACAGGGGGTCTTAGGGTGTTCGGAGTGGGGGCGGTAAACCCACCCGGCACCGCTTACCATCCCATCAGCAAGAATTTGCCGAACATAGTTTGCCGAAAAGGGGGGCAAAATCGGTGAGTGCATGCCGAATCGGGGAAGGGAGGGAGGTGAGAGAGAGGGTATTGTGGGGTGGGGTCCAATCCAATCTCAACCAATCACACCTTTTTCTTTTTTTTTTAAAATAGTTTACCACTTCACCAAGTGTCTAAACCATTGCCAACACTTTTCACCAAAGTTTAAACACTTTTGACTGATTGACATGGCGCGCTCTGATTGGTCGGTTTTTTGGTTTGCCACTCAAAGTGTTTAACCACTCCCTACACCCTTACAATTCTAAAGATGATGTACAGTAACTTAATATTATTTTATGTTTTTTTTACAACCCATTGAGTTTTTGGATTTATTTGTTAACCTTTTATAATTTTGCATCTTGGTTCGGTAACTAAGTTGACTTTTTCTTTTACTCTCTTAATTTTTTATTGGTCTCCTGCTGGTGGTCCTCATGGAGTTCGGGGGTAGGAGCTGCATTAAGTTTTTCGTGTCTAACCTCCCGGAAGGGTGCACTCCGTGGGAGCTTAGGTGCTGCTTAGAAGGTTATGGGAAGATCGCCGGGACTTATGTTGCTAAGAAAAAGGACAAAGGAGGTTGTAGGTTCGGATTTGTTAGCTTTACAGAGGTTGCGGACAGGAGTGAGCTCGAAAAGTCGCTTAGGGGAGTGAGAATGGGTGATTACAAGTTGAAAGTGAATGTCGTCCGGTTCGCTAAGGAGAATTCTGGTTTTGATGCTCAACCGGAGAAGAAAGATAACAGGTTTAACGACACCGGACTGGGGAACAGGAGTAATACGTACAACCTCAGGGATTTCAGGTCATATAATGATGTATTGGAGAAGGGGAAGGGTCATGTGGGTGGCTGCTACGAGAAGGGGGGCAGATCAGAGGTTGAGAGAATAAAGGTGAAAAAGTGTTGGTTGTGCCCGATAGAACGTCAGCTTTTAAGAAGTTGCATGGAGTTGCTTTGGTGGGGAGGACGGTGGACATGGAGACTCTGGTTGATTTCGACCAGTTGCTGAGAATAGCCGGGACGGTGTACTCGAAGTTGCAGTATTTAGGAGGGCTGTATATTCTGTTGTCGTTCGAAGATGTGGCTACGGCCGAGAAGTTTTTGGAGGCTAGAACTATATGGGGACCTTGGTTCTCTAAACTCGAATATTGGAACGGCCAATCGCTTCCGTTGGAGCGGGTGGCTTGGCTCAAAATACTCGGTGTTCCGTTGCACATTCTTAATCCAGAGGTTCTCACTAGTATCAGTGGCTTTTTCGGTAAGGTCCTTCACGTTCCCAGGCAATTTGAAGATGATGAAGATCTTTCGTTTAAAAGGGTCGTAGTTTTAGCTGGAGAAGGGTCGAGGATCAATGAGCAGGTGATTCTCAAATGGAAAGACAAGAGTTTTAGAGTGTGGGTGGAAGAGGAGTTGGAAGAGTGGATTCCGGATTGCATTGGGGTTGCCGTTCAAAGTTCGTCCGATGGGGAGTCTCCGATCCAATCTCCTCCGGTGGTTAGGATGTTGGTTTCCGGTAACATGGAACATCAAGGGGCGTTGCATGGAAACAATTCTCCAAGAAGGGAAGAGGCACGTGGTTCAAATTCCAAATAATACTAGGGATTGTGAGAACAATAAATGTGAGAAGTCTAAGGGTTTTCCTTTTACAGTTTTCGATTTTGGTCCTTTCTCTGAGGCAGGTAATAATAATAATGTTGGTGTTTTCTTTTTTAACTCTTCGAAAAAAACAAAGCGCCAAAGGAAGAAGGTGGCCAGTGGGCCAACAAATAATTGTGGCAGCCCAAGTTTTTATTTGGATTCTAGTGATAAAGGCAGGCCCACTAAACATCCTAGGGCCCAAGTGGAAGAGGAAATTAGTGATCCTTTTTCGCTTGACAAGCTTCTGGAATGCATGAATGCGGAGAACCTCAATAATGGAAAAGGGAAGGCAATAGGGATTAGTTTTAGGGGCGGTCAGTCGCCTCGTTCGGTTGGCGACTCTATAGACCTCAATCAAAAGGTCCAGTCAGAGGAGGTTGGAGGATCATCTTCGTCAGGTCAGGGAGTTTCGGCCGGTGTCGGTAAGTCTGGGGAAGGAGAGGTTCTCGCTGTGGAAGCGGAGGTAGGTGCGACAGTAGAGCTGGGGAGCCAAGTTGGTATGGATCTAAAGGATTGTGGAGACATGGTGAAGAATATCATTCTGGGTAAAGGTATTAATGATTTTAACCAATGAATTTTATGTCTTTGAATTTGAGAGGTTTAGTGGGGGAGGAAAAAGCCAGGTGGGTCAGGAGTATCAAAGTTAAGTTTGGGATCAATTTTGTTGCTTTGCAAGAATCGAAGTGCTCGGTTTTGAGTCACTCGGCGCTGGCTTCGGTTTGGGGTAGTGATAGTTTCCGGGCTGAGTGGGTGGACTCAACGGGTTTATCAGGGGGTCTTATTAGCATCTGGGATCCGAAAGTTTTTGAGGTGGGGGGGGAGATGGCGAAGAATAAGAATTTTATAATTGTTAAGGGCAAGATTAAGGGGAGTGGTCAGCAGGTTAATATTGCCAACATCTACGCTCCTCAAGAGATTCAAGCGAAAAAGGAGCTGTGGGAAAGTTTGAAGTCTGAGATTGAGAATTCTCTTGGGCTGTGGATTTTCTCGGTGATTTTAACGCGGTTCGGATCCCAGAGGAGAGAGTAAATTCTGCCTTTAATTCGGTGTGTGCCAGTTTTTTTAACTCATTTATTTTTGAGGCTGGGTTATTGGAGTACGGGATGAAGGATAGGAAGTTTACTTGGTGCTCCAGTAATGGTAAGAAGCTTAGTAAGATCGATAGGGTTCTGGTGAGTCATGGGTTTTTTAATTTATGGCCGGAAGCTTGTCTAAGGGCTTTGCCAAAGTATTTATCTGATCACTGTCCTATTGTTCTCGTCACGAAGGACACGAATTTCGGGCCAAAGCCATTTCGTGTTTTTGATTCGTGGATTGGGCGTGATGGTTATGATGATACGGTCCGGGAAGCCGCTAAGTCGTTCTCTTGGGTTAGTCCGGCTGATGTTTATTTGTTAAAGAAGTTTGAGTTTATTAGGAGTCGGGTTAAGAAGTGGAGAGATGACATGCTTAAAAAGGAAAAGGAATGTGAGTCTTTGGCGAGATGCGAGATTGAGGAGTTGGAGATTCTGATGGAAAGTAGGGACCTGGTTGAAGAAGAAGAGTGGATTTTAGCGGAGAATTATAGACGAATCAAAGAATCAGAGGAGAATTTAAATAAAGATGTAAGGCAAAGATCACGTATTAAATGGGCTAAGGATGGGGATGAGAACTCTAGTTTTTTTCACTCAATGGTTAATTGTCGAAAGGTTAGTAATAGAATTCATGGGTTGATGGTTAACGGGTCTTGGTGTTCGAAACCGTCAGTGATTAAGAAAACGGTCTTCGAATTCTTCAGGGATAAGTTCAAAGAAGAGTTGGTTCACCGTCCATCGGTGAATTGTGAGAATGTTAAAAGGCTTTCTCCCGGTGAGGCGGCTGGTCTGGTGGTTGACTTTAGTTTAGAGGAGATTAAAGACGTGATCTCGGAGTGTGGCAGTGATCGTGCGCCTGGTCCCGATGGCTTGAACTTCAGATTCCTAAAACATTTCTGGGATGTTTTTGAGTCTGACTTCGTTAGGGTTTTGAAGGAGTTCCATGAGGGGGGAGTAATAAATATAGGGTGTGCGTCTTCGTTCATCACTCTTATTCCTAAGGTGAAAGACCCGACGAGTTTATGCGAATTCCGTCCTATTAGTTTGGTGGGTGCTATTAATAAGGTGATTTCGAAGGTGTTAGCTAATCGCCTTAAACGGGTTCTCGGGTCAGTTATCTCGGTCAGACAATCTGCATTTTTAAAAGGGAAATACATTTTAGATGGTCCTCTTATTATTAATGAGGTTATTAACTGGTTAAAAAAGAAGAAGGGTAAGGCGTTTATGTTAAAATTAGATTTTGAAAAGGCGTACGATAATGTTAATTGGGGTTTTGTTAACATGGCCTTGTCCTAGATGGGTTTTCCTCCCCTCTGGTGTAAATGGGTCCACGGTATTCTCTCGTCGGCTAGAGCGGCTGTGTTGGTTAATGGTGCCCCCACTTTTGATTTTCAGTGTCATAAAGGAATGAGACAGGGCAACCCTTTGTCTCCTTTTCTTTTTTTTATTGTTATGGAAATTCTCTCGTGTTGCTTGGATAAAGCGGTTGGGATCGGCGCGGTGGCTGAGATTAGTCTTCCTAATAACGGCCCGTCTATATCCCATCTTTTTTATGCTGATGACGCGCTTGTGGTTGGGGAGTGGAAGAGGGAGAACATTCTCAATGTTGTTAGAATTCTCAAGTGCTTTTATTGATGCTCTGGTCTTAGAATCAACTTGACTAAGTCAAAAATTATGGGCATTGGGGTTCCCGAGTCGAATGTTGCGGATATGGCTTCTTTGGTAGGGTGTCTGGAGGATCGGGTTCCGTTTGTTTATCTTGGGATCACAGTAGGGCCAATATGAACCGCATCGCGAACTGGAGGCCTATCTTCGATACCTTCGAGTCGAGATTATCTCTTTGGAAGGCTTCGATTCTGTCTTTGGGAGGTAGAGTTACTCTTATTAAATCCGTGTTGGAATGTCTCCCTAATTACTTCTTCTCCTTATACAAAGTTCCTGCGGGAGTTGTGAATAAGCTGGAGTCGATTATCAGGAATTTTTTATGGGGTGGTTCTGGGAGGGATAGGAAGATGAATTGGGTGTTATGGGATCGAGTTTCGTCGCCCATTGATCGTGGTGGTCTCGGCCTAAGGGATTTAGGTTCTATTAATAAGACGCTTCTCCTCAAGTGGGCTTGGAGGTTTAAAACTGAGAAAGACAATTTATGGGTCAAGGTTATAGCAGCCATTCATGAACATCGGAATTCCTGGGATTTTATTCCTGTTAAGGCGTCTCTGGGCGGGGTTTGGGGTAATATTGTCAAGGTTGTCTCGAGCCCGATTGTGGCTAGTGATAAGTTTAAGAATTTTATGCGAGGGGAGGTTGGAGATGGTGCCGATGTTGCTTTTTGGCTTGATCCTTGGCTGATTAAGGAGTCCCTGAAAGATTGTTATCCCAATCTTTTCCGGCTTGAGCTAGATAAGAAGTGTTCGGTTCGGGATAGAATCATTAGTCCGTTTTCCAACCCTTCAGCGAGGTGGCAGTGGAGACGGCAGCCTTCGGTTGATGTAGAATTGGCGGAGTGGCTGGATTTAAATTTGAAATTGCGTAACGTTGTTTTATCGGATGTTAGAGATAAATGGTTGTGGATGGAGGACGATTCGAGAGCTTTTAGCGTGGGTTCGGTTAAGCAGATCTTCGACCTGAACAAAGACTTCAGTGCCAGGTATGTTTGGGAGTGGTGTAAATGGATCCCCTTAAAATGTAACTTGTTCGCGTGGAGAGCGGAACAGGATAGGCTGCCAACTAGAGTCGAACTTTTCAAGCGTAATATCTCGGTTTCGGATGTCTCATGCCCTTTGTGTTCTACGGACAGTGAGACTGTTATGCACTTGTTCACTGCATGCGAATTTGCCACGAGGGTTTGGTCAAAGGTTAGCTGGTGGTGTAAGGCTCCGTTTCTGATGGCGTTCTCGTTCAGGGACATTCTGGAAGGGTCGGTATTCAGCGGTTTAAAAGGAAAGGCGCTGTTAGCCTATAAAGGTGTGGTGCTTATCACTTGTTGGATGATTTGGAAGGCTAGGAACGAGCTAGTTTTCACGGGCAAGGTTCCGAAGGTAGAGGACATTTTTAGTGCGGTTAAATCGATAAGTTTTCTTTGGTTTAGAAGTAGGTCGAAGTATAAAGATATGACTTGGATTGATTGGTGTAAATTTGTATAGCTCGTTGTAGTTGGGTAGCCGCCCGTCGATTTTTTTTGTCGGGCTGGCTGTGTGTTAATAAAGTTTTCCTTTCAAAAAAAAGACTTTAGACTTTGATGAATTTGATATTTTCCATTTCCATACATACGCACTGACCGATCAGTAAAATATCGGAATAGTTTCCAAATAAATAAATCACATCCTTTTTTATGTTTAAATATTTAGCTTCCTTCTATATTTCCTATTTTTAGAAATTACAACGAAACTATCAAGATTCAAAATCAATTTTGCTCGAACCGCACCGATTTTGATCAAACAACAACGGTATCAACAATTATTTATAAGATTATAACTGACGTATAACATGTGTCTAGATTCTTTTGTGCATATTATGAAAATATGTTTTTGGGTTTCCTCTTTGCTATAGCGAGTGTCGGACCATAATCAACTGAAGGGATACCGACTGAATTGTTGCCAACTCGCTGCGAAGCGCGGATATTCCCGCTATCACTTTTATTTTATTCTTTATCCTATTTGAGCATTGCCCAATAAGCCAATTTCTCCCTTTTAGCCTAAAAGAATGTCACATGGAGTCAAGTCCCAATCGATTTAATTAAACACACGAGTTTTAGGAATTAGCTCTTCTTTATTCAGAAAATTGGCTCAAAACTGAATATCACTCATAACCACAATAATCCAAGATGGATTAGTCATATAGTGGTAGAAATCCTAATTGACACATAATCCTAATTCTAGTTAAACATAAACATCCTTTTCTATATCTAACTAAAAAAGGAATTAGATAATTATCTCTAACTCCTATAATTATCTTCAATTAAGATTAACATTAAACACCCCTGCTCCTTTAGAGACGTTCACATTTGGCCCGACCCATTAGCTCGGGTTCGGGTATTATGCAATACACGGTCCAACAATCACCCCCCTAATACCTGAACCGGGCTAGGGAAGCCTTCGACTCCAAGTAACTCTCGCAATTCAATAAACTTGATCCTCCCGAGTGCTTTAGTTAAAATATCGGCCCTTTGCTCTTCTCCGCTTACATACTCGATCTCCACCAGATCATCTTCAACACATTCACGAATGAAATGGTAGCGCGTATCAATATGTTTGCTCCGACCATGAAAAATAGGATTTTTCATCAATGCTATGGCCGATTTATTATCCACCCGAATAACTATCTTTTGCATCTCTCCACCAACGACTTCATTGTATAAGCTCTGAAGCCAAATTGCTTGACAAGCCACTGAAGTTACTGCCATAAACTCCGCTTCACAAGATGATAAAGCAACCGTATTTTGTTTCTGAGAACACCAAGAAACGGGTGTTTCACCAAAATAAAATACGTGCCCTGTAGTGCTCCTTCCATCGCCCGTTCTAGTATTATGGCTACTATCACTGTAACCTACAATCTTGTGACTTCCACCCCACTTGTACCGTAACCCATAACTCGTTGTACTGGCAATATAACGAAGAATTTGTTTAACTGCAACTGAGTGAGATACCATAGGAGTTTGCATGTACCTGCTCGTAATCCCCACTGCAAAAGATAAATCCGGTCTTGTATGTAATAAATAACGGAGACATCCGACCAATCTTCGATAATTTGTTGGATCAACCGGTTCGCCTTTCTCGTCTTTTGTTAGTTTTAATCCCGGATCCATAGGATACTTTGCTGGATTACACCCTAACAAACTTGTTTCCTTTAAAATTTTCTTCACGTATCCCTCCTGCTTGATCGTTATTCCCTTCTCAGTTTGCATTACTTCAATACCAAGATAATAAGAAAGTAACCCGAGATCGCTCATCTTGATTTTTTGCTCCATTTGTTTCTTGAATTCTTCGATCTTCTTAGCACTCGAAATTGTAACAACTAAATCATCTAAATAAACACCCGTAATAATTAAATCATTCCCCTCGCGTTTCATGTAGATTGCTTGTTCTTTAGAGCACCGCTTAAAACCGAGAATTTTTAATGTACCGTCAAGCTTGAGATTCCAAGCTCGTGGTGCTTGACGAAGCCCATACAACGCCTTGGTTAACCGGTAGACTTTATCTTCATGTCCCTTTTTTATAAAACCTTCCGATTGACTGACATATACTTGTTCCTTTAAATCTCAATTCAAAAATGCTGATTTGACGTCTAAGTGATGAACTTGCCATCCTTTGCAAGCCGCATGTACAAGTAATAAGCGTACCGACTCCATCCGTGCAACTGGTGCGAACACTTCATCAAAATCAATTCCAAACTATTGAACGTACCCTTTTGCAACGAGCCTTGCCTTATATTTAATAATCTTCCTGGACGCGTCTCGCTTGACTTTAAAAACCCATTTCAACCCAATTGGTTTAACTTTATCTGGTAGTTTCGTTAAAGTCCATGTTTTATTTTATTCAATGGACTCTAACTCTACACGCATTACTTTTTCCTAAAACACTTTCCCTTTTGCCTGAGAATAACAATTCGGCTCATCTTCCGCTACGAGTAACAATTCTTCCGGTTCTTCTCGAGTAATTCCATCTTGAATAATAAAATCATTAAATTTTACCGGAACGCATTTCTGTCTCGTTGAACGCCTTAGGGGAGTTTCAGTTTCAAAGTTAGCATTGAACTCGGGCGTATGCTCACCCGGGCCAACTTCTCCCGAACCTGAAATATTTGCTGACACAGCCGAAGCTGCTGGTGACATTGCGGTAGCGTCCACCGTTGCTGATTGCGATTGCTGATGACATGCGGTCGCACCCCCGGATGCTGTGGGGTGTGCACCGGTTCGTTTTATGAGCTGCCGGTTGTCTTGGTCACAATCTCGTCCTGACCCGAGTGAAAAACAACCGTGAAAAATTCTGGTTCAATTGTATTTTTCTTCCATTGTCAGCCAAGCTTCTCGTCACACTTTACTGTTCTGCGAACACAAATCTTGTTCTGAACTGGGTCGTACATACGGAAACATTTTGACCCAGGTTCTGAACCGAAATAAACCATTGGAATTCCCCTATCATCAAGTTTATGTAGGTTAACTTTCGGTTCTGTAGCATAACCCACACAACCGAATACCCGTAAATATTCCAAATCTGGTTTTTCTTTCAGCAGTGCCTCGTATGGTTTTTTGAATTGAACGCTCTCGTTGGACTTCGATTTAGAACATAAACTGCATGCTTTGCGGCCTCGCCCCAAAATCTTTGTGGAACATTTGTTTGTTTTAGCATACACCTTACCATACCTACTACTGTTCGGTTTCTTCTCCCAACGACCCCGTTTTGTCGTGGTGAATATGGAGCAGTAAGATGTCTTCGAATAGCTTGAACTTCACACCAATCATTGAACTCGGTTGATGTGAATTCACCTCCGCGATCTGTTCTGAAAGTTCCAACCTTTTCTTTTAAATCCTTCTCGACCAAAGCTTTAAACCGCTTGAATACTTCAAACGCTTGATTCTTGGACTTCAAAAGATAACACCACATATAATGTGAGAAATCGTCTACAATTAAGAACATGTACCTGTAGCCTCCCGGAGTAGCTGGCGTGATAGGACCACATAGATCGCCATGTAGTAGCTCGAGCGGTCTTGTGGCTCTAAAAAGTGCTTTTTTTGGGTACGGCTTCTCGGTTTGTTTTCCAATCAAACAACAGTCACATATGTTTGATGGATGATTAATCACGGGCATCCCATGAACCATATTTTTCGAACTCAGTCTCTTCAAAGAATCGAAATTTAAGTGCCCTAGACGAGCATACCAAAGCCAAGATTCGTCATCAAGCTTAGAAAGTAAACATACTGGGGAACCAACCGTCAACTTGATCTTGTACAATCGGTTACTGGCGCGAAATACCTTTATTGACAGGTTTCTTGCTTTGTCATAAACGAGCATGACATCATCTTCCATCACAACCTTGCAACCCGTCTCCGTAAGTTGCCCGAGACTAATTATGTTGGAACGCAGGCTCGGTATATAATAAACTTCCGTTAATATTTTATGTTCGCCAGTTTTGCTTGTGAACAAAATCGAGCCTTTTCCTGCAATTTCAACACAAGAATCATCACCGAAACGTACCTTACCGTTTACTCGCTCGTTTAGCTCTGAAAAGATTAATTTGTTCCCCGTCATGTGGTTTGAAGCTCCATTATCTAAATACCACAAGTTCTCCTCCATATGCTTGGATTAAAACCTCTTGGGAATCACCTTAGCTTCATTTAAATAAACCGTCTCACTTGTACATTCTAGCATAAAAAGATTTGGATCCAGCTTTTCGGTTTCTGCTAAGTTTGCCTCTTGATTCTTCCTTCTTTCTGGATAGCTAGACGCGAAGTGACCCATCTGATCACATCTGAAACATTGAATTTCAGATTTATCTTTCTTTGGTCTCTGTCGGTTGTCAGTATTCTTTTGACCCGGGCCCTTTGCACCACGGTTCTGACCATTATCTCGGTTCTGACTCGTATCTCGCCCTTGACCCGAACAATGTCCACGACCCCGACTCCTATTATTAGAACCTCCTCGTCCACACCCCCCTGAGTTATTATAGGATTTGTGACTAGAGGAACTTTCACCACCAGGGAACATCAATTTGCTCTGATTTTCGCCTGCAAATTCAATATTTTTAATTATGTCTTCAAAAGTCTTTAGCCTCCCTATAGCTTCCTGAAACGTCATGGCTTTCAAATCTGTGAACTACTCAATTGATGAGACAATTGGAACATACTTTGCTGGAACAGAGCCTAATAACTTTCTGGTTAGCTTTTTGTCGTCGTAGGTGGTTCCCAAACTGGCTGCCTTGGTAACCAACTGAGTTATTCTGCCCACGAAAGAATCAATTGTCTCCATTTCTTTCATCTTCAAGGTTTCGAACTCATTTTCCAGTTGCTCAATCTTTGCCTCTCGAACCCGTTCAACCCCAACATACCGTGTCTTCAATGCTTCCCAGATTTCCTTTGCTTTCTAAAACAGAGCCACCTGAAACACGAGCTCTTCAGGTATTGCTTGAAGAAGTAGTGCTACCGCCATGTCATCCTTTTTGGCTTCTACCTCTTCTTCACCTGGTTCTAAAGCTTGCAATATTCCATGAACTCGAAAAACCGCCTTGATCCTAATTGCCCAGATGTTGTAATTAGTTGAAGTCAACATCGGACATTGTAAGCTTGTAGAAGCCGGATCCCTTGCTGCAACCGGTGGTGGTCTCGAACCTTCGCCTCCAACCATGTTTCTCCTCCTAGTTCGTTTATACGTAAGTGGTGTAACCGGGTCTTGATCCAGTCCTTCGGATTAAACAGATTAGTTGGTTCCGAATAATGTTCTCAGAACCAAACTAGCCCGATAAAATTAAAACTGCTATTGCTTCTAAAAAAACTTCGGATCTGGTCCTTGTAAAGCAAGCCCGAACTGAAACAAAAATAAAAGCCCACTGGATAACAAGCTGAAAAAAAATCACCGTTCTTCTTCCCTAAAAAAACCTTTAAGACCTGCGATGTTCTCCTTCACGCAAATCTGTTCTATCAAAACAACTCTGTTGCAATAAACTCTCACGCTCCAATCGTTTAATTGAAGCCTGCGATGTCAACTGCTGCTGTTATAAAACCTTGTGATACCTTCTGCCACAGATGGAGTTCCCTTGTCGGTCCCTTCGACGCCAGAAAACCCTAATTAACTGTGTCGTCGGTTGCTGCTTCTTGTGTCGCCGGTTGCTGCCTCTTGCCGCCGCTGGTGTTCTTCCTGTCGGTACCTTTGACACCGAAGAACAGGTATGTTCACCTCCGATTTTTCTGGTTTCGAAGGTAACAATCACAATCGGTGGGATATTGAACTGGCTCTGATACCAATTCAAGTCCCAATCGATTTAATTAAACACACGAGTTTTAGGAATTAGCTCTCCTTTATTCAGAAAATTGGCTCAAAACTGAATATCACTCATAACCACAATAATCCAAGATGGATTGGTTATATAGTGGTAGAAATCCTAATTGACACATAATCCTAATTCTAGTTAAACATAAACATCCTTTTCTATATCTAACTAAAAAAGGAATTAGATAATTATCTCTAACTCTTATAATTATCTTCAATTAAGATTAACATTAAACACCCCTGCTCCTTTAGAAACGTTCACGTTTGGCCCGACCCATTAGCTCGGGTTCGGGTATTATGCGATACGGTCCAACATGGAGCTCGTTTTGGCACTGTTTTTGAAGTGTTGTTGGCCAAGAAATAGAAAAAACAGATTGTGGTGGCGCAATGTACTTTTTTATACGTAAACTAGAAATAAATGAGTGATTAAAAATAAAAAGATGGTGAAGACATTAAAAAGTTTCTGGGTTTTTTTCATTGGGTGGGTTTTAAGTATTTAAAAAAATAATGATTTTTCTAAGGCTGGAGGGTGTGGGGGCGCCACCCTCGCCAGCTGGACACCTATAGCGCCCCAAGGCGCTATCGAACCACACCCCAGGCGCTATGGCGGGGCGCCATTGAAGGTGTAGGAAGTAGGTTCACTTTTTAATAAAATATATTACGAAATATATAATAACGAGACTCTCGTTATTCATAGGAAATATGATAGTACAATGCGGTTACAAAACTATATGAAAAATAAATAAAATACAAATACAAATACATTGTACCAATCTTGATTCAAGCCAGCGTCTTTGGAAGAACTTCAACCGCACCGTCTTGTACGAACCTCCGCTGCAACTATTGTTGACGGTTTTGGTTGAGGATCGTGTTAGACACGGGGCCCTTAAAACAGATTCCGCGCCTCCTCTCAGACGGTCTGTTTCAAGGATACAACAACTGAAGCAGTAGTTGTACTGCCGAAGATGGCTCTCGCGCCCGAGATTACACCGGGTATAATTTGGTGTTCTTTATTTAGTCGGAAAATACTGAGTTGTGTAAAAAGACAATTTAGAGAATACACTTCTCTAAATTTCTATGGAACAAAAGTTCTTTCATGTGTGTGTATTTCTCCATCCTTTTTCGATTAACTCTAGAATGAACATCATTCTCTTCTTATAACCACACACATAAAGAAGCCATTAAACCTTGATGTGCGTAAAGTGTGATAGGTATTTAATTATATTTTAAGCCCTTTTTACACGTTAGTCAAGTTTTAAATTTATAAAACACGATATTTACTAACACCAAACACACATATGGGCAAGTGCACCCATCGTGAGTGTAGTATAATGTTGGTAAGATACCGAGGTCGTCCAAGGACACAAGAGCTTTTAGTACCGGTTTATCCTCAACGTCTAATCAAATCAAAAGTTAGAAAAAGATTTAAAACTAGAAAAATAAAAACTAACTAAAATGCTGAAAAATAAAATAAAATAAAAGTAAAAACAGATAGACAAGATGAATCACTTGGCTCCGACTCGTGTTTAGTGTAACCTTTGATTATTTCCGCACTTTTGCACTTTTTAAGAGATTATCTTTGTTATTGTAGTAGGCCCCTCTTTTGAAGGTGACGTTACTCTCAACCCAGCAGTTTGAGTCAGCAAGGATACAATCCTAAAGGGTCGGATTATTGAAAGATAATTAATTAAGTTATTAATGCATATTATGGTAGGCCCCTCTTTTGAAGGTGACATTACCCTCGGCTAAGTAGTCTGAGTTAGCAGGGATACAGTCCTAAGTAGCCGGGTTAAAGTATTAATAGTAGCTTACATATGAGGGGATCAAAGAGTTTGGACCCCCGCCATCCAATACCGGTGGGTATTGAAGGAGGTCCTACTAAATTTGACCCAGGTCCTTGCAGGATCTATACACTGAACAAGGCAAGACTCTTACCAAACCGTTCCCTTAACCCCCGATCAGGTAGCCAACATACCTCCATATAGACCGTGGAGATATGAATGGTGAAAATCTTTTATTTTATATAGACAGTAAAATAATGCCAAGACACCACGGACAAACGATAAGGAAGAATCACCTTCAACATAAGAAAGTAGTTATTAAAGTCATTAATACATAACCAAGTAAAAAGTGCGAAAAGATTAAAAATAAAAAGTATTACACTAGACACTTGTCTTCACCAAGTGATGTAAGAGACTTAGGCAAACATGGCCTTTGATTGTCAAGAACTCTTACGATCAATCTTGGATCCCGAGATGACTCACACACTCTATGATGGACAATGGATGATGCTGGTGGATGATGGTGTTGTGATGGTGGTGGGTGGTGGGTGAAGTGTGAGAGAGGTGATGTGCCACAGGATGGTTTGCAATTGATCCAAGCACTCCTATTTATAGCCTGAACAGCAGCCCGGGCACGGCCCCGTGTCCATTGGGCACGACCCCGTGTCCATCCTCTTCTCTTCCTTCACTAATTGCAGTTTGTCTGCATTAGTTGGCCACGCCCCCGTGTCCGCTGGGCATGCCCCCGTGTGCAGAAGCGTATCTGTACTATCAAGATTTGCCTGGATTATGCGAATCTTATAGTTGACCACGACCCCGTGTCCACTGAGCACGGCCCCGTGGTGGGCGATAGAAGCTTCTATAGCTTTGTCTTTTATGCTGGCACTTGGGCACGCCCCCGTGTTTACTGAGCACGGGGCGTGTTCAGCCTTCTGTTCTCTTGTTTTGCTTGGGAAGATGCTGTCGGGGAGGCTGGGCATGCCACGTTTGTTCCTTTTCTTGTATTTATGTTAGATTTAGCTGCCTTTTTGCTTCTTTTGTTAATTTGAGCTCATTTAATCCTGAAAATACAAAAGGAAGACAAAAACACACTTTTTCCAACATTAGTACTAAAAAGGGGTTAGTTTTATGCCACAATTGATGTAATTTATATGTTGCATTTTGTACACATCAAACCACAATTATTATCGTCATGAATTAGACAATTAATTCTATAATAATTAATAAACAAGGTATAATATCATTTTAATGAATTTAAGTGGTAGTCAAAGCTATCCTGTAACTGACGGAGATTGGGTTGACTGAGTGTGACCCTCCCGCAAGCAGGTCGCGTGCTACGCAGTCTTCGCGCCACACGTGAGACACCCACCACATGTTGCGCCATGTATCATCCGCCATGACCAATGACATTCCCCCAAGGAGCGCGTATATCAACGGGATACCTCACGCCATCCTTGGGTGCCCCGTAAGCAGACCCACATATAAGGACCTCGTGCGCATACTGCGCTTCCGCTGTAGCCATTGACAGACGCATAACAAACTTACGCCATGCACCTACGCCATCCAAGGTGCGCCATAAGCGGACCCGCCATGTATCTGACCACACGCTCATGGGAAAAAATACAAAGGCGGTGTGCGAAATTCAAAGTGCACCCCATTTGGCCTATAGCCCATGATATGCGCGCATATGAGATGTGGAGTCGCACGCCACACGGATGCCACTATGTGACAACCCTCATTAAATAAGGTATCTGTACAATTAATTAATATTAATTAAGTGCTTAATGACTGTGCTGAATTACTTACTTGCTTTCTGATTACTGCATCATACTTACATGTGCATCACATACTACATAATGTCACATCATTATCACATACAAACTTTATTGACATACTTGATGCACAAAGCACAGTTAGCACGGTTAACGGATAGAACGGGAATATGCTGACAGGGTTCAGTACCTAGACAGACAGTGTTTTTGAAGCCCAGTATGGGCCAGGGACAAGGTACTACACTAGTATGGTGTGTAGGGAAGTAAGGACCATAAAACTACGTCACCGGGTGATAGTTTGAGTGCCGGAAAGTGCCTAAAACTCACTTTAAGTGCAGAATTCTGTATTTTTCAGCAAAATTCAGCTTTTTAACATACTAGTTTTATGCAGAAAATTGACTAAATGGTCCTGAATGCTTTCCTAAGTGTCGGGAATTAAAAGTGTCACCAAAAGATACATAAAGGACACTATACGGTATAACTTAGCACTTTAACGAACTGGTATCTAACCGAACAATCGGACATTACCTGGAACACCAAAATTTTGCTAGAAACATTATTTTATTATTTTTGAACTAGTTATGATCCCCGAATACCCCAACACACTATATAATGTGCCATACACATAAAACACTAGAAATTACACTTAACCTCCAACCATTTACCTACTTACCATCAAAATTTACAATTAACCCCCCCTCTCACCATTTACGGTCACAAGGGACCCCACACCCCACTCAAGATTTCATTCCTTATTTTATTTAGATTTGGCTTGATTTGGTGAACAAAATATAGAAGAGATCATTATAAGTATGGTGCATATCTCACAAGATCATTCACTTCAACACTCAACTTCACCCCACTCCCTCAAACTCTCCCTCTCCCTCTCGGCCCTAGCTTCTGCCGCCACCACCACCACATTGCAACCTTCATCCATCTAATTTCAAGCTCAATTCAAGTGCAAGAAGGTGATTCATGGAGCTTGGTGCTTGTAGATCTTGAAGAACCTCCATCCATAGCTTTCATCCACCATTTTCATCATCTTTTTCTCTAGTGATCTTCCCTAGCCTTTGAGCTAGTTGTAAGCTTCTTATTACTAGTTTTTACTTCTCATTTTGTTGGTTAAAAAGATGTACATTGTTATGAATCACAAGAACACTAAAAGACTTAAACAAGAATCATAAACATAAGCTTACATATGATGATTTATGGATGAAATGAGGTTGTTAAATACATGCATGACACTTGATTGTTATTTACTTGAAATTATGATGTTGATCATCATAAGGAGCTTGCTAGATTGTGATTAAACACATGATTTAGCAAGTTAGAGGATGATTATGTGTTAACCCAAGAAGATCATCCTCACTTATGAACATGAACTTGAAAATAAAATTATTTCTTGAAAAATAGTAAATAAAGTGAGCTAGTAATTTTGGGAATCTAAGATTTATGAATAATTTTCCAAGAAAACCAAGTTCAAAATATAATTTTTGTTTTGGTCAAAAATCAAGCCAAGATAATACAACCAAATCTTTTGTTGTGAGGTGTGATGCTTGAATCAATGAACAATATTAAGGATCACTCAGAAATGTAATGAACAAGTGACACAAAGATTTATACGAGGAAAAAGCCATTGATCAAGAGTTGATCTCTGGCATAAAAAACCTCGGGTGATGGAAACTACCGATCACCAACTAAGATTAAACAAAAGTAGTTTACAACTCGGGATGATAACAAGCTTGTTACAAGGATCACTAGTGTGCAATGTGCAGTGAATGTATGAAATCGCCAAGTAGATTGCCGAGAGCTGTTCGAGTGTTGTTACGAGAGTGTGTGAATGCCGAAATTAGCTAAATGTTCTACTCCAATTTGTTATCCCCATTTTAAATTAGAAATAACTAGTCTAACTAACTATCCGGATTTTGTGCAAGTTCCCCACGATCTCCATAACGTTCACAATGGTCAAGCACGTGCGGAATATTGAGGGAATATGCTCCAGGAATTTCGCTGAGACTTGGTCCATGCCTTTGCTCCTGCAAAACAAACTTAAGTACAAGGTAGACAATTGTTAGTAAAAGGATAAAAATAAGGATCCTGAATCCTGATCCTGCAACACCTGCTGAGGATCCTAAATTCAAACAGAATTGAGGATCCATGATCCTGGCCGCACTTGAGGATCCGTGATCCTTAGGATTGGAAAATCCTCCCCTAACAATTGCCCCCAAAATATAAGGAGTAAAGTGTAAATTAACGAGTTATGTTTTCTTGATCTTATCCGCAACAAACTAACGGATATATAGCCGTTACAATCTGACTAGCCGTTGCAATCATACGTCATTGAAGCGACATCCCTGCAGAATCATCATTATAAATTCAGGTTAGAGATAAGGATCAATGTGCATTTAAATTCGAGCGAGACTCCCTTTAAATCCACATTCGAAGACCAAGCAGGTATCTCTCTCTTCTCTCTTTCTCTTCATCTTCTTAATCTGCTCTTTCAAAATCTCTGAGTCACAATGAAGCTAAGATCATCCCCTGCTAAGGATCATCGAAAAGACAGTCCTTTAAAAAGCCAAGGAATCATCGAAGACTCTTCGAAGGAACGCTGCTGCTTCACTGATCCTGAGATCGACAGGATTCGTCATTGCTTTCCGGCGAGCACCGTTTTCAAACCCTTTGACCCTTCCGTCCTGAGCGATTTCGTTTCTGAAACCTGGGTTGCCTTTCCAGTCACCCCTTTCTCGATAGGATACTCCTATCCTTTTCCTGATTTTACCCAATTTTTCTTCTCCCTTACCGGCATATCCTATATCCAGGCTATGCCAATGATGTGGAGGGTTCTGTTTACCCTTGAGAGGATCATTGAGCAGGAGGATATAGAGTTAGGAATGTCGGAGTTGTCTGAACTATACAATCTTGTGAGCCATGGTTCACACCGCTTTCTATTCAAACACAAGCCCGGTGAAGAACACCCAATCCTCAAGACCACCAAAAATGATACTAAATGGAAGAAACGTTTTTTCTTCGTCAGGAGGGATTCTATCCCTGATGGGAAGGATCTCCCCAGGAAATGGGCCACTCATGATAGGATAGAGGATCCTTATAGAAGGATCATAGGATACCCTGTTTCTGCTAAGGATCACTAACCCCTTTGCTTCTATTTTGCAGCTATTTCTGTTTCACACATCATCCCATCACCTGCAACCAAGGAAAGGCTTGCTGCTTTCCGGAGTTTTGATCCTGCTATAAGATCATTTCAAGCAAACACCAAGGATTCTCAAGAAGTATCCTTAGGCTCAGTTACAATGTCAAGTAAGTATCCGAGTTTGTATTTGATTAAATGTAAAAATGTAAATAAAACAAGAATACTTATCTATTGTTTTGGATGGACAGGTGCTGGAAAATCCTCAAGGTCTGCCACCCGCTTCAGTGTTACCGATCTTACTGCTGTTGCTCCCAGGTCTGGGAAGAAGAAGGCTGCTGCTATCCCGAGTGCCGTAGTCCCAAAGCCTGTCACATCCAAGGGAAAGAAAAGGAAAGCCTCTGAGGTTGACAATCTTGAAGGCTTGCCTCTTATCCGCCACCAGTTTCAAGAATACTTTGCTGAGGTAAGGATCACCGATCCTGCTTGATTATCCTGCCAACCTGAGGATCACTGATCTTGAGCTTTACCTTGTCTTTATGCAGAAATTCGCCGAGACCGAGATGCTGTTGGATGCTTATGCTGAAGAGGCGGAGCAAAAGCATCAGGAGTTCCAAAAGTTCTTCTTGGCCAAGGATCAAACTATCTCTCGCCTTGAGAAGGATCTGAACTTGGCAAAACAGCAGGTGGTCATGGCCCAGATAAATGCTGATCATGAGAAGCACGACCTGCTGGAGGATGCTAAAGTCTCAGCTGCCATCACCATGTACAAGATCAAGCTGCAAATGGCCCAGGAGGCTTGACGGGTGGTCCGTAGGACAACCCTTAAATGAGCTAAATACGTGCATATCCCATATTTTAGGCAGTTATGTATCGTGAATATATTAACTACGTGTTTTATGGTTTTACAGGTAAAACGCATAATACCGTGGAGTTACAAAGATTAGCGCACATTTGCTATGTTGAAGGATTAAATGGGTTTAAAACTTAGTGCACATGCAAGATATTAATTAATTCTTGGAAGGCTTTGTTTGAAAAGTAACATCAAGTCATCATCCTCATCACGTGACTTGTGGAGGGTGATTCAAAGTCAACAAGAATACATCATCATCACAACATTGGTGGCTGACATAGGGAAACAAAATTAATTGGCAGCTTTCTGATTACTTGTGAGAAGCACAATACAAAAGGAAAAGAGGGTTTTGACTTTAAAAAAAATATAAAGAATATCAATAAAATCATCACATGAGGGATCGATATATCATGCATTAATTGGAAAAGGATCCTTCACGTGAATGTTGAGCTGTGATCATAGGTTTTGGAGATATCACATCATCAATCATCACAACATATATTTATAATCGATACAAACACAATAGTGGGCCGCACATGAGATAAGGGAATAATTGGCATATGGGCCGAACTGGAAGACTTTGGCAGCCTATATCACGTGAACATCAACAGAAAATCATGTGAAGGCATTTTAATATGTTGGACTTTATTGGGAAGCCAAAAGATATCATCATTGTGAAAAGAAGGGGGCGGCACATGGGCTCGCTGACTTGGGGTGGCTAGAGGGCCATCACATGTGGGCCGATATATTGGGTTGAAAGAAAAGGGTTATTAAAATGGCTTGAACATTAATTAATAATGCACATGACTTTTTGAGAACAACAACAGATCATCATCAATATTATGGAGCATATATTGGCTGCAGACATAGGGACTTGGGAGTTTTTGTAACTTACACATTAAATTCACTTTTGATGGTGTTTTTATGGTATCTTATGACTGGTTGGCGGTTACACATCACTTAGCAACACTTGTCTTGTAAACGATTTTAGGGGGAGGAGTTTTGGAGACTTGGTGGAGGATGGTTGTTCTAGCCATGAATGGCTAAACTCTTTATGATCGTCTTGAGTGTAAGGTTTTATTTGTGACAATTATGTTTGTTCTTTAATTTCTGGAATATTAAACTGTGCATGTGTTGTTAGTTTATTATGGTGTTTGATTGGGTGTTTGTAAATTGTTGATGTATGTTTGATCATAGTTCTAAACCATACGTTCTTGGTGCCGTTGGCAATTGAGATATCATGGGAGGGATTAGGGTTGGATATATGTTGATTGGTCATCGGGTAACAACCTCGCGTTCTAGGAATCCGAGTACTTAGTTCCCTTTCATCACAAATAATTGATCTTGCATGAGCTATGTCTATGTAGTTCTTTCCAGTTGAACATAAACCTTGATTGTCACTTAAAACCTGAAACTCGGGATGATCACTACCCTCTTATCCTGTTACAAAACTTAACTTTTGTTAGGGGAGGATTTTCTAACAATTAGTGATCCTTATTCGTTATCCTAACTAGTGATCCTTACTTCTGTGACAGGTGGTGATCCTCAGAAGGGCTTTAGGATCAGGATCATGGATCACTTCAAGGATCCTCATACTGACGATTGTTTACTTATGTTTTATAACATCTCGCAGGTATAACAAGCTTGACCAAGTTTCAGCGACATTCTTGGAGAATATTCCCGAAGTATTCTGCACGTGCTAGATCAAAACTAGACGTTATGGAGAACGTGGAGGCTTGGCCCGAAAGTCGGAGAGTTTGTTAGCTAGATATTTTTCTTATTTTAAAGGGAGTAACGAGCTGAGTTAGAAAGTTAGTGACACTTAGTCATTTTTGCAGTTACACACACTCATACAAGCGCTCATACAAGCTCTCGTTCAAACACTTAGCGATTTCATACACTTTTTACACACTTCACCATAGTGATCCTTGTACCTAGCTCGTTACTATCCAAAGTTGTAAACATTTAATCATTTATTTTAGCTTGGTGATCGGTAGTTTCCATCACCCGGGGTTTTTTGTGCCGGAGATCAACTCTTGATCAAGGGCTTTTTCCCCGTATAAATCCTTGTGTTGTTTGTGTATTCCACATTGAAGTGATCCTCATTGCTGTTACATATTTAAAGCATCATTCCCCTAAACAAAGAGTTTGGTTGCAATATCATCATCAGATTTTCTGACCAAAACAGTTTGGCGCCCACCGTGGGGCAATTGGTGCTTTGTCCTTAGAAGAATTCGCATTTCTGTGCTCATTCCGGTTCATTACAACCAAGCAGATGGCTTCCTCATCGAAGAATGCTTCAAACTTGATGCCCTCATTCACTTCCTCACAAGGCGTTCCTCCTTTGCCTCCACCACCTTCTGGATCCCAGAAGAATACAGAGAATGCTGCGAAGAAACCGACTCCCATTTTCTCAAAACCACCTACTTCTTCTGTTTCAACTAATCCTACTACTAATGATCTCTATGCCTTGATTTTGCAGATGAGGAATCATGCACAAGAGCAGGATAAGACCAACGAAAGGATCCTCCGGGAGATTGATGAAATTAAGAAACAGAAGAAAACGGCAGAGGATCATTCTCCACTGATGCCCAGATCTTTGAATTTTGATACTCCGGTGGTTACTTCTCAGCCGTCAGTGGTTCCAGACATTCAATATGCGGGTGGACCAAAAGGAGTGCACTACGGAACAACAGCTATGACCCAGGCACTAGGTTCATATTTCCAGCCAGCAGGATCCTATCCCCAGCATATGGGATCCCTCACGAGTACAGGAGGATATTCAGGAATGCAGCAGCATCAAGGATCCTCCTTCGTTCCAGGATCATCCCAGGTTCAAGGATCCTCCTTTGTTCCAGGATCATCCCAGGTTCAAGGATCCTTCTTCGTCCCAGGATCATTCCAAGCTCAAGGATCCTCCTTCGTTCCAGGATCATCCCAGGTTCAAGGATCCTCCTTCGTTCCAGGATCATCCCAGGTTCAAGGATCCTCCTTTGTTCCAGGATCGTCCCAGTTTCAGGGATCCTTCCAGATGCCAGGATCCTCGAGGAGTTTACAAACAGGAAGTGCAGATGTCCATCAAGGAGATTTTATTCCAATGCAGACCAATGCCTCTACTGGTCCCTCAATCATTCCAGAGTCTCAGCAATATGGATTAACATCCATTCTTCCTAACTTGAATCCAATGGGAGGTAACACTTTTAATAATTCTCATACTACTAACCATGGTCTTATGCAGGATCCAGGTATCAATCATGCCATGGCCAGAGAATTGCAAAAGCTAAAGGATATGATCTCGAGTGTTCCGGGAGTAGTCAAACCTATTCCAGAGATTGCAGATGGGAGCCACAAGATATCTCGCTTTGCACCACCAATCTGTGATGCTGAGATACCCAAGAGGTTCCATGTGCCTACAATGAAACTGTATGATGGTTCGACCGATCCTGAAGAACACATAGCACAATACAGGGAGAGGATGGAGATCAATCCAATCCCAGAAAAATTAAAGGAAGCATGCCTATGCAAAGGATTCGGATCCACTCTTACTGGATCAGCTCTCAAATGGCTGCTAAGTCTTCCTCCCTATTCTATTACCTCATTTGCAAACCTAGTTAACTTGTTTAATACTCAGTTTTCTTGTAGTAGAAAATTTGAACGATTAACTAGTGATTTATATAGGATAACCCAGGGTCATAATGAATCATTAAGGGATTACATTACCAAATTTAGTAAAGAATCCTTAGACATTCCCAACTTAGATATAGCCACGGCTGTTGAAGCCTTCAAAATGGGACTGCTCAGGGATTCGTTATTTTATGATGATCTTGTTATGACACCATGCAGGAACCTAGATGAGGTAAGAACCCGGGCCCTCAGGTTCATTCGGCTAGAGGATGACAAGAGGATTCAGGAGAGGATAACAGGATCCTCAAAGCAGGATAAGCAAGGATCCTCATTCAGAAACAACAAGTTCAGATCCTACAACAAATCTGATAATCAGAACGTGCATTCTATTGATCAAGAAGAGGATGATGAGGATTATCCTCCAATTTCTGAATATTGCTTTAGTGTTGATAACAATGAACTAATCCTTGCCATGCAGAACCTAGGTGATAAAGCTAGATGGCCAAGAAAGAATGATAGGCCGGCTGCAACTAAGGATAAATCAAAGTGGTGTGCATATCATGAAGATTTTGGGCACCTCACAGAAGAATGCATTGCGTTAAGGAAGGAAATTGGATACTTGTTGAGCAAAGGGCATCTAAAAGAGTTGTTGGGAAGAAAAAAGTCAAGGACTCAGGATCCTGAAAGGATCCCTGAGAAGGCTCCAGCTCCTCCAGCAGATGCACAAGTGCTAAACTTTATTTCTGGGGGATCCGACATTTGTGGCACATCCTTCTCAGCAGCTAAGAGGCATGCAAAGGAAACTAAAATGGATAATGGAGAAAGACCAGTTCGAACATCGAGTGTCTCCGAAGGAAAAGTCATAACCTTTGATGAAGAGGATCGTACTGATATCCAGGATCCTCATCACGATGGTTTAGTTATTACTCTTTTTATATCTAACTGTTTTGTCCGCAGGATCCTAATAGACGGAGGAAGTTCAGTGAACATTATCCAGCTTGATGTTCTAAAGAAGATGGGTATTCCTGAATCAGAGATCATACCAAGATCCTCCGTGCTCGTGGGATTTAGTGGCGAAACTAAGAACACCCTGGGGGACATTAAACTCCCAATATATATTGAAGGCTTACACTCTTATAAAAAATTTTGTGTTATTGACTGTTTATCTTGTTGTAATGTTATCCTTGGCAGGCCCTGGATACACGATATGAAAGCAGTCCCATCTACTTACCATCAATGTGTGAAGCTCCCTAGTCCTTGGGGAATAGTAAAGATCGATAGTGATCAGCAGGAAGCTAAGAATTGCTACACTTCATCGATGAAACCAGCTTCGAAGTCAAGGGAGCAATAGCAATCAAGGTATCCTCCAAGGAATGTCTTGGAGGCCAGAGAGCAAGATGTGGTAGAAATCCTCATGGATCCTGATGATCCTGAATCCAAAATCTATATCGGATCAGGGATCCTTGGCGAAATGAAAGAAGACCTCATATCCTTCCTCAAAAGGAGAAGGACTACCTTTGCATGGAAACACGAAGACATGACTGGTATATCCAAAGATGTTATCACTCACAAGCTCGGCATCGACAGATCCTTCAAACCAATCCATCAAAGGAGAAGGAAGTTTGCACCAGAAAGGAATGCCATTATCCAGGAAGAGGTAGAAAAATTGCTCCGGGCAGGTATGATTAGAGAGGTCAAGTATCCAAGATGGTTGGCCAATGTGGTTGTTGTTCAAAAGAAAAACGGAAAGTGGAGGGTATGTGTCGATTTTACCGATTTAAATAAGGCATGTCCCAAGGATCCTTTCCCTTTACCCCACATTGACTCCATGGTGGATGCAACTGCGGGTCATGAACTGTTAACTTTTATGGATGCTTCATCTGGATTTCAACAAATCCAAATGGAACCATCCGACCAAGAGGATACGGCCTTCATGACTCCAACTGGTATATATTGCTATATTGCTATGCCGTTCGGATTGAGAAATGCAAGTGCAACGTACCAAAGGCTGGTGAATATGATGTTCAAGGATCAGATTGGACAAACTATGGAGGTTTACATAGATGATATGGTGGTGAAACCCTTAAAAGCTGAGGATCACCTAAGAGACTTGGAGGAAGCATTCGATATCCTTGACAAATATAACATGAAGCTTAATCCTTCAAAATGTCATTTTGGTGTTAAAGCAGGTAAATTCTTAGGATACATGGTGACTAAGAGAGGCATCGAAGCTAGCCCGGAACAAATCAAAGAAATAGTGAACATCAAATCTCCGGCCAATGCTAAGGATGTTCAAAGGCTAACAGGAAGGATAGCAGCCTTGAACAGATTCATATCCAAGTCCTCCGAGAAGTGTAAAGAATTCTATGATATCCTAAGGAAGAACAAGAAATTTGAGTGGACTGAGAAGCATGAAAATGCTTTAAAAGCCCTCAAAGATTACCTATCCTCGGCCCCGGCTTTGATGAAACCAGAAAAAGGTGATGTGTTATCCTTGTATCTTGCTGTATCCTCAAAAGCGGTAAGTGCGGTCCTTGTTAAGGATCATCAAGGTACACAACATCCTGTCTATTATGTAAGTAAAAGTTTACTTGATGCCGAATCCAGGTACTCACACCTTGAAAAACTTATTCTTGCATTAATAATGGCATCTACAAAGTTAAGACATTATTTTGAAATTCATGTTATCATTGTTAAAACTAATTTTCCAATTAAGAATGTCCTCAGGAAACCAGAGATGTCCGGAAGGATGGCTAAGTGGGCAGTAAAGCTGAGTGCATATGATATAAGATATGAGCCTAGGACAGCTATCAAATCCCAAGCATTAGCTGACTTTGTGGCTGATTTCAGTAGTGATCTACAAGAAGAAGCTGAGCTAGAAGTCCAGCAGCTAGAAGAGACCAAGGATCCTTGGATACTTCACACTGATGGATCCTCAAACGTCAAAGGCACAGGGCTTGGAATACTACTAAAATCTCCACAGGGGGACATAATACCCCATTCTATAGCTTGTGAGTTCCAAACCACTAATAATGAGGCTGAATATGAAGCCTTAATTGCTGGTTTGCAAATTGCAAAGCATATGGGGATCAGGTATCTTGAGGTACACGTAGATTCTTTGTTAATTACAAATCACTTTAATGGATCATATGCTGTTAAAGGTGAAAAACTAACCAAATATTTGGAGATAGTCAAAAGTTTGGCACTCTCTTTTGTTTCCTTTAGTTTGTCACAGGTACCAAGGGAAGAAAATACAGAAGCTGATGCATTGGCTAACTTAGGATCATCTTTGAAGATCCCCGAGGATATCAGGATTCCCATTATCCATATCCTGACCCCGGCTATCGAGGATCACCAGATTATGGAGATAGGAGATGATTCTGCAGTTATCCCTAGTGAGGATATTCAATCCTATTCAGGATCCGGATCATGGATCTCACCAATTATGAGATACTTACAACATGGAGAGATTCCTACAGGAGAAAACCCTAGGGCTTTCAAATCTAAGGTATCTCAATTCACAATTATGAATAATATGTTGTATAGACGATCTCTTGCAGGACCATACTTGAGATGCATTGAGGATCCTGAAGTTCAGGAAGTTTTAAAAGACTTCCATGAAGGAGATTGTGGAAACCACACTGGGGGTAGGGCTTTATTTTCAAGGATCCTGAGGACAGGATACTACTGGCCAACCATGAAGAAAGATGCTGTGGAGTATGCCAGAAGATGTGATCCTTGCCAGAGACACAGCAATATCCTTCATCAACCAGCTGAATTATTGCATCCTATATCCTCCTCTTGGCCATTTATGAGATGGGGTATGGATATAGTTGGCAAGCTCCCTAAGGCACCTGGTGGAAAAGTATTCATGCTAGCTATGACTGATTACTTCTCCAAGTGGATAGAGGCTGAAGCTTTTGCCCAAGTTAGAGAAAAGGAAGTTATATCCTTCATTAAAAGAAATATTATAACTAGATTTGGAATTCCCTCTGAGATTATATGTGATAATGGTTCCCAATTTATTGGGGGCAGAACCACTAACTTTTGTGACAGCTGGGGGATTAGGATGATAACATCAACACCAGTCCACCCACAAGCTAATGGCCAAGCAGAATCATCCAACAAGATCATCATCAACAACTTGAAGAAGAAGCTTGGATCCAAGAAAGGAAAATGGGCAGAAGAACTACCCTATGTGCTCTGGGCTGACAGGACAACCCCTAAGAATGCTACTGGTCAAACACCATTCTCTTTGGTGTTTGGGGCAGAATCAGTGATCCCAACAGAAATGGTGGTTCCTACTGCTAGAACAAGTACCCGTGATCCTGAGGAAAATGATGAAAACTTGGCTCAAGACCTGGATACTATTGAAGAAATCAGGGATATGGCTAGGATCAGGATGGCTAGTTATCAACAAAGAATGGCTGGTGCTTACAATAAAAATGTCAGGATCAGGAGGTTTCAAGTTGGAGATATGGTGTTAAGGAAAGCATTTCAGAATACCACCAATCCTGCTGATGGAAAATTGGCTCCAAAATGGGAAGGCCCTTATTTGATTGAAGCTGAAGCAGGAAAGGGGGCATATAGATTGCTAACCATGGAAGGTGATTTGCTACCAAGAGCTTGGAATGCTGTCCACTTGAAGAAATATTTCATGTAAGCAGGATCCTTATGGCATAGGTGATCCTCACGATAGGGATATCCTTAAAGGATCCTCAAAGTATCGGTGATCCTTATTCAGGTAATATCCTAATCTTGAACTATTTCATTCCTTTATTTTCTCATATTAGGATAAGGATCATGTATCCTTTATCCATTTCTCACGTGAGTTCAAGTTTTGAAAGTTCAGGTATCCTTAGCATAACGTTGGTTATCCACAGAAGCAATCCGTCTTATGGGTCTAACCCTAGTTATTCGGGCTTGTCCCCAGATTCCGCCTGTAGCGCACGATGATCCTGGTATAGTTCAAGGCTTTGGGACCAGTACTCGTTCTAGGGGCTGATAATTCCATTGTTCTGGCTATGCTTAGGATCCTACGTATAATGGTAGACGTACCATACATCCGGTCATAAGGTTTCTAACGTTTTCACGTTAGCTAAGGTTTCTAACGTCTTCACGTTAGCTAAGGTTTTGGCATCTTCATGTCACTAAGTTTGGATAGTCGCCAGTTAGGGCCATACTCCAGTTTACACACGATCCTTGGGCTTGTCCCCAGTTATCCTTGGGCTTGTCCCCAGTTATCCTTGGGCTTGTCCCCAGTTGCTAACTCTTTTCTTATATTGGCTTAGTCCCAAGTTATGCTCTATTTCAGGTCATTGAAGATAGGCAGCTAGGGATCCTTGATCCTTATTTCACTCTAAGGTTTATCTTATAGTTATCCTTATTATGGTTAGGATTCTAACTTGGATCCTCAGGTATGATCCTTGACTTTTTTGGTTTTATTCATTATTCATTTGAATAACCCTTATACTTGAAAACTGAACTTGTAATTCTTAAACCATATCACTTTTTAGAACTTATCGGTTATGGGATATGTGATCCTTGATCATATCCTAAACTTTCTGGATATCTTTTCTAATTTTTCAAGGCTTGATAAATATAAACAGAATGAACATTACAACAGTTGGAAAGTAGCATATTAAAAAGGATAACAACACAAGATAAGCGACAAAAGGTTAAGTTTTTATTTATTAACATAAGACTAACCCTTTAAAGGTTGTCAAAATTACCTACCCGAGCATCTACCAGCAAAACGTGGCCCGTCCGCTGGGGTAGGTAAAGGGTGTCCATGATAATGAGTTCAAAAGTAGTGCAGGAATATAAAGGCGGCAGGATCACAATGGCTTCATCCCCCAAACAGAGGATCCCTCCACCAATTGCAATCCTGCCTATTGTCCAAAGGATCATACATGATCCTTAATCCTAAAACCTATTGTTCAAAGTACAACCCATGAAATTGTCTTAAACATCACAACCACAAAAAACAACCATCAAACTAAAAAATTGGGCTCCGGCCTTAGCACATATATCCATCATCGCCCAATTGTGCAACCTACACCTTGGCTGCATCACCACCAGCATCATCACCACCAGCCTGATCCTTCCCGCTGCCACTTGCCTCAATTGCCAGGACATCAGCTGCCTCCTCCTCATCATCCTCAAGTTCAGCCAACCTTGCCTTCCAGCCTTCAACATCCCAGCTGTCTTTGTCAAAAGCAGGGTCTTGAGCTTCCTGGGCCATCTTCAACTTAGTCTGATACATTGTGATGGCAGCAGAGAGCTTGGTATTTTCGATGAGGTCATGCTTTTCATAATCAAAGTTAACCAACACCTTGGCCATTTCCTGCTTGGTATCCTGGAGTTCCTTCCGAGCATCAGCAAGTGCAAGATCTTTGAGCACGGCAACCTGTTGGAGATCAGCTATTTTCTTGTCCAGCTCCTCAACATTGCCCACGTAATCCTCGATCTCGGCAAATTTCTGCAGAAAGAAGATAAGGCAGTTCAAGGTCAAGTGATCCTCATACGAGTAGGATACATGGGCAGAATAAAGGATCCTTACATCATTGAAGTATTCAAGGAATTGGTGGCGGATCAGTGGCAGCCCTTGAAGATCCTCAGCATCAGAAGTTTTCCTCTTCTTGACACCCTTTCCTTTAGTGGGTGCCCTTGGAATGGAGATGCTAGGACTGGTAGTGGACCTCTTCTTCCTGGGTCGTACGAGATCAAGATCAGCTGTGTTGAATTGGGAAACAGGCTTGACAGGTTTTCCAGCGCCTACACATTCAAAGCAAGATGAGTATCCTTATCCTATTTCAATTTATCTATTTATTTTAATATTTAAACTATGCAAAAGACAGGATACTTACTCGACATGGTAATGGAACCTGAGGATACTTCTTGTGAGTCTTGGGTGTCTATCTTGAATGTCCTTGTTTCAGGATCAAGCTTCCAAAAAGCAGCGAGCCTATCCTTGGTTTCAGGTGATGTGCGGATACGTGAAACGGTGATAGCTGCAAAACAAGAAAGCAAAAATATAAGTTATCCTTACAATTAAAGAAAGTTCCTGGTGATCCTTATCAGGATCCTCCATCCTACCATGGGTAGCCCAATTTTTAGGAAGATCCTTTCCATCCTGGATAGAATCTCTCTTGACAAAGAAAAAGCGACGTTTCCAGTCTTTGTCATTCTTGGTGACTTTCAGAAGAGGATGATCTGCACCGGGTTTTCGCTTAAGCAAATAACGATGGGAACCAAAAGTAGTAAGATCATACAGCTCCGCCAATTCTGACATGCCCAAAGCAATGCCTTCCTGTTCGATGATCCTCTCCAGGGTATACAAGACCCTCCAAATCATCGGCATGGCTTGGATATAAGAGATGCCGGTAAGGGAAAAGAAGGATTGTGTAAACTCTGGGAAAGGATAGGTGTATCCTATGGTGAATGGAGTGGCTGGAAATGCAACCCATGTTTCTGAAACATAGTCGCTAAGGGTAGTAGGATCAAAGGGTCTGATAAAGGCATTCGCCGGAAAACAGCAACGGATTCTGTCTATCTGTGCGTCGTTAAAACAACACTTTTCATTCGCTGAGTCCTTGATGATTTTCTGACTTTCCAAAGGGCTATCCTTCTTGTGATCTTTGCCCGGAGAACTTCGGAGCAACATCTTTGATGGAAAGATAAAAACAGAGCAAGAGAGGGAAAAGGATAGAGAAAGAGAATACCTGAATGTCTTCGGAATGTGGATTATAAAGGGAGTTTCTCTGAAAATTTAAATGCATTTGATCCTATCTATATCTCTATTTATAATCATGATCTTGCAGGTTGTCACTTCCGTGACATCATCATCGCAACGGCTAGTTCAAAATTAACGGCTATATATCCGTTAGTTTGTTACGGATAAGATTAAGAAAACATAACTCGCTAATTTTACAATTTCACTCCTTATATTTTGGGGGCAATTGTTAGGGGAGGATTTTCTAACAATTAGTGATCCTTATTCGTTATCCTAACTAGTGATCCTTACTTCTGTGACAGGTGGTGATCCTCAGAAGGGCTTTAGGATCAGGATCATGGATCACTTCAAGGATCCTCATACTGACGATTGTTTACTTATGTTTTATAACATCTCGCAGGTATAACAAGCTTGACCAAGTTTCAGCGACATTCTTGGAGAATATTCCCGAAGTATTCTGCACGTGCTAGATCAAAACTAGACGTTATGGAGAACGTGGAGGCTTGGCCCGAAAGTCGGAGAGTTTGTTAGCTAGATATTTTTCTTATTTTAAAGGGAGTAACGAGCTGAGTTAGAAAGTTAGTGACACTTAGTCATTTTTGCAGTTACACACACTCATACAAGCGCTCATACAAGCTCTCGTTCAAACACTTAGCGATTTCATACACTTTTTACACACTTCACCATAGTGATCCTTGTACCTAGCTCGTTACTATCCGAAGTTGTAAACATTTAATCATTTATTTTAGCTTGGTGATCGGTAGTTTCCATCACCCGGGGTTTTTTGTGCCGGAGATCAACTCTTGATCAAGGGCTTTTTCCCCGTATAAATCCTTGTGTTGTTTGTGTATTCCACATTGAAGTGATCCTCATTGCTGTTACATATTTAAAGCATCATTCCCCTAAACAAAGAGTTTGGTTGGAATATCATCATCAGATTTTCTGACCAAAACAACTTTGATTTGTATTCTAATTTAGTAACTCTAGATAATTAAAACCATTCAACCCAAACATTGAAATTTACATTTCTTGCAATTTAGATTAATCTAGTTAGTTAGACATACATTGAGATAACACATATTCCACAAACTCCCTGTGTTCGATACCCACTTACCACTATCTATAGTTGTTATTGGGATTAAATTTGCGTGTACCACGACAAGCACGTCACCTTCCCACTTTGGTGCTAACTTTCCATCGGCATGATTGGTGGTATTCTGAAATGCTTTCCTTAACACCATGTCACCAACTTGGAATTTCCTAATCCTGACATTTTTGTTGTAGGCTCAAACCATCCTTTGTTGATAACTAGCCATCCTTATCCTTGCCAAATCCCTGAGTTCTTCTATAGTATCCAAGTCTTGAATCAAGTTTTCAACATTTTCTTCAGGATCACGAATGCTTGTTCTTGTAGTAGGAACCACCATCTCTGTAGGGATAACTGATTCTGCTTTAAATACCAAAGAGAATGGGGTTTGGCCGGTAGCATTCTTGGGAGTTGTCCTATCAGCCCATAATACATAAGGTAGTTCTTCTGCCCACTTTCCTTTCTTGGATCCAAGCTTCTCTTTCAAATTGTTGATGATGATCTTGTTGGATGATTCTGCCTGGCCATTAGCTTGTGGGTGGACTGGTGTTGATGCTATCATCTTAATCCCCCAGCTGTCACAAAAGTTAGTAGTTCTACTCCCAATAAATTGGGATCCATTATCACAAACAATTTCAGAAGGGATACCAAATCTATTAATAATATTTCTTTTGATAAAGGATATCACTTCTTTTTCTCTGACTTGAGCAAAGGCTTCAGCCTCTATCCACTTGGAGAAGTAATCAGTCATAGCAAGCATGAATAATTTTCCACCAGGTGCCTTAGGAAGCTTACCAACTATATCCATTCCCCATCTCATAAATGGCCAAGAAGAGGATATAGGATGCAAAAGCTCTGCTGGTTGATGAAGGATATTACTATGTCTCTGACAAGGATCACACTTCTTGGCATATTCCACAACATCCTTCTTCATAGTAGGCCAATAGTATCCTGTTCTCAGGATCCTTGAGAATAGTGCCCTGCCCCCAGTGTGGTTTCCACAATCTCCTTCATGAAAATCCTTTAGGACTTCTTGGATTTTAGGATCCTCAATGCATCTTAGATATGGTCCTGCAAGAGATCGTTTATATAATATGTTATTCAATATTGTAAATTGAGATACCTTAATTTTGAAAGCCCTGGGTTTTCTCCTGTAGGAATCTCTCCATGTTGTATGTATCTCATGATTGGAAGGATCCATGATCCTGAATGAGATTGTGTATCATCACTAGGGATGATTGCAGAATCCTCTCCTATCTCCATGGCTACATGATCCTCAATAGTGGGGGTTAGGATGTGGATAATAGGGATTCTGATATCCTCTGGAATCTCCAATGATGATCCTAGATTGGCCAATCCATCAGCTTATGCATTCTCTTCTCTAAGTACCTGTGTCAGACTAAAGGAAACAAAAGAGAGTGCCAATTCTTTGACTATCTCTAAATATTTGATTAGTTTTTCACCTTTAACAGCATAGGATCCATTAAAGTGATTAGTAATTAATAATGAATCCACATGTACCTCAAGATACCTGATCCTCGTATGCTTAGCAATTTGCAAACCAACTATCAAGGCTTCATACTCAGCCTCATTGTTAGTAGTTTGAAATTCACAAGCTATGGAGTGGGGTATTATGTCCCCCTGTGGCGATTTTAGTAGTATTCCAAGTCCTGTTCCTTTGACATTCGAGGCTCCATCAGTGAAAAGTATCCAAGGATCCTTAGTTTCTTCTAGCTGTTGGACTTCTAACCAGCTTCCTTTTGCAAGTCACTACTAAAATCTGCCACAAAGTCAGCTAAGGCTTGGGATTTGATGGCAGTCCTTGGTTCATATCTTATATCATATGCACTAAGCTTCACTGCCCACTTAGCCATCCTTCCTGACATTTCAGGTTTCCTAAGAACATTCTTAATTGGAAAATTAGTCTTAACAATAATGGCATGAGTTTCAAAATAATGTCTTAATTTAATAGATGTCATAATCAATGCAAGGATAAGTTTTTCTAAATGCGAATACCTGGATTCAGCATCAAGAAAACTCTTACTTACATAATAGACATGATGTTGTGTACCTTCGTGATCCTTAACAAGGACCGTCCGCACTTACTGCTTTAGAGGATACCGCCAAATACAAGGATAATATATCCCCTTTTTCTGGTTTCATCAATGCAGGGGCTGAGGATAGGTAATCCTTAAGAGCTTTGAGAGCATTTTCATGCTTTTCAGTCCACTCCAATTTCTTGTTCTTCCTCAAAATGTCATAGAATTCCTTGCATTTTTCTGAGGATTTGGATATGAACCTATTTAAGGCCGCGATCCTGCCTGTTAATCTTTGCACATCCTTGGCATTGGCAGGAGATTTGATATTCACAATAGCCTTAATTTGCTCTGGACTTGCTTCAATGCCTCTTTTTTGTCACCATATAGCCTAGGAATTTACCTGCTTTAACACCAAAGTGACACTTGGAAGGATTTAGTTTCATATTAAATTTATCAAGGATATCGAATGCTTCCTCCAAGTCTCTAAGGTGATCCTCAGCTTTCTTGGACTTAACCACCATGTCATCTATATAAACTTCCATAGTGTGTCCAATTTGTTCCTTGAACATCATATTGACAAGCCTTTGATAAGTAGCACCTGCATTCCTTAGTCCAAATGGCATAGCAATATAACAATATATACCAGTTGGGGTCATAAAGGCTGTATCCTCTTGATCAGATGGTTCCATATGAATTTGTTGGAATCCAGATGAAGCATCTATAAAAGTCAACAACTCATGACCCGCGGTAGCATCCACCATGGAGTCAATGTGGGGTAATAGGAAAGGATCCTTGGGACATGCCTTGTTTAAATTAGTAAAATCGACACATACCCTCCACTTTCCATTCTTCTTTTGAACAACAACCACATTGGCTAACCACCTTGGATTCTTGACCTCTCTTATCATACCTGCCCAGAGTAGTTTATCTACCTATTCCTGGATAATAACATTCCTTTCAGGTGCAAACTTCCTCCTTTTCTGATGTATAGGCTTGAATGACCTGTCAATGCCAAGCTTATGAGTAATTATATCCTTAGATATACCTGTCATATCCTCATGCTTCCAGGCAAAGGTAGTTTTTCTCCTCTTCAAGAAGGATACTAGATCCTGTTCAATGTTGCTGAGGATCCCTGATCCTATGAAGACGATGGATTCAGGATCATGGGGATCCATAAGGATTTCTTTCACACCCTGTTCTCTTGCCTCCAAGACATCTCTTGAAGGATACTTTAATTGCTATTGCTCCCTTGGTCTTGAGGCTGGCTTCATTGATGACGTGTAACAATTCTTAGCTTCTTGTTGATCACTCTTAATTTTCACCACTCCCCAAGGACTAGGAAGCTTCACACATTGATGATAGATAGATGGGACTGCCTTCATGTCATGTATCCATGGCCTGCCAAAGATAACATTACAACAGGATAAGCAATCTATAACACAAAATTTTTGATAAGAATGAAGTCCTTCAATATAGATGGGGAGTTTGATGTCCCCCAATGTATTCTTGGTCTCTCCGCTGAATCCCACAAGAACTGAAGATCTTGGGACAATGTCTGATTCAGGAATGTTCATCTTCTTGAGGACATCAAGCTGAATGATGTTCACTGAGCTTCCACCATCTATTAGGATCCTGCGAACAAAATGGTTAGAAATAAACAGAGTAATAACAAGACCATCATGATGAGGATCCTGGACATCAACACGATCATCCTCATCAAAAGTTATAATTTTATCTTTGGTAATAGTGGAGGTCCGGATGGGTCTGTCTCCATTATCCATCTTGTTTTCCTTGGCATGTCTTTTGGCTGCTGAAAAGGAAGTACCACAAATGTCTGATCCACCGGATATGAAGTTTATAACTTGTGCGTCTGCTGGAGGAGCAGGAGCCTTTTCTGGGATCCTTTCAGGATCCTGGATCCTTGACTTCTTTCGTCCCAAAAGCTCCTTCAAGTGCCCCTTGCTTAACAAGTAACCAATTTCCTTTCTAAGTGCAATACATTCTTCAGTGAGATGCCCGAAATCCTCGTGATATGTACACCATTTGGATTTGTCTTTTGTAGCAGCTGGTTTATCACTTTTCCTTGGCCACCTAGCTTTCTCACCTAGATTCTGCATTGCAAGAATTAGTTCATTGTTATCAACAGAAAAACAGTATTCAGAAATTGGAGGATAATCCTCATCATCCTCTTCTTGCTCTACTGCATGCACATTCTGGTTATCAGACTTGTTGTAGGATTTGAACTTGTTATTCTTGAAGTAGGATCCTTGCTTTTCCTGTTTTGAGGATCCTGCCAATCTTTCCTGGATCCTTTTATCATTCTCTAATAGGATGAACCTAAGGGCCCTGGTTCTTACTTCATCAAGATTCCTGCATAGGGTCATAACAAGATCATCATAGAATAATGAATCCCTAAGCAATCCCATTTTAAAGGCTTCCACAGCCGTAGCTATATCTAGATTAGGAATGTCTAAGGATTCTTTACTAAACTTAGTGATATAATCTCTAAGTGATTCATTTTGACCTTGTGTTATCCTATATAAATCACTAGTTAATCGTTCAAATTTTCTACTACAAGAGAATTGACTATTAAACAGGTTAACTAGATTAGCAAATGAAGTAATAGAGTAAGGGGGAAGACTTAGCAGCCATTTAAGAGCTGATCCTATGAGTGTGGATCCAAAACCCTTGCATAGACATGTTTCCTTTAGCCTCTCAGGAATTGGATTGATCTTCATCCTCTCCTTGTACTGAGCTACATGCTCCTCTGGATCCGTTGAACCATCATATAGCTTCATAGTTGGTATCTGGAACCTTTTGGGTATCTCAGCATCACAAATAGGTGGTGCAAAACGAGATATCCTATGGCTACCATCTGCAATTTCAGGAATGGGTTTAACCACTCCTGGTACGCTGGATATCATATCCTTAAGCTTCTGTAACTCCCTAGCCATAGCTTGATTAATACCTGTATCCTGCATAGAGCCATGGTTAGTGTTGTAAGAATTATTAAAAGTGTTACCTCCCATGGGATTCAAGTTTGGAATTGCATATGTGAATCCATATTGACGGGATTCTGGTATGATTGAAGGAACAGAGGAAGCAATGGTCTGCATTGGTATGAAGTCTCCATGATGAACGTCCGAACTTGGAGGCTGCATACTTCTTAAGAATCCTTGATCCTGAAAGATGTTGGATCCTTGATGCTGAGAGGATCCTTGAACCTGAAAGGATCCCTGGGGCTGAGAGGATCCTTGAACCTGAAAGGAGGATCCTTGAATCTGGGAGGATCCTGGACCCATGGAGGATCCTTGGACTGTGTGCATTCCCAAATATCCTCCTGAACTGACGAAGGATCCCTGATGCTGAAAAGAGGATCCTGAAGGCTGAAAACAGGATCCCTGAGGCTGGAAGTGAGACCTAAAAGCTTGACTCATAGTTGTTGTTCCATAACGCCTTCCTAATGGTCCACCCTGATATTGGATATCCGGAGCTGCATTTTGCAAGGCGGTTATAGCTGGAGTATCGAAATCCAATGACCTTGGTATTAGAGGAGAGTGATCCTCCACTGATTTCTTCTGTTTCTTGATATCACCAATCTCCCGGAGGATCCTTTCATTGGTTTTGTCCTGCTCTTGTATGCGATCTTTCATCTGCAAAATCAAAGTAAAAAGATCACTATTAGTAGGATTAGAGGCAACAGAAGAAGTTGGTGGTTTTGGAAAAATTGGGCTTTGTTTCTTCGCAGCATTTTCAGCATTCTTCTAGGATCCAAAAGGTGGTGGAGGCAAAGGTGGAACGCCTTGTGAAGAACTGATTGCCGGCATAGAGCTTGATGTGTTCTTTGCTGAAGAAGCCATCTGCTTGGTTGTAATGAACCGAAATGATCACAAGAATGAGAATTTCTTAGGAACGAAGCACAAATTGCCCCACGGTGGGCGCCAAACTGTTTTGGTCAAAAATCAAGCTAAGATAATACAACCAAATCTTTTGTTGTGAGGTGTGATGCTTGAATCAATGAACAATATTAAGGATCACTCAGAAATGTAATGAACAAGTGACACAAATATTTATACGAGGAAAAAGCCCTTGATCAAGAGTTGATCTCCGGCATAAAAAACCTTGGGTGATGGAAACTACCGATCACCAACTAAGATTAAACAAAAGTAGTTTACAACTCGGGATGATAACAAGCTTGTTACAAGGATCACTAGTGTGCAATGTGCAGTGAATGTATGAAATCGCCAAGTAGATTGCCGAGAGCTGTTCGAGTGTTGTTACGAGAGTGTGTGAATGCCGAAATTAGCTAAATGTTCTACTCCAGCTTGTTATCCCCATTTTAAATTAGAAATAACTAGTCTAACTAACTATCCGGACTTTGTGCAAGTTCCCCACGATCTCCATAACGTTCACAATGGTCAAGCACGTGCGGAATATTGAGGGAATATACTCCAGGAATTTCGCTGAGACTTGGTCCATGCCTTTGCTCCTGCAAAACAAACTTACGTACAAGGTAGACAATTGTTAGTAAAAGGATAACAATAAGGATCCGGAATCCTGATCCTGCAACACCTGCTGAGGATCCTTAATTCAAACAGAATTGAGGATCCATGATCCTGGCCGCACTTGAGGATCCGTGATCCTTAGGATTGGAAAATCCTCCCCTAACAATTAGTAGAACTTGATTCTTACATAAATGTACATTGTTTTTGGTGATAAAATAAGTGTAAGAACACTTTATTTACAAGAAGAGTTCAAAAGAATAATTTTTGTAAAATATGTTTACTAGTTGTAAACATCTAAAATTTTCAAGAAGGAAGTTTATTAAGAAATAAACACACTTTAAGGGGTAACTAAGTCTACTAAACATGTTACCAAGTTACTACGAGTTTTTGTGAAAGTTCATGTTCATGTTGTTATATATATTGTATAATTTTTGCACTTGGGAAGTGTAGTTTGATTGTTGATTGTTGTAATGATTTTTGAAAAGAAAATGATATGCTTTAATAGCATGGACACCTCCATTTTTAGGGGAGACTATGGCAAAATTTTCTAAAAATATAAACACTTAGAAAAATATTTTCTAACAAGTATTTACAAGTATATTTTGATCATAAGTTTTCGATATAAACTTTGCCATAATTTTTGTAACAAAAAATACAAATATTGGAGGTTGTGTTTATAAATAAAAATGGGTAAACATATATATTTAGAATATATATTCATATGAAGACACTTGCGTGATTGTTGTATACTCGGTGAAATGGTTATATTATTTTAGAGTAAAATAATACCACTTAACAAAGTACCGTGAAATTTACTATCCAAAACGATACCGTTACATATATATTTTTGGTAAATATTATTTTTGGACAAGGAGAAGTATATTATTTTTGGGAAGTTAAAATATATTTTCCTAGTATATTTAGAAGATATATGATTTTTGGGAAAAATATATATTTTCGGGACAATACATTATTTTGGGAGTTAAATGCTTGGTTGGTCCCTGTGGTTTTCAAAAATTGCAGACTTGGTCCTAGTGGTTTACTAATTACACGCGTGGTCCCAAAACTTGTCAAAAATGAATTCGGTTGGTCCCCAGGCCTAACATCAGTTAAATTTCTCAGTTAAGTCCATGTTAAATGACCAAAATACCCATCTTCATCACCATCATCTTCATCACCAACCTCTGCAAATTTTAAAAACCAAAATACCCATCTTCATCACCTTCGCCACTTCTCACCTCCGCCACCATCTCACCCTCCACCACCATCTCACCTCCGCCACCATCTCACCTCCGCCACTTCGCACCTCCGCCACCTCTGCAACCGAGACAAAAGTAATGTAAAATTATGAACCAGGACACAAATTGGCAATGTTTTTTGAGAAAACTAATGTAGATGATTGATTGCTGCTGTCAATGAAACAGATCTACCATACTTTGATTTTAAATATTGACATTTGATGCTGATTTGTTTCTATATATTCTGAGTATAATGTTTTATATCATGCTCCTGAAATTTCAGTTACTAATAAGCTAAACAGTTCGTGTGAGTTTAACATAGAATCGTGTATAGTTTGGATAAAATTTCTGTCCGGTTAGGTTGAAATGTTACAATTGAAATGAATTTTGCTATATGATCACCAATTGGAATTTGAGAACAAATTTTCTGGCAAATTGGTTTGCGATTCGGTGCTCTTATCATCACGAGGTTTATGTGTATTAAGTAGCAATGCACCTATTTTTTGATTGTGTGAATTCGCTTTCTACTGCAATTTTGCTATTTTTTGATGGTGGCGGAGGTAAGATGGTGGCGGTGGGTGAGATGATGGCGGAGGTGAGAAGTGGCGAAGGTGATAAAGATGGTTATTTGGGTTTTTAAAAATTGCAGAGGTTGGTGATGAAGATGATGGTGATGAAGATGGGTATTTTGGTCATTTAACATGGACTTAACTGAGAAATTTAACTGATGTTAGGGTTGGGGACCAACCGAGTTCATTTTTGACAAGTTTTGGGACCACGCGTGTAATTAGTAAACCACTAGGACCAAGTCTGCAATTTTTGAAAACCACAGGGACCAACCAAACATTTAACTCTTATTTTGGACAAAATGAGTTTACAAATATATTTTCTAAAGTGAGACTTGGAAATATATTATTTCGGAAATTACAAGTACAATAATACAAATATACATGTATAAGATACCCCATCCTTGGGAAGGAAATACGAAGTTAAACACTTAAGAAGTATTAATACAGAAATATTGTTTAAACAATTATTCCAAAACCAAATATAATTTAAGTTGAAATATTAATTATTTTGACAAATAATTATAACTCGGAATAATATAAGAAACGTAACTCAAAACATTAATACTAAGCAAAGGCACGACCCGTTCGTCTAATAGACGTTAGTACACTGTAGGTAGTCGTGTTTGCTGACAGAGTTTGGGTTACGAGCTGAGGACGCAATACTGTGAGTTCATGTCCCCCTTTTTTCTTAACTGTTTTCAGTTATATACTTCGGGGGTGAAATACATGTTACAATTATTACAGACATTTTATACATGGTATGATTAGCTTAAGGAGGGTTTACTACTAGATCATGTGAAGGGTGGGTACAACACTTAAGGCCATTAATCCTCGTCGTAGGACCGAGGGACATGAGTGATAGATCTATTTGGGTGTAGCGAGCCCACACCCATGAGGCCAGGGTGGCCCATAGTGGTGACTATGTCTTCCAGCCGGAAGCCCGGTACAAATTTGCTAGGTTTGAGTTTTCCTGCACCATTTCACACATACCATTGGCTTTGCAACTCATTGGTGATCTCTTTTTCCTTATTGCTACATACCGGGGACATTTATACATACAAGACATACTTCAAAGGTTTATACATACTCACATACACATGAACTCGTTCAACTTTTTGTTGATATTTTTAGACTACATGTATTTCAGGGAACTAGTGGATCTGGCAAAGGTATGCATATGTTTTCAAGCTACGCTTAAATTAAATAAAAGATGTTATCCATGGTTGTTGAGTTTATGGGTGTATCCTATTCCTGGACGGGATACATGTCTCCAAACTCAGGTTTTATTCAAAGTCGTTTGTGGAGTCTTTATGAACTCAGTTAGACAAGTCATGGTTTGTAACGTAATTTGGTATCGATGTTTTCAAGACAAGTTGTTGTGGTATTTTCTAAATGTAATTAATGGATGAATGTCTTTTAGTTTTATCATTTAGCATTGTTATGATTGAATGCTATGGTATTAAGAAGTCACACCAAATAACCACGCTTCCGCAAAAGTCAGGGTGTGACACACTATGCATACCAGGACGCCACCTGGTCATGCGCCATCCATACTAGCGCGCATATGTGCGGGTGCGGCGCACCCTTTGGTCCCACTAGTGTTTGCCTTTAAGGAAACAATTTATAAGGAGTGCTCCTCTTTATATACCACTTTGAGTTTTGTCATCCCACCTATGTGGGACAAGTTGACAAAACTAATCCATTTTAATCATCTTTGTTTGTTCCAAACATACAACTTCAAGCCTGGATATCTCATTCATCTTAGCTCTATTTGAACATAGTTTGAACACAAACCATAAATAATTATTTATACAACACATATACAAATATTATTGATGTCCAAAATATTTAGTGAAAAACTCATTTTCACTAAAATTTCCAACAAAAGGCTCGCCACTATGGTAACGAGCTCGAAGGGCTTTATCAGGTGGGGCCCATGTAAATTCACCCAATGAAATCTTTTTATTTTTTATTAATAGAGGGCCTCATCCACACCATGCAAGTTAAAGAGGGGTGTGATAAAGCCCTAAGGGTGACATGGCGCTGACGTGGAGCTGAGGTGGACTGATAAAGCCCCTTGGGGGCTCCAACCACACCCTATAGCCTAATAGGACAACTTACTAAAAAGGTTTTTAGGTCTCTTTATTATAGACGGTTTTACATATGGTGTTAGACGTAAGGAAATCTTTACAAAAGTAACATATGATCGAGATTTTGGTCACATCTATTGATTGGAAACCTAAAGTATTAAGATATTATGTTGAAAGACTGATCATTTCGAATTTAAATTCATCATGTAGCGGAAATTACAAAAAGAAAATTATAACATACAACTAAATAGTGGTTGACATGTACAATGAGTACTCAAGCTCAGGGCCGGCCCTGAGAATTCATGTACCCTGTTCGAGCTCGAAAAACGTGCCCTTAGGTCTTAACTAAATAAAAAATTTAAACTAGTTTTTTCATACAACTTTGAACCGTTGACAAAAATATAGTATTCGATAAACAATGCAATTAACAAAATACAAAATATAGTATTCGAATGAATGACATACCGTCAAAATTTTTTGCATAGCACCCTTTTGTGACTTCACCAATTCATCTTGTCGTTTCCTCTTTTGACGTTTTTGCCATCCCGATGGTTGTTTAGGAGCCATTAACGCCTAAATAATGTTCGACAAGACGACAACAACATAAATGAACTGAAATCCGAAATCGACATAAATCATAAGTGAATAATGTTCGACAAGACGACAACAACATAAATGAATTCAACATATATAATTGAAATCAAAAAGACGAAAATCAATCCTGCTGTCACAACAATACAACATAAATGAACTGAAGTGCTGTGAAATACTGAAATCGAAGGCTGACCTGCTGGCTGCTGTGACTGAAATCGAAGGCTGCTGGCTGTGTGATGATGAATGATGATCGATTGATCGGCTATGCAACTGGCTGCGACGTTTCTGTTCTTCCTCCCTCAGTTCCTTCGAGTCTTCGACGTTTCTGTTCCTGATTGCCGCCCACGACCAGACTTTTTTTTTTTAATTAGTTTTTAGAAAATATTTGGGTATTGGGCTCACTAACCTAATGGGCTAAATAGTTTAAACAATATGATTTTTTTTTAAGTGGGCGTATGTTAATATTTTTTTTGGTTATACCCTATTAAATTTTTTTTTTTACATATATAATATCGGATTTTTTTAGAAAATTACGGGCCCTACGAAATCACGGGCCCTGTTTGGTTGTCCTCCCCGCCCTCCTTCAGGGCCGGCTCTGCTCAAGCTAGCTAACTATGATCAGATTTTGGTGAAATCTTTATAGGCATCCCTTTGGAAGGAAACGGGAGCGGATCCATGAGAATAGGCTCATCGGGGTATACCAACGACCAGTTATATCGCGTTACAACATAATGCACCAACACAAGAATATTGAGCTTTGCGAGTTGGAAGCCTGCACATAGCCTTGGCCCCCCACCAAACGGTATAAACGTATAAGCTTGTACCGGATCTTCAAATCGGCTCGGGCTAAAACTCATCGGATCTGGAAAATACTTTTCATCATAATGTGTTCCATATGTCGTCCAAAGCACCTTCCAGCCTTTGGGGATAGTAACTCCTTCAAAGTTAATGTCAGTTATCGCTTTTCTGAAGGATCCAAATATGGGAGGACATAGCCGCATGGTCTCACGTGCTACTTGCCACGTGTACTCCATTTTCTTCACATCTTCAAAAGTCAACGCTTCGCCTGCCCTTTTGTTGCTAGCAATCTCTTCATGCTCTGAAGTTAAGATCATCATTAGTTCATCACTGATTAATAAAACCAACTTTGTAGAATAAAAAACGGTAATTAATTATATATATATACACACAAGTAGTGGTTACCTTTCAGTAGAAGTGAGTAACAGTCTGGATGGTTTGCAAGCATCTTAAACGTCATTATAATCGCAAACGACGTCGTATCATGAGCTGCAAACACTAACAAAACCACATTATCCACAACCTCCTCTTCTGTAATCTCACCTCTAATAGAAGAAGCAACCGGTTTAGAAAACAACATGCCATCTTCTTCCTCTCCCCCACCTTCCATATCCTCTCTCTTCCTTCTAATCTCACCAACCAACACCTTCTCTATCTCCGCTCTCGCTTTCTTCGCCCTCGCGAACTTCGTCCCTCGAACGTTCACTGGCGGCGACAAAACACCTTCCAACACCCGTTCGAACACACCGAACAAGGTCTCCGGCACAATTCCTATCCCAAACAAGCATTCAAGAACAATGGTGAAGGTCAGCATTTTGGTTGACCGATACAGACTGATTTCTTCACGGTCTAGCCAGTTCTTCTGCATGTGGTTCTCAATCGAACTACACATTCTTGGGACCATGGCAGTGAGTCCAGAAACGCTGAGAGTGGAAGTGACGATACCGCGAAGGCAGCGGTGTGAGTCTCGTTGTTTCTCCATGATGGAATTCTTTCCCATTAACTCTACAGATGAAGTGGGCCATGAGCTTACCACCAGTTTAAACTCGTTGGACATGAAGAACTTGTTTGCTGCAGCCCCATTTACGACCACTGTTGGTGACCCCATCAGTTTTGTTTTGAAGATGTTTCCATGCTTCTTCATTCTCGGCTGGAAGAAGTCCTCAAACAGTTGGTTCGAGCGTTGCGCTTTGTAGAACTCGACCGTTTCTCCGATCCAAGGGAGACCCATGTCTCCATAAGGTAGTTTAACCTTGTTGGTTCGTCGTTTTGAGCTACTGTATACAAAGATGATGATAAGAAGGAGAAAAGAGAAGGTGATAAAAGCAGCCATTGATGGAGAATTTAAGATTGTTTTTTGGTTGTTTTGGGTATGTTGGTTTGAGATGATGAAGAGAGTGGAGTGTGTGGGAGTATATATAGTAGTGATTTGGAACAGATAGATTGATCGAATTTCGGAAGTTGACAGTTGGGAAAGTCAACTAGTAGTTTATATATAAATAATGGGGGTGGCTGATGCAATCTGAAGTCGGGCCGACGAAAAGATTCAAAATTATTAGGAAGGCACATGATGCAATATGATATTTACATAACCTTGGAAAACCTGTTGACTTTGTTCTACTTAGATTCCCCCAGCCACCAAATCAAAATCCAACAACGCAACAACTCCCTCATTTCGACAGGTAACGTATTTGTTATGTTATGTTGTTAACCTTGAATTTTATATATATTTTTTTTATTTCAGATACAATTCACCAAGAAGATTAACTTATATTTTAAATATAGAGTAAATTACGTTTTTGGCCCCTGTGGTTATATCAGTTTTACTATATTGGCCCAAAATAAGATTTTTTAACAGTTTTGCCCCCATGGTCCCTGTATCTAACCGTTTTGGCTCCTAAATCTAACAAACCCCTAACTCAGGTTACTTTATGGGGCAAAATAACAAAAATACCCTTCTATTAAAAAAGCTATATATTTTATTATAAATAACAAACCCAGTTATAAATAAATCCTTTAACAAACCCAGCTAAAATAAATCCTTTAATAAGGGTTCAGGGGATATTCTCAAATGTTGTGGATGAGCAGGGATAGAAGAAAATGGTTTTTTTATTATTATTATTAAAGGATTTATTTATAACTGGGTTTGTTATTTATAATAAAATATATAGCTTTTTTAATAGAAGGGTATTTTTGTCATTTTGACCCATAAAGTAACCTGAGTTAGGGGTTGGTTAGATTTAGGGGCCAAAACGGTTAGATATAGGGACCATGGGGGCAAAACTGTTAAAAAATCTTATTTTGGGCCAATATAGTAAAACTGATATAACCACAGGGGCCAAAAACGTAATTTACTCTTAAATATAAAGATAGAAGATAAATCATAACATAGAAAAATTACAAGTTTTGTCCTTTATCTTTATACCACTTTTCAGGCGGTATAATTTTTAACGAAAGTTGACAGGCGGTGTCCTTTACTAGGTATTTTGTTGCAAGTTTAGTTCTTTACCTAGGTATTTTGTTGCAAGTTTAGTCCTTTACACCCAACAATTAACAGGGTTTTTTAACCGGGTTGGGTGTAAAGGACTAAACTTGCAACAAAATACCTAGTAAAGGACACAGCCTGTCAACATTCGTTAAAAAAGACATCGCCTGAAAAGTGTATAAAGATAAAGGACAAAACTTGTAATTTTTCATTGAAAAAAAATATTTGGAAAGTAGAAACTAGCAGTAAGAAAAATTCTCAATTGAGATTATTATTGGTCAACTGACAAAATATAATATTATTAAAATCCAATTTGGTCATGTAATATGTGATATAGTAAAATTGCATCTTGGTAATTTCATTCTACACCCACCGTTTACTTTTTCATCCTCTCTAATCTATAACTTCATCTGAAAAACCCTCACACCAATCCATCATCACCATTCCACCATCTATGTCCGGCACCACCAATTCCGGCCACCAGACACCTCTCCACATTCCCTTAACCCTCACACCAACCCACCATCACCGTTCCACCATATATCTTCGGCACCACCAAATCCGGCCACCGGACACTTCTCCACACTCCCTTAACCCTTCCCCCTAACAATGTGGCGGCTCTAGGGTTTTCCGGTGGTCTCCGTCTATTTCCGACAAAGATTGTAAGAACCCGAATCTTAGTTCTTTTTCCGATGAACTGGACTCTTTTAAAGATCAATCTATGGTTGCATGTCATTATTTGACTCAGATGTTGCAACACGACCGGTAGTCCCGCAACCCCAATAGTGGAAGTAACGGCATTCACATTAATTGGAGGCTTATTGAAGGCAATCATTTAAGTGTGAAATTGTATTGACATCATTCATTGCTGAATTTCGGTAATAATTTTGAAATATTACTTTTGGAGTCATGTTTGAAAGTTCCTTGTTTTTGGTATATCATGTGATTTTGAGTGTATTTTAACGGGGCAAGTTGTGTTTTGTACAATCTTGGTTTAGGGTTTTTTTCGTTGCAATTTGGTGCTAAGGGGCAAGTGAGTTCTACTTTTGGTTTGCAGCTTTGGTAGAGCTGGTTTTATTTGATCATGAAAACCAAACAATAGAATTATTATAACTTATGATTCAGTATAATAAATTAAGATTTTAGTTTTGTCCAGAAGGCATAAAGTTTTTGGGGGTTTACATATGGTTTTTGTCTTGGGTGCATCAATAGTACAAGTAGTAACCCTAAGTGTTTACTTTTTATGATTTGCAGCCACGTTTTTCTTAGATGGTGTCATGGTGATACAGTAAACTGGTGACTCAATGAACCCTGGAAACCTGGTAAGTTCTTGCGGTGATGGTGGGATTGATCGGTGAGAAAAAAACGGTGATGGAAGTCGGCGTTTGACAACCTAAAAAGAGGGTATCTGTAACACCTCGTAAAATCACGTCCAATTCAATGATGACACGTGTCATAAACCGTGATTAAGATTAAAGATACCTTGAGGGACTAAAACTGTCAAACAATGCAAAGATGTAATTTGAAGGACCAAAAGCATCAACATGCCAAACTTGTGCCTCTGAATGACTCTGTATAATGTCCGTATTCATTACTGAATAAATTGTCAGACACTAAAAGCCGTTTGCGCTTAAAAATCAAAAGTTACAAAACATAGGGGTTAAAAGTGTCAACATGTTAATTTTACCTCTGAGAGGCCTTTTTACGTTCCCAAAAGTTTTGTAATACATTATTACACTCTCAAGAATATCTGATAAGGGTTTCATTAAATTCCGATTCAAAACCTTAATATAAATTGAAGTTTCCAAGGATAGGGGTTAAAAGTGTAAATATCACAATTCTTCATGCAAGAGCCTTTTACAATGTGTCCAAGACTTCCAAGTGCATGGCTACACTCCCTAGAACAACACAGACCTGATTTCATTGACCATGCATGCTGAAAAAGTCAGTTATTCGCGTTCAGAAAGTGCAGGGGCTGATCATGCAAACAAACAAAAGAACTTTAAAACAGGGGGTCTCGCGTGGTGCGCCAGGATTGCCCTGGTCTGGCGCGTGGCGCGACAGGTAAGGTTTTTCAGCAGAACTGGCAGGTGCCCAGCTCTGCAACCTGCAATCTTGTGAAGATCTTCTACAGCCTGTTTCGAAATCAGCAGCACATTTAATGTTGATACATATTAAGTGGATACGGCTCGACTCGGTTCGGTTCGACTCGGCTATGAAGTGAAGGCTGTAGTCAAGACAACCTCCTGTCTTGACTCAGTATGCTATTACTTTGTATCGAACGATGTAAATGCAAAGTGCGTGTGTGCAGTTTGCATATTGTTTATGTTTATGTATTGTTTACTTGTTTAGAGCCCAACAGGAGACAAAGTCTTCCATGATGAAGATGAAGCCCAAGCCCAAATGTAACAGTCCAGCGTAACCACACCATGATATTGTCCGCTTTGGCGGCCAGCACGCCCCCGGCGTCCGCCCCTCACGGTTTTCAAAACGCGTCATGACGGTGAAGGTATCTAGCCCCTTATAAGGAAGCCTTTGTTCCCCTTCACAACCGATGTGGGATGTCACAATCCACCCCCTTAAGGGTCCAGCGTCCTCGCAGGACTTGGCACCACCGGTCCGGTCCTGGCTCTGATACCATCTGTAACAGTCCAGCGTAACCGCACCATGATGTTGTTCGCTTTGGCGGCCAGCACGCCCCCGGCGTCCGCCCCTCACGGTTTTCAAAACGCGTCATGACGGTGAAGGTATCCAGCCCCTTATAAGGAAGCCTTTGTTCCCCTTCACAACCGATGTGGGATGTCACAATCCACCCCCCTTAAGGGGTCCAGCGTCCTCGCAGGACCTGGCACCACCGGTCCGGCCCTGGCTCTGATACCATCTGTAACAGTCCAGCGTAACCGCACCATGATATTGTCCGCTTTGGCGGCCAGCACGCCCCCGGCGATCTGTAACAGTCCAGCGTAACCGCACCATGATATTGTCCGCTTTGGCGGCCAGCACGCCCCCGGCGATCTGTAATAGTCCAGCTTCCACTCTGAGCCGAAATCCCTTCTGGCCGAAAACATTCCCTGGACGAAATCACACCCTTGTTCACTATCCTGGACGAAATCAAGAGCTTTTTCTTGAACGAAATCACTCCCTGGTCGAAAACACTCTCTGCCGAAATCACTTGTGCACCTCCAGACGAAATCACTTGTGTATTGGTTAACGAAATCACTCTTGATTTCGTGATCATTCTTCAGACGAAAACACCTTATTTTCGTCATTCATTATTGTGATATTTCTAACAGTAGACTTGTAAAACATTTTTAACTGTTTAATTTGTGTGATTTGTTCAGGTATTAGTCATCATACATCAAAAATGAATCCGAATTGGTGGGGTACTCCGTCGCGTTTATCTCCATCATGGGCCGAATCTCCCGCACCTGCATCTAATACGGAAAGTAAGTATACAAACACTCGTTTGTCGCCATCATGGGCTGAATCTCCCGCACCTGCATCTTCGCAAGCGAATCAAACGTCGACAGGTCAATGGGCGTTTGTTTCAAATCAAACTCCGAGTATTCAAAGTATACTCCTAAGCGAAAGCGAGACCGGAAGTCTGAATCGTCCACCGAAACTGATGCACCTAAACGAATATCCTGGTTGGGTTGATAGATTTCAGACGTATGTCAATGGGTAAAACACGGAACTGTGGTTACGTTTTACTACAGATTTCGATCAAACTCTTGAGGTTGCCGCTTCAACTGCAGCTACATTTGCAGATCTTTCGGAAGACTAGAAAAAGGCATATGATTTAGAAAAGAAAGCATATGCTATTCTGACTCAGGCGATGAGCAAGGAAATATATCATCAGTTCGTCAGCTTCAAGACATCAAAGTGTCACACCCCAAATTTCCACGTGTTACCGGTGGGCCCGGTAGGGGAGTAACGTGACGTGGTTGGCAACATCATAGTCAAACAACACAATATATAAATGCACAGCGGAAGCAAAAGGATAAATATATTACAATCCGTAATAGTGTAACATCAAAGTATTACAACGGAAGTAAAGGATCCACAGGCGGATCGCAAATAAAATAATATGGTTCAACAGACTTTAGGCATCTAAGCTTGCGAGACTCTTTATAGATGCTAGGAGTAGCCAGCCAATTCCAATTAGTACCTGCACTTTAGCCTTTTTTGGGAAAATACGTCAGTTTACACTGGTAAATACATTCAACCGACTCATTTTGAAAAGGGTTTAAGAAAATGATTGATTTGAATGCACATGGCACAAATAATATTTTATAACTTGGGATAATTATTTAAATATATAATACTTGTAGGGATTTACATGTTCCTTATGCGTTCAGTAGCCCGGATCGAGCCGGGTTAAAGATTAATCGACACACCACTATAGTTATGAGACACCAACGGCGTACGCCTACGCCGGGTGCTGAGGTCGTGGCCATTCGTAGAATGATGCCAGGGATATCCGGGACAACGGTCATTAACCCCCCAAAGGCTTTAAGTAAACAAAACAATATTAAACGAGACGTCTCAATACTTTCATTATCATTCATTCAATCAAAGATTCAACGTCCCGACCAAGCGGTATTTTATATACCGTACCCCAAGCCCGTATAGGGAAAATAAGTTAAAAGTATTTACCTGAGCTTAAATATAAATTCAATCCCAGCCGTATCAAATCAGCAAGTACAGATAGCTTTTACCGAGCTCCTAAATCTGGAACGAAGGTTTTTAATAACCTATTAGAATCCTAACGGGTCTTTAATTAAGCCTTGACTTAGACCGGTTAGTTTTCAAGAGGGAGATACGGTTCAAACGCATGATTAAGCGAAGACCGGATAGAATGTGATTTAGACCCGACAAGTTTGAAGACTTGCTTAATATGGGTATTTCATACACATTCTGGATTTTGAGACGAAACTGATAAGTCTTGACCCGTTTCGGCCAATTTATGTAAACTAGTTACATAAACCGAACCGAACGCATATGACGCGTAACGGGTAACCATAAGAGTCCTAAACAGGTTTCCTAAGTTATCATGCCCTAAATATGTTGTGATATCAGTGGGATACCTTCCGTTATGCCCAAAACGAGTTTAATCTCATAAAAAGCCCCGAAGGGGTATTTTGGTCATTTTAAAGATTATAAAAGGGTTTAGTTAGACACCTATGATTCGGGTCTGAGTTGATCAGTAAAATAGCTTATTTTAACAGGTTATAACCTTTGGTAATAAGTCTTATATACTAAAATAATTTTAAACCCAAACTATGCGTTAAATACGCGTTTAAAGTCGTTTTAAGCGATGTACGGGTTAAAATACGATTCTGAGTTTTCTGATCAAATAAACAGGCTCAAAATACTCCATTTATTATTTAAAATCATTAGCAATTGGATTGGCATTAAAAGGATTTGTAAAACTCATTTTATGGCCTAAAAGGGTATATTCGGTATTTACCGAATTAAGGCGCTAATCCAAGCTTATGATCAGTCTAAAAATAATTAAAAATCTTTAAAAATCCTAGAATATTATTTAACATCAGTGGGTAAACAATCAAACCAGGAATGATGATCGCACCTTGGTCCCTGCAAACAATCAAGCAGGACCATCGAACACAAATCAAGCTCTTGTGGTGCAAATAGATGAAGGTTGCGACTGGTCAATGCAATTAGGCATTGGTGATCAGGGAGGAGCAACTTGTTTTGCTGAAGCTGCTAAGGATTTGAAGCACGCCAGTGGTGGATAATCTTCCGCCAGTGGTGGTGAATCTTCAGATGAAGAGAGTTCTGGTGATTCAAGGAGTTCAGATGAGGAAATCTCAACCTCAGGTGAAGATTTTTCTAATGATGTATCTAGTGGGAGAATCGATTCAGATATCGATGAATTGTTAGGAGAAGCTGCAGCAAGGAATGATAGAAGATCTATTCTGGTGGATCAAGCTGCTTATTCTTATTCTTCTTCTTCTCTTCTTTCAGCCTTTATGGCTAATGGCGGCAGTTCATCAAGCCAGGTATGTGTCGATAAACCAACTGTTGTTAATTGTGATAATTCTGCTAGCTTAAGTGTTAAATGTGCTGATTTAGATGCTAATATGTCTGAGTTGCAAAGCAAACATGATGCTTTAAATGCTGAATTGTCTGTCTTGCAAAACAAACATGTTTCATTTGATGCTAAGTGGTGTGATTTTCAAAGCAAACATGAGGATTTGCAAAACAAATTTGAAGTGACAAATATGCACAATCAAAAGTTGATAGTGGATCTTTCGAAATTCAAAGAGGCTAACATGTTTTATGAAAACCATGAAAAGGAATTTAAAACGATGGTTGCAACTTTAAGAAAAGATAAAACCGAACTGACAAAAATGGTTTCAAGAAAACAAACTGACATAAACATTTATATCAATCGTCTTGAAAGCATGCAAAAAGAGTTAGCCTGCACAAAGTGTGAAAGTGAGGCGATCCGGCTTAAGCTAGACAGTTATTCAAACTCTAGATATGTGCTGGATCACATCATTGGCACACAAAAAGAGAAAAAAGGATGTCACGTGCATTGGATACAAAACTTGTCCACCACCTGTTAGACAAAATTATGATGCCATGCCTGATGAGGAGTTTAGAACTCATTATGAGGAATCTGTTCCTTTAGACATTGAGGAATTTGCAACGGGACTTGGATACAAACCAGAAGTATCATCAGATTCGGATGTGTCAGCAGATACATGTGTGTCCTCTGCTGAACAGAATCAGGATCCTCGAGTTATTGTTGAGGATGTTGATTCTTCAGATGATGAATCTAATGATACTGACTCAGCACAGTCTTATGCGGTAATCAAAGAAGAGGACATACCTCTTGAGAATCATATTCTATGTGATCCTCCCGCAAAACCTGCTAAGACTGTTCTGGTTGAGTCTACGTCTGCAAAAGAGTCTGAGAGTGTGAATTTGCTGTACACTCTTATTGGTGATGATAAAATCTACTCTGACAAAGATTTTCCTATTAAGAATGTTAATCAATCTTTAATAAGTAAATTTTTTGAGGATTCAACAAGTAAGTTTTTGGGAAAGACAAGATCACACGTTATGGTAACACAGTGTCCTCCGATTCCAAGAGCTGAAATTCGCAAACAAAATGGCAATAAAAAATTACCAACTGAGAAAGTTCAGCAAAATCGCACCAAACCTAAAAGTAACTCGCCGACCCAATGGCAAAAGAAACAGACCAAGAAAAAGGACAAGAAAGTGAACTTTGTGAAATCGAAGGGAACAGATAAACTTGAAACATTTTCCAATAAATCTAACTTAGATCATGTCATTCAAGTTAATTCTTTGAAAAGAAACGAACCAAACAGTTCAAAACCTAGTACCTCGGGATCACAAAGTTCATCGATAAGACAATCACATGATACTACGGGGTTTGTAGAACGTAGATCATGTTTTTCATATGGCACATTTGGACATATTATTAGAAATTGTCCATATCTTCATAAACAAAAAGCCAAAGTTGATGATCCCCGTGACCAAATTGACCGCAAGCGATCTGTTTCATCAAAACCAGATCCCCGTCTTGTAAAAGAAAGGGAAAAGAAACAGAAACGCCAACAGGTCAAGAAAATTGAAAAGGCGATTAAAACCAATGTGGTTAACAAAACATTTGTTTCTGTCAAACCAGACAATTCAAAAACTTCAGACAATCATGAAGTTAAGATTTTAAAGAATAACACCGGTAAAACAAAACAGACCTGGAAACCAAAAACGGTTATTGAATCAGGGGGAACATCACAATTTCCACAACATCGAGAAGTTCAAGTAACTTACGTTGATGAAAATGGAAGACCCAAGACCACAAAGGCTTGGGTCCCCATCTCCAACTAATCATGTGAGTACATGTGCAGGGTGTTCCAGGAGGAACTTTCAGCAGTCATTGGATTGTTGATAGTGGGGCATCCAGGCACATGACAGGCGACATGAAGCTTCTCTACGACGTTAAATCTATTAAAGGAGGTTATGTTGCTTTTGCTGGAGATAAAGGCGGATATATTACTGGAGAAGGAATGGTATCCAACGGGGTTGTAAGTTTTGACAAGATCAACTTTGTACAACAGCTTGATCACAATCTTCTCAGCGTTTCACAAATCTGTGATAAACAGTTTTCAGTACACTTTGATGCAAATGGATGTTATGTGATGAAACCCGGCTTCAAGATTCCAAAAGAATGGATTCTCTTATGTGCTCCAAGGATAAACGATTTGTATGTCCTTGATATGAGCCAAGGTATAACAACGACTGCACAAGCAACTTGTTTCATTACAAAAGCCACGGAAAAAGACTCAATCTCTTGGCACAGACGTATGGGTCACATTCACTTACGCAAAATGAATCATTTGGTGACGAATGAATTAGTGAATGGTGTTCTTCTTAAAAATTTCCATCTTCAAGACGTCTGTGTTTCATGCCAAAAAGGAAAGCAAACGAAGAAACGACATCTGACAAAGAAGATCAATACGGTGGCAGTTCCTCTTGAACGTTTGCACATGGATTTGTTTGGTCCTGTCAAGCACAAAAGCATCAGGAATGATCAATACTGCCTCGTGATAACGGATGATTGATTTTCTTGGGTGGCGTTTATGGCTCACAAGAGTGCAACTTTCGGTATTATCAAAAACTTGATCATTCAGATCGAGAATTTGTATAAGTTGAAGGTTAGACGGATACGCAACGACAATGGTACTGAATTTAAAAATCAAGCCATGGCGGAGTTTTGCACATCAAAAGGTATTCTTCACGAATTTAGTGCGGCTTATACTCCTCAATAGAACGGCGTCGCTGAACGTAAGAACTGTACATTGATCGAGACTGTTAGGACTATGTTGGTAGAGTCGCAGTTGCCCATTCCATTCTGGAGTGAAGCTGTGGCCTCTGCTTGTTACACAATGAATCGAGTCCTTACAGTCAAAAGGCACAACAAGACCTGCTTTGAGCTTCTTCACAAACGGAAACCAGATTTTTTCATATCTTGAACCGTTTGGAGCTCCTTGCACAATGATCGATCCTAATGGAAAGTTTGGGGCAAAAGCTATTGAAGGTCACTTTCTTGGTTATGCCACCCCTAACTTAAGAGTCTGGAATCTACAGACTAAAAGGGTTGAGGAATGGTCTGAAGTCAGAGTACAAAGGCACACTTTACCAGTCAAAAATTCAGGTCAACCATGGATGTTTGAGTACGATGACTTTTTCAATTCGATCAATGTTGAAGCAGTTGAAGAAAATGTTGCGGCAAGGATGTTTTTCGAGAGTGACAACGCGACAGATTCACCGTTGGTTCGTCCAATTATTGTCAATCAAGAACCATATTCAGTGAACAATAATGCTCTCGACAATGAGGATTTTCATGATGCAACCGAACTGAACGAATCTTCAGAGGATGAAGAATTTCTTGATGCAGATTAAGAAGGTCCTACATCAGCAGTACATGGTACTTCAGAGGCTACACCTCCAGTGGACGCCCCTAAAACAGCTGAAGCTACTGCATCATCCTCTTCGGCAGTTCCGGGTATTGAATTAGTTGTTGATCTAAATCTCAACAATCTGGGTACAAATATTCCAGTTCAAGATAATCCAGAAACAAGGATTCACAATACCCATCCTCAACAAAACATCACCGGTAATGTACAGAGTGGCATTCAAACAAGAAACATGTTGCGAAATAACAACAACGCAGGCCTGTATGCGGCGATTTGAGAATCTGGTCAACAAAACGATTGGTCTTTCGCGTGTTATGTCTCACAGGAAGAGCCAAGAACTTGGAAAGACGCTTTGAAAGATAACTCTTGGGTTGAAGCTATGCAGGAAGAACTGCAACAATTCCAGAAACTTGGTGTCTGGAAGCTCGTAGAGAAACCTGCTAGTTATAAGAATATTGGAACCCGTTGGGTGTATAAATGCAAAAAGGACGACCGTGGAATCGTTATTCGCAACAAAGCTAGATTGGTCGTTCAAGGTTTTTGTCAGATTGAAGGTATAGACTACAACGAAGTGTATGCACCTGTTGCACGTCTGGAAGCAATTCGGATCTTTCTGGCTTATGCCTCATTCAAAGGATTCAAGGTTTACCAGATGGACGTCAAAAGTGCATTCTTACATGGTCTAGTGGAAGAAGAGGTGTATGTCGAACAGCCTCCAGGTTTTGAAGATCCTATTCATCCCGATCGGGTTTGGTTGCTGAACAAAGCTCTCTATGGTCTACATCAAGCACCGCGAGCTTGGTATGCAACCTTGTCTAATTATCTGCTGGAGAATGGATTTCGCAGAGGTCTTATCGATTGCACTCTCATCATAAATGAACAAGATGGAGATCTTCTACTGGTTCAGGTTGTGACAACCCTCAAAATTACAGGTACTGTAATTTATTTTAATTACGTACTTAATGACTGTGCTTGATTACAACTGACAGTTTAAACTGCTCTATGATTTTTTTTATATCGTACATACACATGCATCATATTTTATACAGTCACTCCATTTATTACACACAAGCTTGAGTAATAAACTTGATGCACAAAACACAGTTAACACACTGAACGGATAACTTAGAAACATGTTGACAATGCCAACACATAGCCAAACAATAGGTTGAGGGACCTATTTGACATTCTTTGAAACTTGCTAGAAAACATCGAGAACTAAAACCGTCGTTATTTGAAAGTATAAAGTTTAAGGACTAAATTGTTATTTTTGAAACTATATAAATACAAGGGTTAAAGTGCAATTACTTCAAACTATAAGTTTTGGGTTCTTTTTGTAAGTTTTGGAAACTTATTTTATAAAGAAATAAATATATAGTTTTGAAATAAAAGTTCAAGGTTCATTTGGTCATTCTTTCAAACATAAACTCTAGGGACTAAAGTTGGCTTTCTTAAACTCATTTTAACTAAAGATCCTAACCTGGTTAACTTTCATATAAGGATTTCTTCTTTAAAGCTTAACTCAGTTAACTCTTTTAACTAAAATAGGTTAACTAAGTTAGTTCCTATATAATTAATCCTTCTTTAAACATTAACCTAGTTAGTCAAACTAACTGACTATTACAGGGACCATCTGCGCACATATTACAAACTTTAGGGACCATTTTGTGAATACTGAAACCACAGGGACCAAAACATAAATTATAAAAATCAGATTTAAAAAGGGGGTCCTTCTGATCGGACCGGCCCTCAGTGGGTTTCGAACTCGGGACGTATCGGTTGATAAGCGAACACATAACCACTCGGCCGGGCATGCCACATCCGGTTATTATCAGTATCGATTAATATATATATACTAACTTTAAACAGACCTGATGTTTTAAGATCAGATCTGCAGTCGCGGACATCAACAATAATCCACCGAAAACTCATTTGAAAATCGAATTGTTCCATTGTTTATGTGTTAGTTGATCCGAAATCATTACCCACTACTTCTCAACCACTTTTACAACCCGTTTTCCCACTAATTCGACACAACTAATTGCTTTTCGGTGATAATTGACCTTTTTTATAAAAAAATTCAAAAGCAAACAATTCCACTAATTCCGGTCGATTATGTGTCGAATTGAAGTATTATATAAACTCCCTGAACCCATACGAAACTCTCACACCTTTCAAACTACACAAAATACCCGTCTGACCGGTTCTGCAATCTCGCCGGAGCCGGAGTCGCCGGAATTTAGTCGATACGTCGTTCCAGACGTAACCGGAGCAATTTTATTCGTCTAATCGGTTAGTTCATGTTATTACAATATTCCTGTCAATTGAATTTGAATATGATCCTAGTTTGAATCGAAATCGGACCTGTTGACTTTCGTTGACCGAATTGGGGAAGAAGATGAACAGTGTTCATCTTTCATTTTTTTTTGATTATTTATTTTATAAAACTGTTATTCTTTTAAATATTTATATTAAATCGATTCTAATCAGTTAAAGTCCGAAATTTTTAACATGTATACTCTAATTACTGATTCATTTATTAAAAATATTATGATAGTCAAAATGTTTATAAAACTATTTTTTTATAAATTAAAAATAGTTTAATCTTTACAAAATTATAATAATTCGAATTTAATGAATTAATTATTGAAATTTTTATAGTAATTATTTTACATGTTGGACTTTACAAAAATAATATTATTACTGATATTTTATGTAAATTTGATATTTATATAAATAAATCAGTATTTATACTTATTTATATAGTTTAATTTAATGTAATTAAATTATATAACTATATAATTTTGATCCAAAATTATTTTTATGACAAAATATGCATTATTCTGAGTTTATATAAAATAAGAATCTGAATTTTTATTATGTTTAATTATTTAGATAATTAAACTTATATAAACTTATTTTAATCATTTTAATTCATTTTATTTATTTAAAATGATTCAAAGGCCATAATAATTATTTTAAATCAGTAATATTCAAGTTCAAATAATTAAAAATGTGATTTTAATTATTCTGATTTAAATTAATTATTTTTGATAATTAGTTATATAATTATCACATTATTTCTTTTAGACAAAACACTACCGAATCCTATAGATTTAGGATCTCCGCTCATTCGATTAAACATTATTGTTGATACATATTCCATATTATTGCATGTTCAATCAATTAGAGTGACGTGGAATATTATTCCCAAGAACTCTCACATTAGCATATTTATTTGGACTTACTCAAAATCAAGGTGAGTTCATGTCCCCCTTTTCTTTTACTGTTTTCAGTTTTATACTTCGGGGGTGGAATACATGTTACAAATGTTACAATGTTTACAAATGATATAATAACAAGAAACACTCTTGGTGAGAACGAGTACCAAGTATGTTACAACTATTACAGACATTTTCATACACGGTATGGTTAGCTTAAGGAGGGTTAGGACGTACAGATCATGTGAGTGGGTAGGTGGAACTTAAGGCCATTAATCCTCGTTGTAGGACCGAGGGTCATGAGCGGTAGATCTATTTGGGTGTAGCGAGCCCAGCTCCTGAGTCCACAGTACGGACCATGGGGTGACTTTGAGCCCGACGCACAAATTTGCTAGGTTTGAGTCTTCCTACTGCATTTCACACATATCAATGGCCTTGCAAACCATTGGTGATCTCTTTATTTCCTTATTGCTACATACCAGGGACTTTCATACACTGTTTACAAAGGATTATACACACATCGTTACAAAGGGACATTTATACACACAAGACATATTTTAAAGGCTTATACACACAGACTTACACATGAACTCGCTCAACAATTTTTGTTGATTTTTCCAACTTACATGTATTTCAGGGAACTAGCAGGATCTGGCAGGGTATGCATGTGTCTAGCTGCGTTGGATAAATAGATGTCATCCAAAGTTGTGAAGTTTGAGAAGTGTAACCTATTCCTGGACGGGTTACATATCTCTAAACCTCGTCTTATTTAAAGTCTTTTGGTGTCCTATGAAAATGTTTTAAATAATTTGTGGTTTGTAACTTATTTCAAATGTCGATGTTTCTAAACAATGATATTGTGGTATTTTCTCACTACTTTTAATGGATGAACATCTCGTATTTTTATCATATAGCATTGTTGTGATTGTTGCTATGGTATTAAGAAGTCACACCAAATAAACCCACGCTTCCGCAAAAGCCAGGGTGTGACACAGGTATATGTGGATGATATTATATTTGGTTCTACTAACAATGTTATGTGTAGGGATTTCGAGCGTGTAATGCAAGATAAATTTGAGATGAGCGCTATGGGGGAGATGACTTTCTTTTTGGGCTTGCAAGTGCAACAAACGAAGTCTGGGATTTTCATCCATCAGACTAAGTATGTTCAAGACATCTTGAGCCGATTCCAGATGTCCGACACATCGCCCATTGGAACCCCACTGCAGCAAAATCATGGAATTAATCCAGACTTGAAGGGTGAAGTTGTTAGCTCTTCATACTACCGCGCGATGATTGGATCCCTTATGTACCTCATAGCATCAAGACCAGATATAATGTATCCAACATGCCTGCTAGCCAGATATCAAGTGAACCCGAAGGCCTCACATCTTGCAGCTGTAAAAAGGATTTTTCGTTATTTGATGGGTTGCCCAGACACCGGTCTATGGTACCCTAAGGATGATAACTTTGACTTAGTCGCTTTCAGTGATTCTGATTTTGGCGGATGTAAAATCGACGGCAAATCCACAACGGCTGGATGCCAGTTTTTATGAAATCTCCTCGTAACATGGCGGTGCAAGAAGCAGACTTGTGTCGCTACATCAACTTGTGAAGCTGAATACATTGCTGCCTCAAGTTGTTGCTCCCAAGTCCTGTGGATACAACAGCAAATGCGCGATTACGGTTTTGAATTCCTAACTACTCCTATTTTAGTCGATAATTCTGCTGCCTTATCTATCACTAGAAATCCTGTGCAGCATTCAAAGACCAAACACATCGATATTAAGTATCACTTCATACGTGATTGCTTTGATAAAAGGCTAATCGATGTTGTTAAAGTCCACACTGATAACCAACGTGCCGATCTTTTTACCAAAGCATTTGATAAATCAAGATTTGACTTTTTATTATTGGTAAACGGCATTAAGGTCAAGCAAGAGTAATCCGCATCGGAAAATCGTTTTTCTAAATATCTTTGTGTTTTTAAAATTATTTTAAGTTTGTTGATTTTTGGGGGAGTAATTCCAAAATTTGAAAATTCAAAAACATCGAAAAATTTCAAAATCTCAAAAACAATAGAAAAACAAAAATGAGTTTCCTGGCGAGCAAAAGAGAAAATGATATAATATTAATTAAACAGCATTATTAGCATAAAGCCTATTTAAACCCAGATTTTGACACCAAAACTTTTACCCACTGATGTAATATAATATTTTAGGATTTTTGAAGATTTTTTTTATTTATTTTTAAACTGATCGTAACATGGGGTTCTTGCTTTGGATTCGGTAATTTACGGTTATACCCTTTTTGCTAATAAAATGGGTTTTACATAAAATTTTGATGCCAAACTTTTTGATACTGATTTTATATGTTAAATAAAAATATTTTAAGCCTTCTGGATTGATAAAAATCTCATCTTTTCTTATATAACCTGAAAATCGCTTAAAACCGACTTTTTACGCGTTTTAAACGCATAGTATGGGTTAAAACTATTTTTGACATATAAGACTTAATACCTACTGATGTTTTAAGTTAATTTTTATACTTTAATAGTAAGCAAAAGTTTTGAACACAGATTTCCTGTTTTGACTTTAAACCTTATATGAAATGACCAAAATGCCCCTACGGTGCATAGTTTGGTTAAAAATGATAAATTTCGCATATATGCAATAACCTACTGTTATGAATTAGAAAAATAAATATTTTTACTAATCAATTTAGACCAGAACCTCAGATTATTATTTAGTGTCTTTTATACGCTTTAAAATGACCAAAATACCCCTACGGGGCATAAATTGATTTTAAATCTGTTTTGGGCATAATGGAGGGTATCCTACTGATATCACAATATATTTAAGGCATATTAACTTAGAAAACCTGTGCATGACTCATTTGGTTACCCGTTATGCATTTTCGCGTTCGGTACGGTTTATGTGACTAGTTTGCATAAATTGGCCGAAACGGGTCAAACCTTATCATTTTTACCTCAAAATCCAGAATGTGTTTAGTTTACCCATATTATACAAGTCTTCAAAATTTTCGGGTCTAAACCACATTTTAATCCGGTTTTCGCCTAATCTTGCGTTTTGAACCGTATATCTTCTTTTAAAACTAACCGGTCTAAGTTTAAACTTAATTAAGACCCGTTAGGAATCTAATAGGTTATTAAAACCTTCGTTCCAGATTTAGGAGACCAGTAAAAGATATTTGCACTTCCCGATTGTATACGGCTGGGATAAATTTGTATAATTTGCTTAGGTAAATACTTTTAACTTATTTTCCCTTATACGGGCTTGGGATACGGTATATAAAATACTGCTTGGTCGGGTATTGAATTTTTAATCATATGAAGGTTAAATCATTGAGATAACCCGTTTAATCAGTTTTGTTTGTTTTAAGCCTATGGGGGGGGGGGGTCAACTATCACCCAGATGGTGTCATTTCCTTTCCTTGTCTTGGGTAACTTGGTGATGAAATCCATAGTTACCATTTCCCACTTCCAAGTAGGAAGTTCAGGCTGTTGTAGCAAACCTGACGGTTTTTGATGTTCTGCCTTGACTTGCGCACATGTCAAGCATTTAGCTACATAGGCGGCTACAGACTTTTTCAAGCCTATCCACCAATAATTTGCCCTTAGATCCTGGTACATCTTATCAGCTCCAGGATGAACGGAATATTTAGAGCTATGGGCTTCCTGGAGGATAACATCTCGGAGTCCTCCATAAATTGGAACCCATATTCATCCATTCAATCTAAGAATTCCATCCTTGCTAAGTGTTAACTGCTCCTCAGTTACCCCTAGCTTTTCGTTAGGGTAGTTAGCTTCCAACACAGCTTCCTTCTGTGCAGCTAACAACCTTTCCATCAAATTATTCTTTATTACCATGCTCTTGGCATTGATTCGGATGGGTTTCACTCTTTCTTCCCGACTCAAGGCATCAGCGACTACATTCGCCTTGCCGGGATGGTATCTTATTTCACAATCGTTATCATTCAGAGTTTCCATCCAACGGTGTTGCCTCATGTTCAAGTCCTTCTGGTTGAACAGATGTTGAAGGCTTTTGTGATCAGAATAGATCACACATTTTATTCCATATAAGTAGTGCCTCCACAGTTTTAGTGCGAATACAACGGCACCCAACTCCAAGTCGTGGGTGGTGTAATTCTTTTCGTGCACCTTTAACTGACGTGAAGCATAGGCAATGACTTTGCCTTTCTGCATAAGCACACATCCCATCCCGGTGTGTGATGCATCACAATAAACTAAAAACTCCTCTATTCCATCAGGCAATGTCAGTACTGGAGCATTGCTCAACTTTTGTTTCAGAACATCGAAGGATTCCTGCTGCTTAGGACCCCAGTCAAACTTAATCTTCTTACGTGTCAGCGAAGTCAGGGGTGCAGCAATCCTTGAGAAGTTTTCAATGAATCGCCTATAGTATCCTGCCAAACCTAGGAAGCTACGTATTTCTGTAGGCGTCTTTGGCTCATGCCAATTCATGACAGCTTCAACTTTAGTGGGATCTACTTGGATACCACGCTCACTCACAACATGTCCAAGAAATTGGACTTCCCGAAGCCAGAATTCACACTTCGAGAACTTGGCATAGAGCTTTTCTTTATGAAGTAATTCCAAAATGCAGTGAAGATGCTTCTCATGGTCAGCTTGGTTCTTTGAGTAGATGAGAATGTCGTCGATGAAAACGATGACAAATTTATCTAAATGCGGCTTGCAAACGCGATTCATGAGATCCATGAACGCGGCCGGTGCATTAGTAAGCCCAAAAGGCATCACTAGGAACTCGTAATGACCATAACGAGTCCTAAATGCAGTCTTGTGTACGTCTTCATCTCTCACCTTCAATTGATGGTAGCCTGACCTCAAGTCAATCTTCGAGAAGAAACTTGCCCCTTGAAGTTGATCGAACAGATCGTCGATTCTGGGCAAAGGATACCTATTCTTGATGGTGACCTTATTAAGCTCGCGGTAGTCGATGCACAGACGCATCGATCCATCCTTCTTCTTGACAAATAAAACTGGTGCTCCCCAAGGAGACGAACTAGGTTTGATGAAACCTTTGGCTAGCAAATCATCTAGCTGCGTTCTTAATTCCTTCATCTCTGTTGGTGCCAATCTATAAGGCGCCCTTGCTACCGGTGCTGATCCCGGAATAATGTCAATTCTGAATTCCACTTGTCTATCTTGTGGCAACCCAGGTAGTTCTTCAGGAAAAACACCAGGGTATTCAGAAACGACGAGGATATCCCCAATCTTGGGTTTCGGCTCATCTATAATCACTTGTGCCATGTAAATGACACAACCCTTCTTCAAACACTTAGAGTCTTTGAGTATAGACATTTTCTCGGGTAGCCCATACTGGGTATCTCCCTGGATAGTAAGTGATTCACCAGACGGAGTCTTGATCATCACTTGCTTCTTATTGCAAATAATCTGGGCCTGGTTATGAGATAACCAGTCCATGCCTAGAACTATGTCAAAACCGGCTAGTTTTAAAGGAAGTAGGGACAAAGGAAAAGAGTGATTCTTAATGGATATGAAACATCCATCTAATAAGGTTGAAGCGGTTTCTAAAGTGCCATCTGCTAGTTCCACCTCATACTTCACACTTAAAGTCTTAACAGGTAATTTCAACAATTCACAAAACTTATTATCTACAAACGACTTATCAGCGCCTGAATCGAATAACACTCTCGCATAAACATCATTTACGAGAAAGGTACCTGTTATCACGTTGTCGTCCTTGACGGCTTCCTTAGCATCCATCCTGAAAACCCTAGCATTGGTCTTCTTAGTCTCTTCGGGCTTCTTGGCATATTTTGGGCAATTGCTCTTGATGTGCCCCTTTTCATTACAACCGTAGCAGGTCGCATCCTTTATCTTTTTGCAATCCAAGGTTTTGTGTTCCTTGGACTTGCACAAGCCACATGCAAAAGGTTTCGATTGTGAATTCGAATTCGATTCAAATCTGCACTTTCCGAAGTGCTGTCTCTTGCAGATTTTGCATTTGGGTTTTTCACCCGACTGCTGGCCATCCCTCCTATATCTTGACCCCTTCTTTTGGTCATTGTTTCATTCTGCTTCTTGTCTGAACGTCGTGAGTTGTCATCCTCACGCTTCCTCTTTTCGGTATCATTTTTCCTCTGTGACCTCAGCCTGACAGCATCTAAGGTAAGGGACAACGATATGTCCGCTACTGACCGAAAAGTGGTTGGTCTGGAGGCCTTTACACTTGCTTTGATCTCCGGTTCCAAACCCCCAATGAATCGAGCTATACGTTTAGGCTCCGGAGTTACCAAATATGGAACTAACCTTGACAAAGTGTTGAAACTGGTAAGGTAGGCCTGACAGTCTAGGTTCCTCATAACCAGCGACAAGAAGTCAGATTCAATTCTCTCAACCTCGTGTTGAGGGCAGAAATTTTCCTTGATCAGTGCCATGAACTCTTCCCAGACTTAGTTGCTCCTTCTTTGGCAGCATTAGGGCAATTAGTACTGATGTGGCCCTTTTCGCCGCAGCTGAAACAGTTTGCATTCTTTATGTCCCTACATTCGTGGGACTGGTGGCCAGCTCTTTTACAGATGCCACATTGCTTTATCTTTTGAAATGATCGACACTGTCCCCAGTGTCTTCTTTTGCAGGTTTTACATTCGGGTTTTGCCTCCTTTGGTTTGGACTGGTTATAGCTTGAACCGGTCTTACCCTTTTTGTAACTCCTATTTGGGGTTTTATCGCACTTTCGCTTATGATCCTTCAACACACGGTCCACAGCGTTGTTTACGGCTGTATTTATCATAGCTTGAAACTCGGTGCTTGTTAAGTTCAGTCTTGCATCATCATTCTGATCAACTGGATGATTGTGAGCTTCAGAGGAGTCAGCCATGGTGAAGCTTTGAAGGCTACTAACCAAGTAGTAAAAATTTGTTTAATCATATAGCGAATTTGTCAAATTTTGATGAATAAATAGCCATGGTGCAATTAAACCATATAGGCCAATAGATAGTATTTAATTTATTTGATTATGTTTAGCCTAAGTTTTTAAATAAACCATCTTTGGCGTTTAAACGGAATATAATCCTTCATATTTATTAGACAGGGGACATAAGTCACGACTGCCAATGTCATACTGACATATTTTATATATAGCACAAGGGCTTGTTCCAAAGGACTTTTGATGGCTCAGAGGCCTTGTCCCTAGGGAAACTTTAAAACATAATCAATGATTCCTTTGGATCGGAAAATTTCATAGTTCATTGTCTTGACAAGAAGTTATGAAATAAGACTATCTTTTTCATGTATTCATCTTTACCCGTATGTAACATCTCGGATAGATGTTTTGATGCGTACATCATGTTCGACGTTTATTAGCCATGATTCCCATTGATCGCTTATGCTAAAAGGGGTTTGAAAAAATTTCCTAATATAAAGATGACAAGTGTGATTTTTATCGCATCACTGTTGCCAGGAGTGTTAACATATTTACAATGTTACAAGGATTTGAATCCTTTGAATAGGTTCTACCATCTTGGCCTTGTCTGGAATGACATATAGGCTAGGTCGTACCTTTAAGATTCTTTTTACTATGTATATTGGCAGGGAAGGACGGATATTTATTTTATTCAGGATTTTTATCACAAATCATAATTTACAAGTTAATAATAGCACAAACGGCCTAGTCGCGTAGACAAGCTTAATTTATAAGCCAGGATTTCAGAGAATCGAGGCATTAAGGTTTTAATAATAGCACAAATGGCCTAGTCACAAGGACATTTATAAATTATAAGCTATGATTTCAGAGAATCAAAGCATTTAGGTTTGAACATAGTTCATTACCTTTCTCGGACAGGGAGTCATCGCTACCACTGTCTTTTGGCTCATGTAGAAATGAGCAAGGCCCGTAGGCACTATATTACCAATGTATGGTCAAAATATGATCATCCTAATTGATGATTTAAACCCATGATTCAGAGATCATTATATTGGGTTAGGAATCCTTTGAAGAATCCTATATAAAAATGACGTGTGTGATTTTTAATGAATCACGTCCGCCAGGAGCGTTAACACGTTTTCACATGTTAACAGGGATTTGAATCTTTTAAACAGGTCTTACCATCTTGGCCAGGTCTTTATAATGACACTCAGGCTAGGTTTCACTCTTAAGATTCTTTTAATATTTAACGCAGAGCAATCCTAAATTGAAATGTTAACGAGGATCTTAACCTAATTGTGGAACTACCGTCTTGGCCTTGTCTTAATGTGACACATGGCTAGGTCTTGTCCTTTTTAGATTTTGCCATTTTATTATAATGGTAGATCTTATAATATAGGGATGATATTTTTAATGTAATCGTTCCTTTAAAATTTAAACAAGTATATGGTTGCCCTAAACGGGACTTCTACAAAAATGTCTTGCCCATGCAAGAGCTAATCAGAAAATAACAAAGGAACCAAATAAGGACAAAATAGAACGATTTAGAATTTGTCCTATGTTCTTCTCTAGACGCAAGAATGTGCAACTGTGTAACTGAGATTAAACACAAAAGGCTAGCGTTTAATTCACTCAGTGTTGGCTCTGATACCAACCTGTCACACCCCGAATTTCCACGTGTTACCGGTGGGCCTGGTAGGGGAGTATCGTGACGTGGTTGGCAACATAATAGTCAAACAACACAATATTTAAATGCACAGCGGAAGCAAAAGATAAATATATTACAATCCGAAATAGTGTAATATCAAAGTATTACAACGGAAGTAAAGGATCCACAGGCGGATCGAGAATAACATTGTTCAACAGACTTTAGGCATCTAAGCTTGCGAGACTCTTTATTGATGCTAGGAGTAGCCAGCCCATTCCGATTAGTACCTGCACTTAGCCTTTTTGGGAAAATACGTCAGTTTACACTGGTAAATACAATCAACCGACTCATTTTGAAAAAGGGTTTAAAATGATTGATTTGAATGCACATGGCACAAATAATATTTTATAACTTGGGATAATTATTTGAATATAATGCTTGTAAAGGATTTACATGTTTCTTATGCGTTCAGTAGCCCGGATCGAGCCGGGTTAAAGATCAATAGACACACCACATTATGTATATGAGACACTGACAGGTGTACGCCTACACCTATGTGCTAAGGTAGTGGCCATTTCGTAAAATGATGCCAGGGATATCCGGGACACGGTCATTAACCCCCCAAAGGCTTTAAGCAAACAAAAAAAATTAAACGAGACATCTCAATACTTTAACCATCATACAATTAAAGATTCAATGCCCGACCAAGCGGTATTTTATATACCGTACCCCAAGCCCGTATAGGGAAAATAAGTTAAAAGTATTTACCTGAGCTAAATATAAATTCAATCCCAGCCGTATCAAATCAGCAAGTACAGATAGCTTTTACTGGGCTCCTAAATCTGGAACGAAGGTTTTTAATAACTTATTAGAATCCTAACGGGTCTTTAATTAAGCCTTGACTTAGACCGATTAGTTTCAAAGATACGGTTCATACGCACGATTAAGCAAAGACCGAAATAGAATGAGATTTAGACCCGAAAAGTTTGAAGACTTGCTTAATATGGGTATATTATACACATTCTGGAATTTGAGATAAAACTGATAAGGTTTGACCCGTTTCGGCTAATTTATGTAAACTAGTTACATAAACCGAACCGAATGCGCATGAAGCGTAGCGGGTAACCATAAGAGTCCTAAACAGGTTTCCTAAGTTAACATGCCTTAAATATGTTGTGATATCAGTATGATACCTTCCATTATGCCCAAAACGAGTTTAATCTCATATTAAGCCCCGTAGGGGTATTTTGGTCATTTTAAAGATTATAAAAGGAATTAATTTATCTTCTGTGATCCGGGTCTGATTAAATCAGAAAATTAGTTTATTTTAACAGGTTATAACATTTGGTTATAAGTCTTATATGTCAAAATAGTTTTAAACCCTAACTATGCGTATAATACGCGTATAAAGCCGTTTTTAAGCGACGTACGGGTTAAAATAGGATTCTGAGTTTCCTGATCAGTTAAACAGGTTCAAAACACTCTATTTAATATTTAAAATCAGTAGCAATTGGATTGGTGTCAAAAGGATTTGTAAAACTCATTTTATGGCCGAAAAGGGTATATTCGGTATTAACCGAATTAAGACACTAATCCTAGCTTATGATCAGTTTAAAAATAATTAAAAATCTTCAAAAATCCCAAAATATTATATTACATCAGTGGGTAAAAGGTTTGGTGTCAAAAATGGGTTTTAGATAGGCGTTACGCTAATGACGTCATTTAATTACTAAGAATCGCTATAATTACGTCATTAAGCATAACTCCTAATCTGGACCTCCGCTTGATGTGAAAATTTACAGACATGTCTTATAATCAGTAACTAAGATTATTTTACTTTCATATCTCCAAAAATCTCGTTTTATGATCATAAGGGCATTACGGTCAATATTTAGGCGATTAACGGAAACATCGGACAATTAAGGATTCATGTGGTATAAACGCAGAGGGTTATACCAACATGTAACTAGGTCCTAATGGAACTTTAAGGCATGTCTAAACCTATCTAAACCGGGTCAGAACTGAGGTCAATGCAAAAGTCAAACTTTTGCATCTTTCGGTTCCGAATCGGTCTTAAACAGAAAGTTGTCGAATCAAACAAGCGTAGACAAGTTTTTATACTTATTATCAGTTTATAAGAATGATAAAATAGGTGATACACCTTTTACATCGCTAATCATGCGTTAAATCGAAAATACCATTTCTGTTGACTTTTGTAGTTACCATTGACTCGACAATCGACCTAGTTAGATTAGGAATCAGTGAGTGCCCTTTTAGGGGTTTAATACCCATATAATTACCAACTTGTAACAACTTTCGTTTCGAAAAATCTCTGGACCGCTTGTGATTTATCGCCAAGTCAAACCGTAATTACGACGGTTTGACTTCTAGGCTATAAACTAAGCATAACTCAAACGAGAAGGATCAAAGGCACTTACATACATCTAATGGATGATATGGAAAGCTTGTATCAGTTCTTGAGCTCTTGAAAATGTCCAGAAGTTGAAATGTGCATGTATGTGGAATATGTGACTTTTTATAACAACTTAGATCATTCTAATTTGATGCCACAAGAGTCTAGGATGATTATCAGATGTCAACATGTGTCCCTATAGGCTAAATACCATTTTAGGCAGCCCATAGTATCATAACAAGTCACTTTGAGTCGGTTAAGAGGCTGAAAACAGGCAGCTGTGCAACAATTCTAATCAGACAAGGCAGTCGCGTAGCGCTACTGCATAGGGGTATAGTGCTCGCGCTACGCGAGCACATGGTGACCTGCCAAACAAGTTTTCATTAATTGCATTTCAGTCCCCGGTCCTCCAAAAGGTCGCTTTCTCATTGTTTCTTGCATTCTAAGCCTTTACATTTGACATTTAGGGGCTTTAAGACTTATACCCACTTTGTGAAGCCCTTGGTCACTTTGTGTTTACCCGAAAAGTCATGAATTTCAACGTTGACGCTTTTAACCCCTCGCATACGAATTTGATCACAACTTGCTCATACGTTAACGAAACTTTATGAAATTTTTATGGTGCATTCTAGTGAGCATAATTAATCGTTACAAGGCTTCGGGTTTGCTAAAAGGTCACTCAGAGGTATATCTTAAACATGTTGACACATTTAACCCTTGTAGTTTGAAATCTCTCACTTTCTTTCACAATTCGCTTCGTATGATCCATGATCCATTCGTTTAAGGTTATAAACATCATGTAGGGTTATTGTAAAGTATATTTATTCATTGTTGACACTTTGAACCCTTATATTTACATAGTTTCATTGTTTGTCAACTTTAGTCCCTCGAAAGTATTCTTTCACACGTTTAAAGGTTATGATACGTGTCAAGACATTATAGGACGTAAATTTTCAAGGTGTTACACAAGAACAATTGCAAAAGTAAGTACTTTTGTAGACCGATGTAGACTAATCATTTCATCGCGTTGTCCCCAGTTTTTCATCAGGTGTTTCTGAATCAATCTGCACATTTTGGGCACCATTGTTTGCAGCCCGGTTGGTGAAAGCGTGGAAGCGATGATACCACGAAGGCAATGGTGTGAGTCTCCTTGTTTCTCCATGATGGAATTCTTACCCATCAACTCTACAGATGAAGTGGGCCATGAGCTTACCACCAGTTTATACTCATTTGACATGAAGAACTTATTCGCTGCAGCCCCGTTTACCACCACTGTGGGCGATCCCATCAGCTTTGTTTTAGAGATTTTCCCATGCTTGTTGATTCTCGGTTGGAAAAAGTTTTCAAACAGTTGATTTGAACGTTGAGCTCGGTAAAAACCAATTGTTTCTCCGATCCAAGGGAGGCCCATGTCTCCATAAGGTAGAGATTTTCCCATGCTTGCTGATATCACAATATATTTAAGGCATATTAACTTAGAAAACCTATGCATGACTCATTTGGTTACCCGTTATGCATTTTCGCGTTCGGTACGGTTTATGTGACTAGTTTGCATAAATTGGCCGAAACGGGTCAAACCTTATCATTTTTACCTCAAAATCCAGAATGTGTTTAGTTTACCCATATTATACAAGTCTTCAAACTTGTCGGGTCTAAACCACATTTTAATCCGGTTTTCGCCTAATCTTGCGTTTTGAACCGTATATCTTCTTTTAAAACTAACCGGTCTAAGTTTAAACTTAATTAAGACCCGTTAGGAATCTAATAGGTTATTAAAACCTTCGTTCCAGATTTAGGAGACCAGTAAAAGATATTTGCACTTCCCGATTGTATACGGCTGGGATAAATTTGTATAATTTGCTCAGGTAAATACTTTTAACTTATTTTCCCTTATACGGGCTTGGGATACGGTATATAAAATACTGCTTGGTCGGGTATTGAATTTTTAATCATATGAAGGTTAAATCATTGAGATAACCCGTTTAATCAGTTTTGTTTGTTTTAAGCCTTTGGGGGGGGGGGGGGGGTTAATGACCATGTCCTGGATATCCTCGGCTCATTCATTGAAATGGCCACGACTTAAGCACGGGGTGTAGGCATATACCTAACGGTGCGTATGTAAAAAAATAATGTACCCGCCTGTTCGAGAATAACTCGCCGTGGGATATATTATGTGGTGTGTGTAACACCCCGTCCCGAAATGGGCCGGCGTGTCACAATAACAGTAGTCAGATCAAAAACATAATTCCATTTATACTTAAATGTATTACAAGGCTTTACAACTTAATAAAGGATATCTAATCCATTACAATTTTTTCTACCGTCTTTTCCAAACACTCAAGCACTCTTCCATAATCCGTCCCAGATTGTCCTGATAACCTGACGTAAAGAAGAAAACACAAAAAGGTACGTCTGAGCAAAATTTGAAAAGTTTTGCCCAGTGTGCGGATATAGGAAAACAAAAGCTTATTTTATTTAATATCCGGAGGTAACTTTATGTGAAAACGTTATGATGCAAAAACATAATCATAATCATATCTTACGGATGTACCCATGAGCAAACTAAAAACGTGACAATACACAGGTAGCTACTCCTGCATACTTATCACACGAAATGGCGAGTTGGCATACCCGTTATCCATCTCCTGAAAACTGAAATCCTAGGATCGATCCATACGTCTCCTAGTTGCTTTGTACCACACTTGCACCTAAGAGACGCCGTGAACTAATCTCTCCGTTACGGATGGAGCACATGATGTCGATGCCGCAACAACATGCTCGTGGGACACTCCACGAGAAGCGATACTCAGGGTATCAGAGTACAAATGGTCTTATTCACATAACTTATAAAACTTATTTTCATAACAAAACGGAACATATATTGGAACATGCGATAATGAGTACAGCTTAACAGAAAACTATCGCATGCCATGAAAAATAAATCAAAAGAGTAGAATAAGAATTGAACGGACTGTCAAATGAGTCGATAATCAAAGACGTGAGGAGTTTTAAAAACAAGACATAGTAATCTAAAACAATTTCACTTGAATAACATAATGCTTGTATATCATATTAAACTTGTAACTTATTTACTTATAACTTATAAGTCTTAAGATATTTAACTTGTAACTTGTAAATAATAATTTGAGTGAAAATACGAATCTTTGTCGATATTGAAAATCTAAGAGTGGAACCAGTCACCAAGGTATGGATATCAATCCTATCTTGACAATTTCGTCCCCAAAATGTGGTTTATTAAACGAAACAAGATAAAACCTTGAATCGTTAATAAGGAACCACTAGAGTAAGAAATGAAACTCGTATAAAATAAACCATTTTCTAAATAACTGATGTAAAACAAAACCTTTTCAAAATGTTTGTAACTTCCAACACATATTTCATAACTTAATCTAAATACGGAACTTAAAGTCAGAAATGATATACTTATATCTAATGACGTAAATCGAACGAAAGGATTCTATACGTACCTAACTGACATAAATCGAAAGAAATGATTCTATACATATCCTACTGACATAAATCGAAAGAAAGGATTCTACGGAATTTATAACTTATTTCATATCTTAATCTTAATACGGAATCTCGAATTTATAACTTATTTCATATCTTAATCTTAATACGGAATCTAAAATCATATACTTATATCCAAAGGATATAAATCAAAAGAAATGATTCTATCCGTACCCAACGGACATAAATCGAAAGAAAGGATTCTATACTTATCCAACTGACATAAATCGAAAGAAATGATTCTAGCCGTATGGAATTTATAACTTATCTCATAACTAAATCTTAATACGGAACTTAAAATCAGGAATGATATCCTTGTATTAAAATGACATAAATCGAAAGGAAGGATTCTACCCGTACGGAATTTATAACTTATAACTTAATCTTAATACGGAATTTAAACTCAGGAGTGATATACTTATATCCAATTGACGTAAATCGAAATACAGGAGTCTATCCGTACCCAACGGACATAAATCGAAAGAAAAGAATCTATCCGTACGGAACTTATTTCATAATTTAAAAATCAGAAATCAGATGCCGGAAGGCCAAATGACATGTATTGAAGAAAGGGATTCTATCCGTATCCAACTGACATAAGTCGAAAGAAAGGGTTCTATACATACGGAATTTATAACTTATTTCATAACTTAAATCTTAATACAGAACCTAAAATCAGGAATGATATACTCGGATCAAAACGACATAAATCGAAAGAAAGGAATCTATCCGTAAGGATTTTATAACTTACTTAATCTTAATACGGAATTTAAAATCAGAATTGACAGAAATCGAAAGAAAGGAATCTATCCGTACCTTAAAATTTCCAAGTGATGCTACCTTGTTTCCAACTGTAGACTAATACGGGCAGAGCTTAGCATACTGATTATCCTCTTAACCTAATTTGCACACAAACTAGGTAATTAACTAATACACTTTTACGATAACTCACGAGATCAAATTCTCACAACGAACGACAAAGTGCGATACTTCATCCATCGATTTAACGATGATTCGTCAAATTAATGACGAACGATAAAGTACAATACTTCATCCATCGAATTAACGATGATCCGTCAAATTAATGACGAACGATAAAGTATAACCCTAATGTGGGCGGCACTTAAACATTCATTGGATATATTGATCGTCGGAAAATGAATCGTAGCAGCGATTGTGCTAATACCCTGATTGCGGCGTCGATTAGTGAATCGTGTGTGTTAATTGGAGTATACAGAGCATAACTCCGTGTAGAATTGGAATTTCTTCGTCGTTTCAACTCCCAGAATCAAGTCCCAAACTCCTGTATTTATAGGTGAATTTTGTCCCTTAGGCGGCCCGCGTGAGTTTTAAGCTAACTTGAGGCGGCCCGCGTAAGAACTATTTTTATGTATAGGGTTGCCACGTGTGGGACAAGCCTAGCTGAGTCGACGGAATCATTAAATTCAACTTCGTCCACAAGTTATTAAGATAATCGTCAAGTAGGGAATACCCCCCCCCCCGAGTTTTAGGGGCCCTAATCCTGATTCTGAAAATTCTGAAAATTCTAGGGTTTGTACAGAATTACTTGGGTGTCTTAATTAGGGTTTCCTTTTAGATAAAATAATAAAATAAATAGGACTTTTAACGAGGTTTGTTACATATTCTGCCTAGCCTCATGATCAGCAGGCAGCAGCGTACTCGATCTGTGATCGGTGACTTGTGATGAATAAACACTATAGATGGAACTAGTAACCGTGTTTAGGAGAAATTTTTATAGGCATGCCTTTAGAAGGAAACGGGAGCGGGTCCATGACTACTGGCTCATCAGGGTACACTAACGACCAATCATATCGTGTAACGACATAATGCATAAATACAAGAATAATAAGCTTTGCTAGCTGATACCCTGCGTAGAGCCGTGGCCCGCCACCCAATGGTATAAAAGCATAAGCTTGAACCGGATCCGCAAACCTACTCGGGTTAAAACTCATTGGATCCTGATGAAACACTGGTTAACACCTTACGTGAACTAGCTGAGTTGTCTCTTTTGTGGGTTCAATCTCTTTTCTTACTCGCCAAATGAGGGGTCCTATTTATAGCCGGAGGGGGAGCAACCTTGCCAGCTGCTATAGGGCGCCAGCTGTCCGACCAAGGGGAATATCCTCTTGGTCTCCTCTGCTATGGTCAGGGTGGTGGTACACGTGGTGCGCCTATATTCGTCCGTGCTGGCAACGTGGTACTGCTGCTGTCGGTCTGCTCCTGGATTTGCTGCAGGCCTACATGGCACTTGATGACTGGTGCGTGTTGTCCTTTCTGTCGGAGAGAGCATCTTTGGTGCCACCTTTACGTCTTCCAGAAGCTTCTAGAAACTTCTGGATTCGTTGTCTCGCGAGCCACTTGCCACGTGTACTCCATTTTCTTCACATCTTCAAGCGTCAAATCTTCTTCTCGTCTTTTGGTTATATCAATGTCTTCATGTTCTGTTAGTTAAGAACAAAAGATCATAAAACCAGAAAACATGATACATGTATATAAAAGTATAAAACTATAGTTGATACCTTTAAGAAGAAGAGTGTAGCAGTCAGGGTGGTTAGCAAGCATCTTAAACATCATCGTGATCGCGTAAGAAGTTGTATCATGAGCGGCGAAAACTAACAAAACTATATAATCAACTTCATCTTCTGTAACTCACCTCTGATCAAAGCAGCCACCAAGTTAGAAAGCAGCATCGCGTTGTCTTCATCTCTGCCGCCAGCTTCCATCGCTTCCTTCTTCTTTCCTACCTCATCGACCAACGCCTTTTGTATCTTGGCTCTTGCTTTCTTAGCACTCGAGAACTTTGTCCCCTGAAGATTAACCGGAGCAGCCATAACACCTTCTAAAACATTCTCAAACACTCCAAACATTGTATCCGCATCAATCCTGATCCCAAACAAGCATTCAAGAACAATCGCAAAAGTAAGTACTTTTGTAGACCGATGTAGACTAATCATTTCATCGCGTTGTCCCCAGTTTTTCATCAGGTGTTTCTGAATCAATCTGCACATTCTGGGCACCATTGTTTGCAGCCCGGTTGGTGAAAGCGTGGAAGCGATGATACCACGAAGGCAACGGTGTGAGTCTCCTTGTTTCTCCATGATGGAATTCTTACCCATCAACTCTACAGATGAAGTGGGCCATGAGCTTATCACCAGTTTATACTCATTTGACATGAAGAACTTATTCGCTGCAGCCCCGTTTACCACCACTGTGGGCGATCCCATCAGCTTTGTTTTAGAGATTTTCCCATGCTTGTTGATTCTCGGTTGGAAAAAGTTTTCAAACAGTTGATTTGAACGTTGAGCTCGGTAAAAACCAATTGTTTCTCCGATCCAAGGGAGGCCCATTCGGCCCGAGGGTATTTTAGTGTAGTGTTTTGGTTGATTCCATGTTTTGTAAATGAAGAACATGATAAAGAAGAATAGAGGTAAGAGAGAAAAGATGAAAGAAACCATAATTTTTAAAGGTATGATTATGGAGAGATATGTGATTGATGATGAGTTTATATAGAGGCATGCAAAGCAAAGCAAAGGGAGAGATTAATTAAATGGTTACTAATTTGTTGGAATGATATTAATTAAGAAATAAGAAGTCTAGTTGTAAAGAGTCAACTAGTTGTTTATATAGAACCAGTTGTGTTTTAAGGGGTGGCGGATGTAATCTTCAAGTCGGGCCGACTAAAAGATATATGGAGCATGTGCTCCTTGCCTTGGGGAAACCCACCCTCCAATTTGCTGGCTTTGTTCCACTTACACCCCTGCAAAGATCTACTTCTCTATTGTCTCAACAGTAATAATCGATTATATTTGATCTTTTCATCCTTCTTATGAAGATATGTCAGAAAATCCCTCGATGTGTAAAAGATATAGCAATAGGGAATTTTTCTTTTTGTTGAAGTGGCCATACTACAAGTGGGTGAATTTAATTATGTTTTTTTTTTTCTAGAACGCCTCCTAATTTTTAACAACTATATACAAGAGTGTCGGCGGGAATAGTGAATAAATGTGGTTGGCCAAAAGTGGCAGCCAACTTTCTTTCCTTTTTTTTCTCATAAAATAGTTATTTAGGGTATACGGGGCACTCTCGGTGACCCCATTCGATGACCCATGTTCCCGAGCGGGAACACCGCCGCCATCAACGCGGGGACCCTAATCGGGGATGGATTTTGGTGGGTGTTCACCGCACGAACGGAGAGAGGGAGAGGGTGTCCCACCATTGATTCAACCAATCAAGTATTTTCCCCCTTTAAAAAAAACAAAAAAAAAACAAGTCCCCCAAGAGGGGAGTGCCGTCATCAAATTGAGGGTGTGAGGGGAGTTAAGAAGGGAGTTGACGTGGCGCGTGCTGGTTGGCCGTACGTAAGAGAGGGGACTTCCCTAAGAGGGGAGTGCCCCGTTCACCCTTATAAGTACTGTCAAATTACTATTTTATCCCCTGTTTAAAATTACGATGTTGCCCTCAATTTTAAATTAAATTTATGCTTTGCCCTCAGCTTAATTTACGACTTTGCCTTAAGTTAAAAAATACGATTTTGCCAGAGTCCTGCCAAATTACGATTTGGTTCCCAGTTTACAATTACGATTTTGCCCGAAGTTAAAATACTACAAACAACAATGTCGGTGGGAATAGTGCTGGCCCTTTATTGAGTCACATGAGCGGCATTGGCCCAACAAATTTACGCTTTTATCCCGCTTTAAAACAATGATTTTGCCATCAGTTCAAAATTATGTTTTTACCCTCACTTAAAAACAAATTTACGCTTTTGCTTCCAGCTAAAAATTTCAATTTTGCACTGGGTTCAAAATTACGTCTTTGCCCCGTTTAAATTTACAGTTTTGCCATTAGGTTTTTTCCCATTATAATTAGGATTTTGCCATCAGTTCAAAGTTATGTTTTTCCCCGACTTAAAAATAAATTTATCCCTTTGCTCCCAGCTAAAAATTTCAAGTTTGCCCTCAGTTCAAAATTACGATTTTGCCCCGTTTAAATTTACACTTTTGCAATTAGTTTTTTTTTCTCACAGCGAAGTTACGATGTTGCCCTCAAATTAAAATTACATTTTCTCCATCGTTTTTTTTTTTGTTTCCCTGGTTAAATTACAAATTTGCCCCCAGTGTAAAATTACAGTCATGCCGGCAGATGCCTGGTGCTCCCCCATTGGTCTATTTAATTTACGATTTTATCCATGAAAAAAAATTATGATTTCGCTCTCAGTTCAAAACTACGTTTTTTCCAATCGTTTTAGTTTTTTTTTTGCAAAAGTATAAAAGTTTTTTTTTTAATTGGTTGACTCGATTTAATTTTTTCCTTTGTCAAGGAGCTGCGCCTAACAACTTGCTCATTAGTCCTGAAAAATTACAGTTTTGCCCTGAGCCGAAAAATACGGTCTTATCATCGTTTTAGATTTTTTCCTAGCAAAATTATAGTAGTATTTTTTTAATTGATTGATAATTATTCGGCCATCGCCCCGCAACGCGGGCGGGGCATCAACTAGCCTACTACATATACTGCACCTTTCAGCATTTTAACCGTCTATCTCTAGGACAGGACAGAGGGAAAATACCTTACCATCAGTCCACCACACCATGTCTTTTAAGGACGGTTAATATAATTATGTAACAACTGGATTATACGCCCTGTTTGTGGTATGCGTATATAATGTATATATGTGTGGGCGCTCGGGCGGGAAAAATGAAAGTGCACTAATTTTAACGTTGTTTTACTAATTTCGTGAAAATAACGTTAAAAGATGAGGATGGTTAATTATGCTTCATGTGGTGGCGTTGATAGCCGAAAGACAAAGGGTAAATGCACTAATAGGTCTTTGTCTCAATTGCTGAGTGTTATGCGCCTTATGCCCAAGGCTTGATGCAAAACTACTATTGAGTTGTGGGTCTCACTGCAAGCAGTTACTCTATTCCTACGGGTAAGAGATAAGGTTGTCTACATCTTACCCTCCTCAGATCCTACCTTAGCTTTGTTATTGGTGGAATTTACTGAGTATTATGATGATAATGATGATGAACAACTGGATTATATTTTTAAGGGAGCCAATGAATGAAGAAATGAAGTCTAGTTATTTAACCGGATTTTGGTCTAGAAGTATCAAGGTGTTGGATAAAGCTTTGTCTTTACAAGTGGTGAAGTTCAATCTTTGCGATTGACACATAGGTGTAATTTAGTAGAACTAAAAAGTGTGAGTTGTTCTAAAAAACTAATAAAAAATAATGACATAAATAATAGTAAGTAATTTTATATTTTTTTTAATATTATAAAGTATCAAAGATAACTAAGTTTGATGGTAAATAAAAAGTAAAAAATAATTGACTTCAGGAAAATAGAATTCACAATTAGGGACTGTAAACTCAACCTTTTTAAGTTTTAGAGTTTTGAATTGTATTTGAAGTTATGAACTCCAAAGCCATCATGTTACCACATACACACACAAAAAAAAAAAAACCAAACGTTTTAAATATTTTTTGTAACACCCATTCGTCTTACATAAGAAAAACTTGGATGTGAATAATTTTTCTCAAATATCATTATACTGGGTAGGGATCCTGTACATTAATCCAGAAGTGTGAGAAGTGTATTATAAGACTATATATAATACGATATAACTCCATATAAACATTGTATAACACTATGTAACACCATATAACACTATGTAACACTATGTAACACTATATAACAATATATAACACTATACATCTATCATAGAAATACTATCAGACAAAATATAGTGTTACATTTGTTATATATTGTTATATAGTGTTACATAGCGTTATATGGTGTTATATAGTGTTACATAGTGTTATACGGTGTTTATATGGTGTTATATAGTGTTATAATACACTTCTCGCAATTCTGGATTAATGTACAGTATTCTCAAACTCATTTTATACTTTTATTAAAATATTTTAGAATTCTGCTTTCTAATATTCCCAAGTGAATGAAATTCTACAATTAGTTGTTATTCGATTGTCTAAAGAAGGCGACAAACTGTCTCATCTGCTTTGCATTCCATCTTTGACTCATATCAATGGTGAGCTAATTAGATTTGATAATTGGGAACAAGAGCATCTCAATTAACCAACAAAAATCTTTGTAAATCAAAATCACTTTTATTTTATTCTTTATCCTATTTGAGCATGGCCCAATAAGCCATTTTTTCTCCCTTTTAGCCTAAAAAATGTCACATGGAGCTCGTTTTGGCACTGTTTTTGAATTGTTGTTGGCCAAGAAATAGAAAAAACAGATTGTGGTGGCGCAATGTACTTTTTTATACGTAAACTAGAAATAAACTAGTACTTTACCCGTCCGGTGGACGGGGTTTTTAGTGTCGTAATGACAAGTTTTTATTTACATTTACATGTATAATATGAGTCATCAAATAAGTTCACAGTGACATATATGCCTAAAAACGAAAAAACAATGTTGGAGACAATTTCAATAACTCGGATTACATTGAGTTTTTAAGTGATAAAAACACAGGCTGAGATAAGTCACCAAGTAACAATGTACAATAAACTAAGTGATAAAAATACAGGCTGAGATAAGTCACCAAGTAACAATGTACAATAAACAAAAGCGAAAATGTGTGGAATTTTTCATGAAAACACATTACATCGTTGTGGCTTCCGTCTTGCTTCATGTCCAACTTTAAGGCACCTTTATGGAATACCTGAATGTTTTCGTCTCTGATTGCTTCATGTCCCACTTTAAGGCATATTCACAATATGAAGAGAATATAATACTTTCAATAACAATCCCTTGTGTTGCTTGAACATTGAACTCAGCAACCTTCATACCACATTAATTCAGGAACAGATAATAACTTGCAAAAACATATACTTATGCTTAAAGTCAAACTCACAAGTTTGTTATTATGAATTGTCACAAAGAACTGGTAACCATTGTAAATTACAAAAAAAAGGTAACTTAAAAGCATATAGCAAGGATTATCATCCACCAATATTTAACTATTGCACATTAAGTGTTAGATTAACAATTTTAGGAAGTATGTCAAACAAAGAAAGAATTGCTTTATGCTCACATAAAATGCATGTCTATCAAATAAAATGGTAATTTTGACCGATGAGGTGGAAAATCGTAATTTTGACCCGTTCACTAAAAATGTTGTGTTTGATCCGTTTACTAAAAATGGGAACCTTGACCCACTTAAAAATAAACAATTAGGATTAGGCCTACAACTTGCCCCATTATAATTACCCTCAAATAAACATTTATTTATAATTTTATATATTGTATTTAAACTAACAACATTTTACATGTAAAGTTTGGCTATTTGAGCATATATTCATTTAATGAAGTTGTAGCATCTTCTTCTTAGGGTTACGGAGCCGTAAAAAAATTTATATATTTTTTTAATCTACATAATAAGCTTAGACCATCGTATTGATGCTTTCATTGCAATCAGACACTTATAAAAAAGTTGAACCCGCAAGAATGATGTACCAACCTCAACACTTGGGAATATCGGGGATAGCATTGGATGTAACAATACATTCTGGTGGACAATGTTGATGGATATTCTCATCTTTAACATTCATTGCAAGCATCCATGCACCAATTGTAACACCGTCATTACTAAACATTCTCATTACTAAACATTCTGAAACTGAAAGGTAGAATTTAAAAACAGTCAAATTTTTAAGGAACTGGATTGCACCTTGAGTATGAATCCACTAAAAATGCAAAAAACATTGATAATGATAATAATAAAATACTTGCATGTTATTTCTTAAAGAAACCAAGCTTATTTCAAAGCATCTGCAGAAAGATATTAGACCAATTTTCTTACAGAAACCAAGCTTGTAATGAACAAAAAAAACATATTTTGTAATACAGTAGCTAGTTAGCTTCATGGTTGACACACTTAAACCTAGATAGCATTTAACATGTGACAACCACAGAAACTAATGAATAAAATAATAAATTTATTTATTCAAGGGATTAGGATTGGGCAAGACAAACCAGCGAAAGGGCAGCTAGAAGCCAATCTCCAGCATTGTTCATACCTATTTCAAAAAAAAAAAACATATAACAAAAAAGTGATAACTTCCACTCTGCAACTGGATAGATGATTAATAACCATAAGAAACAGATGAATTAAATACTTCCAGGGGGACTGGCTTACCCACTAATTTTGTGTTTACATTAAATAGATAATATATATGCAATAATAGCCATATATTTGTAGTGAGGTGAACGTGAGTGAAGCAAAGCAAGTCAATAAGCTCCGGAGTTAACATGTTATGGCAAATCTAAAACACACTAATAAACCATTCTAAATAACAATAAAAATATTTATCAAATTGATACTGATAACATATGAATATACCTCATATCCATCAAGTGCTTGCAGCCTGTTAGGTATTTCCCTCATTAGAGTCGAGAAAGCAGAATGCCACAGCTATTACTGCCACCAACAAAAGTAAATCCAAAAATAAATAAACGAAAATATAAGTAATTCAAATGCTAAAATACGGGTACAGAAGCTTCCTTTAATAAAAAAAACACATAAAATAGAGATGATTTCGCAAACCAGGATTCATAATAAGCATGGCAGAGGGATTAAGGATTCATATTGCCTTGAAAGAGACATAATCAATCCGTTAGAGAGAAGCTCAAACTTCTCATTCGATCTTTCGTCTTCAGTTCTCAACGCTAGATCTTCTGATCTTGCAGAAATTAAAGAGTTACTGAATGGAGGGTAACCACAAGTTGGGAAAAACCATTCACATTGGAAGGTCAACATCGCTTAACTACCTGTTGCACCAAAATCGCTATAAAGAATCGAACAATAAAAGTTGTATGTTGAATTAATTGATTCAATATGAAGATGTATGAAATATCAAATTATATAGATTGTTTCATCAAACATTCTAATAATCTTCAAGATCCCTTAAACCCATTTAGGTTCTGAGACAAAGAAACAAAATCGTGATGTGAAGTAAACGATTTATGCAAATTACCTTAACGAACTTCCATCTACTATTTTTGTTGGCTCCATCTTGATCCCTAATTTCTCTGTTTAAACCCTTGAACGCTGCAACATCAGATGTAAATAAATAGGTTAAAATTAGGTCAAATTAAATCAAATAGAAACAAAATTTGATCGGGTAGAACAAATTACGTGAATCCACGGCTTGGTGCAGTGAAGAAAAGAAGTAGTATTCCTTCCCAAACTTGGTTTTCCCTGTAAACACTTAACACCCTGCTGCACCAAAATGCTAGAAACAAAATCGAACAATAAAATTGGCATCTGAAACTAATTGATTCAATATAAAGATTAATGTTTTGATGGAGATACTTGTGTGTGTCTGCAAATCAGGGATTGAACAACCAAGAAATACGGTTTGATGGAGGATCTGGCAGTTTAGGGTTTTCAATGTGTGTGAATATCCATCGGGTGATGCTTTTTATGGTGTTGATGACGGTTGCACCGGCAAAGAATGGAGGAAGACGTGGAGAGTGGGGGTAACCATTGCTTGAATTCTGCCCTAAAAAGTGGTAACCGCAACATATTAGGGTAACTGGCAATAACTTCCCCAAAAGCAGTTGAAATAGAGAGTTTACACGGTCAAGATTTGTTATCAGGAATATCCAACGGCTGATATTGATTTCAAATTCAGTTTTAATGCACGCTGTCTATATTATATATAATGAGTGATTAAAAATAAAAAGATGGTGAAGACATTAAAAAGTTTTTGGGTTTTTTCATTGGGTGGGTTTTAAGTATTTTTAAAAAAATAATGATTTTTCTAATAGGACAACTTATTAGAAAGGTTTTTATGTCTCTTTATTATAGACGTTCTTACATGGTGTTACACATGAGGAAATCTTTACAAAAGTAACATATGATCGAGATTTTGGTCACGTCAATTGGTCGGAAACCTAAAGTGTTAAGATATTATGTAGAAAGACTGATCATTTCAAATTTAAATTCATCATGTAGCGGAAATTACAAAAAGAAAATTATAACATAAAACTAAATAGTGGTTGACATGTACAATGAGTACTCAAGCTAGCTAACTATGATCAGATTTTGGTGAAATCTTTATAGGCATCCCTTTGGAAGGAAATGGGAGCGGATCCATGAGAATAGGCTCATCGGGGTATACCAATGACCAGTTATATCGCGTTACAACATAATGCACCAACACAAGAATATTGAGCTTTGCGAGTTGGTAACCCGCACACAGCCTTGGCCCCCCACCAAACGGTATAAATGCATATGCTTGCACCGGATCCGCAAATCGGCTCGGGTTGAAACTCATCGGATCTGGAAAATACTTTTCATCATAATGTGTTCCATATGTCGTCCAAAGCACCTTCCAGCCTTTGGGGATAGTCACTCCTTGAAAATTAATGTCAGTTATCGCTTTTCTGAAGGATCCAAATATGGGAGGACATAGCCGCATGGTCTCACGTGCTACTTGCCACGTGTACTCCATTTTCTTTACATCTTCAAAAGTCAACGCTTCGCCTGCCCTTTTGTTGCTAGCAATCTCTTCATGCTCTGAAGTTAAAGATCATCATTAGTTCATCACTAATTAATAAAACCAACTTTGTAGAATAAAAAATGGTAATTAATTATACATATATACAGACACAAGTAGTGGTTACCTTTCAGTAGAAGCGAGTAACAGTCTGGATGGTTTGCAAGCATCTTAAACGTCATTGTAATCGCATACGACGTCGTATCATGAGCTGCAAACACTAACAAAACCACATTATCCACAACCTCCTCTTCTGTAATCTCACCTCTAATAGAAGCAGCAACCAGTTTAGAAAACAGCATGCCATCTTCTTCCTCTCCCCCACCTTCCATAGCCTCTCTCTTCCTTCTAATCTCACCAACCAACACCTTCTCTATCTCCGCTCTCGCTTTCTTCGCCCTCGCGAACTTCGTCCCTGGCACGTTCACTGGCGGAGACAAAACACCTTCCAACACCCGTTCGAACACACCGAACAAGGTCTCCGGCACAATTCCTATCCCAAACAGGCATTCAAGGACAATGGTGAAGGTCAGCATTTTGGTTGACCGATACAGACTGATTTCTTCACGGTCTAGCCAGTTCTTCTGCATGTGGTTCTCAATCGAACTACACATTCTTGGGACCATGGCAGTGAGTCCGGAAACACTGAGAGTGGAAGTAACGATACTGCGAAGGCAGCGGTGTGAGTCTCCTTGTTTCTCCATGATGGAATTCTTTCCCATTAATTCTACAGATGAAGTGGGCCATGAGCTTACCACCAGTTTAAACTCGTTGGACATGAAGAACTTGTTTGCTGCAGCCCCGTTTACCACCACTGTTGGTGACCCCATCAGTTTTGTTTTGAAGATGTTTCCATGCTTCTTCATTCTCGGCTGGAAGAAGTCCTCAAACAGTTGGTTAGAACGTTGCGCTTTGTAAAACTCGACCGTTTCTCCAATCCAAGGGAGACCCATGTCTCCATAAGGTAGTTTAACCTTGTTGGTTCGTCGTGTTGAGCTTCTGTATACAAAGATGAAGATAAGAAGGAGAAAAGAGAAGGTGATAAAAGCAGCCATGGATGGAGAATTTAAGATTGTTTTGTGTATGTTGGTTTGAGATGATGAAGAGAGTGGAGTGTGTGGGAGTATATATAGTAGTGATTTGGAACAGATAGATTGATCGAATTTGGGAAGTTGACAGTTGGGAAAGTCAACTAGTAGTTTATATATAAATAATGGGGGTGGCTGATGCAATCTGAAGTCGGGCCGACGAAAAGATTCAAAATTATTAGGAAGGCACATGATGGGGCGTACATCGGTGACCCCATCGGTGACCACCTTCCCCGATCGGGAACACCGCCGCCATCACCGCGGGGACCCGAATCGGGGGTGGTTTCGGCCCTTCTTCCCCGCTTTGAAATGGCACAAAGTTTGATGAACGGTCCTTTAACGGTCGACTTTTAAAAAAAAAAAAAAAAATTTCACTTTTTAAACAAATATAAATAACCACACCCACTTCACTATTTTTTATACTCTCAAACCACACCCACTTCTTATTTTTTATACTCTCAAACAACACCCACTTCACTAAATGGATCCCAGGTTCCCGATTTTTCCTCCCCTACCCGACTTTCCCGACGATGAAGGTGAACCGTCAAACGATAGTAGCTTAATTTTCTTCCAAAATCTCATCCAACAAGCGGAGCTACTAGACACGGCATCGTCTAGTAAAAAAAAAGTTGTCCCTCGAGATCGTCAGGGTGGCCACGAAACACTAATGGCCGATTATTTTGTAGAAAATCCAAAATTTAATGCCGATATTTTTCGTCAGAGGTTTCGTATGTCCAAGTCTTTGTTCCTAAAAATTGTTAGTGACGTCGAAGCGTACGACGAGTGGTTTCAAAACGGTGAAAAAGATAAGGTTACTCGTGTATACGTGCATTATTTTACATAACATGATTATAAAAGACGACGGAAGGGCGATAGCACCGGTACACATTCAAGATCCTCCAGTCGAACCCGTCTTCGCTGAAACAGCTTATAGCGAGCTCATTGACGAAGACACGCATTGGAGACTAAAACATGATCTCGTTGAGCATCTCGGACGTTTAGATCTACCTCACCTTGAAGTGAGTTCCGACGACGAGTAGTTTGTTTTTATATTTTTCTAGTTTGAATGTAATTTTTATTTTTCTAGTTTGAATGTAATTTTTATTTTTCTAGGTTGTTTTTTTTTAATTTAATGAAATGTCTTTTATTTAATTTTTATTTTTATTAATATTTTTTTAATTTATAAACATGCATAAATAAAAATAAAAATAAAAATAAAAAAATAAAAAAAACCCAAGTCACCTATTAGGGGAGTGCCGCCATCAAAATGGGGTGTTAGGAGAGTTTAAGAGGAGAGTTGACGTGACACTATCTGATTGGTGGTGTGTAAGAGAGGGGACTCACCTATCAGGTGAGTGCACCTTGTACCCTTACATAACCTTGGAAAACCTGTTGACTTTGTTCTACTTAGATTCCCCCAGCCACCAAATCAAAATCCAACAAGGCAACAACTCCCTCATTTCGACAGGTAACGTATTTGTTATGTTGTTAACCTTGAATTTTATATTTTTTTTTATTTCAGATACAATTCACCAGGAAGATTAACTTATATTTTAAATATAAAGATAGAAGATAAATCATAACATAGGTATCAATTTTTTCATCGGAGGTTCATTGGAAAAAAATAGTTGGAAAGTAGAGACTAGCAGTAAGAAAATTCTCACTTTACATTATTATTGATGATCTGACAAAATATAAGATTATTAAAATCCAATTTGGTCATGTAATACGTATATGAATTCCTTTAATTTACATATACATGTATCGTAATGGTGTGTACAAACTATGGTTTGAAACTTTTAAATGTTGCATTTTTTAGGTACTGTTGCAATTTTTGTATTTATTTTAATTTTTAGGTGCCTAAAAAAGTGGACTATTTACCTTTTTACTTTTTACTTAAAGTGTAAAACTTAGCGCTCACAATTGACAATCCGTATCGATCAAATTTCTTCCACACTCAAAGATAGAAAATCATTGGGTTTTCAAATTAAGTTATTCAACCGCGATCATCCAGGTTTACGTTCTTTTGACTTTTGTTCAATCATTCATGTTGTTAATTGTTATAGTGTTTGCTAATTGCTCTATATTGGTTATTTAATTATGAACTTTTGGACAATTTTTTGATTATGGATTAACTTTTGGAATATATTTTTTTATTATGGAATGATGTAGTTTTGGATTATTTTTTGAGTTGAAATTACATTTTATGAATTTATAGAGTTAATTAGTTAACACGGTTGAACCGTCCGGTACAACCCGGTTCAACCGATTGAACTATTTCTGAGTCTAACCCGATACAATTAAAATACCGGTTTTTAAAACATTGCATGTATTTGGCAATTTGTTTCCAATGTAACAAATTTATACACCTAAAATACGAATACATTAGTCATGTTTATACATCTAAAATTAAGTCGGTATGAGTCTTACCAACTTAGCGGCGTAACTAGCCCAAAAATTTAGGGGCATCCTATTTTTTTATTTTTTAGACCAGGGGTATCCTTTGTATAACGGAGACGAAGTTGCGAGTTATTTTTACGCTATGGAAACGGAGTTAAACGGTATTTTTACACTACGGAGATGGGGTTGATGGGTAGCATGTGCTACCCCTGCTAACATTGTACCAACTCCATATCAACTCAATCCGTTAGTTTTAAAATCTCAAATGATAATTACGTATTTCATAGCATAGAAATATAAATAGTCTCTTCAAAATATATATTTCAAAGAAAAGTTTTTTTTTTATAATAAAGTACTAGAATCAAAACCTTACTAAAGAAAAGTTAATGGAAAATAAAATTTAAAAATTGCGGGATTGTGATTCGGGTAAACATGTATATAGTTTCTGGTAATCGGTTCTTGTATACCTAATCTCATACTCGTCAAGTATTTTTTTTTTCAATCACATACCCAGTCCCCATACCTGACAGATTTCGGGTATTACCCGTTCGGAATGTTTCGGGTATACCAGCGTACCTCAAGTTTTTTTTTTGTCATCTCTAGAGGGAGAGGGTTGGGGTTTTGCTAAACATTAGAGATACAAGCCCCATGATTTCATCTTCAAGGGTTTGTGTAACCGACGGTACAAAGGTCTGGTTCATAAGAGAGAGTGAGATGGAGATAGATATATAGAGATGGAGATAGTAGCGAGTGAGAGAGAGAGACAAAGGGAGTATAGGGTGGGGTTATTTATTTATCACTAAAAGCTTGTACGTTGGACTTAATAGTGAAAAAGATCGAAGTGTCCTTTGAGAACTCGGAAAAAAAATTAATGACTTGGACTACAATGACGAATTTTTAATAGCACGGATGTCTTTATGGAAATTAACAAAAAAATTATATGAGTAAAACAATAAATTTGATCAAATTTGAGATCAAATTAGAAGTTTACTCTAATTATATAGATAGATTAGAATACTATAAAAATTCTTGTTTGTATATAAAAAGTAAACTCTTATCTCTAAAATTTAATAGTTTTTGTATAATTTTCTTGTTTTTAACTAAAAAGTAAACCCTTATCTCTAAAATTAAATGTTTTTTTTTGTAACGTATGTTGTTACATCCATATAAATTTTAACATTTTTATTTTTTTAGTAAATAAGCTAGTCAAGTAATAGTACGATTTGTGACTGAGTTCAAAGCCCCCAAATTGTTGTCAAATGCCGATGTAATTTTGTTTGTGAAGGTTTAGTACATTTTTTTTGTTGTTGGTTATAAGACTATCTCCAATTTATTCATTGGAGGGATGCCTTTGAAGGGTCTTAGGCTGTCTCCAATGCAGTGTAAAAAATGTCTGTCCGTGATGATGTGGCTTTATCCATCAATTCAGATGCATTGGAGGGAAGTACATAAAGAGATATCCAAAGCAAAAATCCATCTGCAAGGGCATGCAAAACTTTGGTTATTGTGCCATTTCTTTTAGTTTTTTATTTTCATTTTCAACTTCATTTATTCAATGAACATTAAATTTCTACTTTTACGACAACTCTTCTAATGCCAACTTTTTTTTTAACGGCAAATTTGTTCAATGAACATTAAAGGCTATTTAATATGCATTAAATAATACTAACGCCAAATTTCTAAGACAAATTTGTTTACAATGTTTTTAAAGATCAATAAATTTGTTTACCAACCTATCAAAATCTCAAACTCAAAACAAAAAAGAATCCGTTCGTTGTGTAGTTGAAGAATTTGTTTACCAACCTCTCACCATTTCACTCTAATTTACTTTTGTTTTTAGGTAATGCAATTTCTATGTTTTTATGTTTTTTTTATTGTACTTAAATTATTTATCTAATCATTTAATTTATTTGAATATATTTTAATAATTTAAGTAAGTGAACTTAAAAAAAAGGGTAAACTTAAATAAAAAATGGGTGATGATGTGGAAAATGTAAGGATATGTAAGGATGTTTGTATAGTTGGAGATGAAATTGGTGGTTTTTAAGGATTTGTAAGGATTTTTAAGGATATGATGTGGCAGCTGATTAGGCAGCTAAGGGCGCCTAAGGGCGCCATTTGCATTGGAGATAGTCTTACAAGCTTCCACAAGAGCTTTGTTTATGTAATTGAGTGGGCCCAAAGTAAAAGAATAAAATGTTTTATTTTAATATTGTGTGAGAGAGGGGTTAAGTTGGTTATAATCTTGACAACTGTAGAACAAAGTCAGCCATATAAAATACAAGGATTCCCCTATGCAAGGAGCACATGCTTTGAATAATATGAATCTTTTCGTCGGCCCGACTTCTGATTTCATCCGCCACCCCAACAGCTAGTATGCATAATACATACATTTGTAACTACAGTTGACTTTGGTTATAACTCACTAAATTCCACCAATCTTTCCACTCTAAACACCTATATATACCCATCAACACACTCTCAAACTCAACCACACATCCCACTATACAAACAACAAACTCTTCAAACCATTCATCAATGGCTGCTTATATCACCTTCTATTTTCTCCTTCCATTGTTTTTTATCATCATATTTGTATACCGAAACTCAAAACGACGAACCAACAAGATCAAACTACCTTGTGGAGACATGGGTCTCCCTTGGATCGGAGAAACAGTGGAGTTCTACAAAGCGCAACGCTCGAACCAACTGTTTGAGGACTTCTTCCAGCCGAGAATGAAGAAGCATGGAAACATCTTCAAAACAAAACTGATGGGGTCACCAACAGTGGTCGTAAATGGGGCTGCAGCAAACAAGTTCTTCATGTCCAACGAGTTTAAATTGGTGGTAAGCTCATGGCCCACTTCATCTGTAGAACTAATGGGAAAGAATTCCATCATGGAGAAACAAGGAGACTCACACCGCTGCCTTCGGGGTATCGTCACTTCCACTCTCAGCGTTTCTGGACTCACTGCTATGGTCCCAAGAATGTGTGGTTCGATTGAGAACCACATGCAGAAGAACTGGCTAGACCGTGAAGAAATCAGTCTGTATCGGTCAACCAAAATGCTGACCTTCACCATTGTTCTTGAATGCTTGTTTGGGATAGGGATTGTGCCGGAGACCTTGTTCGGTGTGTTCGAACGGGTGTTGGAAGGTGTTTTGTCTCCGCCAGTGAACGTTCCTGGGACGAAGTTCGCGAGGGCGAAGAAAGCGAGAGCGGAGATAGAGAAGGTGTTGGTTGGTGAGATTAGAAGGAAGAGAGAGGCTATGGAAGGTGGGGGAGAGGAAGAAGATGGCATGCTGTTTTCTAAACTGGTTGCTGCTTCTATTAGAGGTGAGATTACAGAAGAGGAGGTTGTGGATAATGTGGTTTTGTTAGTGTTTGCAGCTCATGATACGACGTCGTATGCGATTACAATGACGTTTAAGATGCTTGCAAACCATCCAGACTGTTACTCGCTTCTACTGAAAGGTAACCACTACTTGTGTCTGTATATATGTATAATTAATTACCATTTTTTATTCTACAAAGTTGGTTTTATTAATTAGTGATGAACTAATGTTGGTTGATCTTAACTTCAGAGCATGTAGAGATTGCTAGCAACAAAAGGGCAGGCGAAGCGTTGACTTTTGAAGATGTGAAGAAAATGGAGTACACGTGGCAAGTAGCACGTGAGACCATGCGACTATGTCCTCCAATATTTGGATCCTTCAGAAAAACAATAACTGACATTAATTTTGAAGGAGTTACTATCCCCAAAGGTTGGAAAGTGTTGTGGACGACATATGGAACACACTATGATGAAAAGTATTTTCCAGATCCGATGAGGTTCAACTCGAGTAGGTTTGCGGATCCGGTTCAAGCTTATGCGTTTATACCGTTTGGTGGGGGGCCAAGGCTGTGTGCGGGTTACCAACTTGCAAAGCTTAATATTCTTGTGCTGGTGCATTATGTTGTAACACGATATAACTGGTCGTTGGTATACCCCGACGAGCCTATTCTCATGGATCCGCTCCCGTTTCCTTCCAAAGGGATGCCTATAAAGATTTCTCCCAAGTGTGATTGATTGCTAGCTCTTTTACCACATTGTAAACTACCACTGTTTTGTTGTAATAGTCACTTTTGTTGCTCATTTTGATCTTTCGTCTCTATCGCTTTGAATGTGGAGTAAACAGGTAATCTAACTTAACTGATATAGTTAGGAATGAAAATATTTTTTTACTGAATATGCTTTATTATGAAGAGAGATAATACAGAAATATAGATGGTACTCTGGATCTGGGCTTAAGCCCATCAATAACTAATACATATAACCAACGATATTGGGCCCTTAGAATAGAAGCCCAATACAGTAATCTTACTCACTTCCTCTTTCTGGGTTCTAAATTTCTAATCATATCAACCTATCTTATACATAACTGATGAAATATTTATTGAATTGGGCGCTAGAGCCTAGAGGGTGGGTCACGAACCTTCGGCCTCATGACCCCTTCTAACAATTTATTCTTGTGTTAACAACTCAAGATTCGGTATACGCGTAGGGACGATGAACAATCCCATACACACAAACAGTCATCAAGAGCATCATGGACGTGAAGAGCTCTCAATCTGTCAATTTTACCGAGACCAAAGTCCAACTATGCAAATTTTGATAACAACATATATTATTATGAGAGAATTTTACCAAAATAGCCAAGACATTTGTCAACTTACCAAAATAGCCTTGTCATGAGTCCTTGGAAGGACCGTCACTAATCCCAAGGCGGCTGATGCCTCTTCTTGTTCCTTTTTTGCGTCTGCCACTCTCCAATCGACACGTGTAGCAATGATTGATTACATCCAGAGTGACGCATGCGAAGCCTCTCATAAGAGGCAAGGTATCCGGCTTGCGTCGGTCTTCCAGCAGCCTCCTAAAAACTCAGCTTTTAATGCGTCCGTACAAGACCCGTCGGATGAGTCCGTAACGCAACAAAAAGTCAGTTTTTCAGACGCATCACATGAGTCGGCGACGCATCCATCGCGTTTTTGTCAGACCCTTTGTAAGCTTTTGCCAGACGCATCACATCAGTCGCTGTCACAAATCTTTTGGAAGATCTTGAAGTATTTGCGACGCTTACCATGCGTCGCTAACGCATCCAAGTTAATTTTTTTTTAAAATGTGCCATACTTACCGGTTTATTAAATACAAGGGGACCCATCTTTAAAAGTTATCTTAAAGTTTTACTACTGAGTGAATTTTACTTTACTTTGAACGGTTACTTTCGTGTATTATGGCGGTTAGATTTGTGGTTTACACCGGTGGCAAGTGGGAATTCGTTGACGGTAGGCGTGAGTACGTAGTGAAAGCTGATTCTCTTATACGTGGGTTTGAAACTCCTACCAAAATTTCGTATCAAACCTTTTTTAAAAATGTGTGTGACTTTTGTGGTTTTCGAAATATCACACGGTTATCCTACAAAATGTCTGATTATTCTGAACCTATAGATATTATAGATGATTCAGATCTTTTATTTTTTTTCAATCTGAGGGAAAATAATCCGTATGAACTTTTTAAACTATACGTGGTGCAAGAAGTTGGTGTGGGTTCTTCTTCTTGTGCTCCTACGTTTGAATATAAATGCCCCGATTTAAATGATTGTGTTTTTTCAAACGATGAAATTAATGCCAGCGATAAACTAGAATTTAATGATAATAAAGATAAATGTCGATTTTATGAAGGCTACACCTTTCGTAACTGTCACGACCCCCGACCCACCCTGGACGGAATCGGGAGTCGTGAACAGTCCAGTGGTACCGGTGATTATTTTGAAAACGTTGCAGCGGAAATTTCATCAAGACCGTGAGTTAGGAAAAATATCAGAGTTTGGAAACACCGGATTTTATTTATTAAATAGATGGAATAAATCCATGTTTTACAAAGGTAGCTTTAATAAAGATAAATTTGATTACATAAAACAATATTTCTTAATTTGATTTAATTAATAAAATAAGCCACTTCTTGATGCCTTTCAGTGCCGTATCCATCTCTTAATCCAATCTACTGTAATTACCTGAAACATGTTTGAAAAAGGTTTTGTCAGCGGGAAATACTGAGTGAATCATTCATTTTGCTAAAACGACTCGTTTGTTATAATTTACAGTATTAAGAGAGATTACAATGTTTCCAGATATCAAACCAACTACCCACAGTACTTGTCACTCGAACATCCATCGAAAGCCTCTTTGCCCGATGGTGTCTGTGACTATGGTCATATCACTCATTGGCTAACTCGTTGTCCAATAGTGACGGTTATCAAGTAATGTATACAAAACCCCACATACCGGCTGTAACTTGGTGATTACATAAACTTAATCACTGTAATTATAACCTTTGAAAATAAACATGATTTCAAAAGTAATTTGATAAAAAAAGAATGACTCACTTTATAATCATGCAGATTCATACGGCCAAAGTTTAGTCTAAGCATTGATATATTTCAAGTGGGGTATTCCGGGTGGGGTGATTTCGGCTAGAGAGGTGTTCGATCAAAGTTCCCATTTTTTAATTACACAAAATACAATATTACATGAACATATAAATAACATACCCTCAAATGTAATTGATGCGTGCGAAGTGTTACTTATTTTAGGTGTATATTTTAAGCCCTTTTTAACACTTATTTTAGCCAAGTTTTAAATTTATAAAACACGATATTTCACTAACACTAAACACACATATGGGCAAGTGCACCCATCGTTGAGTGTAGTATAGCGTTGGTAAGATACCGAGGTCGTCCAAGGACACAAGAGCTTTTAGTACCGGTTTATCCTCAACGTCTAACCAAAACAAAAGTTTAGAAAAATGTTTTAAACTAAGAAAAATAAAACTAACTAAAATGCTGAAAATAAAAATAAAATAAAAACAGATAGACAAGATGAATCACTTGGTTCCGACTCGTATCTAGTATAACCTTTGATTATTTCCGCACTTTTGCACATAATTAAGAGATTATCTTAGTTATTGTAGTAGGCCCCTCTTTTGAAGGCGACGTTACCCTCACCCCAGTAGTTTGAGTCAGCAGGGATACAATCCTAAAAGGGTGGATTATTGAAAGATAATGAATTAAGTTATTAATGCAGTATTGTGGTAGGCCCCGCTTTTGGCGGTGACGTTACCCTCGGCTAAGTAGTCTGAGTCAGCAGGGATACAGTCCTAAATAGCCGGGTTATAGTATTAATAGTAGTTAACTTATGAGGGGATCAAAGAGTTTGGACCCCCGCCATCCAATACCGTGAAGTATTGAAGGAGGTCCTACTAAATTTGACCCAGGTCCATTGCAGGACCTCTAAACGCTGAACAATGGCAAGACCTTTACCAAACCGTTCCCTTAACCCCCTACCAGGTAGCCAACATATCTCCATATAGACCGTGGAGATATGAATGGTGAAAATCCTTTATTTTATATAGACAGTAAAATAATGCCAAGACACCACGGACAAACGATAAGGAAAGATAACCTTCAACATAAGTAACTAGTTATTAAAGTCATTAATACAAAACCAAATAAAAAGTGCAAAAGATTAGAAATAAAAAGTATTATACTAGACACTTTGTCTTCACCAAGTGATGTAAGAGACTTAGGCAAACATGGCCTTGATTGTCAAGAACTCTTACGATCAATCTTGGATCCCGAGACGACTCACACACTCTACGATGGACAATGGATGATGGTGGTGGATGATGGTGTTGTGATGGTGGTGGGTGGTGGATGAAGTGTGAGAGATGTGGTGTGCCAAGGGATGAGATGAAATGAATCCAAGCACTCCTATTTATAGGCTGAACAGAGAGCTGGACACGGCCCCGTGTCCGCTGGGCACGGCCCCGTGTCCGTCTGACAATCTCTCTCCTCATTAATTGTAATTCGCAATTACAATAAATGCGCCTGCTGTACTTTCGACACGCCCCCGTGTCCGCTGAGCACGGCCCCGTGGTGGGCAAAAGAAGCTTCTATAGATTTGTCTTTTCTGCTGCTTCTTGGGCACGGCCCCATGCTGGCTGAGCACGGGGCGTGTTCAGTCTTCTGATTTCTCTACTTTGCTTTGGAAGGTGCCGTTGAGGGTTCGGGCAGTCCACTAATATTCCTTTTCTTGTATTTATGTTGGATTTAGCTGTCTTTTTGCTTCTTTTGCGTTTTTGAGCTCATTTAATCCTGAAAATACAAAAGGAAGACAAAAACACTCTTTTTCCAATATTAGTACTTAAAAAGGGTTAGTTTTATGCCTCATTTGATGTAATTTATATGTTGCATTTTACACACATCAGTAATGCACACCATATTTAACATATCAGTCAGAGTACGATTTAACAGATTTCAAACATGTACAGTTGTGAAACAACAAGTCATGTAAACAAACAATTAACGCGCAATTAATGCGAAGGTGGAAATCTTGGAAACTCGAGTTGTCACATTATCCCCAACTTGAAAGAAATTTCGTCCCGAAATTTAGCACATGGTTACTGAGGAAGCTAGTTGTGTTGTGTTGTTTCCTGGGGTGTCACATCATTCCCCCGTTGATTTGGAATTTCGTCCCGAAATTCTGTAGTAGCTTCAGCCTCAGTAGTCGTTGCATTGTTTTCGAATAACTGGGGATACTTGAGTTTCATTTGATCTTCTCGTTCCCAGGTGAACTCTAGGTCACGACGTGAGTTCCAACGAACTCGAACAAGAGGTATTCTGGTGTGCTTGAGGACCTTAACGTCCCGGTCCGTGATTTCAACTGGTTCCTCGACGAATCGCAACTGATCGTCGATAGTGAGCTCCTTCAAAGGAACTATGAGGGTCTCATCTGACAGACACTTATTCAGATTCGACACGTTAAAAACGTTGTGAACTGCACTGAGTTTTGTTGGTAGGTTTAGTTTGTAGGCCACCCTGCCTATTTTCTCAATAATTTCAATGGTCCGACGTATCGCGGATTGAGTTTGCCCCGTTTGCCAAAACGAACCACACCCTTCCAGGGTGAAACTTTGAGTAGCACTCGATCCCCAACTTGGAACTCGAGTAGTTTCAGGCGCTTGTTTGCGTAGGCTTTCTGACGGTCACGAGCTGCCGCCATGCGTTGTCGTCTCTGAGCAATTCGTTCTGTTGTGCCTACCGCAAGTTCTGGGCTAGTGATCTGACTATCCCCCACCTCTGCCCAACAAAGAGGTAACCGGCATTTACGCCCGTACAATGCCTCGAACGGAGCAGCTTTAATGCTGGTGTGGTAGCTGTTATTGTACAAAAATTCCACAAGTGGCAGATGCTTTTCCCAGCCGTTGCCAAAGTCAATTACACATGCCCTAAGCATGTCCTCGAGGGTCTGGATGGTGCGTTCAGACTGCCCATCCGTTTGCGGGTGATAAGCTGTGCTCATATCTAAACGTGAGCCAAAAGACTTGTGCATTGCTTGCCATAGTTCTGAAGTAAAGCGTGCATCACGATCCGAGATAATAGAGGTGGGCACTCCGTGCCTCGAGACAACTTCCTTAAGATATACGTCTGCTAGTGTGGAGAACTTATACGTTTCCTTGATAGCCAAGAAGTGAGCAGACTTTGTGAGTCGATCCACGATCACCCAAATAGTTTCGTTACCACATTGAGATCTAGGCAGGCCAGTAACAAAATCCATGGAAATTTGCTCCCATTTCCATTGTGGTATTTCTGGTTGTTGGAGTAGGCCTGAAGGTTTCTGATATTCCGACTTGTCACGGCCCCCGACCCGGTTTGACCCGTCTCAGGAGCCGCGGGACAGAAATCCCGTGGTATTTATTTTAATTGAGTTTAACAGCGGAAGTTTAACATCAGGATCGTTTAAAGCTAAATTTTCCCGATTTATTTTATTTCACAATTCGGGATAAAACCCCAATAATTTACAATATTATGTTTTTAATATGAAATCGTGATATTACAAAATTTATTTCTTTATTTTATAATGAGCCACTATTTTAAGCTTGAAATGCTCCCCAGCACTTTTCCTGAATTACAACAGATCACCTGAAACATGTTTGAAAAAGGTTTTGTCAGCGGAAAATACTGAGTGAATCATTCTATTTACTAAAATGACACATTTGTTATAATTTACAGTATTAAGGAAGATTACAATGTTTCTAATATCAAACCAATTACCCACAGTACTTTGTCACTCGACCCATTGGCCCTTCCGTCCAATGGTGTCTGTGACTATGGTCATATCACCCATTGGCTGCCCCAATGATGAAGATTATCAAGTAATGTATACAAAACCCCACATACCGGCTGTAATATGGTGATTACATAAACTTAATCCCTGTAATTATAACTTTGAAATAAATAGGGTTTTGTAAAGTAATTTGATAAAAAGAGAATGACTCACATTGCTGATTTAATACGGACAGAATCTAGTCTTATGAATTAGCCTGGTTAACCTAATTTAGATAACAATGCACACAAAACTGGGTTAGTAATCAATACAGCATTTACGATAACTCACGAGATCAACCATCACAACGAGTGACAAAGTGCTATGCTTAACATCTGTCGAATTAACGACTAATGACAAAGCATCACCCTAATGTGGGCAGCACTTAAACACCCGTTGAGTACATTCATCGATCGGAAAATGAATCGTAGCAGCGATCGTGCTAATACCCTGTTTTGCAGCAGTGATTCGGAATTCGTGTGTGTGGTGATAATGAACAGACTATAACTTGACGTATATTTGGAATTTGAACGTCGTTTTTGTGCCCAGAATCCAGTCCCAAACCCCACAATTTATAGGTAAATTTTTACCCCCCTCGCGTGACGCGAGGGGTCCTGCCCTAGGCGTCGCGTGACGCGAGGCCTCCTATTCTACCATAGGGTTGCTACGTGCATGGGTAGGCTTGCTGAGTCAACAGTTTCTCAAATTTCGAATTTGACAGAGAGTTATTTGGATAATCGTAACTAGGGTTTTACCCCCCCTGAGTTTTAGGGGCCCTAATCCTGATTCTGAAAATTATGAAAATTTTAGGGTTTGTTCAGAATCACTTGGGTGTCTCAATTAGGGTTTCCTATTGGACAATTAAAATACTAAATAGTACTTTTTGATAAGAGTTGTTACATTCTCCCCACCTTAATAAAAATCTCGTCCTCGAGATTTACTGGAATAAGTGAGGATACTTTCTCTTCATTTCTGATTCCAGCTCCCAAGTGTATTCAGGTCATCTCCTTGAATCCCACTTTACTTTAACTAACACTAGTCGTTTGTGCTTGAGAAACTTCACTTTTCTGTCTTCTATCTGAAGATGTTTCTCCACAAATTTTAACTTTTTGTTTACCTCTATATCTTGAAGAGGTACTACCAGAGATTCATTTGCTAGACATTTCTTGAGATTGGATACATGAAATACATCATGTACTCTATCTAATTCTTCTGGTAGTTGTAAACGATAAGCTACTGGTCCTATACGTTGAATCACTGGAAATGGTCCTACGTATCTTGGACTTAGCTTTCCTTTCTTACCGAATCTAACAACTCCTTTCCAAGGAGAAACTTTCAACAGTACTCTGTCTCCAACTTGGAATTCTAACGGCTTGCATCTATTATCTGCATAACTTTTCTGGCGATCTCGAGCCGTCTTTAACCTTTCCTTGATTTGAGTAATCTTATCAGTCGTTTCTTGAACAATTTCAGGACCTGATAATTGACTTTCTCCTATTTCTGCCCAACAAACTGGAGTTCTGCACTTTCTTCCATATAGTGCTTCAAATGGGGCAGTTTCAATACTTGAATGGTAGCTATTGTTATAGGAGAATTCAATTAATGGTAAGTGATCATCCCAATTCCCACCAAAATCTATCACACATGCTCGGAGCATGTCTTCTAGAGTTTGGATTGTCCTTTCACTTTGTCCATCTGTTTGGGGATGATATGCAGTGCTTAGGTTTAGTCGAGTTCCCATAGATTGCTGAAAACATTTCCAGAAATGGGAAGTAAAACGACTATCCCTATCCGGAACAATGGAGAGTGGAACTCCATGTAAGGATACAACTTCATCTACATACAATTTAGCCAATCTTTCCATGCTAAAGGTTTCTTTCATTGGTAAAAAGTGAGCTGATTTGGTTAATCGATCCACAATTACCCAAATTGCATCATTACCTTTTCTGGTTTTGGGTAACTTAGTAACAAAATCCATTGTTATAAGTTCCCATTTCCATACTGGCATTTCTAATTGTTGTAGTAATCTTGAAGGTTTCTGATGTTCTGCCTTAACTTGTGAACAAGTAAGACATTTAGAAACATAGCTGGCTATGTCCTTTTTCATTCCTATCCACCAAAAGTTCTTTCTTAAATCTTGGTACATCTTATTGTTTCCTGGATGCATAGTGTACCTAGATTTATGAGCTTCTTCTAAAATCTTAGGTCTTAAGTCTCCCTGCTTAGGTACCCAAATTCTACTTTTGTGGAATCTCCAAATTCCATCAACTCCTTGTTTTAATTCCTTGATTCGTCCTTTCATTCCTTCAGCATCATCCTTGATTGCTGTAGTTTGAACATTCTTCAATTGTTCCATTAAATCTATTTGTAGATTTAATCTGAGAGCACGAACCCGTCGTTGTTTCTCATAATACTTACGACTTAAGGCATCTGCAACTACATTTGTCTTTCCCTCATGATATTGAATATCACAGTCGTAGTCGCTTAAGATTTCCATCCATCTCCTTTGCCTCATGTTTAACTCTTTTTGCCCAAATATATATCTTAAACTCTTATGATCTGTATAGATAGTAAATTTACTTCCGTACAGATAATGTCTCCAAATCTTAAGGGCAAAAATTACGGCTCCTAATTCTAAATCATGAGTCGTATAGTTTTCTTCGTGCTTTTTCAATTGCCTTGATGCGTACGCAATTACCTTCTTGCGTTGCATAAGCACACATCCAAATCCAAATTTTGAAGCATCACAATATACTTCAAAATCTTCAGTTCCTTCTGGTAAGGCTAAGATTGGTGCATGGGTTAATTTCTCTTTCAAAACTCTAAAAGCTTCTTCTTGTTTGGGTCCCCATTCAAACTTAGTAGCTTTACAAGTTAGCTTAGTTAATGGTACAGCTATCTTGGAAAAATCCTTAATAAACCGTCTATAATACCCAGCTAATCCTATAAAACTTCTTATTTACAAAATAGGTTATATTTTTAAATTTACAACCGATAGCGTAGTGATAAAAAGAACCAACATAAGAAAATTATGAAAAGGCATAGCAAACTTATTTAAAATTTGATTATATATACTTGATCACATAAAAACCCATTCCCACAAAAGTGAGTTTTGAGCCTTTATTGAGCACACAATTACATATCATTTGACTAAATGCTCATTTTTCGTTTCTTGTGTGAATAGACGCTTGGTTCTTACGACTCTAAAACTTGCCATGACAATACATTCCCGGTCCCTATCAACTTAAACCCGAGTAAGTAAATGATGGAGGCATTAGGACTAACCCCTTTTATTTCTACACCATTATTTTTCTTTTTCTTTGACCACCTACCCAAAAATCCCCCTAGTTAGCCCCTTTGAGCCTAAACCTTTTCGTTTCACCACCCAAACAAAAAACCCTTTTACCCACCAAAACCTTTTTCATTTTTTACCCTTTATTTTTGTAACAAGTTCGGTTCTTCGTAAAAAAAAAAAAAAATATGTGATAATGATGAAGCAAAAAGAAAATAAACAAACAAGTTAATCAAAAATAACTTAGTTTGAATAAAAGCTTCATCAAAATAAAAAATTTGCAAAAATACGAAAACCGACACTTGTTACGCTTTTAGCCCTTTTTTCTACTAACCACTAACCCAACCACCTACCTTTAACCCTAGCCTAACCCTTAACCCACAAAGTCCTCTTGATATCTACAAAGGTATAAAAGTTAAAAAGGAGGAGGATTGATTTCTTGGCAAGCCTATGGTAGGAATAAGTTCCATGCCGCTCTCGAGTGATTCACTAAAAATACACCTTCGGCCGAGTGTGAGTGATTTCCCCGTGAGGTATGTGAACTTGTATATAAATAGAATTTTAAAAAGGCATGTTATGCCCAAATAAGTAATTTCTTTTATGAAGAGTTCTAAATAAATCATTACGAATAGGAGTGTAAATAAATAAAAATAAAACCCAAAAAGATCTTGGAAATCCCGACACTCTACGACAAGCCCAAAACCTTCTCTTCTACCTATTCCATTTGGGAGTGTAAGCCACATATTAAAGAGTTTTGCTTGAGGACAAGCAAAAGTTCAAGTGTGGGGGTATTTGATGTGTGTAAAATGCAACATATAAATTACATCAAATGAGGCATAAAACTAACCCTTTTTAAGTACTAATATTGGAAAAAGAGTGTTTTTGTCTTCCTTTTGTATTTTCAGGATTAAATGAGCTCAAAAACGCAAAAGAAGCAAAAAGACAGCTAAATCCAACATAAATACAAGAAAAGGAATATTAGTGGACTGCCCGACCCCTCAACGGCACCTTCCAAAGCAAAATAGAGAAATCAGAAGACTGAACACGCCCCGTGCTCAGCCAGCACGGGGCCGTGCCCAAGAAGCAGCAGAAAAGACAAACCTATAGAAGCTTCTATTGCCCACAATGGGCCGTGCTCAGCGGACACGGGGGCGTGTCGAAAGTACAGCAGGCGCATTTATTGTAATTGCGAATTACAATTAATGAGGAGAGAGATTGTCAGACAGACACGGGGCCGTGCCCAGCGGACACGGGGCCGTGTCCAGCTCTCTGTTCAGCCTATAAATAGGAGTGCTTGGATTCATTTCATCTCATCCCTTGGCACACCACCTCTCTCACACTTCATCCACCACCCACCACCATCACAACACCATCATCCACCACCATCATCCATTGTCCATCGTAGAGTGTGTGAGTCGTCTCGGGATCCAAGATTGATCGTAAGAGTTCTTGACAATCAAGGCCATGTTTGCCTAAGTCTCTTACATCACTTGGTGAAGACAAAGTGTCTAGTATAATACTTTTTATTTCTAATCTTTTGCACTTTTTATTTGGTTTTGTATTAATGACTTTAATAACTAGTTACTTATGTTGAAGGTGATATTTCCTTATCGTTTGTCCGTGGTGTCTTGGCATTATTTTACTGTCTATATAAAATAAAGGATTTTCACCATTCATATCTCCACGGTCTATATGGAGGTATGTTGGCTACCTGGTCGGGGGTTAAGGGAACGGTTTGGTAAAGGTCTTGCCATTGTTCAGCGTTTAGAGGTCCTGCAATGGACCTGGGTCAAATTTAGTAGGACCTCCTTCAATACTTCACGGTATTGGATGGCGGGGGTCCAAACTCTTTGATCCCCTCATAAGTTAACTACTATTAATACTATAACCCGGCTATTTAGGACTGTATCCCTGCTGACTCAGACTACTTAGCCGAGGGTAACGTCACCGCCAAAAGCGTGGCCTACCACAATACTGCATTAATAACTTAATTCATTATCTTCCAATAATCCACCCTTTTAGGATTGTATCCCTGCTGACTCAAACTACTGGGGTGAGGGTAACGTCACCTTCAAAAGAGGGGCCTACTACAATAACTAAGATAATCTCTTAATTATGTGCAAAAGTGCGGAAATAATCAAAGGTTATACTAGATACGAGTCGGACCCAAGTGATTCATCTTGTCTATCTGTTTTTATTTTTATTTTATTTTCAGCATTTTAGTTAGTTTTTATTTTTCTTAGCTTAAAACATTTTTCTAAACTTTTATTTTGATTAGACGTTGAGGATAAACCGGTACTAAAAGCTCTTGTGTCCTTGGACGACCTCGGTATCTTACCAACACTATACTACGCTCAACGATGGGTGCACTTGCCCATATGTGTGTTTAGTGTTAGTGAAATATCGTGTTTTATAAATTTAAAACTTGGCTAAAATAAGTGTTAAAAAGGGCTTAAAATATACACCTAATATATATAACACTTCACACGCATCAAGTTTTTGGCGCCGTTGCCGGGGACACAAGGATTTTAAGAAAGTTAGGAATCAACGGCCTAATCATTTTCTATTTTTCTGTTTATTTTTTTAGGATTTTTCTTAGTTTTTTAGCTTCTGCAGAGCTCAGCACGGGCCGTGCCCGCTGAACACGCCCCCGTGCTCAATCATTGGAACTGGCAATCCTGTTTTACATCAGACAGTAAGCTGAACACGGGGCCGTGCCCACTCAACACGCCCCCGTGCCCAAGTTTCAGTTACTGAAAACAGAACCGTTAGATCCCGGCGGTTGGTAATTTCTGACATAAACATGAGTGATAGTAATTATTTTTACTTTCGGCACTCTTATGGTACGTGGTGTCAATTATGTGGTGGCGAACATGAAGAAGTAAAATGCTACTTCCTAAATTATAGGGCCCACTACATGGACCCACCAACTTCTCACAACCTTTAGAGGGGCGAAAGTAAAAATAAGCACTATTTCTCCCTCGAATGCGCCCAGCCAGATATTCTAGGAGAAATGCTCCTTGACGAGTTATTTCAACTAGAAGAGCTAATTCTGAAATGGTTAGAAGAGCTTGGGAAGGATTTTATTGATCCACCCCAAGACGATACCCATGAAGAAATGTTGGAACCGCATTCCGACAACCACGTTGCTCCCGAAAATGCCTTAGTACCTAGCAAAGACTTGGACGATAGTCGTCCCTGTGCCGATTGTGCCGTGAAGGACTCTCCATCGACTTCGTTCGGTGCATACATAGACCTGAGCGATTCGGCATACACCTTCTTTAACGAGAGCCCGGGAAAGGGTTGGACTTGTCCACCTAGAATGAAAATAGGAATTACCCTCACCGACAACCTCTTGCGTTCTCGCTTTAGTCTAGGACAATTAAGGTATCTTAGGCACTTTGGGGTTGTTCCAACCAGTAAGGAACCACCCGATTTCGACGAAATCCTTAGAAGAAGCAAAACTCCATAAAACAACCTCCAGACACGGGGCCGTGTCCAGGTCAACACGCCCCCGTGCTCATCAAAGAGATTCTCTGCTGATTTGGTCAGAATACGGACAAAATGTGTCAGGAATTCCTCTGCACACGGGGCCGTGTCCAGTCAACACGGGGCCGTGTCCAGTGCACTGTCGTTTTCTTTAAATGCAGCCTGAATCCTGCTCATTTTTTACCACTTCAAAAGACAGAGATTCCTGGGATTTTCACTCATACCATCCTAGGTAAGTGCTAAAAGAAGGTTCCCAAAGACCCTCTTGTCCCTTCCACTTTTACTCATTTCCTCCTCTTTAAATTTTTTTCAAAATTTCCTCCATGGAAGCTTGGAAATCTCTTGATTCCAACCCTCTATGTGAAGTTTGTAAGATTATTTGCTAAGGATTCTTGTTTAAAGTTAGTTGTATAACTTTATTTTAAATTATCTAAGCCTAAAAACTAGCTAAAAATCATGAGAATAATTTAAAACTCCAAGACTCCCTAGCATAAAATCCTGCAGACAAATGAACACGGGGCCGTGCTCAGTGAGCACGGGGCCGTGTCTGAGGATCTGTTTTGTAAAAATTTAGCTTTCTTCGGTTTCCTTCACAGAAAATGGCAAGCAGAACAAGCGGATCATCTTCAAGAAATAACCGACAAGGGAGGAGATCTTCAACAGCAGAAGACTCTCTTGTAAACTATGTTTACGCTCTAAGGGAGGCTATTGATGAAATGACGGGAGTGGAAGAAGCATTGGTCGACCGTATCAACCATCTTACAGTGGGGCTGGAGGGCTGTCTCCATGAAGTAAACCTCTTGCACCAGAGGTTGAACCTTCTCGCCTCCCCGCCTTTGGTACCTATAATAACCCAAAGGGCGTGGAACATGGTTCCCGAAGTTGTCATTCCAGCTGAATGGTACTCCATGCACCAAGAACCTCCGCGAAGAGTGGTGCAAGGATTCCCGGTGAATGTTCCCCCTCAACCACCAGCTGCGGAGGAAAATGAAGCCGCATTCTTCCTTCCTAGGGAAATCGAAGAATGGCTTTAAATAACATTTAGGGAAGAAATCATTCGGCTAAAAGTCCTACTATATCGGGAAACTATTCTCGAAATTTTCTTAAAATAAGTAGAACTTATTATGATAACCTCGTGCACCTGCTGACCTATTTAGTTAAGTTTTAATTTTAATTTAATTTAGGACTATGTAAGTTCTCTCTATGATGAAATGAAATGATGGTTTTAAGGTTTGGATGGTTTGTAATGAATAAAACACACTCATGGTGGTAAAGGAAGAAAAGGGGAACGAGAAAAATGAACCCATGCACAAGAACAAGACAACCCGACAATTCTCTCCATTTCAGAAGGTTCAACACGGGCCGTGCCCAACCAACACGGCCCCGTGCTGAGCACCCTGCAGAAAACGCCCAGTTCAGGTAACTGGACACGGGCCGTGTTCACCCAACACGCCCCCGTGTCCAGGCTTCTGTTTCTCTTGTTTTAATTCTGTTACTGGCACTTGAACACGGGGCCGTGCCCGGACAACACGGGGCCGTGTTCAGTGCCCAGTAACACAAATTTTTGCTTTTTAAACACTATTTTACACATCTAATCAACCTAAAAATTTATTTTTGGGACACATTGAGGACAATGTGTAATTTAAGTGTGGGGGGATGCTAAAACCTTGAATTTTGCAAGTCCTAAATGCAAGCCTTACACAAAACTCTATTGGAACCGCTAATCACCCCAAATTTTTTTCAAAAATCTCATTTTTTTTTACTTGTCTAGGTTTAACTCGGAAAATTCAAGTTCTCAAAAAGGTTATATTTTTAAATTTACAACCGATAGCGTAGTGATAAAAAGAACCAACATAAGAAAATTATGAAAAGGCATAGCAAACTTATTTAAAATTTGATTATATATACTTGATCACATAAAAACCCATTCCCACAAAAGTGAGTTTTGAGCCTTTATTGAGCACACAATTACATATCATTTGACTAAATGCTCATTTTTCGTTTCTTGTGTGAATAGCCGCTTGGTTCTTACGACTCTAGAACTTGCCATGACAATACATTCCCGGTCCATATCAACTTAAACCCGAGTAAGTAAATGATGGAGGCATTAGGACTAACCCTTTTTATTTCTACACCATTATTTTTCTTTTTCTTTTACCACCTACCCAAAAATCCCCCTAGTTAGCCCCTTTGAGCCTAAACCTTTTCGTTTCATCACCCAAACAAAAAACCCTTTTACCCACCAAAACCTTTTTCATTTTTTACCCTTTATTTTTGTAACAAGTTCGGTTCTTCGTAAAAAAAAATACATGTGATAATGATGAAGCAAAAAGAAAATAAACAAACAAGTTAATCAAAAATAACTTAGTTTGAATAAAAGCTTCATCAAAATAAAAAATTTGCAAAAATACGAAAACCGACACTTGTTACGCTTTTAGCCCTTTTTTCTACTAACCACTAACCCAACCACCTACCTTTAACCCTAGCCTAACCCTTAACCCACAAAGTCCTCTTGATATCTACAAAGGTATAAAAGTTAAAAAGGAGGAGGATTGATTTCTTGGCAAGCCTATGGTAGGAATAAGTTCCATGCCGCTCTCGAGTGATTCACTAAAAATACACATTCGGCCGAGTGTGAGTGATTTCCCCATGAGGTATGTGAACTTGTATATAAATAGAATTTTAAAAAGGCATGTTATGCCCAAATAAGTAATTTCTTTTATGAAGAGTTCTAAATAAATCATTACGAATAGGAGTGTAAATAAATAAAAATAAAACCCAAAAAGATCTTGGAAATCCCGACACTCTACGACAAGCCCAAAACCTTCTCTTCTACCTATTCCATTTGGGAGTGTAAGCCACTTATTAAAGAGTTTTGCTTGAGGACAAGCAAAAGTTCAAGTGTGGGGGTATTTGATGTGTGTAAAATGCAACATATAAATTACATCAAATGAGGCATAAAACTAACCCTTTTTAAGTACTAATATTGGAAAAAGAGTGTTTTTGTCTTCCTTTTGTATTTTCAGGATTAAATGAGCTCAAAAACGCAAAAGAAGCAAAAAGACAGCTAAATCCAACATAAATACAAGAAAAGGAATATTAGTGGACTGCCTGACCCCTCAACGGCACCTTCCAAAGCAAAATAGAGAAATCAGAAGACTGAACACGCCCAGTGCACAGCCAGCACGGGGCCGTGCCCAAGAAGCAGCAGAAAAGACAAACCTATAGAAGCTTCTATTGCCCACCACGGGCCGTGCTCAGCGGACACGGGGGCGTGTCGAAAGTACAGCAGGCGCATTTATTGTAATTGCGAATTACAATTAATGAGGAGAGAGATTGTCAGACAGACACGGGGCCGTGCCCAGCGGACACGGGGCCGTGTCCAGCTCTCTGTTCAGCCTATAAATAGGAGTGCTTGGATTCATTTCATCTCATCCCTTGGCACACCACCTCTCTCACACTTCATCCACCACCCACCACCACCATCACAACACCATCATCCACCACCATCATCCATTGTCCATCGTAGAGTGTGTGAGTCGTCTCGGGATCCAAGATTGATCGTAAGAGTTCTTGACAATCAAGGCCATGTTTGCCTAAGTCTCTTACATCACTTGGTGAAGACAAAGTGTCTAGTATAATACTTTTTATTTCTAATCTTTTGCACTTTTTATTTGGTTTTGTATTAATGACTTTAATAACTAGTTACTTATGTTGAAGGTGATATTTCCTTATCGTTTGTCCGTGGTGTCTTGGCATTATTTTACTGTCTATATAAAATAAAGGATTTTCACCATTCATATCTCCACGGTCTATATGGAGGTATGTTGGCTACCTGGTCGGGGGTTAAGGGAACGGTTTGGTAAAGGTCTTGCCATTGTTCAGCGTTTAGAGGTCCTGCAATGGACCTGGGTCAAATTTAGTAGGACCTCCTTCAATACTTCACGGTATTGGATGGCGGGGGTCCAAACTCTTTGATCCCCTCATAAGTTAACTACTATTAATACTATAACCCGGCTATTTAGGACTGTATCCCTGCTGACTCAGACTACTTAGCCGAGGGTAACGTCGCCGCCAAAAGCGGGGCCTACCACAATACTGCATTAATAACTTAATTCATTATCTTCCAATAATCCACCCTTTTTGGATTGTATCCCTGCTGACTCAAACTACTGGGGTGAGGGTAACGTCACCTTCAAAAGAGGGGCCTACTACAATAACTAAGATAATCTCTTAATTATGTGCAAAAGTGCGGAAATAATCAAAGGTTATACTAGATACGAGTCGGACCCAAGTGATTCATCTTGTCTATCTGTTTTTATTTTTATTTTATTTTCAGCATTTTAGTTAGTTTTTATTTTTCTTAGCTTAAAACATTTTTCTTAACTTTTATTTTGATTAGACGTTGAGGATAAACCGGTACTAAAAGCTCTTGTGTCCTTGGACGACCTCGGTATCTTACCAACACTATACTACGCTCAACGATGGGTGCACTTGCCCATATGTGTGTTTAGTGTTAGTGAAATATCGTGTTTTATAAATTTAAAACTTGGCTAAAATAAGTGTTAAAAAGGGCTTAAAATATACACCTAATATATATAACACTTCACACGCATCAATTTTTGGCGCCGTTGCCGGGGACACAAGGATTTTAAGAAAGTTAGGAATCAACGGCCTAATCATTTTCTATTTTTCTTTTTAATTTTTTGGGTAATGGAGCTTGATGTGGTTCCCTATTATGATTAACATGATTATTGCCTCCATTTACACTATTACTGAAGTTATCTTCAGTAATCTGTTTACTAGGGACAATTTGTTGCGGTTTGATTGGATTCTTTATAGCAGCAACGAATGCTGGAATAGCATTGGCTATCCCTTGAGCAACAATGTTTTCGATATCTTGCCGAGTCATATATTGATCTCTTGAATGTTGCTCAGACTGATTAACTTCATTTATAGGTTCATTACCACTGTTTGCCATCTGATAATGTATATATAAATTTTATTAGTATCTGCTAAATAACAATTATATACAAACAATCAGAAAATTTTACAATATAATTATAGTCAAAACAATCGATTTCTCGATTTCATTTTATATCTAGTATAGTATGCATCATTACTCACCAATATCTTACAGAGTTTTATTCGTTATTTACAGACTAATTTTACTATTACTATTATACAACCACCGTTTTACCATCCTACTATCTCTCTTCACTTGCCGTTCTAAAAACGCAGTTCCCTCTCATCGTACTTCCAGGCAATTTGTTCCCCTATTTCCCTGATTCTAGTTCCCGCATCAAACAACTCTTCACCAAAGTGGCGAAGTTCAGCCATGTTTTCATTACTCATGGGTGGATTAGGTAGGGGTTCTGGATCGAATTGTGGAAGAAAGGAATAAGGATCGTTGACAATATTTTGGAATTGCCAATCGTTTGTCCACCATTCGTCCATTCCTATGGGTTGGGGGTGGACTATTGGGTCTGGAATTGCTGGTTCCCAATTCATAGGGAGTTGGTTTTCAAGAGGATAAGTAAAAATATTAGTATTGACAGGCTGAATAGTTTCACAGCTTGCCAATAGGAAATCTATCTCATCTTGAAAGGTCCTTCCCTGGTTTTGATTGGAACTCTCTCCGATTTCTATTTGGGTTGGTCTAGAGCCTTACCCGACTTCCATTACTATGTCTTTAGTACCTTCCTCCATCTGCATTCCTATCTCCTTAACCTCTTCCTTGTCTTCAGTTTCCATTTCCTGTTGTTTAGAACTTTCTCCGGTTATAATTTCTTTTCCCTTTTTCAAAGGATTGTTTATTTTGGGAAGTTTTGTAGTTGGCTTTTTCTTACGTATATGACTCCCCCAAACGTATTTCCTTCTTTTCTTGGGTTTTGGCTTTTTCAAGGGTGGAGCATTGAATTCTACAGGTTGTTCTATATCAGAAAAGTATCCAGTACATTCTTTGGAAACTTCTATATTCACCGGGTAAAGATTAAGGTTCTGAAAGGCTTCAGATATCCCACTCATGCTGATGTAGCATATATGCAAAAATGCATAAAATACTAAGTTAAAACCTTAAAATATAAAATAACCTTTACACTGTGTACTGATTTATTACAAAGATAACTGAAAAACACACTTAAGGTTTGAAATTTTATTTATTGCACAGGGTTTCTAGATTTTAAGGGTAAAGTGCTAAAACTTTAAAATATTTAAAGATTTATATTTTCTGCTACTGTGGCTAGCATATATAAATTTGACCATTTTTTTATCTAGCTTATCTTCCCAAGGTGATTTATCAATTAATTCCTGGGTTTCCCGTTTAATCTTCTTTTCTCGAATTTTCTCTTTACTTTTCTTAATAATCATTTCCCTCCTTCTAGGAGAAAGTGATTCCTCGTATTGTGCCTTTCGCACAAATATTCCTTCTTCAGGAATTTCAGCCTGATTCGAGGATTTGGTTCGGGATGAACTTCCCTTCTCATTGGATGATCTATCTAATTTAAGATAGATACTTGACAGCTTTTGCTTACCCATACTGTAACTAACAAATAATCAGTTAATAATACACAGAATCACATAATAGTAATCAGGAAAAATTAAGTATTTCTAAATACTTAATTAGCTTAACTCAGTGGCTCTGATACCACCTTATTTCTGTCACGGCCCCCGACCCGGTTTGACCCGTCTCAGGAGCCGCGGGACAGAAATCCCGTGGTATTTATTTTAATTGAGTTTAACAGCGGAAGTTTAACATCAGGATCGTTTAAAGCTAAATTTTCCCGATTTATTTTATTTCACAATTCGGGATAAAACCCCAATAATTTACAATATTATGTTTTTAATATGAAATCGTGATATTACAAAATTTATTTCTTTATTTTATAATGAGCCACTATTTTAAGCTTGAAATGCTCCCCAGCACTTTTCCTGAATTACAACAGATCACCTGAAACATGTTTGAAAAAGGTTTTGTCAGCGGAAAATACTGAGTGAATCATTCTATTTACTAAAATGACACATTTGTTATAATTTACAGTATTAAGGAAGATTACAATGTTTCTAATATCAAACCAATTACCCACAGTACTTTGTCACTCGACCCATTGGCCCTTCCGTCCAATGGTGTCTGTGACTATGGTCATATCACCCATTGGCTGCCCCAATGATGAAGATTATCAAGTAATGTATACAAAACCACACATACCGGCTGTAATATGGTGATTACATAAACTTAATCCCTGTAATTATAACTTTGAAATAAATAGGGTTTTGTAAAGTAATTTGATAAAAAGAGAATGACTCACATTGCTGATTTAATACGGACAGAATCTAGTCTTATGAATTAGCCTGGTTAACCTAATTTAGATAACAATGCACACAAAACTGGGTTAGTAATCAATACAGCATTTACGATAACTCACGAGATCAACCATCACAACGAGTGACAAAGTGTTATGCTTAACATCTGTCGAATTAACGACTAATGACAAAGCATCACCCTAATGTGGGCAGCACTTAAACACCCGTTGAGTACATTGATCGATCGGAAAATGAATCGTAGCAGCGATCGTGCTAATACCCTGTTTCGCGGCAGTGATTCGGAATTCGTGTGTGTGGTGATAATGAACAGACTATAACTTGACGTATATTTGGAATTTGAACGTCGTTTTTGTGCCCAGAATCCAGTCCCAAACCCCACAATTTATAGGTAAATTTTTACCCCCCTCGCGTGACGCGAGGGGTCCTGCCCTAGGCGTCGCGTGACGCGAGGCCTCCTATTCTACCATAGGGTTGCTACGTGCATGGGTAGGCTTGCTGAGTCAACAGTTTCTCAAATTTCGAATTTGACAGAGAGTTATTTGGATAATCGTAACTAGGGTTTTACCCCCTCTGAGTTTTAGGGGCCCTAATCCTGATTCTGAAAATTATGAAAATTTTAGGGTTTGTTCAGAATCACTTGGGTGTCTCAATTAGGGTTTCCTATTGGACAATTAAAATACTAAATAGTACTTTTTGATAAGAGTTGTTACACGACTTGACTCTCGCACAATTCAAGCACTTGCTAACGTACGTCGCTATGTGAGCTTTCATGCTAGGCCACCAATATGTAGTTTTGATATCGTGGTACATCTTATCTGAACCAGGATATACTGAGTAGCGAGACTTGTGTGCCTCATCCATCACAAGCTCTCGTAGGTTGCCATAGAGTGGGACCCAAATGCGTCCTGTTACGTAGTAAGCACCGTCTTCCTTTCGTTCTAATCGTTGCCTTGAGCCACGTAGGGCTTCAGCCCTAACGTTTTCTGGTTTCAATGCTTCTATCTGAGCGTCTCGTATTTGCGAAGGAAAACTAGACTGTATAGTGAGTTGTAAAGCTCGTACGCGCTTAGGCGCAGTGTCCTTTCGACTGAGGGCGTCAGCCACAACATTGGCTTTGCCTGGGTGGTACCTGATCAAGCATTCGTAGTCATTCAGCAGTTCGACCCATCGTCGTTGTCGCATATTCAGTTCCTTCTGTTTGAAGATATGTTCGAGGCTCCTGTGGTCAGTGTAGATAGCACATTTGGTACCATACAGGTAGTGTCTCCATATCTTAAGTGCAAAAACAAAAACAACCGCTCCCAGCTCCAGATCGTGTGTAGTGTAGTTCTTTTCATGAACTTTGAGTTGGCGTGAGGCGTAGGCTATAACCTTATCTCGTTGCATCAGCACGCAACCAAGACCCTGAATTGATGCGTCGCAGTAAACCACAAAGTCGTCTGTGCCCTCTGGCAATGAAAGGATAGGTGCACTGCAAAGTCTATCCTTTAAGTGCCGAAATGCTAATTCCTGTGCATTTCCCCATCGATAAACAACACCTTTCTGCGTTAGTGAGGTGAGAGGCTGTGCAATCTTGGAAAAATCCTTAATGAACCTCCTGTAGTAACCTGCCAAGCCCAAGAATTGGCGAATTTCCATTGGCATGCGAGGTGCAGGCCAGTTCTTAATCGAGTCTACCTTGGATGGATCAACGTGAATCCCATCCTTGTTTACCACATGGCCTAAGAAATGGACTTCACGAAGCCAGAAGTCGCATTTTGAGAACTTGGCGTACAGCTGTTCTGCTCGAAGGAGTTCCAAAATGAGTCGTAGATGCTGCTCGTGTTCCTCCTGACTCTTCGAATAGATCAGGATGTCGTCGATGAAAACTATGACGAACTTGTCCAGGTAAGGCTTGCACACTCGATTCATCAAGTCCATGAAGACCGCAGGTGCGTTTGTCAGCCCAAAAGGCATGACAAAAAAAAACTCGAAGTGTCCATAACGAGTTCTAAAGGTTGTTTTGGAGACGTCCTCTTCTCGGACTCTCAGCTGGTGATATCCTGATCTCAAATCAATCTTGGAGTAAAAGCTCGACCCTTGCAGCTGGTCGCATAGGTCGTCGATGCGTGGAAGAGGATAACGATTCTTCACGGTCACCTTGTTGAGTTCACGGTAGTCGATGCACATTCTGAAGGTACCGTCTTTCTTCTTTACGAATAGCACTGGAGCACCCCAGGGCGAAGAGCTAGGACGAATAAATCCCTTGTCCAAGAGTTCTTGTAGTTGCATAGAGAGTTCTTCCAACTCTGATGGAGCTAAGCGATAAGGTGCACGAGCTATAGGTGCTGCTCCAGGAGCTAGCTCGATTTGAAACTCGACTTGACGATGAGGTGGAAGGCCAGGTAATTCCTCAGGGAATACCTCAGGATAGTCGCGTACAATCGGAAAATCTTCTATCTTCTTCTCTTTCTTCGAGGTGTCCGTAACGAGAGCCAGAATAGCAGTGTGGCCCTTTCTCAAACACTTATGGGCCTTAAGGAAAGAGATGATGCTCTCATCAGCACCCCTCTTGTTGCCACGAATCATGAGAGGTTCATTACCAATAACGATGTCAAAACCAGCATACGTTGGGGTCATTCCTAGCATCACCCTGACCAATCACGAACACTCGACCCCTGGCACCATTGCCGTCGTCATTACCCCCGCTGTTGCCTCCATTATTGTTCCCGTTTCCTTGGTTGGGGTTCCGATTCTGGTTCTGGTTCAACTGTGGGCAGTGTCTCTTGAAGTGACCTTAAGCACCACACTGATAGCATCCTTTGTTACCCTGTTGTTGCTGCTGATTCTGTGGAGCTTGTGGCTGTTGTTGTCGGTTCTGGTTTGCAGGACGTGAGATTCTAAAAATCTTTGGCTCCATGACCAAGCTTGTTGCATCTCTGACAACGATCTCTGTTGCATTGCCCGCTGTGGTGCAAATTACATCGATTGCACTTAGGGTGGTTTCCCGGGTATCCACCCTGACTTCGATTACCAAAAGACTGCTGACTGGGGCTCCTGTGCTGTGACTGAGACTGAACCGAAGTGAGACCCTTGCTCGAATTTCCATTCCACTTGCGTTTGTTGTCACTGGGAGCATCCGAAGTAGTAGTAGCAGCATTAATACGCTTCGGCAGTTTGTTCTGTTCTAACGCCTGATCTGTGAGACGATGGGCAAGTCGAGTTACTTGCTGGATAGTGTTCAGATTAGCCGCGGTCACCAGACTCTGTATCTCTGGCACTATGCCCTTAAGGTATAGTTCGATCCGTTTGATGGGAGGATCCACCATAGTTGGACACAACACTGCCAGTTTCGTTGGATCGTTTCGTGTATGCTTCTATCTCTGACCCCGTCATCTTCAGGTTAAAGAACTCCACTTCCAGTTTGTGGATGTCATCACGGTTACAGTATTCTCGCATGATCTGTTCCTTAAAATCATTCCATGGGGTGGCATTAGTAGCCGCCAGCCCCAGCATCTGAACTTGCGCGTTTCACCAAGTTAGCGCAGTGCCTTCGAGAGTACCAGTGGCATATTTCACCCTACGAGCCTCGGGGCGTTCACACATTTCGAAGACCGATTCGAGCTTCTCGAACCAGTGGAGGAGTCCAACGGCCCCTTCAGTGCCACTGAAAGTATTAGGACGACAGTCCATGAACGTCTCGAATGTGCACACAGGTGGCTGAGCGTGTTGGCCTGTCGTGTGCGTAAGAGTGAACAAAATTAAGCACAAGTGTTGGGTTACGAGAGCAGGATCTAAAGATCCTGGAGTAAGTTGTGATGGCAGGTTATACCTCCTGCCTGGGCAGCTGCGAGCGCTGCAGTAACTTGTTCAGTGATCAAAGCCGCCAACTGGGCTTGAGTTAGATTAACACGTCCACTCATGATCTTGATATCAAAGGTAACCACGAGTGAGTGAGGTTCGCGAAAGTGCGATGACAGAAGAGAGTAGGCACATAAGTGTTTCAATCAACAGTTGTTACGTTTATCTAAGCATACCATGAGCAAAGTTCTATGTAATCTAGCATGTAGGCAATGTAAACATAAATCGTATCACCTAGAATGTTGAGTCTTGCACGTGGAGCGAAGCGTCGTTGTGGATCGTTGAGCACTGTACAGGTTATAGTCTGGTTTTAACAAAAACTTTTTCCCTTATTAAAACCAAGTTCACTATAACCAATGGCTCTGATACCAATCTGTCACACCCCCAAAATCCACACGCGGAGTATCACCGCTTGGAGGCGTGACTGACCAGGATCAAGCCACCAATCATATTGAACATGCATGTAAGTAAACATAATTTAACCAACCAATATGAAAGGTGTTCAAAAACCAAAGCATAGTTAAGTGTTTAGCGGAAGCATAATTTGTAAAACCCATAGCAAGTATTAAATATGAAATAAAGTAATGTTTAAAGCATGGCACACATCGCCATGTCCCACAACGACCGTTCCTCCCTGTGCAAGCTCCATGGGTACCTAATGACCTGCAAGGCATGTAGCAACGAATCAACAACAAAGTTGAGTGAGTTCACAGTTGGTTGTTTGGTTAAAGTATTCATTTCGTAAATCGTATGTTCGTTTTGTAAACCATGTATCGTATTAATCCTTATCGCTGCCAGTCCAGGCATGTGTGCGATGATTAGTGGGGGCTTCCCATGTGTTACAAGACCACGCGTATCGACTGCTACGAAAATGTAAGAGGTGCCCTAAGTCAATGTCTATCAGCATTGACCCTTTGCCCATAGTCCATTAGTACACGCCCGTCCGACTGGCACGGTGTGAGGTTTGTTAAACCTAATAGCGCTATTAACTAATGACCCGCTCGCCCTAGGCCTCGGCGATTAAGTCGATAATTGAGGGACTTCCTTTGATAGAGGTGATTGTCTTAAGATCGTGTACGTAGGCTTTACGTACGTGCCCTTCAATCCGAGGACAGTAGTAAGTATAACTGTACGTAGGTTTTACGTACGTGCCCTTCAACTGAGGACAGTAATAATTTGTTTAATAGTAATAGTTGTACGAGTAGTTATTCAATCCCATTCCCAACCCCTGGGAATCCCATGCCTTGGCTAGTGTGAACTCACCTTGGTTTGCTCGGTATGCTAAGTTATGTGCTCGCAATTAATCAATCAAGTCCTATAGTTTGCACGTATACTCAATCAGTTCAAGTTCGTATAGATTCGCATGCAATATATGTCACGAAGTGTGCTTAAGCAATCATCGTCATGTAACACATAACAGTTATTTCACGTTCATCCAATCATGCATCATATGACAGAGTTCTTGGTCAATTCTAACATAGTTATTCAATAACACACTTAACAGGGTTATCAGGCTTAACAAGATCAACATACTTAACAAGGTTAACAAGCTTAACAGGATTAACACATTTAACTGAGTTACATATTTAACAGAGTTAACACTTTACAGGTTTAACACACTAACAGTGTTAATTAACAAACTAATAGCATTAGTTACCTAACAAAGTTATTAACTAACTGAATTAATAACTAACCGAGTTAACAACTAACAGAGTTGCATGCGAAGCTTAACAGAGTTAATAGCTAACGGAACTAATCTTCTTAACTTAGTTGAGTTAACAGAGTTAACATGCTTGGCCGATTTAAATGTCACTGTATTCAACAAACATGCATGTGACTCAAACATCTGGGGCGAAAACACTAGTGCCGAAATCCCTATATTGGCGAAAACACTATTATGGCGAAACCCCTTTTTCAATCAGCTTCATCATCATATTCGTTCAATATCTAACTTCATGTGTCTAACCCAATTAGGTTCTCACATAATTCAAAACAAATGATAAGATTTAATGCATTGATTATTCTGACAACATGTCTAGGAGGTGCACAAAGTTTGATGAGATCAAGATTACCTACCAACACATGGGTCGCCACTTTACTGATTCAAGATTATCCACTCAAACCATTTATCTACAATTCCATTGGACCTATCTATCAAGCAACATATTTGTTCATGTATATAATATTGATTTACCACATTCACATACCCACATAACTACTACATCTAATCGGCCCAGCATGCAGACCTGGTATTTATCATCGAACCCTTAACCACAACTTGTAATATCCGACAACTATCATGAGTCCACGTGAAGACATCACTAAATCATCAGAAGTCAACATCACATAATTATTAATCATCGCATCACTTATGACCATGCAACTAAACGAAAACCTAGACATAAACCCTAGACTTTAATCAACTCCTCATATCATATGTATTTCAGTCAAAAACACGTTTACAGTATCAGCAGACATTAAGAATGAAAACAACTTACACAAGTAGATTACTAACCGAACTCAGAGAGATCAAACAAGGGAGATCTGATTTCGAGCAAGGTGAAGGCAGCCGTCGGTTTCAAAGGAAGCGAGAGAGAGAGAGAGAGACAATGTGATTAGGGTTTTCCAAATAACAGTTCACGTAAAGGATTAAGAACAAATGTTTATCTAATCACGACTGGGCCCCAAGCCCATTTGGTTTTTCGTTGGCCACATGATGGACGAAAACACATGAAGTGTTTTCGTGAGGTGTGTGTTTTCGAGTGGGATATTCCGGGTGGGGTGATTTCGGCTAGAGAGGTGTTCGATCAAAGTTCCCATTTTTTAATTACACAAAATACAATATTACATGAACATATAAATAACATACCCTCAAATGTAATGCACACCATATTTAACATATCAGTCAGAGTACGATTTAACAGATCTCAAACATGTACAGTTGTGAAACAACAAGTCGTGTAAACAAACAATTAACGCGCAATTAATGCGAAGGTGGAAATCTTGGAAACTCGAGTTGTCACATTGGTGATTACATAAACTTAATCACTGTAATTATAACCTTTGAAAATAAACATGATTTCAAAAGTAATTTGATAAAAAGAGAATGACTCACTTTATAATCATGCAGATTCATACGGCCAAAGTTTAGTCTAAGCATTGATATATTGCAGATTTATACAAGCAGAGCTTAGCCTACTGATTAGCCTTTTAACCTAAACTAATAATAGGCACACAATTCGATTAATAACTTAATACAGCATTTACGATAACTCACGAGATCAAACCCTCACATTGAATGACAAAGTGCGATACTTAAACATCCATCGAATTAACGACGAATGACAAAGCATAAACCCTAACGTGGGCAACACTTAAACATCCATTGGTGTAACAACTCTCATCAAAAGTCATAATTATTAAATTAATTAGTCCAAAAGGAAAACCTAATTGAGACACCCAAGTAATTCTGAACAAACCCTAAAATTTTCATAATTTTCAGAATCAGGATTAGGGCCCCTAAAACTCAGGGGGGTTAAACCCTATGGACGATTATCCATCTAAAACGTTGGCAGCAAGTAATTTTCGAAAATTGTCAACTCAGCAAAGCTAGTGTCAATCGTGGCAACCCTAGGCCTAAAATTAGGTGTCTCGCGGGCCGCGTAAGGATGAGCTTAAAACTCACGCGGGCCGCGTAAGGGTCATATTTCACCTATAAATAGAGGACAGTGGGACTGGAACTTCTGCGTTGATTTGACGTTTAAATTCCTTTCGTACACGAAGTTATAGTGAAAATAGTCTGATAACACACACGGGTCTCGAAATTCTGCCGCAAAACAGGGTATTAGCACGATCGCTGCTACGATTCATTTTCCGATCGATCAATGTACTCAACGAGTGTTTAAGTGCTTCCCACATTAGGGTTATACTTTGTCGTTCGTCATTAATTTGACGGATCATCGTTAATTCGATGGATGAAGTATTACACTTTATCGTTCGTCATTAATTTGACGGATCATCGTTAATTCGATGGATGAAGTATTGCACTTTATCACTCGTTGTGATGGTTGATCTCGTGAGTTATCGTAAATGTTGTATTGATTACTAACCCAGTTTTGTGTGCATTGTTATCTAAATTAGGTTAATCAAGATAATTCATAGACTAGATTCTGTCCGTAGTAAATCAGCAATGTGAGTCATTCTCTCTTTTTATCAAATCTATTTACAAAACCCTATTTATTTCAAAGTTATAATTACAGGGATTAAGTTTATGTAATCACCATATTACAGCCGGTATGTGGGGTTTTGTATACATTACTTGATAATCTTCACCATTGGGGCATCCAATGGGTGATATGACCATAGTCACAGACACCATTGGACGGAAGGGCCAATGGGTCGAGTGACAAAGTACTGTGGGTAATTGGTTTGATATCAGAAACATTGTAATCTTCCTTAATACTGTAAATTATAAATGTGTCATTTTAGTAAATAGAATGATTCACTTAGTATTTCCCGCTGACAAAACCTTTTTCAAACATGTTTCAGGTGATCTGATGTAATTCAGGAGAAGTGCTGGGGAGCATTTCAAGCTTAAGATAGTGGCTCATTATAAAATAAAGAAATAAATTTTGTAAATTCACGATTTCATAGTAAAAACATAATATTGTAAATTATCCGGGTATATCCCGAATTGTGAAATAAAATAAATCGGGAAAATTTTAGCTTTAAACGATCCTATTAAATAAACTTCCGCTGTTAAACTCAATTAAATAAATACCACGGGATTTCTGTCCCGCGGCTCCTGAGACGGGTCAAACTGGGTCGGGGGCCGTGACAGAAAAAGGTGGTATCAGAGCCACTTAGTTAAGCTAATTAAGTATTTAGAAATACTTAATTTTTCCTGATTACTATTATGTGATTATTTGTGTTATTAATTGATTATTTGTTAATTACAGTATGGGTAAGAAAAAGCTAGCAAGTATCTATCTTAAATTAGATAGATCATCCAATGAGAAGGGAAGTTCATCCCGAACCAAATCCTCAAATCAGGCTGAAATTCCTGAAGAAGGAATATTTGTGCGAAAGGCACAATACGAGGAATCACTTTCTCCTAGAAGGAGGGAAATGATTATTAAGAAAAGTAAAGAGAAAATCCGAGAAAAGAAGATTAAACGAGAAACCCAGGAATTAATTGATAAATCACCTTGGGAAGATAAGCTAGATGAGAAATGGGCAAATTTATATATGCTAGCCACAGTAGCAGAAAATATAAATCTTTAAATATTTTAAAGTTTTAGCACCTTACCCTTACAATCTAGAAACTCTGTGCAATAAATAAAATTTGAAACCCTAAGTGTGTTTTTCAGTTATCTTTGTAATCAACTAGTACACAGTATGTAATAAATTAAAAGGTTATTTATAAATTTTAACTTAGTATTTTATGCATTTTGCATATATGCTACATCAGCATGAGTGGGATATCTGAAGCTTTTCAGAACCTTAATCTTTACCCAGTGAATGTCGAAGCTTCCAAAGAATATACTAGCTACTTTCCCGATGTAGAACAACCGGTAGAATTCAAGGTTCCACCTGTGAACAAGCCAAAACGAAAGAAAAGAAGTTATGTAGGATGGAGGAAAATACGTAAGAAAAAGCCAGCTACAAAACTTCCTAAAATAAGCAATCCTTTGAAAAAAGGAAAAGAAATTATAATCGGAGAAAGTTCTAACCAGCAGGAAATGGAAACCGAAAACAAGGAAGAGGTTAAGGAGATAGGAATACCGATGGAGGAAGTTACTAAAGAAATAGTAATGGAAGTTGGGCAAGGCTCTAGACCAGCTCAGATAGAAATCGGAGAGAGCTCCAATCCAAACCAGGAAAGGACTTTTCAAGATGAGATAGATTTCCTATTGGCAAGCTGTGAAACAATTCAGCCTGTCAATAATAATAATAATAATATTTTTTATTATTCTCTTGAAAACCAACTCCCTATGAATTGGGAACCAGCAATTCCAGACCCAATAGTCCACTCCCAACCCATAGGAATGGACGAATGGTGGGCGAACGATTGGCAATTCCAAAATATTGTCAACGATCCTTACTCTTTTCTTCCACAATTCGATCCAGAACCCCTACCTAATCCACCCATGAGTAATGAAAACATGGCTGAACTTCGCCACTTTGGTGAAGAATTGTTTGATGCTGGAACTAGAATCAGGGAAATAGGGGGACAAATTTCCTGGAAGTACGATGAGAGGGAACTGCGTTTTTAGAACGGCAAGTGACGAGAGATAGTAAGATGGTTAAACGGTGTTTGTATAATAATAATAGTAAAGTTTGTCTGTAAATAACAAATAAAACTCTGTAAGATATTGCGAGTAATGATGCATACTATATTAGATATAAAATGAAATCGAGAAATCGATTGTTTTGACTATACCTGTATTGTAAAATTTTCTGATTGTTTGTATATAATTGTTATTTATCAGATACTAATAAAATTTATATATATACATTATCAGATGGCAAACAGTGGTAATGAACCTATAAATGAAGTTAATCAGTCTGAACAACATTCAAGAGATCAATATATGACTCGGCAAGATATCGAAAACATTGTTGCTCAAGGGATAGCCAATGCTATTCTAACATTCGTCGCTGCTATAAAGAATCCAATCGAACCGCAACAAATTGTTCCTAGTAAACAGATTACTGAAGATAACTTCAGTAATAGTGTAAATGGAGGCAATAATCATGTTAATCATAATAGGGAACCACATCAAGCTCCATTACCCAAGAAAATGAAAACTGCAACGCCTGGTTGCACTTTCAAAGAATTCCTTGCTTGTAAACCCACTGAATTTGCAGGCAATGAAGGAGCAACTGCATCACTGCGTTGGTTAGAGAAAACCGAAGCAGTCATTGCAATAAGTAAATGTGGTAAAGATGATCAAGTCATGTATGCATCCAATCTGTTCAAAGAAGGAGCACTCGAATGGTGGAATACTGTGTTACAATCAAAAGGAAGAGTAATAGCTTATGCTATGACTTGGGAAGAATTTAAGGGTTTGGTGGAAAGAAAATTCTGTCCTGAGTATGAAAAGAAATAGATGGCGAATAAGTTTCTAAATCATCGGATGACGGGAGTAGATTGTCGTGGGTATACCTCGACATTCTTTGAATATGCAAGAGTGGTACCAACACTGGCTTCGCCAGAACCGGTACTCATTTCTCGCTATATTTTGGGGCTAATTAGCGAAATCCGCAATATTGTTAAAGCTGCGAGACCTCGCACTATTGATGATGCGGTAGAATTAGCCAATACTCTAACCGATGAACTGGTGCGCACAAGAGATGAAGATAGGAAAAATGAACTAGCTCAGAAGATTACCCAAGGATTTCGGGCGGGTAATAGTAATAATTTCAAGAAAAGAGGAACAGGGCAATATTCAAATCCACCTTTCTGTAGAAATTGCAAAAGGAAGCATTACGAAAAATGTAATTTAACCTGCAACCTTTGCAAGGGTATAGGACACCGTGAAGAAAACTGCAGAAAGAAAACCGTAATCTGTTTTAACTGTGGAGAAGCGGGGCATTATAAAACAGAATGTCCTAAATTGGTCAAACCAGTAGATAACAAGCCCAAGGTGACGGAAGGAACTACTAAGAAGAATGCCAGGGCATTTCAGCTGACCACTCAAGAAGCAGAACTCATTCCGGATGTGATAGCGGGTACGTTCTTAGTTCACAACGTGTACGCAAAAGTATTATTTGACTCTGGTGCAAACCAAAGTTTTATAAATACTTCATTCTGCCAAGCTCTTAGTTTACCTTTAACCAATATTAGGCAGATTTTTACAGTCGAAACAGCAGACGGAAATTCAGTTAAAATAGATAAAGTTTTTCAAGAAGGAAACATAGAACTTTTAGGACATAAATTCTCTGCAAAACTATTGCCAATGAATTTAGCTGAATTTGATGTTGTATTAGGAATGGATTGATTAGTAGCCAACCATGCTAGAATCCTTTGTGATCAGAATTCCATAGAAATTCAATCACCCACCGGAGAAGTGATTAGGATTACAGGAGATAAACCACGTAAGCCCATGAAGTTCATATCAGTAATGAAAGTTGCTAATTATGAACGAAAACAAGGAATAGTGTATATGATTTCGGTAATCATTAGCACTAAGGGTAAAAATCTTAAGGAAATACCAGTAGTCTCAGCATATCCTGATGTATTTCCAGAAGATTTACCGGGATTACCTCCAGATAGGGAAGTAGAATTTAGGATTCATCTAATTCCAGGAACTACACCGATAGCCAAGGCACCTTATCGGTTAGCACCTACAGAAATGTTAGAACTGAAAAAGCAATTAGATGAATTATTAAGTAAAGGATTCATACAACCTAGCTCATCCCCTTGGGGAGCGCCAGTGTTGTTTGTGAAGAAAAAGGATGGTTCAATGAGAATGTGTATCGATTATAGAGAATTGAATAAGATTACAATTAAGAATCGATATCCATTACCTAGGATTGATGATCTTTTTGATCAACTTCAGGGGGCTAGATATTTTTCTAAAATAGATTTACGCTCCGGATATCATCAATTGAAGGTACAAGAAGAACTAGGTATGGTCATTACGAGTTTACAGTCATGCCCTTCGGATTAACAAATGCACCTGCAGCATTTATGGACATGATGAATAGGATCTGTAAACCGTATTTGGATAAATTTGTAATTGTCTTCATAGACGATATACTTATTTATTCCAAAAGTCAGACAGAGCATTGTGAACATCTTCATGCACTCTTAACTTTGTTAAGAAAAGAAAAGTTGTACGCCAAATTCTCGAAATGCGAATTTTGGCTAGAGGAAGTGCAATTTTTAGGATACATGGTGAATCACGAAGGTATTCATGTAGATCCTGCTAAGATAGAAGCAATTACCAAATGGAAGGTTCCACAAACAGCAATGGAAATAAGAAGTTTTATAGGATTAGCTGGGTATTATAGACGGTTTATTAAGGATTTTTCCAAGATAGTTGTACCATTAACTAAGCTAACTTGTAAAGCTACTAAGTTTGAATGGGAACCCAAACAAGAAGAAGCTTTTAGAATTTTGAAACAGAAATTAACCCATGCACCAATCTTAGCCTTACCAGAAGGAACTGGAGATTTTGAAGTATATTGTGATGCTTCAAAATTAGGATTTGGATGTGTGCTTATGCAACGCAAGAAGGTAATTGCGTACGCATCAAGGCAATTGAAAAAGCACGAAGAAAACTATACGACTCATGATTTAGAATTAGGAGCCGTAATTTTTGCTCTTAAGATTTGGAGACATTATCTGTACGGAAGTAAGATTACTATCTATACAGATCATAAGAGTTTAAGATATATATATTTGGGCAAAAAGAGTTAAATATGAGGCAAAGGAGATGGATGGAAATCTTAAGCGACTACGACTGTGATATTCAATATCATGAGGGAAAGGCAAATGTAGTTGCAGATGCCTTAAGTCGTAAGTATTACGAGAAACAACGACGGGTTCGTGCTCTCAGATTAAATCTACAAATAGATTTAATGGAACAATTGAAGAATGTTCAAACTACAGCAATCAAGGATGATGCTGAAGGAATGAAAGGACGAATCAAGGAATTAGAACAAGGAGTTGATGGAATTTGGAGATTCCACAAAAGTAGAATTTGGGTACCTAAGCAGGGAGACTTAAGACCTAAGATTTTAGAAGAAGCTCATAAATCTAGGTACACTATGCATCCAGGAAACAATAAAATGTATCAAGATTTAAGAAAGAACTTTTGGTGGATAGGAATGAAAAAGGACATAGCCAGCTATGTTTCTAAATGTCTTACTTGTTCACAAGTTAAGGCAGAACATCAGAAACCTTCAGGACTACTACAACAGTTAGAGATGCCAGTGTGGAAATGGGAACTTATAACAATGGATTTTGTTACTAAGTTACCCAAAACCAGAAAAGGTAATTATGCGATTTGGGTAATAGTGGATTGATTAACCAAATCTGCTCACTTTCTACCTATGAAAGAAACTTTTAGCATGGAAAGACTGACTAAATTGTATGTAGATGAAGTTGTATCCTTACATGGAGTTCCACTCTCCATTGTTTCGGATAGGGATAGTCGTTTTACTTCCCATTTCTGGAAAAGTTTCCAGCAAGCTATGGGAACTCGACTAAACCTAAGCACTGCATATCATCCCCAAACAGATGGACAAAGTGAAAGGACAATCCAAACTCTAGAAGACATGCTCCGAGCATGTGTAATAGACTTTGGTGGAAGTTGGGATGATCATTTACCATTGATTGAATTCTCCTATAACAATAGTTATCACTCAAGCATTGAAACTGCTCCATTTGAAGCACTATATGGAAGAAAGTGCAGAACTCCAGTTTGTTGGGCAGAAATAGGAGAAAGTCAATTGTCAGGTCCTGAAATAGTACAAGAAACAACTGATAAGGTTACTCAAATCAAAGAAAGGCTGAAGACGGCTCGAGATCGCCAGAAGAGTTATGCAGACAATAGAAGCAAGCCGCTAGAATTCCAAGTTGGAGACAAGGTATTATTGAAAGTTTCCCCTTGGAAAGGAGTTGTTAGATTTGGTAAGAAAGGAAAGCTAAGTCCAAGATACGTAGGACCATTTCCAGTGATCCAACGTATAGGACCAGTAGCTTATCGTTTACAGCTACCAGAAGAATTAGCTGGAGTACATGATGTATTTCATGTATCCAATCTCAAGAAATATTTAGCAGATGAATCTCTGGTAGTACCTCTTCAAGACATAGAGGTAAACGAAAAGTTAAAATTTGTGGAGAAACCTCTTCAGATAGAAGACAGAAAAGTGAAATTTCTCAAGCACAAACGACTAATGTTAGTTAAAGTAAAGTGGGATTCAAGGAGAGGACCTGAGTACACTTGGGAGCTAGAATCAGAAATGAAGAAAAAGTATCCTCAATTATTCCAGTAAATCTCGAGGACGAGATTTTTCTTAAGGTGGGGAGAATGTAACAACTCTCATCAAAAGTCATAATTATTAAATTAATTAGTCCAAAAGGAAAACCTAATTGAGACACCCAAGTAATTCTGAACAAACCCTAAAATTTTCATAATTTTCAGAATCAGGATTAGGGCCCCTAAAACTCAGGGGGGGTTAAACCCTATGGACGATTATCCATCTAAAACATTGGCAGCAAGTAATTTTCGAAAATTGTCAACTCAGCAAAGCTAGTGTCAATCGTGGCTACCCTAGGCCTAAAATTAGGTGTCTCGCGGGCCGCGTAAGGATGAGCTTAAAACTCACGCGGGCCGCGTAAGGGTCATATTTCACCTATAAATAGAGGACAGTGGGACTGGAACTTCTGCGTTGATTTGACGTTTAAATTCCTTTCGTACACGAAGTTATAGTGAAAATAGTCTGATAACACACACGAGTCTCGAAATTCTGCCGCAAAACAGGGTATTAGCACGATCGCTGCTACGATTCATTTTCCGATCGATCAATGTACTCAACGGGTGTTTAAGTGCTTCCCACATTAAGGTTATACTTTGTCGTTCGTCATTAATTTGACGGATCATCGTTAATTCGATGGATGAAGTATTACACTTTATCGTTCGTCATTAATTTGACGGATCATCGTTAATTCGATGGATGAAGTATTGCACTTTATCACTCGTTGTGATGGTTGATCTCGTGAGTTATCGTAAATGCTGTATTGATTACTAACCCAGTTTTGTGTGCATTGTTATCTAAATTAGGTTAATCAAGATAATTCATAGACTAGATTCTGTCCGTAGTAAATCAGCAATGTGAGCCATTCTCTCTTTTTATCAAATCTATTTACAAAACCCTATTTATTTCAAAGTTATAATTACAGGGATTAAGTTTATGTAATCACCATATTACAGCCGGTATGTGGGGTTTTGTATACATTACTTGATAATCTTCACCATTGGGGCAGCCAATGGGTGATATGACCATAGTCACAGACACCATTGGACGGAAGGGCCAATGGGTCGAGTGACAAAGTACTGTGGGTAATTGGTTTGATATCAGAAACATTGTAATCTTCCTTAATACTGTAAATTATAAATGTGTCATTTTAGTAAATAGAATGACTCACTCAGTATTTCCCGCTGACAAAACCTTTTTCAAACATGTTTCAGGTGATCTGATGTAATTCAGGAGAAGTGCTGGGGAGCATTTCAAGCTTAAGATAGTGGCTCATTATAAAATAAAGAAATAAATTTTGTAAATTCATGATTTCATAGTAAAAACATAATATTGTAAATTATCGGGGTTTATCCCGAATTGTGAAATAAAATAAATCAGGAAAATTTTAGCTTTAAACGATCCTATTAAATAAACTTCCGCTGTTAAACTCAATTAAATAAATACCACGGGATTTCTGTCCCGCGGCTCCTGAGACGGGTCAAACCGGGTCGGGGGCCGTGACAATTGGATAGTTTAATCGATCGGACATTGAATCGTAGCAGCGATCGAGTTATTACTCTGTATTGCGGCGTCGATTAGTGATCCGTGTGTGTTAATTGTGATAAACAGAAGATATCTCGGAGCGTATTACGAATTGGTTCGTCGCTCAAATTCCAGAAATCAAGTCCCAGACTCTGCTATTTATACACGATTTTGACTTGGCTTACGGACCGTAAGACTAAACCCTTACGGTCCGTAAGGGACACGTATTTTCCATAGGCTTGCCGCGTGTGTTTCTAGCCTAGCTGAGTCGACGGAATCGAGAAATTAAATTTTGACAACGTTTTATAAGGATAATCGTTAAGTAGGAAATACCCCCTGAGTTTTAGGGGCCCTGATCCTGATTCTGATTCTTCTGAAAATTTTAGGGTTTGTGCAGAATTACTTGGGTGTCTCAATTAGGGTTTCTTATTGGGTAAAATAATAAAATAAATAGGACTTTTAATGAGGGTTGTTACAATCTCCCCACCTTAATAAAAATCTCATCCTCGAGATTTACTGGAATAAGTAGGAATACTTTTTCTTCATCTCGATTCCAGCTCCCAAGTGTATTTGGGTTATGATATTTCTTTTAGACTTATGTCACATTTTAGTCAATAAAATAATATTTTAAGGTAGATGACACAGAATTAAAATATCAAATTTTGTGAATACGAGTTGTACAGTAAGTAGGATTCAATGGTTCAACTGAATTAGTTCAAGAAATTGATGACAAATGAATGAGATGAAATGATATAATTTCCAAGGTGACTAGGTTCAAGCCAAAAGATATATGATCAATAGATATTTAGAATGAATGTGAAGGACTTTTAAAATCAATAAAAATTCTTTGGCAAAAGAGAGCTTACTTTGATTGGCAATTGAGGAAGACTTAGAATTAACAGGTTCGAAATGAAATAAAAGTATGAAAAAAATAATTTGTCAAATATTTATGATATTTGAAAATCAAAGTGTTGAGAGGAGTAAATTGCAAAGATACATAAAAAGACAATAGAGTTAGTGTATCATCGTTTAACGTTCCAAGTTGTTTTAATTGTGAAACAATGTGATAGTATACTATTAGTAGTAACCATATTTTTCATACTATATCCTAGAGATTAAAATAAGAACAAGTTGTTTTGTCATGACCAACTATTATATTATATTTTGTAAAGCAAATGTAATATATATTATTTGTGTCCATATCTGAATCGTATCTTATATATCAAATATAGATATTATGTAATATATATTTATTTATTACATATTTTTACTATATGTAAATGGTTACCAAAAATAAATTTTAGTATTTTACTGTACTATGTAAAATAACTTATATTTACTTTGTAATATATATTTTACAAAACACTGCAATGAAGTTTTTACAAAATATTTTAGTATTATTATTTTGTAAGAGAAATCACTTTTATTTATAACGTTAAATAAAGGTGTAAAAATATTTATTGTACAAAATATTTGTACAAATATTTTTGTACATATATTACACTTAATGGGTTGATTCTATATGATTACTTATTTTTATATATAACGTTGTGAATGTAGTTACAATTGTTGTAAATAAGTGAAAACGGGTCTATTCTTATATAGTACAATGTTTTCCTAACCCAACGTAATTGATGACTACCATATTATTCTTATATGGTTATTTTCTTGCCAAAGCGTTACATAGTTACTACAAAATATGTGATACTTTAATTTATTAAATATCTTTTCCTTTTATGTTATCATAAAGTAAAATCAAAATCTGTGGTAATTTTGACAAAATAATGATATATGTTTTATTAATATGTTGATCTAAATATCCTAGAATTTACGATCATTATTTTAAAATCAAATATGTTTAACTATAAGATTTTAAAATAATATATTTTAAATCATAAAAGTAAAATAGTAAATGTTTATTTTAATATCAAGCATATTTAAATATTAGCTTGAGTAAAATATATATTAAAATGTGTATATTTATAAAAGTATTGTAGAATATTTAAACAAGATGAATAATTAAATATAAGTATAAATGTCTTGTTCATAAATATTTAGACAGTTATTTAGATAATTTTATTCATGTCTCTAATTCTTGTATTGTTTTATGAAAATATGTCTTTTCCTTTAAGTACAAAGTATATATAAAATATTTCTACATATAAATAAAAATTTATTAATTATGATAATTTAATTTATATATATTAACTAGTCATTATCATGGTTGGATATTGGTTAGTGCTGCCTTGTTTAAGCATAGGTGGCCAGTCCATGCCTAACTAAGGCTAGGCTATTCAATACCTGCCCTTGACAATAACCCTAGTATTAAAAATAATACTAACACTATTATTATTAATATATATTATTACTAATAATATTAATTATCAGTACTAAATAACTTAAACATAAATTTAAATGAGAGTATACCTCAAACAAAATTTTATACCTATATATAAATTCTTTACCTCAATAGTTTAATAAGAATATAGTAATACTATTTTGTAACTTAGGTAATCACTTATATAGATATAAATAAATTTTATATAATATTTTTCAATGGAAGATGTTAAAGCAATAATTATTACGAAAGGCTCGATTGATGTTGTAAAAATCTTTAAGAGATACACTGAAATATGACAAGAATTTGTGTATCATTATCTTAGCACATGATTTGTGTTAAGATGGCTTTTATCAACAAAGCAATTTATTATATAATTAAATAAATAATTAACTCCGTATATGATATATATAAACGAGATTAGTGCAAACTTTAAATTTTTGTGAAAATGTCAGTACAAGGTGATCGTGATCAAAGAAATGATTCAATAGAGTCGAAGACTAAACAAGCCTATTATGGTTCAAAACAAATGAAGCACTTGTTGGGACTATTTTGAATATGATAGCTTCCATTCATCATATGGAATTTTGAAATGAATATGTAATGTGAGCGAGTTAAATAGTTTGAACTTGATTTAAACAAAACAAGTTTAAATAAGAAAGTTCGGACATGGTCACTATAGAAACTATGTATGCCAAAGAAAAATAACTTTTTCAAGAAATTTATTGACTCGATATCAAAGAGTTATTGTTTTACGGTGCAAAAAGCGAAATGATATTTGAATTTGGATAAAATAATAAATCGGAATGAAGCCCTCCAGTGGTCTTTATAGATCAAATGAATCACATGCACAACAAACAGTGCATGTGTAATGTGTGGATTTACCAAGAAATGAAATAGATTAATATTTACTACTGTGGGAAAAATACTCATGGTATAATGACCAAAAATAAAACACGAAAGTCAACTCTTTATATGCAGAAATCAGAATTTCAACTAAAGAAAATTAAAACTTTATCTGGAAATTCTTGTGATAATTATTGTTAAGTGACATTACCAGGATATGTCGACTAAAATAAAATAGGGAATTTGCAAATGTATGTGACTCCTTTTTCAGTGATAAATAATTATGACTCTGATTAGACTGTGTACTGATAGTTGTGAAATCTTGTTACAACGTACCTTAACGAGATTCAGGTTGTTTGTAGGATCACGTGGTAAAGTGCTTCTTTTTTATTAGTAGTTCTTCTACTGATGGAATTAATATTGGTGTCATCGTGCCTAATTTATATTTTCCAAAGGTCTTGCCTCGAAAGTTGTGTATGATATACTTTAACCTCTGTGGACTTATAATTAAATTTTCATGTGTTTTCTTATACATTATCACAACTTTATATGCTTCTTACTTGCGTTAATAGTTTATGGTAACGTGTTAGAAATTCTTTACACTTTCGATGGTATCCCAACTTAATGGGTTTCTATTGTTATTATTGTCGCTCGAGTTACTAGGCAGATAATCAAACGAAATAATGTTTGATATCGGAAAAGAGATTCCTAATAAAGGAATCTAGACACAGATGCTTGTGCTTTATTCCAAATTGACTTTTGGAATTCCTTATAGATATATATATATATATATATATATATATATATATAATCATATATTTCACATGCGGAAATAAACATTCCATCTATCAGGTCAATGTATTTAACAGATTCATATTTCCAAATACCAGTCAGATATCATATCATGATACTATTTAGGGAAATCTTGTCACTTGTTTGACATATTATATACCCCGTCTTATCCGATTCGCGCCGGAGAGGTAACCTCAGTATATCCGGACAAGATGGAGAGTCTGCTACACCATACCCAGTCTTTGCCGGAGAAAATTTTCTATTTCCCATAAATAGTATCTTTTCAAAAGTGCCTCCTTTATTAGGCTTTTATCCAGAATTAGGGAAATTTGTATTCCCGTAACATATCTTATTCTAGACCAAGTAATATCAATAAGTAATAATTACTATTAATTCTTGCTTATTTATCATATCTTGCAATATTCTAATTACCATTCTTATGGTATATCAAAACCCATCATACTTTATTTACACAAGTACTTAGCTTATCTCGAAGCTGATACTAAGGCATCTTTTCTTAAGTTCAAGTCTAAATGCTATCATGTGTGCTACCAGTTAACAGCAATCTCCTAACTCTTTTATATGAATTTCGGTATTATTGTTACAACACCTAAAGGCTTAAAGCAGTGGCTCTGATACCACCTTCTGTCACGACCCCCCACCCACCCTGGACGGAATCGGGAGTCGTGAACAGTCCAGTGGTACCAATGATTATTTTGAAAACGTTGCAGCGGAAATTTCATCAGGACCGTGAGTTAGGAAAAATATCAGAGTTTGGAAACACCGGATTTTATTTATTAAATAGATGGAATAAATCCATGTTTTACAAAGGTAGCTTTAATAAAGATAAATTTGATTACATAAAACAATATTTCTTAATTTGATTTTAATTAATAAAATAAGCCACTTCTTGATGCCTTTCAGTGTCGTATCCATCTCTTAATCTAATCTACTGTAATTACCTGAAACATGTTTGAAAAAGGTTTTGTCAGCGGGAAATACTGAGTGAATCATTCATTTTGCTAAAACGACTCGTTTGTTATAATTTACAGTATTAAGAGAGATTACAATGTTTCCAGATATCAAACCAACTACCCACAGTACATGTCACTCGAACATCCATCGGAAGCCTCTTTGCCCGATGGTGTCTGTGACTATGGTCATATCACTCATTGGCTAACTCGTTGTCCAATAGTAACGGTTATCAAGTAATGTATACAAAACCCCACATACCGGCTGTAACTTGGTGATTACATAAACTTAATCACTGTAATTATAACCTTTGAAAATAAACATGATTTCAAAAGTAATTTGATAAAAAGAGAATGACCCACTTTATAATCATGCAGATTCATACGGCCAAAGTTTAGTCTAAGCATTGATATATTGCAGATTTATACAAGTAGAGCTTAGCCTACTGATTAGCCTTTTAACCTAAACTAATAATAGGCACACAATTCGATTAATAACTTAATACAGCATTTACGATAACTCACGAGATCAAACCCTCACATTGAATGACAAAGTGCGATACTTAAACATCCATCGAATTAACGACGAATGATAAAGCATAAACCCTAACTTGGGCAGCACTTAAACATCCATTGGATAGTTTAATCGATCAGACATTGAATCGTAGCAGCGATCGAGTTATTACTCTGTATTGCGGCGTCGATTAGTGATCCGTGTGTGTTAATTGTGATAAACAGAAGATATCTCGGAGCGTATTATGAATTGGTTCGTCGCTCAAATTCCAGAAATCAAGTCCCGGACTCTGCTATTTATACACGATTTTGACTTGGCTTACGGACCGTAAGACTAAACCCTTACGGTCCGTAAGGGACACGTATTTTCCATAGGTTTGCCGCGTGTGTTTCTAGCCTAGCTGAGTCGACGGAATCGAGAAATTAAATTTTGACAACATTTTATAAGGATAATCGTTAAGTAGGAAATACCCCCTGAGTTTTAGAGGGGCATGATCCTGATTCTGATTCTTCTGAAAATTTTGGGGTTTGTGCAGAATTACTTGGGTGTCTCACTTAGGGTTTCTTATTGGGTAAAATAATAAAATAAATATGACTTTTAATGAGGGTTGTTACAGTAACAAGCAGGAAATGAAAATCGAACTAGGAAAGATGTGCTTATCCGAATCTTTTTCGTATAAAGTAGACAGGTCATCAAAGACTCGTTATGAAGTATCATGTGTTGTCGAAAATTGTGAGTGGAGTTTCAAATCCGCTAGTCGGCAATCTTGTGATGTTTTCTACGTTAAATCTTTTAACAACAAACATAGGTGTTCTAAGACGCAGACACATCCACACATGCGTCAGGCTAACCCAATGGTTGTGGGTAGCATGTTAAAAGAACAATTTCAAAACTCTGGTCGAATTTACCGCTGCCCCGAAATAGTCAAAGATCTTAGAATAAAAGAAGGAGTCAATATAACTTATATGCAAGCGTGGCGAGGAAAAAACAATGCATTACAACTTTTGCATGGAAATTCAGCAAGTTCTTTTGCTGAACTTCCTATTTACTGCTATAATTTGGTGAAGGCTAATCCAGGAACAGTGACGCACATATTGACTGATTCGGAGGATCGTTTTGAAATGGTATTTGTCGCCCTAGGTGCGGCGGTAAGTGAAGCATTAAATTTTATAGTAATAACCGAACTAAAATGTTAATTTTATTCTATCTAAGAAATTGTTAATGTTAATAAAATGTTAATTTTCATCTATCTAACAAATTGTTAATGTTAATATTTATTGATGTTAACTTTCATCTATCTAATTAAATGTTAATTTTCATCTATCTAACAAAATGTTAATGTTAATATTTATTGATGTTAATTTTCATCTATCTAATAAAATGTTAATTTTCATCTATCTAACAAATTGTTAATGTTAATGTTAGATTCGTGCCTTTGTAAGAACCTTAAGACCGGTCATTATCATAGACGCGGCCCATTTGAAAGGTGAGTTTAAAGGAACGTTGTTTTTGGCTATGGGCATGGATGGAAACAATCAGATTTTGCCTGTTGGTTACGGGATTGGTAAATCCGAAGACGGTAATTCGTGGACTTGGTTCCTTTCAAAACTTAAAGATTGTATTGGCGAGCATCCAGAGTTGGCAATCATTTCTGACCGAGCACCTTCTATACAATTAGCCGTAAGGGCAGTGTTTCGACAAGCGTTTCACGGGTTGTGTTGTCGTCATTTAATGGTTAACCTTAAATTACCAAAAAAAAAAAAAAAAAAAATGGAAAACGAGTCTCTATGGTGGCAGACTTGCAAATCTTACCGGCTATCCGATTTTGAGGAGTCTTTCAACGCGTTATGTGCCGCAGTTCCGAGACTAAGGAACACTCTTACAACAATTGGGTTTGAGAAGTGGTCAAGAGCACATTGTCCTGTTAAAAGATACCATTATATGACTTCTAATAGTGCCGAGTCGATGAACGCTCTATCGAAACATTCCCGAAAATTGCCGGTGACGCAACTTATTGAATTTTTCCGACAATCTGTTCAAAAATGGTTTTATGATCGTCGCAACCAGGGAATCCATGGTGAACACTTGCTAACAGAGTGGGCTGTAAATAAGATCCAAGACAAAATTGATAACTCTAGGACTTGGACGGTTACCGGCGTTCGTGTTAACAGTTTTGAAGTTGAAGATGGTAAAAAAAGAGGGTTCGTTGATTTAGCTAACGGCACATGCACTTGTCGGGTATGGCAATTATCGGGTTTGCCATGTGGTCACGTTATAGCTGTATCAAGATTTTTAGGTGAAACCGACTGTGGTCATTATTCCATGTCATGTTACAGTAACGAAGTTTATAAAGCAACGTATGCAGAAGAGATAAATCCTCTCCCGCATAAATCTGAGTGGGAAAAACCTGACCCCTTACCGGTTTGGCGGAAGGAGCGGCATTGTCCACGAATGCAGTGGCAGAATGCATGAGTTCATCTGCATTGTTGATGGGTGGTAAAGGAGCCTCATCCCAACCATTCTAGTTCATTGTGGTCCCGTGAGAGCGACGATGGAGGTTTGACGGGTCGGGTCGGATCGTCTTCAACAAATGTACATCGGTTCGGGTCACACCTCTTCGGGTCAGAACCCCTAAGCGTCTAGATGAGCACTTCTTCGAACCACGGTATGACGGATCAGGGTATGAAGGGTGGGATCTTCTTCAAAAGACTGACAGATCGGAGTTTGAACAGTCGGATCTCCGACACACCACCGCCGGATAGGAGCTTGAAGGGTCGGATCTCCGTCAACAGGTGGGAACTAGTAACCCGATTGTGATGCGTCTACGTGAGCACTGAACGTTGACTTTGAACATTTATTTGGAAAAGCGTCTTGCAAACGCATCCATGGTGAACGTGGCAGCAGGTGAATGAATTTGATAGCATTAATGCGTTTGCACATGTTTTGATGAGTTTGGAACCTATCTAATGAGTTTGGCACAATTTTTTAGGGAATATAGACGCATCTTATGCGTCGCTACAGTAAAAGTACGATATTTTTTTTTTGTTATTTTGGCAAAAGTTTTATATAAATCGGCATATTAATGGTAAAAAAAATAACGTACACTAAAAAACTCAACACATTTGCAAAGATTTTTAGAGAGGAATTATTTATTTATGTCGAATCGGAGAGGAAAAGATTTAGCGAGTGACGAATACTGCTCTCAACCCGCTAAAAAGGCATCAAGTTGGATACTAAGTCGATGGAGAAGGCCGGCAAATGCAAACGAAAGCGGGATATCTACTAACGAAATTGAAAACCTACACGGTATTGATGAAGGTGACTATGTACATAATAGACATAGCTTACACCAGCACAACCGAGGTAGGTGGGCGATACCAGACGACGAAAACGAGAATTGGTCTAAAGATGTGGTAGAATTCTATCGTAGCGGAGACGCTCCGTTTTGTTATGCAGCAGTTTTTACTAGATACGTTCAGCTCGACAAAAACTTTTGGGGAACTTTATTGGGATTTCGTTCTAACGGCAACCTCAACGAAACAGTAAATTATATAAACTACTATGTTAAAAAAATATTTTTTATTAAATGCATCTGTAACTGAATTAAAGTTTTTTTTACAGCATATTGAAGGCTGGGTTGGTAGACTGATGTCTTGGAGAACTAGAAAAATTCTGAAAGAGCCTATGTTAAATCTTCGTTGGACAATTCTACCACCAAAGTTTTATGAGTGTTTATTGGACTCCGTTCCAAAAAACGTGGCAACTTATTGCAATGGTAAGTTCAAGCCGTACCCATCCTTTTTTGACGTTGATTACGTATTTTTCCTATCCCGCTAGAAAATAAGGAATGGCTAATGCTACGACTCGACCTGGCGACCCAACAACTGTTAATGTATCCTTGTGCAGACATTTGCGAAGGCGAGAAATACCGACAACTTGTGGTTCCCAAGCTTACAAAAATTGCGGTATATTTAGGAGCAGTATTGGTTGACATGCAATACTGGAAAAAATCTGGAAAACCGGAAAAAATAATGTCATTTGAGATGAATGACGACTACGTCGTGTCTCGCAGCTCCCTGTCTGGTAACGAAGCAGTTTATCTATGTATGATAATGGAGCATCTGCTCACGGATAAACCTATCAGTCTCAATAGTGATATGAAGGAAATATTTAAGACATATAGAAGGTTTATGGCAGATAAATTCTATTTTTGGCGTTGCTTACCGCGTCCAAATATTGTTTAATGTGAAATTTGTTTCGCCGAACGTTTGTTTAACTATAAATCTAAGTACTTTTTTAATGTTTTTTTTGTTTTCCAACGTTACAATAAACGATAAGACATACATAAACGTTTATTATCAAGGTACATAAATAATAATAAATGGAAATCTACATAAACATTTTTTAATGATGTATGTAAGACAAAATTAAAAATAAGCAAAAAAACGCATTGGATGCGTCCTTCTTAAAGACAGTATTCCAAGCCAGCCACACAAGCCAGCCGCAAGCCAGGCTGATCAGTTTCAATGTCATGCATGTGTCCTAGACAGACGCAACAACCTTACTTTTTCGTCTGATGCGTTGGCTGCCACCGCTTCCACAATATTCTACACACGTGTCAGCATTTTACTGGCGGACGCATCCCAAACCTTAAGGGGCCTTCCAAAGACGCATCACTTGGCTAAATTGGTAATTTGACTTTATTCTTGGCTAGAATAGTAATTTTCTCTTATTATGATTTATCCATGCTAAGCATATACAAATAAAAAGCTACAGGCCGGCAAAATATAGCAAATGATCAACTATTTTATAAATTCGATTAATAGTGTAGGGGAAGGATCCACTAAAAAGTGGATTTTGCCTAAGTAGCCTAAGAAGGATTGTGATGATGACATGTGGCACTCCTAATAAGTAGGAATGAAGGGCATTTTGGTCCTTATAAATAGGAGAGAAAATGACATGTGGCACCCCTTTTGTTTTTAAAAAATATAAACAAAAAAAAATCTAGTACAAAAAAATCTAGCACAAAAAATCTAGTACAAAAAAATGTAGTACAAAAAAATATAGCACAAAAAAATCTAGTACAAAGAAATATAGCACGAAAAAATTTAGCAAAAAATGTAGTACAAAAAAATCTAGCACAAAAAAATTGAGGAAAAAAAATTTAAGACAAAAAAATTCAACACAAAAAATTTAGCACAAAAATATAGTACAAAAATTCAGCACAAAAAATGTTATATAACATAGAAATACAACACATTTAAGTGGGTTTTTTTAGTCTTCATATTTTATATAGCAATATGGTACTCAAATTAAAGATAAAAAGACGCTCGATTTTACGGTGAAATTTTTATGAAAAAATAATGTCGTATAAAAAAGTTATGAACGTTTAAAAAATGAGGGTGGAATATGCATGTGACTTGCATGTGGAGAGAGAAAGTCCATAAATAGGATTTTCCCAATATACCCTTGCACTCCTCCTTTCTCCTACCCTTTCATCTTAACCATTGATTTGAAAAATGAATGGTTAAGATTCCTTCTTAGGCTACTTAGGCAAAATCCACTTTTTAGTGGATCCTTCCCCTAATAGTGTATTAGTTAGCTTAATACTATAACTAGTAGATTATAAATTCCGTTCATTTTAAACTCATCAAACATACTTTTTAATATTAAAACAATAATTTACCTAAAAAATATAAAATTCAAAGAAGAAAATTGATTTGACTATTTATAATCTCCTGTGCGCTGACGAATTGTTGTCTGTCTCTATTTCCCACTCACAACCAGCAAACAAAACCCTTGACACCTTCTTCATCTTCATCAAATCTCACAGATCCATCTCCATGGCTACTTCCGATCGCGAGATCTTCGTCTACACCGCTAAGCTCGCCGAGCAAGCCGAACGTTATGACGGTAACTCACTCTCACTCCCGATCTATCTCCTTCACTTCGATTTCACCGCTAATCGTACTAGAAGTAACAGTTATCTGATCTAACATATGCGTTTTATGTACCTTCAGTTAGTTAGTAGAATTTGATTTATTAAGTAAGAGATTAAATGATTTTGATCTCGTTATTCTGTTGCATTAATTAGTTGATTAGTATAAAGTGTTAAGTTGATCTTGTTACTCTTGGATTCTAATTGAATAAATCCGGATTACCTGTATGTGATTTGATTGTGCGAATTTCAATTTGAATTTATGTGTTTTGTGATACTTGTTTGTCAAATATTAGAAAGTTGAGACCTAAATCGGCGCATCAGCAACTTGTACTGTACAAGTGGCTAATGCGCATGGACATAATCGTTTCTCTAGGGTTTTTGAGTTGATAACTTGCTTACAAAATCCTTATCTAACTAATTATGCTTGTTTTTGTACTGATTTGATCATCAGAATTTTAATTATGCTTGTTTTTGTACTGAGTTGATCATCAAAATTTTAATATGAATTTTATGTGTTTTGTGATACTTGTTTGTCAAGGAGATAGAAAGTTTAGATCCCTAAATTGACAAATCAGCAACTTGTACTGTACATGTTGGCTAATGCGCATGAACACGACTGTTTCTTTATGGTTTTTGTAGTGTTACTTTGGTTTTAGAGTTGATAACTTGCTTACAAGATCTTGAACTAATTAATTATGCTTATTTTTGTACTACTAATCTGATTTGTTATTGATTTTCTTTCAATTTAATTTTTGTTTCACAGTTTATTTTTTGTTAGTTTGACTTTTTTTCCTTGTGATTTGATAATGAAAGTAATGGTGGAAGCAATGAATAAGCTGCCAAACCGTTTATAAAAACTTGCAAACCAAAGAAGAAATAAATTAGTTCTCTTTTTCTCTTCAAAGTATGACTGGCGAATCTTCATTCGCATCTCGTCGTTCTTTCATCCAACACGCAAACCCTAACCATTTTATGTTAGTTTTGACTTTTTTGTGATTTGATAATGACAGAAATGGTGGAAGCAATGAAGAAGGTTGCAAAGATAGGCGTGGAACTGACTGTGGAAGAGAGAAATTTGCTGTCGGTTGGGTACAAAAACGTGATTGGTGCTAGGAGAGCCTCGTGGAGGATTCTGTCGTCAATAGAGCAGAAAGAAGAATCAAGAGGGAATGATCAGAATGCGAAACGTATCAAGGAGTATAGGCAAAAGGTCGAATCGGAGCTTGATACCATTTGCAATGATATCATGAGTGTCATCAATGATCATCTCATTCCTTCATGTGGTGGTTCTGGTGAAGCAAGTGTCTTCTATTACAAGATGTGAGTTCAACAGTTACATAACTTACAACTTTGGAAAGAAATCTGTCATTTAACTAACTGATGCAAGACATTTGAGCATAGGATCCGAGTTCTGGATCAGCGTCAAATGTCTTGGCATATTTGAAAATTAATATACTTTTAATCTGACTTCCGGTTTTAAGATCTACTTTGTGTGCTCCTAAAATGTCACATAAATTGTATGTTTGACGGTTAGTCGTTCAGATTAGGCATAAAGTGAAATGTATAATGTAATGCTTTATAGCTTGACTAGGTTAGAACCCCGTGTATTACACGGGTTTACTAAATGTAATTTTATATACTAAATAATAAAAATAATATATCCTTAAAAAACTCGTGTATTGTATAGATTTAACAAATGTAATTTATATACTAAATAATAACAAAAATTATATCTTTAAAAATCTTGTGTAATACATGAGTTAAATAAATGTAATTTTGTAAAGTAAATAATAAAAAAGTTATTTTTTTTAAAACCCTATGTATTACACGGGTTGAATAAACCTAATTTTATGTACCAAATAAGAAAAAAAAGTTGTATCATAAAAAACTAATGATAACATATTAATACAAAGTTTGGTTTTCGTGATAATAAGAAAAAGTTATAGCATAAAAAAACAAACGATTTCATTATTGGGAAGCATTCTTTTCCAAAATGGCTAATGAAAAAAACTTTGTTATAAGAAAAATATATCTATCTATAAAGACACCAAGTACCTATACTTAATATAATAATATGTTTAAGTTTTTTAAAAGATATGGAAACTTATAAATGCACTATTCCTATCTGTAAACACAAAAAGTAACATTTGCCATTGAAAAAATTAATAGAGTGAATCAACATAATAGCATGGATAGATTAGGATTTATTTGGTGTAATTTAGAATTAAAGTAATTATAACATTCGACATTGAGAAATTAATAAAGAGTAAGTAAATCAACATAATATAGGTAGAATAAATTAAACAAAAGGAAGGATTTTAGAATTAGAAATAAAAAAAAAATTGAGAATTGATTTTGTTGACCACATTGACACAATTTATTTCCAATGAAGATTTCTTCAAATAAAGTGTCGATCCAATCGCTTGTAGTTGAATCATTTATCCTATATATTTCCGATTTGTCAACTTCTCTTAAAGCCCCCTGCACATATTAATTTTGTATAACCGCGAGTCATTTTTATATCATCCAGGGATTAAAAAATCATACAAATGGTAGTGTATGAGATATGATTCATCATATCGTATTATATCATATGTGTAATATGTAATATATGGTTTGAAATTATGACCATATTGTCGAGTCTCAAAATCACTCACTTGAACTATCTTGTTTAGAGTGAAGCATAACTTCTACGGTATGATTTATCTCACATTAAAATTATCCAACCAATAATATTGAATAAATAATTCAAAACCCAACACCAATGTTTGATAAAATTTGAATGGATTAAATTATCTTTAAATCATTAGGCAACAAACAACCATGAATTATTCAAATATTGAACAAAAGATATTATCACACTTAAATAATATTTATAAAAAAACTCAAATTTTGATAGCCTCATTGATTGGCACGTGTCCCCAAAGAGGTTTCTTTTATTATATGTATAGATTAGATTCGCAAAAGGCTAATATGGAAATGAAAGGCAGAAAAGTATTTATTACTTTTAGAAAAGAGTAAAATGCCATTTTCATCCCTGAGGTTTGGCCAATTTTGCGACTATCGTCCAAAGGTTTGCCACATCTGAATCCAAAAGGTTTGAAATTTTGGTATTTTCATCCTGCTTGTTAACTACATCCATTTTTTTCCGTTAAGTCAGGGGCATTTCCGTCTTTTCTGTTAATTTAAAGGCAATTCGGTCTTTTCAGGGGTATTCAGTCTTTTTACATAAAGGGAAAAAAACGAATTGCCCTTTAAGTTAACAAAAAGAGTAAAATGCACGGATAGTCCCTGTGGTTTTGCAAAGTTTCAGCTATAGTCCCCAGATTTTGGAAATTACACTCATAGTCCCTGTGGTTTGACAGTTTGTTTCGCTGATAGTCCCTGGAGTGGATGTGGGTTAGTTTTCTCAGTTAAGTCCATGTGAAATTACAAAATTACCCTTGCTTTTATTATATTCATCAACATCATCATCATCATCATTCATCAGTTCTACTCTCTCTCTCTCTCTCTCTCTCTCTCTCACTAAAAACCACCACCACCGTCACCTCCCTGGAGGGGATGGGTGGTTGATGGTGGAGGCGGGTATGGGTTTAGGAGGCGGAGGTGTGGTGGTGGAAGGGGATGGCGGTGGTGGGGAGTGGTGATGGCGGCACCACCACACCTCCGCCTCCTAAACCCATACCCGCCTCCACCATCAACCACCCATCCCCTCCAGGGAGGTGACGGTGGTGGTGGTTTTTAGTGAGAGAGAGAGAGAGAGAGAGAGTAGAACTGATGAATGATGATGATGATGATGTTGATGAATATAATAAAAGCAAGGGTAATTTTGTAATTTCACATGGACTTAACTGAGAAAACTAACCCACATCCACTCCAGGGACTATCAGCGAAACAAACTGTCAAACCACAGGGACTATGAGTGTAATTTACAAAATCTGGGGACTATAGCTGAAACTTTGCAAAACCACAGGGACTATCCGTGCATTTTACTCTAACAAAAAAGACAGAAATACCCTTGACTTAACAGATCAAAATAGATGGAGTTAACGAGCCTATGAAAATGGCAAGATTTCAAACCTTTTCGATCCAGATGCAGAAAAACAAACCTTTGGACGGAAGTCGCAAAACTGGCCAAACCTCAGGGACGAAAATGGCATTTTACTCTTTAGAAAAAACGTATGCAGTAGCTAGTGCTTCTTTTGTATTTCCAATCTAATTGTATAAATGTTTATGGTATATACTTCTTTTTGGCAGGAAAGGGGATTATTATAGATATATGGCGGAATTTAAGTCTGGTAATGACAAGAAAGAGGTTGCTGATCTTTCAATGAAAGCATATGAGGTATGCTTGATGACTTGCAGTTTTGGTTTACTTGTTTGAATTCTCTCTCATACTCTGCTTATTTCTTTATTATTTTTTTAATGTTTTCAGGCAGCAACAAAAACAGCCGAAGCTGAATTGCCTCCAACACACCCAATTCGGCTGGGGCTTGCTTTAAATTTCTCAGTGTTTTACTATGAGATTTTGAATTCAGCTGAAAGGTATGTATGCTCTTTATATAAAGTTAAGTTGAAATTTGCACAAACATAGTTTTTAAACGTTTGCTTTTATCTTTGTTAGGGCCTGCCACCTGGCCAAACAGGCTTTTGATGAAGCAATTTCAGAGCTTGATACTTTGAATGAGGAGTCATACAAAGACAGTACGTTGATTATGCAACTTTTGAGGGACAACCTCACCTTGTGGACTTCTGACATTCCGGAAGAAGGTGGTAAGTACTTATTTTTGTGATTTTCAGTTAATGTCGTATACTACTTATTGTTTCCTAGAAAACGTGTTTATCTATAGTTCTATACTGTGTATATGATATGTTTGTCTTTTGTAGCCTCGGCTTTTTAGGAACTTCAAATATGCACCCATATTTATGCTAGCACTATTTTCATTAACTAAAATATATCAATGTGTGTGTTTATGTATATATATTATAATAATTATTTCTATTGCTTTTTATTTAAAGGTAAAAAAAGAAATTAAAAAAATAAAACATGTGTGTATATGTATATATCCATATACACACACATTTATATAAAGAGGTAAAAAAGATAATTGTAAAAATTAAGTGTGTATATATATATAAATGTGTGTATATATGTATATAGTATAATTATAAATATTTTTTATTTAAAGGCAAAACAATTAAAAAACAGAAAAATAAAAGGGTAAATTGCCAAAATTGTCCCTGAGTTGATGATATTGCCAAAATCGTCCATGATTTAATGAAGTCTTTTAACTGAGTTAGTGATTTGGATGGAAATGGCAACAAAAATTAAACGTCAAGGGTCCAGTTACAAAAAATTCTTATGTTGGATAATAAGCAAAAGTGCCCAAACCTTAGGGGACGATTTTGGCATTTTACTCTTTTAGAAACTTCAATTATGCACCCGTATTTTTAGTTTCCGTATCATCACTTGTGCCAATGCACCAAATTTGTAATTTTGACTCGATAATTATCATGTTACAGAAGATGCACACAAACACGATGGAGCTACAAAAACTGGCGGTGAGATCGAAAATGGAGAGGTAGGTGGTTCATTTTCGTAACTTTTTGTATTAATATCCAACTAGTCCATATCTTTTGACTTTAAGAAGTCAATTTCCGTAATCCTCGAATCCTAAAAGCTGGATATTGTGGGGTGAAACTCATCATTATTGTTAGATTTAATTCGTGATTGTTGATTAATTTCAGTGAATGAGAGATGCATTGGTGCTGGTTCCGGATTAAAGGTGGTGATGTGATGGTTGTTTATGATTAGATTTTGGAGGATTGGTTTGGCCATCTGGTAGTTTTTATCTTTTCAGTGACTATCCATTTCCAACTCAACCTCTTAACTGTTTTTATGCTTAATGCCTTTGTTTTTCTCTTCATTTTTTTCTGGATTGTTATTAAGAGTGTGATTGAAATGCTTGAATTGAAGTTTGCAAAGTTTGGCAGGGTTTAGAGGCCTTAGAAAATTTAGATAAATGGATTACCTAATTTTTGATAGGTAACCATGATAATCTTTTAAGGAACATATAAAAAAACTTTAAACACAAAATGGAACAGGTTGGCAGAGTGAATTTCTTTTTTTTTTAAATTTAATTTCTAAAATAAAAATCTTAACGGGTTGTTGGCTGCAAAACGAGATTGTTAGGGGAACCCGACACATACAGAAAAGTAGGTAAGTTATGATGACCTGTTTATGATCTGGACGTGTTTAGCTCCTCTCATAAGTCCTTAAGGCTACGTGTTATGGTTGTGGATTCCCTCACCTCCATGTAAGATTTCTAACCCGAAAATTTAAGGGAAGCGGGGAGGGGTATGATGTTCCCTGTCATCCTTTACCTTCACGTAGGCGTCTTGATTGTTCCTCTCACACCCATAACCAAGAACATAGGAGTTGTAAAGAATTGAAGTTTTTCAGCTAAAACGTAACCCTAGGCCTAACGTTCTCAAAGAACTTGGAATATCAGATTAAGAAATTGGGAGGATACAAATGTTTTATTGCAGTACTTAACACCAAGAGCAGTCCAAAGGTTCCCTTGCATGATTAAACACAAAATCATAGTTCTGTCAAAAATGCTATTTATCTTATGTTTAACAAAACTCTTTTAAGCATCATCTTAACCCAAAATCACAGTAAATGCGCAAATTCACATAACTTGCCTTAACCTCCTCTTACGCTAACACTTGTTTAACTCAGGTACAAACTCTTGTTTCTTTTGTTGTCCTATGATCGAGACGTCATAACATCGTTAATTCCCATACTGATGGGGTATGGTATTGGACCCGACCCGAATGATTGGACATTTCCACTACTTATTGCATTTTATTATAATCTATATTATTATTGCTTACAAGCGAGGCCCATCACTATGTAGTTTATGCTACAATGGGTTGGAGACTTGTAGAGATAACTTTTAACTAGACTTGACTCATTGAGGTTAGGTGAGACTCATGTCTCATGTATAAAGAGGTGTTCACCTCATTATTATGACAGACAATATGGAGCCGTCATATTTTTTATATGGAGCCGTCACACTTTTTGTAGCCGGAAAGAATTCTTCCTTTACCGGCCATCTCTACATCCCCACTTCTATCTCTTCTCCATTGGAGATCTATGTTCAAGAAAAAGAACAAGGTGTAATTCTCCTTCCTCTTAGAGAAAGCGGTTCGAATCCCTAGCCAGGTGAATCCGTGTTTCTTCACATACACATAACTTGTTGAACTTGAAAATATAGATTTTCTTCATCATGATCAAGTTATACAACCTCTATAGGTATTATATGACCCATATGGATTTTATTATACAGTCCGTATTACTCTTCTTATACGACCCGTATATGTGACTTTATATACGGCCCATATTACTTATCTTATACAACTCGTTTAGGTAGCCCATACGCTCAGTTCGATTATCTATTTTCACATTGATATAAACACTTCAACGAGAGCCATGATGCTTTCTGTCAACAATCACCACCGATTGACCTTCGATTCTCCATGGTTTATCACCTAAAGATGACACATCATCAGTACACCTAAAGATGATGGTTGGTGTGTCATGTATCCTATATTCGTAAAGAGGCTAACGACGTGTGTGGTCGCGATCATTTGTGAACACATTTTTGTAAGCAAACGCAAGGATGAACAACTTTTATTATAAAATTCAACAAAGTCGGAACAACATTCATAAGCAGCACATATACAGAATAAAAATCTGCATCGCGCCACGATAAACTAGACAAACCCCACTCAGTTGCTACCTTGACGTAGCTCCGGTCTAACAAAATCAGCATCAGCAGGCACTGAAATGTCAACAGTCGGTCTCAACTCTGCACAAACTTTGACAGCATCGTGCACTGGATCTTCAAAGAAGTTGCCGATCAAATCCTGGTTAAGTGGGGCCCCGTTGTCTACAGCAACTAAAGCCTGTTGGGTAAGAATATAATCGAACCGTGGAGCCCATTTCCTTGATCCCAACCTTGCGGTTGTTGAACAGTTGTCCACCATAAACGACACACCTCGAGCATGCATGAACGGGTTCAATGAATCCACGGACTCAATCAAGCTTTCGTTGATGATCTCGGAGTAAGAATGTCCTTTCTTCCTCAACACCTCAATCTGCCATATTTAACATATATTAGAAAATTTTAAATTTAAAGAGTAAAATGTCATTTTCGTCCCTGAGGTTTGGCCAGTTTTGCGATTTTCGTCCAAAGGTTTGTTTTTTCGCATCTGGATCCAAAAGGTTTGAAATCTTGCCATTTTCATCCGGCTTGTTAATTTCGTCCATTTGTTCTCTGTTAAGTCGGGGGTATTTCTGTCTTTTTTGTTAACTTAAAGGGCAATTTGGTCCTTTTTAGGGGTACTCGGCAAGTCTTTTTACATAAAGTGAAAAAGACCGAATTGCACTTTAAGCTAGCAAATAAAAACAGAAAATGACTTAACGGAGAAAAATAGATGGAGTTAATGAGCCGGACGAAATGGCAAGATTTCAAACCTTTTGGATCCAGATGCGGAAAAACAAACCTTTGGACGAAAGTTGCAAAACTGGTCAAACCTCAGGGACGAAAAAGGCATTTTAATCAAAAATAAAAATACAAACTCTATGCAGGTGGAACACTCAAGTTAACAACTTATGAAAAAAGGCTAAAGGCTCACCTGGGCCATCATTAGTGCGACATAGACACCAGCTGTGAAAGGATACAACGGGCCTAAATCACCCGCGGGTCGGACAGCTCGAACCCGCTCACCTACTTTCCACATTCGGGTTTGATCAATCTTGCCCATAGGGAATGCTGGCAAACCCTCCTTTTCCTGAAAAAGAGATACAAAAACATTACTTTCACACAAATGATCAATAATATGTTTATGACTAAATAAAAAATAGAAAAAAAAAATTACATAAAATCGACGGCCAGCCAACACAACGCTTCTGATCTCACTGCCAGCCGCCACATCTTCATAGCACTCGTACAGAATATCCATACAGGGATAGTAAGATGCACTGTACGCTGTTAAGAACTCTTTTTTGCCTTCTTCTGTCAATGACTCGTATACGGCTTTCATGCCCTGGGTCGATATTATCTTTGATATAATGCCAGTAATGCACTCGACGGTATTTTTGTAAGCCAAATCTTCACTCATACCATCTTCGGTATACCTTCTAAACAACGACTCCACAATACCATGCACCGCACCAAGTAAAATACCTAAAATTCACCAAAATTATCATATCGAATACGTAAAAAACTATCTTTAACAAAGTTAAGTATAAAAGCCCACCTCGCTCCCCGAATATATCACTCTTATACTCCTGCTCGAGTGTAGTGGCGAATGTAAAAGGTGAACCGAGAGCGACCGACCATGCAAGTGCAACATCAGTGGCTCGTCCGTCAACATCCTGCACACATATATATTAAAATCAAACAATAAATATTAATAAAAACTATATGTCACAAAATATATATAAGGCATAAAGAAGATAAACAACCTGATGGACAGCAAAACTTGCATTGATTCCGGCTCCGTTAATCTCTTTTCCTTGAACATACAGTCTCCTGACAGACGGACCCATTCCTTTGGGACACACAGCAACCACACTTATGTTCTTGGGGAAATCAAGCCCGACCGATTGCAGATGACCAAGAAGAAACCCGTGTGAAAGTCCAAGTATGCTGTTTGGCTTCATGTGTGAAAAGATTTTCTCATAATTATCAGCCTGCAACAATAAAGGGCATTAGAGTTGATTATACTACATGTTAAAAGTAACATACAATGATCAAAACCAGCCCGACCGACTAACCTGAGCGGAATCCGAAATTAAAAGCAGAACCAAATCACTGCCAGAGATAGTCTCATAAATATCTCCAAGGGTTCCACTTTCTTCAGAGAAGCCAGCAGCCCGAGCCTCGTTAAACGAGCTCGAACCCTTTCGTAAACCGATCTATTTCACAAAACACAAAAACAGTCAACATTGACACTCTACAACTACCATTAACATACAACAAAAAACAGCCTTTAAAAATTAAAATCTACCTTCACTACAATATCAGATTTAGCTTCTGTAAGAGAATCCCTGAGATTTTGAGCTTGAGCAGGACCCTACAATTTATAATTTACATAACATTAACACTAACACTAATTTGGTATAAAAATATAGAAATAAATAAATAAATTGCAAACCAACCTGAGAACCCCATCCAATAACACCAATCTGCTTAATACCTTTAAAAGCATCAGGCAACAAATGAAACAAATCTCTTCCTCCTCTCACAATATACTACAAAACAAAAACAATAATAATTAGATACAAACAGGACATGTGGCTGAACAGAGAACATGAATATACATATACCTACCTCATCATGACCAGCAAGGTTAATCTTTTCCTTTTTGAAAACAGAGGTTTCAAAATCAAGAAGCGTTGGAGGTTTGGTTATTGCAGGAGGGGCTGAAACCATGCGGGCTCCGAGAGCAGATCCGGAAGCGACATTGGAGCGGGTTTTGAGGGGTTTGGAGGGTGTTTTGGAAGACAGGAAGCCGATATTGGAGACTGAGGTTTTGGGGGAAACTTTGAGAGATGGTGAGGATGAGGTGGTCGGGGTGAAGGTGGAGAAGGAGGTTGCCATTGTCGTGGAATGTGGTGGATGAGGAGAAACGGCGGAGTGAAGGTGTCTGAGGTTTGTGTCGGTAGTCTCTGTAGCCCTATTTGTTTGGGTGTAGTGTGAGACGTATGTGGTTGTGGAGGATGGAGTGAGGGTTAAGTGCAATGAGAGCCGTTGGATGGGGATATGAAATCATGTCTGGTCTCGAATTTTTTTTTACTCAATACAATAATTAATCTTTGCCTTTAATATGAAAACTGGTTGTGTCATGTAAATGTCTTCTGACACCATGTAGAAAAAATGTCTTGACATGTAGATGCTCTAGATGCAAGCCTTCTCTTACTACAATAATGAGAACAAGTCTCATAGTAGTTACACCATGTAGAAAAAATGTCTTGACATGTAGATGCTCTAGATGTAAGCCTTCTCTTACTACAATACTGAGAACAAGCCTCATAGTAGTTATCTTCACCATTGTGGAGAACATTTCATTGAAATCAATTTCATCTTTTTTGTTGAAATCCCTTAACTATTAATCTTGCTTTGTACCGTGATGAAACAATGGTTAAATCCGATGATTAACTAGTTGGGTAGTTTCTTCTATGGGTTCAATCTCCTTTCTTACTCGCCCAAAGACTGAGTCCTGCAAAACAGCAACACCGTTAGCTCGTTAAGAGGGGAATATGGGGGTTTCCCTCTTAACCAGGCTCCGGCGTGAGAATAAGTACTGTTCTGAGGAATAAAACAGTGTGTGTTAAGACTGAGAGTGTGAGGAATCGAATGAAATTAACCTGAATGATGAAGGGTCCTATTTATAGCCGGAGGGTGAAAGAGGGAGGAGCAACCTTGCCAGCTGCTATAGGGCGCCAGCTGTCCGACCAAGGGGAATATCCTCTTGGTCCCCTCTGCTGTGGTCAGGGTGGTGGTACACGTGGCGCGCCTATATTCGTCCACGCTGGAAACATCGTACTGCTGTTGTCGGTCTGCTCCTGGATTTGCTGCAGGCCTACATGGCGCTTGGTGACTGGTGACACGTGTTGTCTTTCCTGTCGGAGGGAGCATCTTTGGTGCCACCTTGGCGTCTTCCAGAAGCTTCTAGAAGCTTCTGGATTTTCTTGCTGATGTAGGCGCCATGTTGGGTGAAAAAGTGGTGTGGTCCTTGCCATGTAGGCAAAGGATTGGGACCATACCTCTTCAAGTCCCCCCAGTCCAGTGTGCCTTCTAGTTGAGTTGATCGTCTAGGAGGGATTCTGGACTTATAAATGTGGTGGTTGTTGGCCTTTTTGAACTGCATGTTTGCTACTTTGCGCGGAGCCAAGTGGTCGTATGGCGCATGTCGTACAATGGTGATTCTGCAAAAATGAGCCAAGTGGACGCGTGGCGCATGGCGTGTTGGTAACTTTAGAAAGTTGAGCCAACTGGACGCGTGGCGCATGGCGTTTTGGTAACTTACAAAGTTGAGCCAACTGGACGTGTGGCGCATGGCGTGTTGGTAACTTTACAAAGTTGAGCCAACTGGACGCGTGGCGCATGGCGTTTTGGTAACTTACAAATTTGAGCCAACTGGAAGCGTGGCCCATGGCGTTTTGGTAACTTACAAAGTTGAGCCAACTGGACGCGTGGCGCATGGCGTGTTGGTAACTTTACAAAGTTGAGCCAACTGGACGCGTGGCGCATGGCGTGATGGTACTTCCTTCTGAAAGAAATTTCCTTTCTTGGAATGAAGACAACTGATGTGACTGTCTGATGTCCCTGTCTTGTCGGAGGTGAACAGGCGCCTTTTCAGTGATGTCAGTTACTTTCCGTCATGGTGTCAGGCGTGTGCCGCCCACGCTCCCGAAAAAGGAGGTGACGGTTTCTCTCTCTGCTGACATGTCCTTCTCCTGTTGGCTGACGTTCTGAATTCTTGACGGCCCACTACCCATCGCATTAAATGCGATGGGTATAAATATATGGCGGTTCCATCCTTTTCCTTCACTTTTCAAAATTTGAACTCCATTTTCCTCTCATACTTCTCTATCTTTCTTCTTTGCCAAGATCATCCTTATCTCTTTTTTTCATTTTCTTACACTATGTCTACCGGAGCTAATCCTCTGACCAGGAAGAGAAAGTACAAGGGTAGGAATCCTCCGGGTCCTGACCGAGCGGAGATAAGTTGGAAAGAAGAAGAATTCCAAAACTTGGTTAGAGATATGGGTTTTCGTTCTGAGTGGGGTGCTCAGTTTCCAACCCCACATTCTACCGCTATGGATGCCCCTCCTGGGTATATAGCGTTATATGCGGCCTTCTTCCGGGAGGGTAACTTCCGTCTCCCGATAACGAAGTTTACTGCTGAGGTTTTGACGAATTATGGGCTTCATATTTCTCAAATCAATGCGTTGGGGCTTCCTCGTGTTACCCATTTTGAATTTATATGTAGGGCCAACCGTATTGAGCCTACCTTTGAGATGTTTAATGTCTTTTACAACGTGAGCTACACCGGTGGTTTTTACTCCTTCAACTCCCGGACCGGTAATGTTGTTCCTTGCAGTTCCAATCCTCCGAAGAGCTTGCACGATTGGAAACATAAGTTCTTCTATATTCGCCGTGGGGTTATTCCGGTGGATATGCATTATCGAGCGGAGAGTGAAGGGATTCCCAAGGTAGATGTGACTGTAAATTTTGCTGTGCAAGAGTGGTATAAGACTTTAACACGGAAAGCCACTTCTATTAGTCAGATTGAGGAGAGGGCATTGGTGGGGGCTGGCATGAGCATGTTGTGGGTTCCGAAGAACCCTAAGGGTGTCCCTGTTTATGGCTATGATGGGAAAGGTAATGCTGTTGTTTCTTTATGTTTTCGTTTATTTTGACTTCTTTATGCCCTTCCTTATGTTCTTCCGTTTTACAGTTGGATATAGTTTGTTAAACGTTCTTGATCCAAAGGCTTCCGGTGCCATGATTGAGGCGGTGTTTACTAGGGATAAACCTGTGTGGTTAGACCAGATCCGACACCGTTTTTTGCATCCTACCAGCGAGAGTTTTGCCGCTTATGCGAATACTATTTTAGGTGAAGATGATGGAGATGAGCATGTCGACACTGTTGATCCTACTCGAGAGGAAGTTATTGTTCTCTCGAGTGAGGGTTCTGACAGATCACATGAAGGCCTAATCCCCCGTTCCCCTCGTGCAGGTCTAGCGCAAGGGGCTGTGAACGAGCCGGTGAATGAGCCCGTTGATGTTGATGTTGATCCTCTGGTGGAAACTGCTGAGCAGTTAGAAACCAGAAAGAAGAAGAAGGTGGATAAGCCTGAGGATAAGGGGAAGAAGGCTGAGGAGAATGTTACTGAAACTCCTCGTAAGCGCTCTTCTACTCTTCCTTTCCTGGATTATGTTGTCATTTCTGATACGCTATATGGTTTAGGCGCAGGGAGCAAATGTACTGAACGTGACCCTGAGGATGATGAAACTCTGACCGAGATTATGAAGAGAAGAAAAACCCTTGATTCCAGGAAGAAAGAGCTTGACGAACAAGCTGCCGCTGCTCTTGCTGCCAAGAAATCTAAACTTTAGAAGGAAACTCCTCCTGCACCTTCGGAGTCTGAGATTGACATGAATGTTTTTAGCGCGAAGCGCGGTAATCTGTTGGAGAAGATATACGTTGCTTCTGCTCCTCAAGGTAAAGACGTTGCACTTGTAAGTCTTATTATTTGGCTTTCGATCTTGTCTTTGACTATCATGGTTGTCTGGTGACAGGTGTGAAGTCAGGGAAAGCTTCCCGTAAGGTTGACATTTCAAAGATTACTCCTCCTACCTCTCCACCTTCTAGGACTTTTGGTCTGTCTCCTCCCCCTGAAGATCTGGCTAAGAAGGAGAAACAAGTTCATGTGGAAGTTGAACAAGTCGGAGAAGGTGGTGGTGACGCAGGTGGTGACGGTGCAGGTGGTGCAGGTGGTTATGGTTGAGGCAAGGGTGTTGACACCGAGGCGGAGTCTAGTAAAGCTACGCATCGCCAAACCATCTATACCAGACGTCCACCAGCCTCTGGTGGTGGTGCTACTTCGGGAGTACCCCGGAGTCATGAGTTTGAAAATGTCCAAGCTGGATCCTGGGATACTCATAACCCAGCATGTGATGATCTGTCGCATGCTCCTCGGTGGAATTTAACTCAGGGCTCCCGGATGAATGATCACAATAACTGCCGAGAGTTCTTCTCCTTGTCCCTCCCCCTGCTGAGAGGTTATTTCAGAAAAGACGCAACCGGTTTGATCTCTTGGATGATCATATTCATGTCGGGGTCAACTTTTTTGCTACCTCTCAGGAGATTGTTCGAGAATGGAACCTGATGGGGGAGGAGACTCTTGAATTTGAAAATGATAAAAAGGCATTTGCTGAAGAGAGGGAGAAGTTCAATGCTGAGAGGAAGGGTTTGTTATGGCGGGTGTCTGATGCTGAACAAAAGCTTGCACAAGAGAAGCAGGTTAACTCCAACAAACAAAAGGAGTGGGAGGTCGCTTGTGAGCGCACCAATAAGGAGTTGCAGGCGCAACGTGATGCAATTGTGAGGTTGTCCAGAGAGAAGAAAAAGATTAGTGACGAGGCTGAGCAGGATCGTGTTGTATCCCAGAAAAGGGAACAGGAATACATTCAGCGCATTACTAAGTTGGAGAAATTTGCTGAGCAAAAAGTTGCTAAGGTCAAGGCTTCCGAGATTTTGGTTGAAGAAACCACTGCTGACTGCAAGTGATTACTTGCCCGTGCGGTGCCTCTGGTAATTGTCAATATTTGTTTGTTTTTGTTATTCATTGCCATTTCTCTCATGTGCGTATTATCTTTGCAGATCGCCGAACGTATCGCCGGTTCTGAAGAATTGGCCAAGTACGTATATGAGCTTGGTGAAGCTGCACGTGATCTTGGTCGCAAGGAAGGGTATGCTGAAGGAAGGGCGGCTGCTGAGTCAAAAGAGCCATTGAAAAACTTTGAATTATATAAGACTGACTGTGTCGGTCGCTATGCTGAAAAACGACAGGAGTTTGCATCTTTGGAGTTTGGTGTTGTCAAAGCTGCTAAGAAATTATCTCGGAAGCCTGATGGTGTCGCCCTGTTGAAGAAGGCCCTTGATGATGAAGATCATGAAACCGGGGGCGCTGACACCAGTCATCAGGAATGAAGGATTCCGGCTTGCACGCCGTGTATGGGCTTTGATAGCCTTGTAACCAACTGATAATTTCGTGAACACTTTAACTTTATGCTTCGTGAACAATTTGCCTATAGTTGTCATATCTGCTATTATTTTGTTACATTTGACATATTTCATGTTAATATTTGGCTTTGCTTCTTTGTTCGTTGTGAATTTTGCTATTGTTACAATATGTGCATGTGTAATTACTTTGATTAGGTATCACGAATGAATGATGGCGCTGACAGGTTGTGTTGTGTTAGTTACAGCGTTTGTTCTATCGTTTAAGCGCACAGGTTGATTCGTGTATACGAAGTGATCTAGTTACAGGTTATTGTGTTGACCCGGCTGTGTTCAGCTTTGGGGGTCCTACAATGTTTGTTTACCATGTTTTTGATTCTTTCGTGTTAATGTGGGCACAGAGTATTTATTTGGCGTTTTTAGGCTTTGGTTGTGTTTTTGACCCGGCTGTGCACTTGGTTGTGACAAGCCTTGGAGGTCTACAACGTTTCCTAATTTTGAGCCATTGATGTTTTCGTGTATGCCCAAAGTAATATATGCAGTTGTGACAAAAATTCGCATGAGATAAGATAGCCGAACACTTCTTGTATTAGTATTAAATGTGTTGGCGCACAACCATTACAAGTACGATAAATGTTGACTGTCTACATGTAGCATCTTCTTAACTGTTGAGCATTCCAGGTTCTTGGGACCTCTTTGTTGTCCAGGGTGCGTAGCTTATACGCCCCTTTTCCAAGGACTTCATCTACACCATAAGGTCCTTCCCACTTGGGAGCTAATTTTCCGGGTTTTTCGGCGCTGGATGCCTCATTGTCCCTTAGGACGTAATCTCCGGGATTGAACATGCAAATTCGGACCTTGGAGTTGTAATACTTTTCCATTTTGGTTTTGTATTTCGCTTCACTAATTGCCGCCATCTCTCTTCTTTCTTCTAGGAAGTCAAGGTCTAACCTCCTTTCTTCTTCATTGTTGATCATGTTCATGGAGAGCATTCTTGGCGACGGCAATCCGATCTCTGCTGGTATCACGGCCTCGGACCCATAGACTAAACTGAACGGTGTCTCTCCGTTGCTTGTTTTTTGCATCGTCCTATGGGCCCATAATATGCTGGGTAGCTCGTCAACCCAGCCTCTTCTTTGTGTTCCCAACCGTGCCTTTATACCGTCTACGATGCCCTTGTTGACGGCTTCAACCTGACCATTCCCCTGTGGGTGCACAACCGAGGAGAAGGTATGCTCTATGTGTAGCTCTTTGAACTAGCGTTGAAGGTCTTCTACAGAAAAATTTGTTCCGTTATCGGTGATGATTCTCAGAGGCAGCCCGAATCTGCAGATTATCTGTTCCCAGATGAAGTGTAGCACTACGGTAGATGTGGTTGACGCCAACGCCTTTGCTTCCACCCATTTTGTGAAATAGTCTACCGCGACTATGATAAATTTCACTGCTCCCGGGGTTTCAGGAAAGGGACCAACCATATCTATTCCCCATTGTTGAAACGGCCACGCCGTTGTTACGGGGACTAGTTCGTTTTTGGGGCTCATCGTTTTCGGAGCATGTCTCTGGCACCCGCTGCATTTCCTCAAAACCTTCACTGCGTCTAGATGCATTCCGGGCCAGTAGTACCTGGCGTTCATCACTTTCGCTACCACCATTCTCGAGCCGGCATGAATGCCACAGATTCCCTCATGTACTTCCCGGATCAGGTAGTTGGCATCTTCTGGGTCGACGCATCTCAATAACGGCCCGAGGTATGATTTTCGGTACAGAATTCCATCAACCATCTGGTAGTGCGCGGACTTGTACTAAACTTTCCTTGCTTCGGCTTTGTTTCCGGTAATATTCCAGACTGGAGATACATGATTATGGGAGTCATCCAAGATGTCGTTCCCAGCTGAATAACGCTCACTTGCCTTAGCGGTACCGGTGGATTGCTCAGAACTTCAATGCGCACATCTTTTGCCAAGTGCTGGAAACTGGTGGATGCGAGTTTACTTAATGCATCCGCTGGTTTGTTCTCGCTTCGATTGATATGGTGCACCTTGTAAGAATTGAAGTTCTGCAGCAATGCTTTCGCTTGGTCTAGGTATAGCGCCATTACGTCTCATTTGGCATCGTACTGGCCGTTGATCTGCCCAGCTACTAACATGGAGTCCACATGCGCCTCGAAGTGTTTGACTCCCATCTTGATCGCCAACCTTAGACCGGCAAGAAAGGCTTCGTATTCGGCTTCGTTGTTCGTGCTCTTGAAGTCTAACCGGATGGCATACGTGAATTCATGTTTTTCTTGACTTACCAGCCTAAGTCCTGCACCTGCGCCGTCCTCATTGGACGCGTCATCTGTATACAGTAGTCATGGTTCTTCCGAATGTTGCCTTTTAGCTCTTTCCATTGCCTTGCATTCCCTGTCTTTGTCATCAGGCACCTCTGTCATGAAATCGGCCAACACCTGGCCCTTAATTGCTGGCCTTGGTCTGAAGACCACGTTGTGGCCTCCCAGTTCTATAGCCCACTTCGCTAATCTCCCAGATATTTTGGGCCTTGCAAGGATGTTGCCGATGTTGTAATATGTTAACACATGAATGACGTGGTTGGCGAAGTATCTGCGCAACCGCCTTGATGCATGAATCAGTGTCAGCACTAGTTTCTCCATTATAGCATACCGTGTTTCCGGATCGTTAAGAGTGCGAGACACATAATAAACTGGTGTCTATATTCCTTGTCGGTCTCCGAGCAAAACTGCTCCAACTGCTTTATCTGATGCTGACAAATACATCACTAGGGGTTTTCCTTTCACTGGTGCCGTCAGTGTTGGCAGTTTTATGAGGCAATCTTTCATTTCTCTGAACGCATGTTCGGCTTCCGGAGTCCACTGGAACTAACTTTTCTTCATGCAATTGTGGAGTGTCTTGATAAATGGGAAAGATTTAGCTGCATGATTGGCTAGGAAACGATTGAGTGCCGCTAACCGTCCGGCCAATTTCTGCATTTTCTTGATTGTTGACGGTGAGGGCATCCGCTCGATCGCCTGCACCTTTTCAGGATTGACCTTAAACCCGTCCTTTGTGACGATGAAACCCAGGAACTTTCCTTCTTCCATGCCAAAGGAACATTTCGCTGGATTTAGCTTGATACTTACTCCGCGCAGTGTGTCGAACGTTTTTTGGATATTTGCCAGCATCATACTTTCCTCCTTGCTCATGATGACTAAGTTATCCATGTACACTTCGATGTATTTGCCGATAGCATTGCTGAATGTTTCGTTCATCAGTCTCTGATAAGTCGCGCCTGCATTCTTTAGACCGAAAGGCATTTTGGTGTAACAGTACAGCCCTGTCGGTGTGCGGAATGCGGTTTTGTCCTCGTCTTGGATGGCCATCTGCACCTGATAGTATCCCTTATAACAGTCAAGGAAACATTTCCATCTGAAGGTTGCTAGCGAATCGATCTTCTCGGCAATATCTGGTAAGGCAAAACAGTCGCGTGGGCATGCCTTGTTTAGATCATTGTAATCTACGCACATTCTTCAACTGTCGTTTCCTTTTTGAACCATTACTGGGCTCGCTACCCAAGTTTGGTATCGGACTTCTCTGATGATGCTAGCGTTTAACAGCTCCGTGACTTGTTCTTGCATAGCGTCATGCTTTATGTCTCCTAGATGGCGCTTGGCGTGTACCACAGGTTTGGCACTCTCTGAGACGTTTAATCTATGCTCTGCTATGTGCCGTGGAACACCTACCATGTCGGCTGGAGTCCAGGCAAACACATCCATATTTTCGAATAACAGTTTTTTTAGCGCCGCGCGCGTGAGGTCAGACATTGCAGGGCCCAAGGTGACCGTTTGTTCTGGGTATTTGCTGTTTAGCACCCATTTTTCAGCTTCCGCGCGTGGTACAGATTTGCTTGCTTTTGCTGGCCTGGTTTCATCTGTTGCCAAGACTTCTTTGCTTGCATAGATTAGTGCTACCCCTGTCTCTGTTGGGAACCCAACAGCTGAATGCGGTCCAGACCAAATCATACTAAAATCTCCTTGAGATTCTCTTCCCAACAGGATATCGTGTCTTGAGTGTGCGGGTAGTACCATGAACGTGACTTCCTCTGTTCTTGAATTTCTTCCGTCCGAGAGCAGCACCAGGAACGATATCTGGCCGAGAGGAAAAACGACTTTGTTGCAGAAACCAGTTAATGGGTAGTCGACTGGTTCTAAGCGCGCTTTGTCCTCTTGGTCAAATTGATTGAAGCATTGTTCATAGATGATATCTGCGGTGCTCCCTGGGTCAATGAAAATGTAGTCGGTTTGGTAATGACCGATTACGCCAGATATGACTATGGGCCGTCTTTCTCTTGGACCTCCTCTCACTATGGGAAAAACAACTTGTCTCTCGCGCCAAGAGTCGTCTTGTGTGCGCTTGTTATAGTTCTTTCGTGACCTTCGTGGGCCTCCTTGAACCATGTGAGTTTTTAATTTTCGAAGTTTCTTGTTGTCTGGCCCTTCTTCCCTTCGTTGAATTTGATGATGGTCGCGCTTTCTGCCTTTCACCAGGTGGGTAAGTCTGCCATCTCTCAGGGCTCTTTCTATCTCTTGTTTTAAGCTAAAACAATCATCGGTCAGGTGACCTGTGTCCTTGTGGAACTCACAGAAAAGATTTGGGTCTTGGCCCCTCTTGTTTCGCATCTGTAGAGGAGGTTTGAACTGGTGATTTTCGGTTGACAAAACTTCGGAAGGAGTTTTTGTTAAGGGTGTCCACTGTTTTTCTCTGTTCTCCCTTTTGACCTCCTTGCGATGAGCAATCTGGTTGATTGTATTGCGTGCGTCTTCCCTTACCGGGCTTCTTTCTCTATAACCGGATGTTTTCCATGATTGGCCTTTGCCCTTCTTATTGCGCCGATCGTTATGGTTGTAACTGTATTGACAGTTGTCGTCACCGGTCAATTGTTTGTCTGTGCGTGCAATTGTTTATGCTGCTTCAATGAAGGTCTCCCAATCTTTGGGGCCTCCGTCTCTTCCCTTCAGTCGTTTGATCAGGTCGTCGCACTTTACTGCTCTCATAAAGTGTGCGCGCATCATCTTCTCGCCAACATCTCCGATTTCCAGACATTCTTTGTTATACCTGGTGATGAAGTCTTCCACGCTTTCGTGGTCTTTCTTCCATATATTCAAACAATCGGCTGGATCTCTAGTGTGCCTGCGTTGTTGAGAGAAGTATGCGAGGAACTTGTCTCGAAAATCGATCCACGACTTGATTCTTCCTGCTCGCAGGCTGTCAAACCAGACGCGTGCTGCGCCGACAAAGGATTGTGCAAAAAGGTGACACCAAGTTGGTAAGTTCCAACCACCTGTTACTCTCGCGCCGTTGAAGACTTGGAGGTGGTCGTCGGGATCTGTTAAGCCGTTGTATTTGCCTACATTGTGTGGCAATTTTGTCTTGTCGATGTCGGTTGTTGCAATCTCTCTGATGAACTTTGAGTTTTCGGCCATGCCATCTGGGCGATAGCTCAATGAGTAATCATGTTCTGCTTTTGAATTGTACCCCGCGCGCTTGCGGGGTACGTACGCCTCGTGTTCTGGTGGTAACTTACTGAATACCGTGCTTTCTTTGTACGTCAGATCATCTTCTTCGTTGTAACTGTCCCATTCGTCGTTTATATTGCGCGACCCTAAACGACTTTGTACTGGTTTTCTCTGTTGGTGAGAGTACTGCACATAATTATTTTCCGTTTTGCCATAGGTATCGTGCGTGTCGTGCGCGCTTAGCCTTCTGATGTTTGGTATATGTGCTTTTTCAGGGTTTAAGTTCCACGCATTGGCCTGCTGAGGCATGTGAGTGCTCAGAGACCTTTGCGGTGGAGTAACAAAAGCGGATTGGTTAGCTTGTGCTTGGAGCACGGCTTGTTGTACGCTGAGTTGTCTATAGACAAGATTTAGAGACGCCATTTGTTCGGCATACCAGGAAGCCAGAGTTTTTCCTTCGGGTAGCCCTAAAAGCGCAGAAAAGTTCAATTGTGTTTGGTCCGATGGGGCTGAGGTGCCAGCTCCATGGTTTGGTGCTTGAACTATTGGAGGTGTTTGGTGAACTACCCCAGGTGGAGGTTGAAAAGTGGCTCCATTTGTGGTTTGGTTGATGACCCTGGGTGGGGGTTGGAAAGTGGCTCCGTTAGTGATTTGGCTAACCGCTTTGGATGCACTTCCAAAGATCTCAGGAAAATCGTTGTTCACCCGCCCTTCTTGGATGGTCTCGTTCCCCTGGACTCTTTGGACGCGCGCAGTGTCCGTGATGAGTTCAAAGGAAGAGACTTCTCCGTCCATTTGAGGAGAAGGGTGTGGTTCAGCCATTCTCGTGAGTTTTTGAACAAGAAAGAAGATGAGAGTGGTTTGCAAAAGATGCGGATGGCGCCAATGATGAAACACTGGTTAAATCTGATGATTAACTAGCTGGGTCGTCTCTTCTATGGGTTCAATCTCCTTTCTTACTCGCCCAAAGACTGAGTCCTGCAAAACAGCAACACCGTTAGCTCGTTAAGAGGGGAATATGGGGGTTTCCCTCTTAACCAGGCTCCAGTGTGAGAATAAGTACTGTTCTGAGGAATAAAACAGTGTTTGTTAAGAGTGAGAGTATGAGGAATCGAATGGAATTAACCTGAATGATGAAGGGTCCTATTTATAGCCGGAGGGTGAAAGAGGGAGGAGCAACCTTGCCAGCTGCTATAGGGCGCCAGCTGTCCGACCAAGGGGAATATCCTCTTGGTCCCCTCTACTGTGGTCAGGGTGGTGGTACACGTGGCGTGCCTATATTCGTCTACGCTGGAAACATCGTACTGCTGCTGTCGGTCTGCTCGTGGATTTGCTGCAGGCCTACATGGCGCTTGGTGACACGTATTGTCCTTCCTGTCGGAGGGAGCATCTTTGGTGCCACTTTGGCGTCTTCGAGAAGCTTCTGGATTTTCTTGCTGATGTAGGCACCATGTTGGATGAAAAAGTGGTGTGGTCCTTGCCATGTAGGCAAAGGATTGGGACCTTACATCTTCATACCGTTTGGTATCATCAAGTTTATCCTTGACCCTGAAAACCCATTTGTTTTGAAGAGCCTTTTTCCCGGCTGGAAGCTTTGTTAAATTACAGGTCTTGTTCTTCTCGAGCGACTTCATTTCATCTTTCATTGTAAACTCCCACAACAATGAATCTTTCAACCCTGTAGCTTCAGAGAGGACCAAAGGTTTAAGGATTTCGATCAGCCCGTCTCCTTCTCCAACCCTTCAACTATAAATATCAGACTCCACCAAAGGTTTAAGGATTTCGATCTCCCCACTCTCACTCTTAACACACAACTTGTTCTCTTTCTCTCTAGAAAGACCATTACTTGTTCTCACGTCGGAGGGTGGTTACGAGAAGAACCCCCCCGTCTCTCCTTCCCGTAAGGAGCTCACTATGTTGTTTAGCTTTGCAAATTGATTCCCTGAAGATCATAGCTCACGTAGATCGGAAGAGAAAGCCCCCCGGTCGAGACATTATTGATCGATCCCCTACTGATTAGATTAGTATTTCTTCAATTGACAATACTAATTATAATGGTAGTAACTATGAATAACATAAGGTTCTCAGAGAACTATATTGATAGCATGTAAGATAACAAGTAGCAAATACACAAATAAAATAATACAAAGCTTTTTTAGAATCCCTACAAGTTTCCACATCAAGGCAGAGATATAAGGTAAAGCTACAACAAATATAAGGCTAAAGCAAACGAAAGTGTACAGAAGAAAAACTAAGTGTAGGGAAAAATCAGGGTCCCAAAACAGATCTATGACAAAATCTACACACTTTTGACTCCCCTAAAAGTCTATAATCATTATCTTACGTCTCAAAGAACACTTATCCTCATTTATGTCCTAAGAGAGGTGTGATATACTAAACTCGACATGGGAAAAAATAGCACTAGTTGAGGGGATGCTCGGGCTATCTTTCAACTTTCTTGGCAAAGTGTAAAATTAGTGCAAAATTTTGGAATACTCCTGAATTTTTCTTCTAAATCCACCACTACTGGACTTTATCTAATTCATTTATCCCAAGTGTACGTCTGTTCTGCCCCTCATCCCCTCCACTATTTGGTTCTTCATTGTATGTTTACTGAAGCCACCATTTGTGTCCTTCATACGTGCTTAAATCATCTCAATCTCCTCACCCTCATCTTATCTGAGATAGATGCCACCCCAACTTAACCCGAAAAAAACTTTATTTCTTATCCAGTCCAACCTTGTGTGTTCACACATCTACCTCACATCCTTATCTTTATTACCCCTATCTTTCTTGCTTTGTGTCTTCTTGATGACCCAACAATTGGTTTCGTATAATATAGTTAGTCAAACTATAACCTTATACAAATTCCCCTTTAGTCTTGTTAAGAACCTCTTGTTGCACAATTCTCCTGTAGTTGCTCCCCACTTGTGTCAACCAACCTAAACTTAGTGAGCTACAATACTGCCTATTAGGGCTGCAAACGAACCAAACGTTCGACGAACAGTTCGTGAACCGTTCGGCGGGAAGTTCGTTTGTGTTCGTTCGTTTATTAAACAAACAAACATGAACAGAGGTCATGTTCGTTCGTTTATGTTCGTGAACGTCCGGTAACGTGTTCGTTTGTGTTCGATACTTCATTAGTGTTTTTAGTTTTTATATTTATTTAAATACTTCAAAATTCCGACAAACTAAATATCTAATAAGTGCCGGTCTGTTCATGAACGATTGTTTGTGTTTGTTTGTTTCCATTTGTGTTCGTGAACATTAGTTTGTGCTCATTTGTGTTTGTAAACGTTCGTTACCTAAAATTAACAAACAAACACAAACGAAGACGAACAAGTTCATTTCCTTAGCAAACGAACACGAACATAAAATCTCATTCGATAAGTGTTCGTGGACGGTTCGCGAACACGTATATTTCTTAACAAACGAACACGAACAAGGTCTTGTTTGTGTTCGTTCGGTTCGTTTGCAGCCCTACTGCCTATATCACTGAACTTGGTTGTTTTTTAAACAACTTGATATTCAGTAGTAAATAACTAACTAAATAAATTCTAATGGGTTTAAATAAAGATTTAAAATTTGAATCAATCACTATTACTTTCCATTGACAATTTCTCAATATTTCAGACATATCGTCCCATATATAGCTCCATAATGAAAAATAAAAATAAAAAGATAAATATAGAGATGGAGAGTGCGACATTGTCGGGCGCATGTGACATGGCTTAAAAGCGGCAGCGCCGTCCATGACATCGACGATAATAGTATTGTCAAACACAGATGTTACTAAATATATTGGTGTTTTAGACGTGCCACGATCTTATTGTATTTATACATCGTTGTCTAATCATAGTAAATCAACATCACCACCCGTGTTCGAGTTACATTTTGTGTCAACCAAAATTCTAAAGGATAGAGTCATGTAACATTGGAAAACATGTCAAAAGGGCCATTATCAGGATTTTCCATTATTTTAACACATAGAGTCTCAACCTTTTACCTAAATGTTATCATTATACATTAAAACTGTTGATTACTCTTAATCTATGATTAAGATGGATCCTTACGAGTTCTTAGATAAACTATACTTTACAATATAATATGATGCTATATATGTACACACAAAGTGATTTCGATTTAACAAATATAAAAAGTTATTATTAATTTTTGTTTACTTGTGAAGACTGTAAAAGTCATAGAACTATTTATATTAGTTTTGTATTGATGCATTTATTTTGGATGGTTATACCTCAGTTTTGATGTCACTAGTGTCACATTTTTTATTTTCTTTCCTATCCTTTTTATCATAGGTTTGTAAATTAAAGAAAAGGTTATAAAAAATGTATGAAGATAACCATGATTTGGAAAGAGATCGAAAATGACAATTGCAAATGAACCGAAAAAAAATACACATTCTTGTGCCCATGACGTTAAACATGATTTATCTATGAACCATTAGCAACTTTCAAAGACTTAAACATTAAATTGCTTCAACGTTTTGAGCCCTGCTATATACATAACATGAATATGTGTATAAATATGAAAAAAAATATATATATTATATCGATTTAAGAATTAAAAACGAGGGCACATGGTTATTATGAACGAGTCTTGTAGATGCATTAAAAAGTAATTCCAACAGTGGAAGGAAGATATTAGTGTAATTGATGTTGTTAAGTATAAACATGTGTTGCATGTATGACTTTAATGTTGGGTACATGTAGGTGAGGCCCGGGCAATAGTGTAGGGATTGGATTAATAATGTGGACCAAAGCTAATTAATCAACCAATAATGTGGACCAAAACCAATGGGTGGTGGTCCATTGGCAAAGACAAAACCTTTAAACACCTTGGGAGGGGCAGGTATTGGGTTCAAGTCCCATAGACGACAAGAATATAAGAAATTTTGCCGTTCAAAAAATAATAATAATAATAATAATAATAATAATAATGTGGACCAAAACTGATTAATTAAGCGATAGAGACATATATCTCTATCAAGTGAGTTACCCAACATCTACAAAATCTTAAACCAACTATGCTAAAATCATAAACTACTTGTTTGGGTCTACTTAACTTATATAAAATGAGTTAGTTTGACTATACAAATGTCTACAACACGTCAAAAAATGGTCATTCCTACAACACTTAAAACCTAATATAGGTTCAAATAAGCAAGAAAACACTAATAATCATTGTTTGTAGCCATCATCTATGGCCTACTCGCCGCCAACACCTTCACCACAACCACCTCATCCATCGACATCACCTATTGGTTGCCTTCGGTGCTAACGACTCGTCACCCCCAGGCCCCCACCTATCACCACCACCTCCGACGCCACTAGCACCATCACATGTGACCAACAACACAACAACGTTATCTGTCATTGTCTTAGTTGCCACGTTATGGGTTTACTGCTATTGTTGCCACCTCCATCACAGCTCCATCCCCATTGTCATTGACGTCACAACCACCGGCATCTCCACACTTGTCGTACCAGTCGTCGCCATTAACCACCATAATAATAAATATATCTAGTAAGCTTATTTTGAGATTTTCCCCCCTAAAACAACTCAATTACCCGTATATACTCATATTCATTTTAGTCTGCACCAGATTTGACACGAAACAAATTATACTAATTACCCGTATATACTCATATTCATTTTAATCTTATATGCTAACAAGAATGTGGATGCAATGATATGAAAGTATATGGACCATGTCAAGATGGATGGAAGCACGAAAGGCTAACGGGTCAGGAGGATACAAGGAAGCGAACGCAAATACGGACGCGTAAGGTAAGTTAATTCCGGACTTACCCTTTAGTTTTATAATGTATTGTTGTATGGTAATTATTGTGTGTTATGTAAGAATGTATAAATCAATGGTAGTACTAAGGTAAGTTTTAGTGGAAATGAGTCAAAAGTGGTTAAGAAAGCGTTTCCATCAAGTATGGGTAAGAAAGGAAATTTCTAGTTGATATCGGGCTTAAAGATGAAATAAGTGGTTATACATGTAGGTATGAGCTGATTGATGAAAGTAATCGGAACTCATAGGAGAGTATGTCTATGAACACATAAGGGTGGAGAATTATGTGTATGTGATTTACATGTATTAGACGTGTGTGTTTAGGACTTGGATGTTATGTTGTGTAAGATGTAAATTGTAGGTATGTGTACGAATAGAAAGGTATGTATGCATTAATTGGAATTTAATTATATGCATGAACGAATGAGACTTGTTTATGTGTATACGTGGACTTATTCATATGAATGAAAACTAATGATGCTAACCGTTTTTCTATAGAGAATGAAATGGAAGTGCAGGTATACTAAAAATGGAAGTTGAAGGTTTGACAATGAAATCCAACGATGGTGTTCGAATGGATGGACGAATGGATTAACATAAGCGAAAGCATGAGACGTTGACGCCTAATTATGTGTGTTTAAAACTTACGTAAGATGTCACTAGTTACTAACGATGTGATTGTATGTGGTGTCTGCAGGTTGTACAGGATTATAGGTTCTCATCATGGAGTGTAAGCGGTCGAAGATCGAGTCAAGACATGGATTGTACGCATGTGTGTAGTCACGTAATTTAATATAAGTGTGTCCGGTTTTATTCAATTTATAGAAAGGTCTAATGTATTTAATGTAACATAATGATTTAATGTATTTCCAAGTATGTTGGAATGAATATAATGAAAGAAATTTTTAAGTTCGTATTTCCGCTGCGTCATTTGGTTAAAACGTGTTAGGGTCTTACACCTCTTCACCCTTCATTAACAACACCATAACTCACTACCGTTGCCACCACCCACCACCATTGTCATCTGTCGCCGCCACCCACCTTCGCCGCCACCCGCCACCGCCGTCACCCGCAACCGTCGTTGCCGCCACCCACCTCCATCCCCGCCACCGCCACCGCCATCGCCATTGCCACCTCCGATCACCGCCACCACCCACCTTCGATCATCGCCACCACCATCGCTGTTGCCACCTCCGATCACCGCCACCATCGCCGCTGCCACCTCCGATCACTGCCACCGTCGCCACCCACCTCCGTTATCGCTATCAACCACCACCACCCACCGCTACCACCTGCCACCACCGTCGCCACCGCTACCATCTCTGACCACCGCCGCCACCCACCTTCACCGTCACCCACCAACACCACCGTTGTCACCACCCGTCGCCGTCTCCACCCACCACCACTGCCGCCGCTACAACTGCCACCTATCACCACCCACCATCGCCGCCCATCATTGACCACGGCCATCCGATTTTATTCCTTCTTCTTTTCTCGCATACCAAACAACAAAAAGTAATGGTTCATTCCATTCTCACATGGTAACCAAACAAGACATGGAATGGTAATAATCAATTCCATTACCTCCTCCATTTCATTACCTCGTCCATTCCATTCCTCCGTCCATTCTATTACCCCATACCAAACAGACCTTTATAGTTTTAGAAGGTAGGATTCACAATGTCATTAGGTCAAATATCTTTTGACAAAGGATCTTCTAGTTATTCTTCTTATTTGTTGGTCAAATTACATCTTGATGGCAAGTTTTATTAAGTATTTTAGAGATGAGATAAAACTAGAAAACAAATTTCAAGTAGTTTTGGTGAGAACTGAGAACATATATGCGAGAAATAATTGTTACAAAATAAGCTTTGTATCCACGGTCTAACCATGACATCGATCGTATAACCACTTCGTTTTAAATCTTTCACACAACATCCTTTATTCTAGCACTTTAACTCAAGTTGTAAAAATAATCAAATAAACTTTTCATAACAAAGGAGGCATCACCTTTTCAACATTATTTGATTATTTTTAATGTCTAACTCATATACGACTTTAACCTCAATAACTTAGGAAGGAACAAACCTAGCTTTCGTAATTTTGATGTGTTATAATGATATAGATTTAATTAAACCTTAGGTTTGTAACAAAAAAAATAATAAATCCGTGGCCAAAACCCTTTGAAATCTCGATGCTTCTCCTTGCTCTGCACTTGATACACTCTCTCTCTCTCTCTCTTATATAGATAGATAGATAGATCTGTAAAATTATAATATTCCCCATTTTCAACAACAGATCTGCAAACTCTTTCTCAACCACTATGGGTGCATACAGAGCAGACGATGATTACGATTACTTGTTTAAGCTAGTTCTCATCGGTGATTCCGGTGTCGGCAAATCCAATCTCCTCTCCAGGTTCACCCGAAACGAGTTCAGTCTTGAGTCTAAGTCAACCATCAGCGTCGAATTCGCCACTAGCAGCAGCCAAAAGAGAAACCGATGCCTATGCCCAGGAAATGATTAATAGGGGTATAGCCAACTTTCACATCTTAGCAACCACTGCAGCTGACCCGAACCTGGAACAAATGATAGCACCCCAACCACAACCACCAATTCCTGTCCAACCGATGGAGATAGAAAACCCTGAAAATCAAGTAGAAATGCATGATTTTAATCCGGAGGAAATACCTAGGGTACCCGCACCAAATCCCTTAGACCCAAATTACGACCCATGGTGGAATGACAATAGGGACTATGTGCAACGTTACCCGATACACGAAGACATGCCTATGCAAAACCTATGAGCCTACCCGGGGTTGGACCCTCTAGATCCCTATTACGATAATGATGTATTCATTAGGGAGATTTTAGAGAATCCTTACCAATACCAGGCCCCTACACCCCCATACCAGGAACCTGCACCCCAGTTTCCGAACCCAGTCCTAGAACCTGCACCCCCAATGAGTGCAGAAAACGTAAAAGAACTTAGAACATTTTGTGAGGAAATTTTAGAAAATAGTGAAAGGATGAGACAGGTGGGAGAGCGACTCGTCTGGAAGTACGACGAGCGCAATATGGATTTTTGGATGAATCCATATCCATAGAAGTGATGGTGGAGAAGGTTATAATAATAATAATATAATATAATAATAAAATATGTGTGTATGTGTATGAAAAAAAACTACGGATGCCTACTATTAGTTGTGTAACTTTAAATTTCAGTCGGTATTGTAATTTTAATTTCAGTACTGGTATGTAATAGATGCATATTATATGAATAGAGTAAAGTCGCAATGATCGACGCTTTTGACCAAAATGCGTGTCATGTGATTGACTATATTACATATTATTTTGTGATTTTTAATGCGTGGTAAATGTCTAAAATTCAGATGGACAACGAAGTGAAACCTGAACAATGAAAACCAGAATGATAACCAGAGTAACATTAACTTGGTTAACGAGAATCCGAACAACAACAATAACAATGGAAACCAAGTGGATAATAGTGTCATCCAACACATAGTGGCACAAGGAATTATAGATGCAATGCCATATATTCTTCAAACTGTTAAGGATGCGGAAAATAAAAGTAAACATAGCAGTAAGCGACCCTCTGAACCTGCAAACAGCGTGAACAATGGACCCGTACTTCAAGTGCCTATTCCCAAAAGAAGAAGAACCATGCCTTATGGTTGTTCTTACAAAGAATTCTGGTCCTGCAAACCAATAGAATTCTCGGGCAATGAAGGACCCATTGCAGCTCTACGCTGGATAGAAAAGACTGAGGCTGTTTTAAAGATAAGCAAGTGTGCTGAAGAAGACAAGATAATGTTTGCTTCTAATCTGTTTAAAAACTCAGCCTTAGAATGGTGGAACACTATCCTCCAGTCAAGAGGAAGCGATAGGGTTTACAACATGGAATGGGAGGAAATTAAGAATATGGTAGAAAGGAAATTCTGCCCTCCCAATGAAAAGGAACATATAGCAAATAAGTTCCTAAACCTTAGGATGACCGGGGTAGATAGTAAGGGGTATACTACCACATTCTTTGAATATGCTAGAATAGTACCAACCCTTGCATCACCAGAATCGGTATTAATCTCCCGATACATCTGGGGATTAATTGGAGAAATTAGGCATGTAGTCAAGGCAGCTAGACCCCAAACTATAGAAGAAGCTGTAGAACTAGCAAATACTTTGACAGATGAATTAATCCGTACTAGAGAAGAAGACCAGAGGAGAAACCTAGCTCAAAGGCTTACCCAAGAATTCCGTTCTGGGAATTCCAATCGTAGGAATATAGGTTCTACCTCTGCACCATACTGCAAGGCCTGCAAGAAAAAGCATTCGGGAAAATGCTCCACTCACTGCAATTTCTGCAAGGCACCAGGACACAAGGAAGAAGATTGCATGAGAAAATCCAGTAATGGACTGTGCTTCAACTGTGGAGAAAAAGGTCACATCAAGCCGAATTGTCCGAAATTGGCCCCAGCTGCGAACAACAAGAATACTAAAAATGCTAGAGCATTTGTTTTGACTGCAGATGAAGCCAAAATGATTCCGGACGTCATAGCCGGCACGTTTTTAGTTAATGACGTTTTTGCTAAAGTATTATTTGACTCTGGTGCAAACCAAAGTTTTATTAATACTTCATTTTGCAAACTTCTCAATCAACCATTAACTAAACTCTCACAAGAATGTCTAGTCGAGACATCGAATGGAGAGACGGTTAGGATTTCTGAAATCTTGCAGGGAGCAAGAATAGAATTTTAAATCAAAAGTATATTGCAAATCTTTACCCAATGAATCTGTCAGGATTTGATATCGTATTAGGAATGGATTGGTTAATAGCCAATAAATCTAATATTTTATGTGAACAAAAGTTAATTCAAGTAAATTCACCAAAGGGTGAAAATATCACAATTAAAGGAGATAAGCCCTCTAGATCCACTAAATTCATCTCTGTAATGAAAACTGCAAGCTATATAAGAAAAGGATCCATAGTGTATTTGATTTCTATAATCACTAACACTAAAGGAAAAGAACTAAACGACATTCCAGTAGTGTCTCAGTTTTCAGATGTATTTCCAGAAGAGTTGCCAGGGCTACCACCAGACAGAGAAGTCGAATTCAGAATCCATCTACTACCCGGAACAGCACCAATTGCCAAAGCGCCTTACCGTTTGGCACCCGCCGAAATGCAGGAACTGAAGAAACAGTTAGATGAATTATTGAAGAAGGGATTCATACATCCAAGCTCATCGCCATGGGGAGCACCGATTTTATTCGTCAAAAAGAAGGACGGATCAATGCGTATGTGCATTGACTACCGTGAATTAAACAAGGTCACAATTAAGAACCGGTACCCATTACCAAGAATCGATGATCTGTTCTATCAATTGCAAGGAGCTCGATTCTTCTCTAAAATCGATTTAAGATCAGGATATCATCAATTAAAGGTACAGGAAGAGGACATTCCTAAAACCGCATTTAGAACAAGGTATGGCCATTATGAATCTACTGTCATGCCATTTGGTTTAACCAATGCCCCAGCTGCATTTATGGACATGATGAACCGAATATGTAAACCATATTTGGATAAATTCATAATTGTCTTTATAGATGATATTCTTATCTATTCTAAAAGTAAAGAGGAGCATGCAAAGCATTTGCACACACTTCTAAGCTTACTAAGAAAGGAAAAGCTTTATGCTAAGTTTTCAAAGTGCGAGTTTTGGTTAGAACAGGTACAGTTTCTTGGACATTTAGTCAACCATGAAGGAATTCATGTGGATCCAACAAAAATCGAGGCGATTACCAAATGGAAAACCCCTGAATCACCAACAGAGGTTAGAAGTTTCTTAGGATCGGCAGGTTATTATAGAAGATTTATTCGAGATTTTTCTAGAATAGCCATTCTCTTAACTAAGTTAACCTGTAAATCCATTAAGTTTGAATGGGGACCAAAACAAGAAGAAGCATTTAGAATTCTTAAGCAAAGATTAACCCACGCACCCATACTAGCGTTACCAGAGGGAACTGAAGATTTTGTAATTTATTGTGATGCTTCTAAGTTAGGTTATGGATGTGTGTTAATGCAACGTCAAAAGGTTATTTATAGCTTATGCCTCCAGACAACTTAAGAATCATGAAGAGAATTATTTAACCCATGATTTAGAGTTAGGAGCTATAATTTTTGCCCTTAAGATTTGGAGACATTACCTTTATGGTAGTAAGTTTACCATATTCACTGATCATAGTTTAAGGTATGTTTTCGGGCAAAAAGAGTTAAATATGAGACAAAGACGCTGGATGGGAATTCTTAGTGATTATGATTGTAATATCCAGTATCATGCAGGAAAGGCAAATGTAGTGGCTGATGCTTTAAGCCGAAAGTATCATGAAAAGCCAAAAAGGGTACGTTCTCTTAAATTAAATCTACAAGTAGATTTAAATGATCAAATTAGGAAAGCACAAGAATCAGTAATCAAGGACGAAACTGAAAAGTTAAAAGGAATGATTAAGGAATTAGAACAAGGAACAGATGGAATTTGGAGATTTCATAAAAAGAGAATGTGGATACCTAAATTGGGGAACCTGCGTCATCGTATATTAGAAGAAGCCCATAAGTCCAAATATACGATGCATCCAGGAAGTGATAAAATGTATCAGGATTTAAGAAAGAATTTTTGGTGGATAGGAATGAAAAAGGATATAGCAGCCTATGTTTCCAAATGTTTAACTTGTTCACAAGTTAAAGCTGAGCACCAGAAACCCTCAGGATTGCTCCAACAATTGGAGATGCCAGTGTGGAAATGGGAATTTATAACAATGGATTTTGTTACCAAATTACCCAAAACAAGAAAAGGTAATGATACAATCTGGGTGATTATAGATAGACTAACCAAGTCAGCTCATTTTCTACCAATGAAAGAAACTTTTAGTATGGAACAATTAGCTAAATTATATGTAAACGAAATCGTTTCATTACATGGAATACCTTTATCAATTGTTTCTGATAGGGACAGTCGTTTTACCTCTCATTTTTGGGCAAGTTTCCAAAAAGCAATGGGAACCAAACTAAATCTAAGCACAACATATCATCCTCAAACAGACGGACAAAGCGAAAGGACAATTCAGACAATGGAAGACATGCTTAGAGCTTGTGTAATTGATTTCGAAGGTAATTGGGATGATCACTTACCCTTAATAGAATTTTCTTATAATAACAGTTATCACACAAGTATCAATGCTGCACCATTCGAAGCACTTTATGGACGAAAGTGCCGAACCCCAGTCTGTTGGGCAGAAATTGGGGAGAAGCAACTATCTGGACCTGAGATAGTGCAAGAAACAACTGACAAGATCATTCAAGTCAAGGAACGACTGAAAGAAGCACGTGATCGATAGAAGAGCTATGCTGATAACCGACGCAAACCATTGGAATTTCAAGTAAGAGATAAAGTATTGTTAAAAGTCTCTCATTGGAAATGAGTGGTAAGATTCATCAAAAGAGGAAAGCTAAGTCCCAGGTATGTTGGACCTTTTGAGATTATTAGAAAAATAGGACCTGTATCCTATCAGCTTCAACTGCCAGAGGAAATGGCAGGAATACATGATGTATTTCATGTATCAAATCTCAAGAAATGCTTAGCCGATGAATCACTGATGGTACCTCTTAAGGATATAGAGGTAAATGAACAACTCAAATTTGTAGAAAGGCCTCTACAAATTGAAGACAGGAAGATTAAGAATCTTAAGCACAAGAGATTAGTTCTGGTCAAAGTAAGGTGGGACTCCAAAAGAGGACCAGAATACACATGGGAGCTTGAATCGGAAATGCAAAGGAAATATCCACACTTATTCCAGTAGATCTCGAGGACGAGCTCTAAAATAAGGTGGGGAGGATATAACAACCCCAAAGAAAACCGACATCCTCATAAATTTTCCGACACCCTAAAAATATTTAAAATATCCGAATATGTTCCTAAAAACACCCCATACGTGAAAACGGACCCCGAATACCTTTTATATTATTAAAATTAATTAAAAATGAAATTTTTGGGGCTCTCGCGGGGCGCGTAAGCCACCCTTTGAGCCTACGCGGGCCGCGAGCGATCGAAAATGCGGCGTCACCCGGTGATGACATGTGTCATCATCGTGGCGAAGCTAGTTGATGACCCGGATGAGCTAAACCCTAACCGACCTAGTACGCGAGCCGCGTATGCCTTAGCCTACTCTTACGCAGGCCGTGTAAAACTAAAAATCAGGCCCTATAAAGCTGGAGCTCGGGCCTTCAGTTTACGTCGCTCAAATTTCTTTTCTTTCTCTCAATTTCTTAATAGTAGAAGCTATACTCGGGTATAATATCCCCCTAAATAACGAAGTTCTGGTCCGTTGTAAGTATCATAACCCCTGGATACGTATTAGATACTCTGCCCGATTGATCTAGGGTTCCGTAACGGCTGTCGTGGTTCTGCCCGACGTAGTCGTTGGAATGCCGTCTCGGGGAGGGTATTACTAATGTTAAAATGGGTTATTATACTAACACGTGTGCATTTGTGTAAATTATAGATTGTCACCAGGAAACCCTAAAGGATAATCTAAGACAGCAATGTGAGTAATCTCCTTTTTGCAAATTGTTTTTACAAAACCTCACTTAATTAATTATATATTAAGCAGTTATTGAGTATTTGTAAGGATACAATTATCGTCGGTATGTTGGGGTTTTGTATACAAAATTAGTTACTGCCTTGCGAGGAGTAACTTTTCCACAAGTCGGGTTTGACAGTACCGTGGGTGGTAATTGGTATGACTTGGAAACAAATGTAATTGCGAGACCGCCCTCAATACTGTACAATGGATTTTATTTAAACTTGATTACACTGGGATTCACTCGCCAGTATTTCCCACTGACAAAATGTTTTTAAACGCGTTTCAGGTAACAAAATGTGAAAGCCAAATAGAAGCCAGCTGGACAGCACCAAGGGCTTGGAAAAGTGGCAATAAAGTTACCTAAAAAGAAATAGATGTTTTTATTAAATAAAAATAGGATTTATTCCTATGAAAATGTGTGTACTTAAAACTTGGGTTTTATCCCATGTGTTTGATATTATGAAAGTATGGCATTTTACTCTGATAAAATATTTCCTAACCACGGTCCTGATGAAATTTCCGCTGCCAAAATTAGACAATACCAGATACCACCGAAACTGGCTCGCGGCCGCCCGTTCCCGAAGAAATAGGGATCGGGGGTTGCGACAAATGGATGGACGGATGGATTAACATAAGCGAAAGCATGAGATGTTGACGCCTAATTATGCGTGTTTAAGACTTACGTAAGATGTCACTAGTTGCTAACGATGTGATTGTATGTGGTGTCTGCAGGTTGTACAGGATTATAGGTTCTCAACATGGAGTGTAAGCGGTCGAAGATCGAGTCAAGACATGGATTGTACGCATGTGTGTAGTCACGTAATTTAATATAAGTGTGTCCGGTTTTATTCAATTTATAGAAAGGTCTAATGTATTTAATGTAACATAATGATTTAATGTATTTCCAAGTATGTTGGAATGAATATAATGAAAGAAATTTTTAAGTTCGTATTTCCGCTGCGTCATTTGGTTAAAACGTGTTGGGGTCTTACAAGTTGGTATCAGAGCCTGAGTTTGAGTGAAATCAAGTACAAATAAATAAGTACTTGAACTCAAACCCGTGTGCTCTTGTGATTAGTGACCCGTACAATCCGAGACTCGATCGAGACCGAAAGGTAAAATTTAATACAAGTAAGTATGTGTGATGTTACTAACAATGATGAATGTGTAAGGTGAGCTTGTTGGACAATGAGGATGTTCCGCAGTCACGGGCTAGTATGAAGGCTAAGGCGTGTGATATGTCAGGCAAATGGACCCCAGGTACACAAATTTTAAATTTGGTAAGTATTGGTATTTAGCATACCTTTATATACGAGGGTGAAATCCTTGAAGAATTCATATGAGTGTGGAAAGTGTTAGGGGAGGATTTTCTAACAATTAGTGATCCTTACTTGTTATCCTAACTAATGATCCTTACTTCTGTGACAGATAGTGATCCTCAGAAGAGCTTTAGGATCAGGATCATGGATCACCTTAAGGATCCTCATACTGACGATTGTTTGTTTATGTGTCGCATTATTTTGCAGGAGTAACAAGCTTGACTTGGTCTTGGCAACGTTACTATGGAATATTCCACGGGTATTTCGCACACGTTTGACTGGAAATGGACGTTGTGGAGAACGTGGGAGCTTGGCACAAAAGTCGGATAGTTTGTTATTATAGTTAACTTCTATTTTTAAAGGGGTGGCGAGCTAGAATTAGAACACTTAGCCATTTTCAGCTACACACACTCTCATACAATCGCACTCTTGAAGCTCTCGACGAACACTTACTAATTTTCACTCACTTTTACACATTTCACACTAGTGATCCTTGTACCTAGCTCGTTACTATCCGAAGTTGTAAACATTTATTGATTTATTTGAGCTTGGTGATCGGTAGTTTCCATCACCCGGGGTTTTTTGTGCCGGAGATCAACTCTTGATCAAGGGCTTTTTCCCCGTATAAATCCTTGTGTCGTTTGTGCAATTTGCATTGAAGTGATCCTTATCATTGTTATACATTCAAAGCATCATTCCCCGTAACAAAGAGTTTGGTTGCATTATCCTCATCAGATTTTTTGACCAAAACAGTTTGGCGCCCACCGTGGGGCAATTGGTGCTTCATTCCAAAGAAGTTTTTCTGTTGGTGATCATTCCGGCTCATTGCATACAAATACATGGCTTCATCATTGAAGAATACTTCTACTGCAATGTCTGCGGTCAATTCATCTCAGGGCATTCCACCTTTGCCTCCACCACCTTCTGGACCTCAGAAAAATGCCGAGAAGAAACCAACTCCCATTTTCTCCAAACCTCCAACTTCTTCTGCTTCTTACACTCCCACTACTAGTGACATGTTTACTTTGATTTTGCAGATGAAGGATCATATACAGCAACAGGACAAGACCAATGAAAGGATTCTCAAAGAAATCGGAGATCTCAAGAAACAAAAGAAAACGGTAGAGGATCATTCCCCACTGGTGCCCAAATCTTTGAATTTTGATACTCCGGTGATTACTTCTCAGCCTTCAGTGGTTCCAGATGTTCAATATGTGGGTGGACCAAAAGGAGTGCATTACGGATCATCAGCAATGACTCAGGCTTCAGGGTTACACTTTCAACCATCAGGATCCCTTCCCCAGCATATAAGATCGTCCTTTGCAAGCTCAGGAGGATACTCGGGAGCGCAGCAGATTCAAGGGTACTGGCCGTTTCAAGGATCCTCCTATGTTCTAGGATCCTCCCAAGTTCAAGGATACTCCTATGTTCCAGGATCCTCCCAAGTTCAAGGATCCTCCTATGTTCCAGGATCCTCCCAAGTTCAAGGATCCTCCTATGTTCCAGGATCCTCCCAAGTTCAAGGATCCTCCTATGTTTCAGGATCCCCCCAAGTTCAAGGATTCTCCTATGTTCCAGGATCCTCCCAAGTTCAAGGATCCTCCTATGTTTCAGGATCCCCCCAAGTTCAAGGATTCTCCTATGTTCCAGGATCCACCCAGGTCCAAGGATACTCACAGTTTCAAGGACCCTTAAGGAGTACCGATGTCCATCTGGGAGATTTCATTCCAATGCAGACCATTGCTTCTACTGGTCCATCGGTCATTCCAGAGCCTCAACAATATGGACTTACATCCACTCTTCCTAACTTGAATTCGATGGGAGGTAACACTTTTAATAATTCTTATACTACTAACCATGGCCTTATGCAGGATCCAGGTATCAATCATGCCATGGCCAGAGAATTACAAAAGTTAAAGGATATGATATCAAGTGTCCCAAGAGTGGTCAAGCCTATCCCGGAGATTGCAGATGGGAGTCACAAGATATCTCATTTTGCACCACCAATCTGTGATGCTGAGATACCTAAGAGGTTCCATGTGCCAACCATGAAGCTGTATGATGGTTCGACGGATCCTGAAGAACACATAGCACAATACAGGGAGAGGATGGAGATCAATCCCATCCCAGAAAGGTTAAAGGAAGCATGCCTGTGCAAAGGATTCGGATCCACTCTTACTGGATCAGCTCTCAAATGGCTGCTAAGTCTTCCCCCCTACTCTATTACCTCATTTGCTAATCTAGTTAATTTATTTAATAATCAATTTTCTTGTAGTAGAAAATTCGAACGATTAACTAGTGATCTATATAGGATAACCCAGGGTCATAATGAATCATTAAGGGATTACATTACCAAATTCAGTAAAGAATCCTTAGACATTCCCAACTTGGATATAGCCACGGCTGTTGAGGCCTTCAAAATGGGATTGCTTAGGGATTCGTTATTCTATGATGATCTTGTTATGACACCATGCAGGAACCTAGATGAGGTAAGGACCCGGGCACTTAGGTTCATCCGGCTAGAGGATGACAAAAGGATCTAGGAGAGGTTAGCAGGATCCTCAAAGCAAGAGAAACAAGGATCCTCCTTCAAGAACAACAAGTTCAGATCCTATAACAGATCTGATAACCAGAACGTGCATACTATTGATCAGGAAGAGGATGATGAGGATTATCCTCCAATCTCTAAATATTGTTTTTCTGTTGATAACAATGAACTAATCCTTGCGATGCAGAATCTAGGTGATAAAGCCAGATGGCCCAGAAAGAATGATAGGCCAGCTGCGACCAAAGATAAATCAAAGTGGTGTGCATACCATGAAGATTTTGGGCATCTTACAGAAGAATGCATTGCACTGAGAAAGGAAATTGGATACTTGTTGAGCAAGGGGCATCTAAAAGAATTGTTGGGTAGAAAAAAGTCAAGGACTCGGGATCCTGAAAGGATCCCTGAGAAAGCTCCGGCCCCTCCAGCAGATGCACAAGTAATCAACTTTATTTCTGGAGGATCAGACATTTGTGGCACATCCTTCTCAGCAGCTAAAAGGCATGCAAAGGAAACTAAAATGGATAATGGAGAAAGACCCGTTCGAACGTCAAGTGTCTCCGAAGGAAGAGTCATAACCTTTGATGAGGATGATCGTGTTGATATCCAGGATCCTCATCACGATGGTTTAGTTATTACTCTTTTCATTTCTAACCATTTTGTCCGCAGGATCCTTATAGACGGAGGGAGCTCAGTAAACATTATCCAGCTTGATGTACTGAAGAAGATGGGTATCCCTGAATCAGATATCATACCAAGATCCTCCGTGCTCGTGGGATTTAGTGGCGAGACTAAGAATACTCTGGGGGACATTAAGCTCCCAATATACATCGAAGGCCTACACTCTTATCAAAAATTTTGTGTTATTGACTGTTTATCTTGTTGTAATGTTATCCTTGGCAGGCCCTGGATACACGATATGAAGGCAGTCCCCTCTATTTACCATCAATGTGTGAAGCTCCCTAGTCCTTGGGGAATAGTCAAGATTGATAGTGATCAGCAGGAGGCTAAGAATTGCTATACTTCATCGATGAAACCAGCCTCGAAGTCAAGGGAGCAATAGCAATCAAAGTATCCTCCAAGGGATGTCTTGGAGGCAAGAGAACAGGATATAGTAGAAATCCTTATGGATCCTGATGATCCTGAATCTATAGTTTATATAGGATCAGGGATCCTTAACGAAATGAATGAAGACCTCATATCCTTCCTCAAAAGGAGAAAGACTACCTTTGCATGGAAACACGAAGACATGACAGGTATATCTAAAGATGTAATCACTCACAAACTTGGCATTGATAGGTCCTTCAAACCAATCCATCAAAGGAGAAGGAAATTTGCACCAGAAAGAAATGCCATTATCCAGGAAGAGGTAGAGAAATTGCTCCGGGCAGGTATGATTAGAGAGGTCAAGTATCCAAGATGGTTGGCCAATGTGGTTGTTGTTCAAAAGAAAAATGGAAAGTGGAGGGTATGTGTCGATTTCACCGATTTAAATAAGGCATGTCCCAAGGATCCTTTCCCATTACCCCACATTGACTCCATGGTGGATGCAACTGCGGGTCATGAACTGTTAACTTTTATGGATGCTTCATCTGGATTTCAACAAATCCAAATGGAACCATCCGATCAAGAGGATACAGCCTTCATGACTCCAACTGGTATATACTGCTATATTGCTATGCCATTCGGACTAAGAAATGCAGGTGCAACTTATCAAAGGCTAGTGAATATGATGTTCAAGGATCAGATTGGACAAACTATGGAGATTTACATAGACGATATGGTGGTAAAATCAATAAAGGCTGAGGATCACCTAAGAGACTTGGAGGAAGCATTCAATATCCTTGATAAATATAATATGAAGCTTAATCCTTCAAAATGTCACTTTGGTGTTAAAGCAGGTAAATTCTTAGGATATATGGTGACAAAGAGAGGCATTGAAGCTAGCCCGGAACAAATCAAAGCAATAGTGAATATCAAATCTCCGGCCAACGCTAAGGATGTTCAAAGGCTAACAGGCAGGATAGCAGCTTTGAACAGATTTATATCCAAATCCTCAGAGAAGTGCAAAGAATTCTATGTTATCCTAAGGAAGAACAAGAAATTTGAGTGGACTGAGAAGCATGAAAATGCTTTGAGAGCTCTCAAAGATTACCTATCCTCAGCCCCGGCCTTGATGAAACCAGAAAAAGGCGATGTGCTATCCTTGTATCTTGCAGTATCCTCAAAAGCAGTAAGTGCGGTCCTTGTTAAGGATCATGAAGCTACACAACATCCTGTCTATTATGTAAGTAAAAGTTTACTTGATGCCGAATCCAGGTATTCACACCTTGAAAAGCTTATTCTTGCATTAATTATGGCATCTACTAAGTTGAGACATTATTTCGAAACTCATGTTATTGTTGTTAAAACTAATTTTCCAATTAAGAATGTCCTCAGGAAACCAGAGATGTTAGGAAGGATGGCTAAGTGGGCAGTGAAGCTAAGTGCATATGATATAAGATATGAGCCTAGGACAGCCATCAAATCCCAAGCATTAGCTGACTTTGTGGCTGATTTCAGTAGTGATTTACAAAAAGAAGCTGAGTTAGAAGTCCAGCAGCTAGAGGAGACCAAGGATCTTTGGATACTCTATACTGATGGATCCTCAAATGTCAAAGGCACAGGGCTTGGAATACTACTAAAATCGCCACAGGGGGACATAATACCCCACTCTATAGCTTGTGAGTTCCAAACCACTAACAATGAGGCTGAATATGAAGCCTTGATAGCTGGCTTGCAAATTGCTAAGCATATGAGGATCAGGTATCTTGAGGTACATGTAGATTCTTTGTTAATCACTAATCACTTTAATGGATCCTACGCTGTTAAAGGTGAAAAGCTAACCAAATATTTAGAGATAGTCAAAGAATTGGCACTCTCTTTTGTTTCCTTTAGTTTGACACAGGTACCAAGGGAAGAAAATACAGAAGCTGATGCATTAGCCAATTTAGGATCATCCTTGAAGATCCCGGAGGATATCAAGATCCCTATTATCCATATCCTGACCCCGGCTATCGAGGATCATGTGGCCATGGAGATAGGAAAAAATTCTTCAATTATCCCTAGTGAGGATACTCGATCCCATTCAGGATCAGGATCATGGATCTCACCAATCATGAGATACTTACAACATGGGGAGATTCCTACAGGAGAAAACCCTAGGGCTTTCAAAATTAAGGTATCTCAATTCACAATTTTAAATAATATATTGTATAGACGATCTCTTGCAGGACCATACTTGAGATGCATTGAGGATCCTGAAATCCAAGAAGTTTTAAAAGACTTCCATGAAGGAGATTGTGGAAACCACACTGGGGGCAGAGCATTATTCTCAAGGATCCTGAGGACAGGATACTACTGGCCAACCATGAAGAGAGATGCTGTGGAGTATGCTAAGAGATGTGATCCTTGTCAGAGACACAGCAATATCCTTCATCAACCAGCTGAATTATTGCATCCTATATCCTCCTCTTGGCCATTTATGAGATGGGGTATGGATATAGTTGGTAAGCTCCCCAAGGCACCTGGTGGAAAAGTGTTTATGCTAGCTATGACTGATTACTTCTCCAAGTGGATAGAAGCTGAATCTTTTGCCCAAGTCAGAGAAAAGGAAGTTATATCCTTTATTAAAAGAAATATTATAACTAGATTTGGTATTCCTTCCGAGATCATATGTGATAATGGTTCCCAATTCATTGGGGGCAGAACTACTAACTTTTGTGACAGCTGGGGGATTAAGATGATAACATCAACACCAGTCCACCCACAAGCTAATGGTCAAGCAGAATCATCCAACAAGATCATCATCAACAATTTGAAGAAGAAGCTTGGATCCAAGAAAGGGAAATGGGCAGAAGAGCTACCTTATGTGCTTTGGGCTGATAGGACAACCCCTAAGAATGCTACTGGTCAAACACCATTCTCTTTGGTATTTGGGGCAGAATCAGTGATCCCTACAGAAATGGTGGTTCCAACTGCTAGAACCAGTACTCGTGATCCTGAAGAAAATGATGAGAACCTGGCTCAAGACCTGGATACTATTGAAGAAATCAGGGATCTGGCTAGGATAAGGATGGCCAGTTATCAACAAAGAATGGCTGGTGCTTACAACAAAAATGTCAGGATCAGGAAGTTTCAAGTTGGAGATATGGTATTAAGGAAAGCATTTCAGAATACCACCAATCCTGCTGATGGAAAATTGGCTCCAAAATGGGAAGGCCCTTATTTGATTGAGGCTGAAGCAGGAAAGGGGGCATATAGATTGCTAACCATGGAAGGTGATTTGCTACCAAGAGCTTGGAATGCTGTCCACTTGAAGAAATATTTCATGTGAGCAGGATCCTCATGGCACAGATGATCCTTACGTTAGGAGTATCCTAGAAGGATCCTTAAAGTATCGGTGATCCTTACTTTGGTAATGTCCTAATCTTGAACTATTTCATTTCCTTATTTTCTCATATAAGGATAAGGATCATGTGTCCTTTATCCATCTCTCACGTGATTTCAAGTTTTGAAAGTTCAGGTATCCTTAGCAAAATATTGGTTATCTGCAGAAGCAATCTGTTCCTTGGGTTTAACCCCAGTTATTTGGGCTTGACCCCAGTTCCGCCTGTAACGCATGATGATCCTGGTATAGTTCAAGGCAGTGGGACCAGTACTCGTTTTAGGGGCTGATAATTCCATTGTACTGGCTATACCTAGGATCCTACGTATAATGGTAGACATACCATACATCCGTTCCTAAGGTTTCTAACGTTTTCACGTTAGCTAAGGTTTTGACATTTTCATGTCACTAAGTTTGGATAGTCGCCAGTTAGGGCCATACTCCAGTTTACATACGATCCTTGGGCTTGTCCCCAGTTATCCTTGGGCTTGTCCCCAGTTATCCTTGGGCTTGTCCCCAGTTATCTTTGGGCTTGTCCCCAGTTGCTAACTCTTATCTTATATTGGCTTAGTCCCAAGTTATGCTCTATTTTCAGGTCCTTGAAGATAAGCAACTAGGGATCCTTGATCCTTAATTCTCTCTAAGGTTTATCTTATATTTATCCTGATTATGGTTAGGATCCTAACTTGGATCCTCAGGTATGATCCTTAACTATTTTTAATTCTATTCATTGTTTATTTAAATAACCCTTAAAATTTGAAAACTAAACTTGTGATCCTCAAAATATATTACTTTTTGGGATTCTTTAACTATAGGATATTTGATCATAGATCATATCCTAAGTATTTACAATCTGACTTATTCAAAATTGTTTATTCAATAAATGTACATCAAAACAATTGAGAATTAAAGAGACAAAAATGATAACAATACAAGATAAGCGACAAAAGATTAAGGTTTTATTTATTAACAAAAGATTAACCCTTAAAAGGTTGTCAAAATCACCTACCCCGAGCATCTACCAGCAATACGTGGCCCGTCCGCTGGGGTAGGTAAAGGGTGTCCATGATAATAGGTTCAAAAGTAGTGCAGGAATATAAAGGCGGCAGGATCACAATGGTTTCATCCCCCAAACAGAGGATCCCTCCACCATTTGTAATCCTACCTATTGTCCAAAGGATCATACATGATCCTTAATCCTAGAAACTATTGTTCAGTACAAACCATCAAATTGTTCAACATCACAACCACAAAAAACTACTACCAAATTTAAAAATTGGGCTCCGGCTACGTCTAGAAATGTCCATCATCGCCCAATTGTGCAGCCTACACCTTTGCTGCATCCTCTTCCCCTCCAGCTGCGGTATCCTTCACCAGATCTTTTCCACTGCCTCCAGCCTCAATCGCCAAAACCTCCTCAGCCTCCTCATCATCCTCAAGATCAGCCAACCTTGCTTTCCAGCCCTCAACATCCCAGCTGCTTCTGTCGAAGTTAGGATCTTGAGCTTCCTGGGCCATCTGTAGTTTTGTCTGGTACATTGTGCTGGCAGCAGAGACCTTTGCACTTTCTATGAGATCATGCTTCTCATAGTCGATGTCGATCAGGATTTTAGCCGTCTTAGTCTTGGCATCCTGGAGCTCCTTCTGAAGATCAGCAATTTTGAGGTCCTTTAGCAATGCAACCTGCTGGAGGTCGGCAATCTTCCTATCCTGATCCTCAACGTGGCCAACATAATCCTCAATCTCAGTGAATTTCTGCAAAGGGGATAAAAGATAAGGTCAGGACCAAGTGATCCTCAAATCAGCAGGATATATCAGCAGGATATGTCAGCAGATATACTAGCAGAGACAGTGATCCTTACATCGTTGAAGTACTCGAGGAATTGGTGGCGGATCAGAGGCAGACCCTACAGATCCTCAGCTTCGGAGGCCTTTGTCTTCTTGATTCCCTTTCCTTTGAGGGGTGCCTTGGGGACTGAAGCTGTTGGGCTGGTAGGAGCCTTTCTTTTGGAAGATCTGACAGTGGTGAGATCGGTGACATTGAACTTTGAAGCAAACTTGGTGGATTTTCCAGCACCTACACAACCAAAACAAGATAAGTATCTTTATTTCACTCATATTTCACTATTTATTTAAATTTTAAACAAGGATACTTACTTGACATCGTGACAGAGCCTGAGGATACCTCCTGAGAGTCTTGGGTTGTTGTCTTGAAAGTTCTTATTTCAGGATCAAGCTTCCAAAAAGCAGCAAGCCTATCCTTGGTTGAGGGTGTTGCGATGATGTGCGAGACAGAGATAGCTGCATAACACAAAGCAAAAAGGGGTTAGTGATCCTTATACAAAAACAAGACTATCTGGTGATCCTTCTCAGGATCCTCTGGCCTACCATGGGTGGACCATGTTCTTGGTAGATCCTTTCCGTTTGGAATCGTGTCCCTCCTGACAAAGAAGAAGCGATGTTTCCAATTGGTGTCGTTCTTAGTGACTTTAAGAAGGGGGTGTTCTCCGCCGGATTTTCGTTTGAACAAATAACGATGAGAACCAAAGGTAGTAAGATCATACATCTGTGTCAGCTCTGACATTCCTAAATCAATGCCTTCCTGCTCGATGATCCTCTCCAGAGTATACAAGACCCTCCAAATCATCGGCATAGCTTGGATGTAAGAGATGTCGGTAAGGGAAAAGAAGGATTGTGTAAAGTCTGGGAAAGGATAGGTGTATCCTATGGTGAATGGAGTAGCTGGAAAGGCAACCCATGTTTCTAAAACATAGTTGCTCAGGATAGTGGGATCAAAGGGTTTGAAAAAGGCATTCGCCGGAAAGCAGCGCCGGATTTTGTCTACTTGTGCATCGTTAAAGCAACACCTCTCATTCGCTGAGTCTTTGATGATCCTTTGACTCTTCAAGGGGCTATCCTTCTGGTGATCCTTAGCTGGGGAGTTCCGGAGCAACATCTTTGATAGAATGGTGGAAAGAAACAGAAAACAGAGCAAAAGAAGGAAGAAGATGAAGAGAGAATACCTGTTTATCTTCGGAATGCAGTTATAAAGGGAGTATCTCTGAAATTTTAAATGCAATCGATCCTATCTATATCTCCTATTTATAATCATGATTGTGCAGGGTTGTCACTTCTGTGACGTCATGGTTGCAACGGATAGTTCTACAATAACGGCTATATTTCTGATAGTTAGTTGCGGATAAGATCAAGAAAATATAATTCGCTCATTTTACATATCACTCCTTATATTTTGGGGGCAATTGTTAGGGGAGGATTTTCTAACAATTAGTGATCCTTACTTGTTATCCTAACTAATGATCCTTACTTCTGTGACAGATAGTGATCCTCAAAAGAGCTTTAGGATCAGGATCATGGATCACCTTAAGGATCCTCATACTGACGATTGTTTGTTTATGTGTCGCATTATTTTGCAGGAGTAACAAGCTTGACTTGGTCTTGGCAACGTTACTATGGAATATTCCACGGGTATTTCGCACACGTTTGACTGGAAATGGACGTTGTGGAGAACGTGGGAGCTTGGCACAAAAGTCGGATAGTTTGTTATTATAGTTAACTTCTATTTTTAAAGGGGTGACGAGCTAGAATTAGAACACTTAGCCATTTTTTGCTACACACACTCTCATACAATCGCACTCTTGAAGCTCTCGACGAACACTTACTAATTTTCACTCACTTTTACACATTTCACACTAGTGATCCTTGTACCTAGCTCGTTACTATCCGAAGTTGTAAACATTTATTGATTTATTTGAGCTTGGTGATCGGTAGTTTCCATCACCCGGGGTTTTTTGTGCCGGAGATCAACTCTTGATCAAGGGTTTTTTCCCCGTATAAATCCTTGTGTCGTTTGTGCAATTTGCATTGAAGTGATCCTTATCATTGTTATACATTCAAAGCATCATTCCCCGTAACAAAGAGTTTGGTTGCATTATCCTCATCAGATTTTTTGACCAAAACAGAAAGAACTTAAGACCGGTTCCCTGGATATAAAGTGATGATTCTTACGAAGACACAAGACTAGTATGCGGATTGCACGCCTGGCCAGTGTGCAAGAAGCATAGGACGCTCGTGAGACCATGAGAATCATCACATGTATGTCCGGAAGAATTGGGAAACATGGGTCGTGTGGGATGGAAAGGGGTCCAACGATTCTTTAAGAATCGGGTCAAACAAAAGAAAGAAAGATAAGAATGAAAATGTTTGAATCCGTAAGTAAGTACGGATCAAACAAGTAAGAAAGAAAGATAAGAATGAAAATGTTTGAATTCGTAAGTAAGTACGGATCAAACAAGTAAGAATGAATGGTAAGAATGAAAATGTTTGAATCCGTAAGTAAGTAAGTACGGATCAAACAAGTAAGAATGAAAGGTTTGAATTCGTAAATGAATTCAAACATGAAAGGAATGAAAAGAATGGAAAGTATGAATGAAAGTTTGAATCCGTAGATGAGTGCGGATCAAACTTACGAGAATGGCAAGTATGAATAAAAGTTGAATCCATGGGCGAATACAGATTAAACGCATAAGAAAGAGAGATAGAATGAAAGGCTTGAATCCGTAAGTGGAAACGGATCAAGTACGCGGAAAAGCATAGTCGGATGCAAGGTAAGTAAAGCTTACAACTTTAAAGTAGTATAATTGCTTATGTATTTGACTAGAAATAAGCGATGTTAGTATTCTAAAAGAGATTTCGAAATAAGACGTTCCGACACGAATCGATACGAGTTGGAACAAGTTGAAACTGGCAATAAACCATAATTGATGTTAAAAAAAAGGGTAAAATAGTAATTTAGTCATGAAATGACGAAAGTACAATAAGTCTTGAAGGATTATGTTATGGTGTATGCCATAACGAATAACAAGGGTAAAAGTGGTAACTTAGTCAAGTGTAGAGGAATAAAGGTTGAAGTTTAAACGACACCCTATTGTGTAAGCCATGACGGGTTAAATGCATAAGAAAAGGGTTTAAGGAAATATGACCATATGGTGAATTTCCGTAATGGGTCAAAAGAGCGAAATGGTAAATAAATACCATTCTGCTATAAGTACAAAATGTTTGGTTGATTAGGCCAAACGGGTCAAAAGGGATGTTACCACTATTTGATAATAACGACTAATGATTGTTTGTTGAGTCTTATGCTCACAGGGTGAATAGCGTATGGAATTTTCAATGCTATTAATTAGCAATTAAAAATGCAAAGTATCTAAACGGGTCAATGTTTTGACTCGAGCCAGGTATGTGAAACGGGTCAAACTCTCATGGAGAACATAAAGTTCGGCGAGAGTTATTCGAGTTATGGGTGGGTTTAGATTACCTAAAGTAAGGTAAATCTAGTAAATCAAAATGGTTTATACTATGTCCTTAGTGACATAATGAATCATGGTATAGATTATGGTTAAAAGCGTCCTTTTGGTCAAAACAAGTCTTTAGATGTCTTTCGTGGTTAAAAAGGACTAAAATTGACCAAAACGCCCTCGGAAGGAAAATTTGGCAAACGATCCTTAAAGGTAGTTTGAAAATAAGTTTTATAAATGAGTAGACTCTTTTGACTGGGTAAAAGTGAAAGGTATAAGCCCTTTTGGCATAATGCCTCATAATGGGCATTTTTCGTAAATTGCCAAATTGAAGGGTAAAATGTGGAATGTTTGATTTTAGCATGGTAAATCCACCACGGATATGGTTGTGGTGGAAGATAAAGAAGTCTTAGTGTGAAAATAGAAGGCATGGAAAGTATAAGCGAGATTTGAGCTAAGTGCTTAAATCTCATTAAATGGGTCAACTAACCTTAACGCATACTGAATAGCGGATGCCTAAATCCCATGAATGGAACTCCGAATAATGAGAAACTTTTATAGTTATAATGTCCATGTGAGTTTTGAGTATAAACAAATGAGTTTGTTTGATAAAAACATGAACGGGTCGAATAATTCATAAATGAATATTAAGCCAAAAACTTATAAGTTAAGAATATCCTTAAACCGGATGTGGGATTCTGAGTCCATATGATAAGGGACCAAATTACGATCACGTAGGAAGAAACAGGAGGTTAAACGGGTGAACGGTTTAAAAGTTATGTGAGTTTTAGCGTTAACGGACGACGAAACAACACAACAGGAAAACAGGAGAAGTGAGGGGCGTCGCCAACGCCGTGCCTAACTTCTGTTTTTTCCAACGCCTTGAATCGCTGTCTACGCGATGTTTGCTGACGCGAATAACCAAGAGGTGTCGCCGATGCCTCCTAGGGTCGTCGCCGACGCCATTTGGTATGGAAATTTGCTGAATTTTTTTTAGTTGTTTTGGGTGCCGTAAGCTTCGGTACACCAACCGTGGTCTACGACGGACTTCCCAAACTTGATTTTGATTGCTTAATTGTTGTATTATTTGATCCATTTACAGTATAATACTAATGAAAATGGAAAATTTGTGATAACCGTTAGTGTTATAGATGAGAATGATGAAATTCTTGGATGACGAAAGTAGTAGATTTGTTGAAAGGTTGCTCATGACGAGAGCTCATTTTACAGATGGATGAAATCAATCTGGTACAATATGGACTCGTGAAGAAGCGGATCGATCTGGTTTACAGATTGATAGTTATGCAATGAAATCAAGGTTAGTTGATTGTTAAATTGTGAATGTTAAATAGAAATGTTATAAATTGAATAGTACTTGTTTTGGTCAAAAATCAGGCTAGGATAATGTAACCAAATCTTTGTTGTGAGGAATGATGCTTGAAACAATGAACAAATGTATGAATAAACTTGCAAATGAAATAAACAAGTGACACAAGGATTTATACGAGGAAAAAGCCCTTGATCAAGAGTTGATCTCCGGCATAAAAAACCTCGGGTGATGGAAACTACCGATCACCAACTATAATTAAACAAATGATCTTTACAACTCGGGATGATAACAAGCTTGTTAAAAGGATCACTAGAGTGCAATATGTATGAAATCGCCAAATGAACTGTTGAGAGCTTGCGAGAGTGTGAGTGTTAGCTAACTTAGCCAATTGTTCTAATTCAAGCTTGTTATCCCCTTTTAAAATTAGAAATAACTAGATAACTAACTATCCGCTAAACTGTCGAAAGCTATTGAGAGTTGTTCCGAGTGTGTGTGTTTGCCAAAATTAGCTAAGTGTTCTAATTCAAGCTTGTTATCCCCTTTTAAATTTAGAAATAACTAAAACAACTAACTATCCGCAATTCATGCTAGCTTCCCACGATCTCCATAACGTTCATTAAGCCAGGCACGTGCGGAATATTGAGAGCATATTCTCTAAGAATATCGGCAAGACCAAGTCTAAGTCGTATACTCCTGCAAAACAAACTCAAACATAGCAAAGACAATCATTAGTGTAAGGATAACCATGAGGATCCTGAATCCTGATCATGCAACACCTTCTGAGGATCCTTAATTCAAACAGAATTGAGGATCCGTGATCCTGGCAGTACTTGAGGATCCGTGATCCTTAGGATTGGAAAATCCTCCCCTAACAATTGCCCCCAAAATATAAGGAGTAAAGTGTAATTTTAACGAGTTATATTTTTTATCTTATCTCCAACTGACTAACGGATATATAGCCGTTTGGATCGAACTAGCCGTTGCTGGTCTTACGTCATTGAAGTGACAATCCTGCAAAATCATCATTATAAATTCAAGTTAGAGATAAGGATCAGAAGGCATTTAAATTCGTGCGTTACACCCTTTAAATCCTCATTCGAAGATTGATCAGGTACTTCTCTCTCCCTTCTCTCTTCATCTTCTTCCGCTGTACCTCTTCGAAATCTTTAAATCATAATGAAGTTACGATCCTCCCCTGCCAAGGATCACCATAAAGATAGTCCTTTGAAAAGCAAAGGGATTATCAAAAACACTCCGAAGGAACTCTGCAGTTTCACTGATCCGGAGATCGACCGGATTCGCCATTGTTTTTCGGCGAACACCGTCTTCAAGCCCTTTGACCCTACCACCAAAGGTGACTTTGTTTCTGAAACCTGGGTTGCTTTTCCGGCCACTCCATTCCTAATAGGATACTCCTATCCTTTCCCTGCCTTCACTGAATCCTTCTTCTCTCTCACCGGCATGTGCTACGTTCAGGTAATGCCAATGATGTGGAGGGTTTTATATACCCTAGAGAGAATCATTGAGCAGGAAGGCATAGAGTTGGGGATGTCGGAACTTGCTGAACTGTACAACCTTGTGAGCCATGGTTCACACCGCTTTTTATTCAAACATAAACCCGGTGATGCACACCCAATCCTCAAGACCACCAAGAATGACACCAACTGGAAGAAGCGTTTTTTTCTTCGTTAGGAGGGATTCTATCCCGGATGGGAAGGATCTCCCAAGAGAGTGGGCCACCCATGGTAGGATAGAGGATCCTTATAGAAGGATCATAGGATAACCCTGTTTCTGTTGAGGATAATATATTTTTTTTGCAGCTATCTCTGTTTCTCATATTATTCCATCACCTGCAACAAAAGAGAGGATCACTGTTTTCTGGAATCTTGATCCTGCAGTAAGATCATTTCAAGCAAACACCAAGGATTCTCAAGAAGTATCCTCCGGCTCAGTCACAATGTCAAGTAAGTATCCAAGTTTGTATATGATTGAATGTTTAAATGTAAATAAAACAAGAATACTTATCTGTTGTTTTGTATTGGTAGGCGCTGGAAAATCTTCGAAGTCAGCCTCCCGCTTTAGTGTCAGTGATCTTAGCACTGTGGCTCCCCGGTCTGGAAAGAAGAAAACTGTTGCTAGCCCAAGTGCTGCAGTCCCTAAGCCGGTCATTTCCAAGGGAAAATGAGGAAAGAAGAGGAAGTCCTCTTAAGCTGACAACCTTGAAGGCCTGCCCCTCATCCGTCACCAATTTGAGGAATAATTCAATGAGGTAAGGATCCCTGATCCTTAATCCTATTCTGCACGTATGAGGATAAGTGATCCTGAAATGAATCCTTCTTTCTTTGCAGAAATTCGCTGAGATCCAAATGCTTTTTTATGCCTATGTTGAAGAGGCTGAGGCGAAAGAGTTGGACTTCCAAAAAATCTTCTTGGCTAAGGATGAGACTATCTCTCGCCTTGAGAAGGATCTGAACTTGGCAAAGAAGCAGCTGGTAATGGCCCACATCAATGCTGATCATGAGAAGAATGAGGTGTTGGAGGATGCCAAACTCTCTGCTGCCATTGCCATGTACAAGACCAAGCTGCAAATGGCTCAAGAGGCTGAGGATCCTGATTTTGACAGGACCAACTGGGACCAGGAGGGCTGGAAGGCTAGGCTGGTTGAGCTTGATGATGATGAGGAGGCTACAGAGGTCTTGATGCTGGAGGCAAGCGACAGTGGAGCTAAGGATCAGGCGGGTGATGCTGGAGCAGGAGGTGATGGTGATGCAGCGAAGGTGTGAGCTGTTGAAATGGGCGATGATGGATTTATCTAGACGCGGCCGGAGCCCATTTTTTATGATTTGGTAGTGGTTTTTGGTTGTTGATGTTTTTCTCGAACAATAGTTGGTTTGTAATAACTTAGACAATAGTTTTTAGGGTTGAGGATCATGGATCCTTGGACAATAGGTAGGATAATGGGTGGTGGATGGATCCTCTATTTGGGGGATGAAACCACTTGTTATCCTTCCGCCTTTATTTCCTGCACTTAGACCTTTGTTAAATATGGACACCCTTTGCCAACCCAAGTGGACGGGCCACGTTTTGCTGGTAGAAGCTTGGGTTGGCAATTTTGACAACCTTTAAAGGGTTTAACTTTTGGTAAATAAAATCTTAATCTTTTGACTATCTTGTGTTGTTACTTTTGTAAATATTTTACTTTTCAGTTGCTATTATACACTTTGTTTGAATTCATAAGTTGAGAATAAAAGTTTAATAGATTATGTCAAAAAGTTTAGGATATGATCAAGGATCAAATATCCTATAATCGATAAATTCAAAAAAGTAATGTAATTTAAGGATCATGAGTCCTGTTGTCAAAGAGTAAGGGTCACTTAGATAAACAAAGAATAAAATCAAAATGATCAAGGATAATACCTGAGAATCCAAGTTAGGATCCTAAATCTTTAACATTTACAATCAGGATAACCAAAAGACAAACCTTAGTGAAAGGTAAGGATCAAGGATCATTAGCTGTTTAGCTTCAAAAACCTGAAATAGAACATAACTTGGGACTAAGCCAATATAAGAAAAGAGTTAGCAACTGGGGACAAGCCCAACAATTCTGGGGACAAGCCCAAAAAACTGGGGACTAGCCCAAAAAACTGGGGACAAGCCCAAAAAACTGGGGACAAGCCCAAAGGATCTTGTGTAAACTGGAGTATGGCCATCACTGGCGACTATCCAAACTTAGTGACATGAAAATGTCAAAACCTTAGCTAACGTGTAAACGTTATAAACCTTAGGAATGGATGTATGGTACATCTACCATTATACGTAGGATCCCGGATACAGCCAGTACAATGAAATTGTCAGCCCCTAAAGCGAGTACTGGTCCCATTGCCATGAACTGTACCAGGATCATCGTGCGCTGCTGGCGATACTGGGGACAAGCCCAAATAACTGGGGTCAAGCCCAAATAACTGGGGTCAAGCCCAAATAACTGGAGACTTCTGTGGATACTCAATCCTTCGTTAAGGATACATGAACCTTCTGTAAAACTCAGAATCAAGTGAAAGGAGGATAAAGGATCCAGGATCCTTTTCCTTGTATATAGGATAATTAAAGAATGAAATAGTTTGAGATTAGATCATTACTAGAATGAGGATCATCCATCCTTCGAGGATATGGATCATGAATATCGCTAAGGATCATGAATCCTTATCACATGAAGTATTTCTTTAGGTGGACAACATTCCAAGCTCTTGGTAGCAAATCACCTTCCATTGTTAGCAAACGATATGCCCCCTTTCCAGCCTCAGCTTCAATCAGGTAGGGGCCTTCCCACTTTGGTGCCAACTTTCCATCAGCAGGATTTGTGGTATTCTGAAATGCTTTCCTCAATACCATATCACCAACTTGGAATTTCCTGATCCTGACATTCTTATTGTAGGCTCCAGCCATCCTTTGTTGATAACTAGCCATCCTTATCCTTGCCAAATCCCTGAGTTCTTCTATAGTATCAAAGTCTTGAACCAAGTTTTCAGCATTTCCTTCAGGATCACGAATGCTCGTTCTTGCAGTAGGAACCACCATCTCTGTAGGGATCACTGATTCTGCTCCGAATACCAAAGAGAATGGAGTTTGGCCAATAGCATTCTTGGGGGTAGTCCTATCAGCCCATAGTACATAAGGTAGTTCTTCTGCCCACTTCCCTTTCTTGGATCCAAGCTTCTTCTTTAAGTTGTTGATGATGATCTTGTTGGATGATTCTGCTTGACCATTAGCCTGTGGGTGGACTGGTGTTGATGTTATCATCTTAATCCCCCAGCTGTCACAAAAGTTAGTAGTTCTACTCCCAATAAATTGGGATCCATTATCACAAACAATTTCAGAAGAGATACCAAATCTAGTAATAATGTTTCTTTTAATAAAGGATATCACTTCCTTTTCTCTGACTTGAGCAAAGGCTTCAGCCTCTATCCACTTAGAGAAGTAATCAGTCATGGCAAGCATGAACACCTTTCCTCCTGGTGCTTTGGGAAGTTTACCAACTATATCCATTCCCCATCTCATGAATGGCCAAGAAGAGGATATAGGGTGCAAGAGCTCTGCTGGTTGATGAAGGATATTACTATGTCTCTGACAAGGATCACATTTCTTGGCATAATCCACAGCATCCCTCTTCATTGTCGGCCAATAGTATCCTGTCCTAAGGATCCTTGAGAACAATGCCCTGCCCCCAGCGTGGTTTCCACAATCTCCTTTATGAAAATCTTTTAGGACTTCTTGGATTTCAGGATCCTCAATGCATCTTAGATATGGACCTGCAAGAGATCGTTTATATAACATGTTATTCAATATTGTAAATTGAGATACCTTGATTTTGAAAGCCCTGGGTTTTCTCCTGTAGGAATCTCTCCATGTTGTATATATCTCATGATTGGAAGGATCCATGATCCTGAATGAGACTGTGCACCATCATTAGGAACTATTGCAGAATCCCCTTCTATCTCCATAGTTATATGATCCTCAATAGCAGGAGCCAAAATATGGATGATAGGGATCTTGATATCCTCTGGAATCTTTAAGGATGATCCTAGGTTGGCCAATGCATCAGCTTCTGCATTTTCTTCCCTGGGTACCTGTGTCAAACTAAAAGAAACAAAAGAGAGTGCCAATTCCTTGACTATCTCTCAAGATACCTGATCCTCATATGCTTGGCAATTTGCAAACCAGCTATCAAGGCTTCGTATTCAGCCTCATTATTAGTAGTTTGAAACTCATAAGCTATGGAGTGGGGTATTATGTCCCCCTGTGGCAATTTTAGTAGTATTCCAAGTCCTGTTCCTTTGACATTAGATGCTCCATCAGTGAAGAGTATCCAAGGATCCTTAGTTTCTTCAAGCTGCTGAACTTCTAACTCAGCTTCTTTTTGTAAATCACTATTAAAATCTGCCACAAAGTCAGCTAAGGCTTGGGATTTGATGACAGTCCTTGGTTCATATCTTATATCATAAGCACTAAGCTTCACTGCCCATTTAGCCATCCTTCCTGACATTTCAGGTTTCCTGAGAACATTCTTAATTGGAAAATTAGTCTTAACAATAATGGCATGAGTTTCAAAATAATGTCTTAGTTTAGTAGATGCCATAATCAAAGCAAGAATAAGTTTTTCTAAATGTGAATACCTGGATTCAGCATCAAGCAAACTCTTACTTACATAATAAACATGGTGTTGTGTACCTTCGTGATCCTTAACAAGGACCACACTTACTGCTTTGGAGGATACCGCTAGATATAAGGATAATATATCCCCTTTTTCTGGTTTCATCAAGGCAGGAGCTGAGGATAGGTAATCCTTAAGGGCTTTGAGAGCATTTTCATGATTTTCAGTCCATTCAAATTTTTTGTTCTTTCTCAAAATGTCGTAGAATTCCTTGCACTTTTCTGATGATTTTGATATGAACCTATTCAAGGCTGCGATCCTCCCTGTCAACCTTTGCACATCCTTGGCATTGGCAGGGGATTTGATATTCACAATAGCCTTAATTTGCTTTGGACTTGCTTCAATGCGTCTTTTAGTTACCATATAACCTAGGAACTTGCCTGCTTTAACACCAAAGTGACACTTTGAAGGATTCAGCTTCATATTGAATTGGTCAAGGATATTGAATGCTTCCTCCAGGTCTTTAAGGTGATCCTCAGCTCTCTTGGACTTAACCACCATATCGTCTATATAGACTTCCATAGTGTGTCCAATTTGTTCCTTAAACATCATATTGACTAGCCTTTGATAAGTAGCACCTGCATTCCTTAGTCCAAATGGCATAGCAATATAACAATAGATACCAGTTGGGGTCATAAAGGCTGTATCCTCTTGATCAGATGGTTCCATCTGAATTTGTTGAAATCCAGAGGAAGCATCCATAAAAGTTAGCAACTCATGACCCGCGGTAGCATCCACCATGGAGTCAATGTGGGGTAATGGGAAAGGATCCTTGGGACATGCCTTGTTTAAATCAGTGAAATCGACACATACCCTCCACTTTCCATTTTTCTTTTGAACAACAACCACATTGGCTAACCATCTTGGATACTTAATGTTTTGGTCAAAAATTACCGAAGCAATTTAGTGATCAAATTAGTAATGTGAGGTAGTGTGCTAAAAAGTTTATAGAAAATATGCTTGTTGAGTTATTTAGAAAATCAGTGTTCAGGATACGGCTCAGGATATTGAGCTGTATCTGCGATCAAACAGTGAGCAAATAATAAGCAAAAAGTAAAGGAAATGACACGAGATGTACGAGGAAAGCCCTTGATCAATCTAGATCGCCGGCATAAAACCTCGGGAGCTGACAATCGCAACTGCCTTGTTCTTCTTATTGCTTTAAACTTCAGGATTCAGTGCAGGATATCAACCAGATCGCTAAGTGTTACAATGAATTCGTGTGAGAGTACAAATTGCAAGAGAACAAGTGTTGGTGTGTAGTGAGTGTGATTGCAGTGAAAATGTTGTGTCCTATTCGATCTGGTGTTCCTCCTATTTATAGTAACGAAATACAAACAAATATCCCTATAAATATGGGATGCTCCGAATATTCCATCACGAACGTTGTAGACCGAGTAATCAGGCTTCAACGTCTTTCTTTGAACGGTTTGGACCGAGTCTTCCGCAGAACAAGTCTTTGTGAACGTTGCAAGCTTCCAGCCCACGTACCTGCACGTAATCCGTTAGTGATCCTGAGGATACCATTCAGGATGTTACCAATACCCTGAATCTGCACCCCGGATATGAACAGATATTATTTAATCAAGATATAAGCCAAGATATTTCTCAGGATATGAGCTCAGAAATTAGCCCACAACAATTGTCCCCAAAAATGTTACCGTTTAGTATCCTCATTACTAACGGTTACATTTTTTACGCAAGACCTGTGATGTGACCGCTTGCAACTACCCAGCCTATATCTACTCATCATGCCCTATATCTTCTCATCCTCATCCCTTTTTTAATCATAATCGACAAGGAAAAGGTACATCTTCTCTCTATCTTTCATTTTTATTTTCATCTTTTCTCTCCGGCGAAAAATTCAGGCGATCCAATGCCGCGCCAAACAAGATCTAGTTCAGGTGACTCAGCCCCTACATTCTTCCAACAAAACCTTCTCCAAGAACCGGAGAAGGAGGCGTGTACCTTTGATAGTGCCCACCTATCAGCCTTAAAATCCTCCGGTATCTTCCCGGAAGGAACCGTATTTAGACCGTTTGACCGTGAAATCCGGTCAGATATGGTCTCTAACGAGTGGATATGCTTCAGTGCTTTCCCTTTTACCCTAGGGCTACGATTCCCCTTTCCGGACTTGATCACCGAATTCTTCAATATCACAAAAATCTCTTTTAGCCAAACAATGCCAATGCTCTGGCGTGTTTTATCTGTTCTTGACCAGATCAAGAGAAACCACATTCCTGATCTTTCCATCCGTGATCTCCCCCTGGCTTACAAGCTTAGATGCCACGGATCATGTAGATTTCTGTTTTATTCTACTTCCGGTGACCCATTGATACTTCGTGCCACCAGGAACGAGGATGGTTGGCAATCCAAGTTTTTCTTTGTAAAAAGGGACTCAATCCCTGGTGGGACAGAATATCCGGTACAATGGTTGAGAAAGGGTAGGATTTAGGGTTTAAGAATGATCCTGTCGCTTATCCTGTTCCATATCCTGAACTAATTTATCTTCTTTATTGTGCAGCTGATTTCAGGAAAATTGCTCCTCCTCTCGCTAATTCCCAAGAAAGAATAGACGCCAATAGACTTCTCCCAGAGGCAGAAAGAAGTTTCAATCCTTCTCCACCAACTCCAAGTCCTCTTTCAAGTGCCAACATGTCTGGTAAGGATCCTGCAAGATATCCTGCACACATATACTTCTTACCTGTTATTTATAGGAGGGATTTAGAATTTACTCCCTGTGCGCAGATTCCAGCAAAGTCCCAGTCTATCTAGACCTGGATGAACTTGACAGCTATCCAACTCCAGCCACAGTCAAGAAGGAGACTCCTGCTACCACCAGCTCCAAGCCACTCCCGGCTCCCAAGGCCAATCCAAGAACCCGTGCTTCCGCAGCGAAAAAGAGAAAGGGCCTTGAGGTCAGTACTCCAGGCTCAGAGGGGTTCTCCTATGATGAACTCAGCTTCTCCGACTCCTTAGAGCCAATGACATCATTCCTCAACAAGGTAATATCCTGCTGCATATCCTTAGTGTATATCCTGCACATACATCCTGCACGTATATCCTAACAGGATATCCTGGTAGGATGTCTTAGTCAGCATACATTCTAACCCCCATACCTGTGATCAATGTACAGGGCCTCCAGCACTTGCTCCACTTATACAATGACGCTTGTGGTACTGTGGCACTTCATGAAGCCAGGATCAAGCAGCTCGAGAGCACCGTTGCTGACCAAGGTGCTATTGCCGAAGCAAAGAGCCGGCACTATGAAAGCTTGCTAAAGAAGGTCACCCAAGATGCTGAGGTCAAACTTGCCAGCGTTCAAATGGACCATGATCAGGCCTTGATCAGCTTTCGAGAGGGAATCAAGGCTTCTGCTATCGTCTCCCTGCTACAAGCACGCATCAAAATGGCCTATGAGGCCAAGGAGACGGGCCTTGTTTGTCCATCTTGGCCAGTCGAATCCTGGGTGGCTAAATTGAAGGAGCTCGGAGGTAAGGCTGTGCCACTTCCTACTGAAGCCGGTGAGTCTTCTAAGTCAGCAGAGGTGGTGGTTCAAGCTGGAGAGAAGAAGGATGCTGGAGGTGATGCTGAAATGGACATTGGTCAGGATGCTGCGCAGGATGCTGGTCAAGATGCTGGAGCGGAGAAGTCTGAGAAGGTCGGAGGTGATGCCGCTGTGTGAGGGCATTTAGGTGGGCGATGACGGATATACGTGCCAAGGCCAGAGCCCACCTTTTTGAATCTGAATGTTGGTCTGTAGTTCCACAAACAATTTATCTTTTCTGCATTTTACCTTTCCGTACCTGAACAATTTACATTTCCTGCATGCCTTTTGAACAATACAACAGTTGAAGGTGGATGGGTCTCAGTTTGAGATGAAGCCCTCAACTGTTGGGTAAATATGTTTATGAACTACTAGTGCTCTTAGTGGATGGGCCTTGTTTTGAGGTGAAACTAAGAGCACATCTTTTGGTATGTTAATAATATAACTACCCTTTTGACTTTATTATTATTGCCACACAAATTTTACTCGTGAAAACTGTTTGGTTTGAACATTCTTAGGAACACATATCATAAATGTATCCTGGGAGATATCCTGAAAGATATCTTAAAAGGGATATTAAAATATAACTTATAAATTATCCAAATAAAAAGGAGAGATCATACCAGAGATTCTTAGAGAATCAGTTCCAATCCTTTATCATAAATTTGTCCCCAATGCATACTTATAAACTTGGATCCATCCTTTGAATTAGAATAATGCGTGTCCCCTGCGTTTGACAAAGACACAAATGTATTTACCTTTTGACTTGAATGAATTCCGAATGCCCAAGGGCAGAACCCCTAATATCCTGAAAAGAATCCTTAGCATATTGGGGATAAACCCTGATATCTGGGGATAAACCCTGAATTTCATGCGCTACAGGCGAGAGTGTATAAACTCCTAGACTTAGAAAGGTGAAAACCTTTAAACCTTTGAGAGTATGAAAATACTCTTTCGTGAGAGAGGGTGATCAATCCTCATATACCTTTAGAATCCAGGATATAGCCAACAGTAACGAAATTGTCAGCCACTTTTACATGAACTGGTCCCGCTACCTTGAACTACACCTAGATAACTTGCGCTCCAGGCGAGGTGTTTAAACCCAATTCGAAAGAAAGGTGAATACCTTTAAACCTTTGAAGGGATCAGGATCCCTTAAACGTGAGAGAGGGGGCCAATCCTCTAATCTTTTGACTTATCCTGAGTAAATATCCTGGAGCTATATCCTGAAACATATCCTGCAAAACAATTCTAAACTAAGGTGGGTGTTAGCTTGGCTAACACCCCTCCGATGCTTAAGTCAGTATTGGGTTCAAGATAATAAACAAATATATTTTAAAGAGATAGAACACATACCATTCCGAGATAGAAAATAAATTCTATTCTTACTTGAAATAGAGCTTCAAATGTATTGCATTCCAGGATCTTGGTAGCATATCTCCTTCCACATTCCTGAGTCGATATGCTCCTTTCCCTGCTTCTGACTCGACTTCATAAGGTCCTTCCCATCTCGGAGCTAGCTTGCCATCGGCAGGATTAGTGGTATTTTGAAAAGCCTTTCTCAGCACCCAATCACCAACTCGAAATCTTCTAGTCCTTATGTTCTTATTATATGCTCTGGATATTCTTTGTTGATATGCTGCTATCCTCAACCTTGCTGCGTCTCTTTTTTCAGCTATAGTATCCAAATCCTGACATAAGACTTCAGGATTCTGTTCAGGATCCTGTAGCATAGATCTTGCAGTAGGTATCGTCATTTCTGTTGGAATCATTGCCTCTGCTCCAAATACCAAGGAAAACGGGGTTTGGCCAGTTGCATTCTTCACCGTTGTCCTATCAGCCCACAAAACAAAGGGTAACTCTTCCGCCCATCTTCCTTTTTTGGCTCCAAGTCTCTTCTTTAAGTTATTGACTATTATCTTGTTCGAGGATTCGGCTTGTCCATTCGCTTGAGGATGTACCGGAGTAGATGTGATCATTTTGATTCCCCAACTCTTGCAAAAGTCAGTAGTCCTTTTGCTTATAAACTGGGACCCATTATCACAAATGATCTCAGCTGGTACTCCAAATCTAGTCAGAATATTCCTCTTTATGAAGGATACTACTTCTTGGTCTCTTATTTGAACGAATGCTTCAGCCTCGACCCACTTAGAGAAATAATCCGTCATTGCTAACATAAATACTTTCCCTCACGGAGCCTTTGGTAACTTCCCTACTATATCCATCCCCCACTTCATGAATGGCCAAGGGGAAACTACAGGATATAGTGGTTCAGCTGGTTGATGTAGTATGTTACTATGCCTTTGACATGCATCACATCTTCGAGCATATTTTGCAGCATCTTTTCTCATTGTTGGCCAAAAGTATCCTGTCCTCAATACTTTCGAGAATAATGATCTGCCCCCAGTGTGATTACCACAGTCCCCTTCATGTATATCCTGAAGTACTTCTTTGGCTTCATGATCCTCCAAGCACCTTAAATATGGTCCTGCAAGAGATTTCTTGTATAGAATATTATTTATAATAGTGAATCGTGATACCTTCATCCTAAATGCCTTAGGATTTTCATTTTCGGGGATGTGTCCATCTTTAAGATATTTCAGAATTGGAGTTGTCCAGGATTTAGGATCCTGTTCAGGATATTCCACTCCAGGATCCTGAATATCCGCTACTTCTTTACCCTGAGGATTAGTTGCAGGATATAAGACATGTATTATTGGTACTTGGGTCCCTTCCGGTATCCTGGTTGATGATCCCAGATTTGCTAAGGCATCCGCTTCAGCATTATCCTCTCTTGGTACCTGTTCAAGTGTAAAAACATCGAAATATCCTGCTAATTTTTTGAGAATATCAAGATATTCAGTCAATTTCTCACCCTTAACTGCATATGATCCATTAAAATGGTTAGTAATTAACAAAGAGTCAACATATGCTTGCAAATTTTTGATACTCATATTCTTAGCCAACTCCAATCCTGCAATTAAAGCTTCATATTCTGCCTCATTATTGGTAGCAGGAAATTCACACCTAATAGCCTGGGGTAATATGTCCCCCTGTGGCGATTTTAGTAGTATTCCCAATCCTACTCCTCTTACATTAGATGCACCATCAGTATATAATGTCCAGGATCCTGAGGATTCTCCTAATTGTTGAACTTCTAGGTCTACCTCATCCTGGATGTCACTACTAAAATCAGCCACAAAGTCAGCTAAAGCCTGAGATTTTATGGCATTCCTAGGTTCATATACTAAATCATAAGCACTCAACTTTACTGACCACTTAGCCATCCTGCCTGACATCTCTGGTTTCCTAAGCACATTCTTGACAGGATAATTTGTTTTAACATGAATCCTATGAGTCTCAAAATAATGTCTAAGTTTTGTTGATGCCATGACTAATGCTAGTATTAATTTTTCTAAGTGAGAATACCTAGTTTCAGCATCTAACAAACTTTTGCTAACATAATAAACAGGATATTGGTGACCTTCATGGTCTTTTACAAGGACAGCACTTACAGCGTTCCCTGATACCGCAAGGTATAGGGATAATGGTTCACCATTCTCAGGCTTCATTAGTAGAGGTGCGGTTGAAAGATATCGCTTTAACTCCTGTAGGGCCGCTTCATGCTTCTCACCCCACTCGAATTTTTTGTTCTTCTTCAGGATATCATAAAAATCTTTGCATTTCTCTGAGGATCTTGAGATAAATCTGTTTAATGCTGCCACTCGCCCCGTTAATCGTTGAACATCTTTCATATTTGAGGGTGATTTAATATCCAAGATGGCTTTAATCTGCTCCGGGCTAGCTTCTATTCCTCTTTTGGTCACCATATATCCTAGAAATTTTCCTGCCCCCACTCCAAAATGACACTTAGCAGGATTCAGCTTCATATTGTACTGATCCAGGATATCAAACGCTCCTTTAATATCCTGGAGGTGATCCTGAGCTTTCTTTGACTTTACTACCATATCGTCAATGTACACTTCCATGGTGTCCCCCAGTTTGTCTTTGAACATCATGTTTACCAATCTTTGGTATGTTGCACCTCCATTTTTCAAACCAAAAGGCATAGCTGTATAACAATAAATACCTGTTGGTGTCATGAAGGCAGTATCCTCCTGGTCAGAAGGCTCCATTTGGATCTGTTGAAATCCTGAGGATGCATCCATGAAAGTCAGCATTTCATGCCCAGCAGTAGCATCTACCATTGCATCAATATGGGGTAGAGGAAATGGGTCTTTAGGACAAGCTTTATTCAAGTCTGTGTAATCCACACAGACTCTCCATTTTCCATTTTTCTTCTGTACCACAACCACGTTTGCTAGCCACCTTGGGAACTTGACTTCTCTAATCATTTTGGACTTCAACAATCTTTCAACTTCTTCTTGAATAATTGTATTCCGTTCAGGAGCAAACTTTCTTCTTTTTTGTTGCACGGGCTTGAATGATTTATCAATCCCAAGCTTGTGAGTAATAATATCTTTGGATATGCCTGTCATATCCTCATGCTTCCATGCAAACGTCGACATCCTGCATTTTAAAAAGTCAATTAATTGCTCTTCAATATCCTGAGGGATATTGACTCCCACGAGCACCGAAATATCGGGATTATCCTGGTCTAGGATAATTTTCTTCACATCCTGCTCCGGATCCTCCACGATATCCTGGGCCCGCGTCTTTAATTGCTATGCTGCACTAGGTTTAGTTGAGGATTTCATTGAGGATGAGTAGCATTCTTTCGCCTCCTGCTGATCACTATCAACTTTAACAACTCCCCAGGGGGTAGGTATCTTGATGCATTGGTGATATGTTGATGGCACGGCCTTCATATCATGAATCCACGGTCTTCCCAGTATAATGTTATAGCAGGATAGAGAGTCCATTACACAGAAACGTTGTATCGAGTTGACTCCTTCAACGTACACCGGCAACTTTATCTCTCCCACTGTGTTTCTAGCCTCTCCACTGAACCCAACAAGCACGGTGGACTTCGAAGTGATATCCATTGGAGATACATTCATTCTTTTAAGCGTCTCTAGTTGGATTATGTTGACGGAGCTGCCATTATCAACCAATATCCTGCGTACAAAGTGGTTAGCCACATATAACGTTATTACCAGAGCATCATGGTGAGGATCCTGGACAGTATCCCTGTCATCAGCATCAAATGTGATCACTTTGTCAGTTGTGAGTGTAGTCATCCTGACAGGTTTGTCTCCCCTTTCGGCCTTAGCTTCTTTTGCATGTCTCTTTGCTGCCGAATACGAAGTCCCACAAATGTCAGATCCTCCCGAAATGAAGTTGATTATCTTGGCATCCGCGGGAGGTGAGGCTGCTCGCTCAGGATCCTTCTCAGTATCCTGACCCTTATTCTTCTTTCTTCCTAAGAGATCTTTCAAATATCCCTTGCTTAGGAGATAGCTTATCTCTTTCCTCAAAGCAATGCAATCCTCGGTCATATGTCCGAAATCTTCGTGGAAAGCACACCATTTTGATTTGTCTTTCCAATCCGCTTTTTGTTGATTCTTTCGAGGCCATCTTGCCTTGTCCCCTAGACCCTGCATGGCATACATCAATTCAGGAATGTTAACAGAAAAGCAATACTCAGATAATTCAGGATATTCTTCAGGATCCTCATCTTCAACAGCATTCACTCTCTTGTTCTCATTCCTGCTATATGGCTTAGACCGATACGACTTGAATGAGGATTCCGACTTCCTGTTAGTTGACTCATAAGTGTTGGATGAGTTCATCCTTTCTTGCATCTTTCTGTCATCTTCCAATCGAATGTATCTTAGGGCCCTGTTCCGAGCTTCATCCAGGTTCCTGCATGGGTTCATTACAAGGTCTTGGTAAAATTGAGAATCCTTTTGCAACCCCATCTTGAAGGCTTGCACCGCTGTTGCAACATCAAGATGAGGAATGTCTAGTGATTCTCGGCTAAACTTGTTCACATAATCCCTAAGGGATTCCTGAGGCCCCTGCGTTATCCTGTAGAGATCACTTGTTAATTTTTCAAAGCTCCTACTACAAGAAAACTGACTATTAAATAAATTTACTAAATGAGCAAAAGATGTAATTGAATGTGGAGGAACATTCAAGAGCCACTTCAAAGCTGATCCTGTCAAGGTTGAACCAAAACCCTTGCACAAGCATGCTTCCTTGAGATCCGGAGGGATAGGGTTGATCTCCATCCTCTCCCTATACTGAGCAATATGCTCCTCAGGATCCGTCATTCCGTCGTAAAGCTTCATGTTGGGGGTTTGGAACCTCTTTGGAATCTCAGCATCACAGATAGGATATGCAAAGCGAGATATCTTATGGCTGTCTTGAGACACTTCCGGGATTGGCTGGACCACCCCGGGTACGCTTGATATCATGTCCTTCAACTTTTGAAGTTCCCTGGTAAGTGCTGACGTCACACCTGTATCCTGCAAGGATCCACTATTGTTAGTAGTATGAGTGTTATTATTATTTGACACGTTACCCGTTGGAGGATTTTGCCCATATCCTGAAGCATATCCTGAGCTCCTTACGGTCGATATCCTGACCGAGGAGGGTATTTCAGGGGTATGATTCTGAGGAAGGCTGGGCACAATATTCCCCCTGTTATCCTCAGTATACACAGCTGAACTGAAGTTCAAAGTTCTGGGTTGTAATGGAGTGACAATATCCTCAGCGGATCTGCTCGGGCCAGACTTCAGGAGTTGTATTTCCCTTAAGAGCATTTGGTTCGTTTCCTGCTGCTGCCTCATTTGTTCCTGCACACTTCCAAACAAGGTTAAAATTTCGTCGTTAGATGCTAAAACAGGGGCAGATTCCTGAACACTGCGGGTAGGGATAATATCCTGAGGTCGTGTAGAGGCTGGCATTCTTGGAGGAGGTGGTGGAAGCACCGAACCTGTAGTAGCAGAAGTCGTAGCAGACATAGTAGAGGAACTCATGTTTGATCGTGAAGCCATTGTGGACAATGTAGCAAAAAGTTTTGAAAATAAAAAACCGATTAGCGATTTAACAAAAAAATTTAGTAAAGAGAGCACCACTTGCCCCACGGTGGGCGCCAAATTGTTTTGGTCAAAAATTACCGAAGCAATTTAGTGATCAAATTAGTAATGTGAGGTAGTGTGCTAAAAAGTTTATAGAAAATATGCTTGTTGAGTTATTTAGAAAATCAGTGTTCAGGATACGGCTCAGGATATTGAGCTGTATCTGCGATCAAACAGTGAGCAAATAATAAGCAAAAAGTAAAGGAAATGACACGAGATGTACGAGGAAAGCCCTTGATCAATCTAGATCGCCGGCATAAAACCTCGGGAGCTGACAATCGCAGCTGCCTTGTTCTTCTTATTGCTTTAAACTTCAGGATACAGTGCAGGATATCAACCAGATCGCTAAGTGTTACAATGAATTCGTGTGAGAGTACAAATTGCAAGAGAACAAGTGTTGGTGTGTAGTGAGTGTGATTGCAGTGAAAATGTTGTGTCCTATTCGATCTGGTGTTCCTCCTATTTATAGTAACGAAATACAAACAAATATCCCTATAAATATGGGATGCTCCGAATATTCCATCACGAACGTTGTAGACCGAGTAATCAGGCTTCAACGTCTTTCTTTGAACGGTTTGGACCGAGTCTTCCGCAGAACAAGTCTTTGTGAATGTTGCAAGCTTCCAGCCCACGTACCTGCACGTAATCCGTTAGTGATCCTGAGGATACCATTCAGGATGTTACCAATACCCTGAATCTGCACCCCGGATATGAACAGATATTATTTAATCAAGATATAAGCCAAGATATTTCTCAGGATATGAGCTCAGAAATTAGCCCACAACACTTAACCTCTCTAATCATACCTGCTCGAAGTAATTTGTCTACCTCCTCCTTGATAATGGCATTCCTCTCAGGTGCAAACTTCCTTCTCTTTTGATGTATGGGCTTGAATGACCTGTCAATACCAAGTTTATGAGTAATTATATCCTTAGAGATACCTGTCATTTCTTCATGCTTCCAGGCAAAGGTAGTTTTTCTCCTTTTAAGGAAGGATACTAGATCCTGTTCGATGTTGCTGAGGATCCCTGATCCAATGAAGACTTTGGATTCAGGATCATCAGGATCCACAAGGATTTCTTTCACATCCTGTTCTCTTACCTCCAAGACATCTCTCGGATGTTACTTTAGTTGCTATTGCTCCCTTGGTCTTGAGGTTGGCTTCATTGATGAGGTATAGCAATTTTTTGCTTCTTGTTGGTCACTCTCAATCTTGATCACCCCCCATGGACTAGGAAGCTTTACACATTGGTGATATGTAGATGCAACTGCCTTCATGTCATGTATCCATGACCTGCCAAGGATAACATTGCAACAAGATAAGCAATCTATAACACAAATTTTTTGATAAGAATGAAGTCCTTCAATGTAGATGGGAAGTTTAATGTCCCCCAATGTATTCTTGGTTTCTCCGCTGAATCCCACAAGAACTGAGGATCTTGGGATAATGTCTGATTCAGGGATATTCATCTTCTTGAGGACATCAAGCTGAATGATGTTCACCGAGCTTCCTCCATCGATTAGGATCCTGTGAACAAAATGGTTAGAAATGAACAAAGTAATAACCAGACCATCATGATGAGGATCCTGAACATCAACACGATCATCCTCATCAAAAGTTATAACTTTCTACTGTGTAACAGTAGAGGTCCGGAAGGGTCTATCTCCGTTATCCATCTTGGTTTCCTTGGCATGTCTCTTGGCTGCGGAAAAGGAAGTACCACAAATATCTGATCCACCAGATATGAAGTTTATAACTTGTGCATCTGCTGGAGGAGCAGGAGCTCTTTCTGGGATCTTCTCAGTATCCTGGATCCATGACTTCTTCCTTCCCAAAAGTTCCTTTAAGTGCCCCTTGCTTAACAAGTAACCAATTTCTTTCCTAAGTGCAATACACTCTTCAGTGAGATGTCCGAAATCCTCATGATATGCACACCATTTGGACTTGTCTTTTGTTGCGGCTGGTTTATCACTCTTCCTTGGCCATCTTGCTTTCTCACTTAGATTCTGCATTGCAAGAATTAGTTCATTGTTATCAACAGAAAAACAGTATTCAGAAATGGGAGGATAATCCTCATCATCCTCTTCCTGTTCTACTGCATGCACGTTCTGGTTGTCAGACTTGTTGTAGGGTTTGGACTTGTTGTTCCTGAAGTAGGATCCTTATTTTTCCTGCTTCGAGGATCCTGCTAGTCTTTCCTGGATCCTTTTATCATCCTCTAATCGGATGAATCTAAGGGCCCTGGTTCTCACTTCATCAAGATTCCTGCATGGGGTCATGACAAGATCATCATAGAATAATGAATCCCTAAGTAAACCCATTTTAAAGGCTTCCACAGCCGTAGCTATATCCAGATTGGGAATATCTAAGGATTCTTTACTGAACTTAGTGATGTAATCTCTAAGTGATTCATTTTGACCTTGTGTTACCCTATATAGATCCAAAACCCTTGCATAGACATGCTTTCTTTAACCTCTCAGGAATTGGATTGATCTCCATCCTTTCTCTGTATTGAGCTACATGTTCCTCTGGATCTGTCGAACCATCATACAGCTTCATAGTTGGTATCTAGAACCTTTTGGGTATCTCAGCATCACAAATAGGTGGTGCAAAACGAGATATCCTATGGCTACCATCTGCGATTTCAGGAATGGGCTTAACCACTCCTGGAACACTGGATATCATATCCTTTAGCTTATGTAATTCTCTAGCCATAGCTTGATTAATACCTGTATCCTGCATAAAGCCATGGTTAGTGTTGTAAGAATTATTCAAAGTGTTACCTCCCGGAGGATTCAGGTTTGGAATCCCAGATGTGAATCCATATTGACAAGATTCTGGTATGATTGAAGGACCAGAAGTAGCAATGGTTTGCATTGGAATGAAGTCTCCTTGATGAACATCTGAACTTGAGGGTTGTACACTTCTCAAGAATCCCTGATCCTGAAAGATGTTGGATCCTTGGTGCGTTGTGACTGGGGGTCTTGGAGAATAATCCATGGATCCGTAAACCTAAGATGAGGATCCTTGAACCTGAAAGGAGGAACCTTGAACCTGAGAGGATTCTTGAACCTGAGAGGATCCTTGAACCTAGAGGTGTGCACGGTTCGGTTCGGTTCGGTTATTAGCGTTATCCGTAACCGTAACCGAAGTCATCGGTTAATCGGTTCGATTAATTCGGTTAATTTGTCGGTTTTCGGTTTGGTTCGGTTAATTTTCGGTTAATAACCAATTCAAACAAGGGCTAATTTTTTTCTTAGAAATACATGTAATGGAGGTATAAATACATGAAATAGATGTATAAATACATGAAATGGATGTATAAATAAATGAAATGGAGGTATAAATACATGAATAGATGTTTAAATACATAAAATTCAGGTATACATAAATGAAATGAAGGTATAAATAAATGAAATGAATGCATAAATAAATGAAATAGAGGTATTATTAAATGAAATGAAAGTATAAAACATGTAATACATGAAATAGAGGTATAAATGCTAGAAATATATAAAAAAATAAATGGTTCGGTTCGGTTAATTTCGGTTAACCGATGGTAAAAGAAATTATCCGTTAACCGACTTTCGGTTAATTCGGTTTCGGTTAATTTCGGTTCGGTTTTGTCAGTTTTCGGTTCGGTTTCGGTTAACGGTTCGGTTATTGCACACCCCTACTTGAACCTGAGAGGATCCTTGAACCTGAGAGGATCCTTGAACCTGGGAGGATCCTTGAACTGTGTGCGTCCCCATATATCCTCCTGAGCTGACGAAGGATCCCTGATGCTGGAAAGAGGATCCCGAAGGCTGAAAACAGGATCCTGAAGGCTGGAAGTGAGACCCAAAAGCCTGACTCATAGTTGTTGTTCCATATCGCCTTCCCAATGGTTCACTCTGGTACTGGATATCCGGAGCTGCAGATTGCTGGGCAGTTATAGCTGGAGTGTCGAAATCCAGTGACCTTGGTATCAGAGGAGAGTGATCCTCCCTTGATTTCTTCTGTTTCTTGATGTCACCAATCTCCCGGAGGATCTTTTCATTGGTTTTATCCTGCTCTTGTATGTGATCCCTCATTTTCAAAATCAAAGAAAAAAGATCACTAGTAGTAGGGTTAGAAGAAACAACAGAAGTTGGTGGTTTGGGAAAATGGGGCTTGGTCTCTTTGCAGCATTTTCAGCATTCTTCTGGGATCCAAAAGGTGGTGGAGGCAAAGGTGGAACGCCCTGTGAAAAAGTGACCGCCGGCATTGAACTTGAAGTGTTCTTCGATGAAGAAGCCATGTGGTTGAAGATGATGAACCAAATTGAACACAATGAGCAAAATTTTTCAAAAATGAAGCACCAATTGCCCCACGGTGGGCGCCAAACTGTTTTGGTCAAAAATCAGGCTAGGATAATGCAACCAAATCTTTGTTGTGAGGAATGATGCATGAACAAATGTATGAATAACTTGCAAATGTTATGAACAAGTGACACAAGGATTTATACGAGGAAAAAGCCCTTGATCAAGAGTTGATCTCCGGCATAAAAAGCCTCGGGTGATGGAAACTACCGATCACCAACTACAATTAAACAAATGATTGTTACAACTCGGGATCATAACAAGCTTGTTACAAGGATCACTATAGTGTAATGTGTATGAAATCGCCAAGTAAACTGTCGAAAGCTATTGAGAGCTGTTCCGAGTGTGTGTGTTTGCCAAAATTAGCTAAGTGTTCTAATTCAAGCTTGGTATCCCCTTTTAAATTTAGAAATAACTAAAACAACTAACTATCCGCAATTCATGCTAGCTTCCCACGATCTCCATAACGTTCATTAAGCCAGGCACGTGCGAAATATTGAGAGCATATTCTCCAAGAATATCGGCAAGACCAAGTCTAAGTCGTATACTCCTGCAAAACAAAACAAACTCAAACATAGCAAAGACAATCATTAGTGTAAGGATAACCATGAGGATCCTGAATCCTGATCCTGCAATACCTTCTGAGGATCCTTAATTCAAACAGAATTGAGGATCCGTGATCCTGGCAGTACTTGAGGATCCGTGATCCTTAGGATTGGAAAATCCTCCCCTAACAGTGCTTTGGGAAGTTTACCAACTATATCCATTCCCCATCTCATGAATGGCCAAGAAGAGGATATAGGATGCAAGAGCTCTGCTGGTTGATGAAGGATATTACTATGTCTCTGACAAGGATCACACTTCTTGGCATAATCCACAGCATCCTTCTTCATTGTAGGCCAATAGTATCCTGTCCTAAGGATCCTTGAGAACAATGCCCTGCCCCCAGTGTGGTTTCCACAATCTCCTTCATGAAAATCCTTTAGGACTTCTTGAATTTCAGGATCCTCTATGCACCTTAGATATGGACCTGCAAGAGATCGTTTATATAACATGTTATTCAATATTGTAAATTGATATACCTTGATTTTGAAAGCCCTGGGGTTTTCTCCTGTAGGAATCTCTCCATGTTGTATATATCTCATGATTGGAAGGATCTATGATCCTGAATGGGACTGTGCACCATCACTAGGAACCACTGCAGAATCCTCTTCTATCTACATAGCTATGTGATCCTCAATAGCAGGAGCCAAAATATGGATGATAGGGATCTTGATATCCTCTGGAATTTTCAAGGATGATCCTAGGTTGGCCAATGCATCAGCTTCTGCATTTTCTTCCCTGGGTACCTGTGTCAAACTAAAAGAAACAAAAGAGAGTGCCAATTCCTTGACTATCTCTAGGTATTTGATTAACTTTTCACCTTTAACAGCATAGGATCCATTAAAGTGATTAGTAATTAACAATGAATCTACATGTACCTCAAGATACCTGATCCTCATATGCTTGGCGATTTGCAAATCAGCTATCAAGGCCTCATATTCAGCCTCATTATTAGTAGTTTGAAACTCATAAGCTATTGAGTGGGGTATTATGTCCCCCTGTGGCGATTTTAGTAGTATTCCAAGTCCTGTTCCTTTAACATTAGAGGCTCCATCAGTGAAGAGTATCCAAGGATCCTTAGTCTCTTCAAGCTGCTGAACTTCCAACTCAGCTTCTCTTTGTAAATCACTACTAAAATCTGCCACAAAGTCAGCTAAGGCTTGTGATTTGATGGCAGTTCTTGGTTCATATATCATATCATAAGCACTAAGCTTTACTGCCCATTTAGCCATCCTTCCTGACATTTCAGGTTTCCTGAGAACATTCTTAATTGGAAAATTAGTCTTGACAATAATGGCATGAGTTTCAAAATAATGTCTTAGTTTAGTAGATGCCATAATCAAAGCAAGTATAAGTTTTTCTAAATGTGAATACCTGGATTCAGCATCAAGCAAACTCTTACTTACATAATAGACAAGATGTTGTGTACCTTCATGATCCTTAACATTATTGCTTTAGAGGATACCGCTAGATATAAGGATAATATATCCCCCTTTTCTGGTTTCATCAAGGCAGGAGCCGAGGATAGGTAATCCTTAAGGGCTTTGAGAGCCTTTTCATGCTTTTCAGTCCACTCAAATTTCTTGTTCTTTCTCAAAATGTCATAGAATTCCTTGCACTTTTCTGATGACTTTGATATGAACCTATTCAAGGCTGCGATCCTCCCTGTCAACCTTTGCACATCCGTAGCATTGGCGGGAGATTTGATATTCACAATAGCCTTAATTTGCTCTGGACTTGCTTGAATGCCTCTTTTCGTTACCATATAACCTAGGAACTTGCCTGCTTTAACACCAAAGTGACACTTTGAAGGATTCAACTTCATGTTAAATCTATCAAGGATATCGAATGCTTCCTCCAAGTCTCTAAGGTGATCCTCAGCTTTCTTGGACTTAACCACCATGTCATCTATGTAGACTTCCAGAGTGTGTCCTATTTGTTCCTTAAACATCATATTGACTAGCCTTTGATAAGTAGCACCTGCATTCCTTAGTCCAAACGGCAGAGCAATATAACAATAGATAACAGTTGGGGTCATAAGGGCTGTATCCTCTTGATCAGATGGTTCCATCTGAATTTGTTGAAATCCAGATGAAGCATCCATAAAAGTCAACAACTCATGACCCGCGGTAGCATCCACCATGGAGTCAATGTGGGGTAATGGGAAAGGATCCTTGGGACATGCCTTGTTTAAATCAGTGAAATCGACACATACCCTCCACTTTCCATTTTTCTTTTGAACAACAACCACATTGGCTAACCATCTTGGATACTTAACCTATCTAATCATACCTGCTCGGAGTAATTTGTCTACCTCCTCCTGGATAATGGCATTCCTCTCAGGTGCAAACTTCCTCCTCTTCTGATGTATGGGTTTGAATGACCTGCCAATGCCAAGTTTATAAGTAATTATATCTTTAGAGATACCTGTCATATCTTCGTGTTTCCAGGAAAAGGTAGTTTTTCTCCTCTTAAGGAAGGATACTAGATCCTGTTCAATGTTGCTGAGGATCCCTGATCCTATGAAGACTTTGGATTCAGGATCATGAGGATCCATAAGGATATCTTTCACATCCTGTTCTCTTGCCTCCAAGACATCTCTTGGAGGATACTTTAGTTGCTATTGCTCCCTTGGTCTTGAGGCTGGTTTCATTGATGAGGTATAGCAATTCTTTGCTTCCTGTTGGTCACTCTCAATCTTTATCACCCCCCATGGACTAGGAAGCTTCACACATTGATGATATGTAGATACAACTGCCTTCATGTCATGTATCCACGGCCTGCCAAGGATAACATTGCAACAGGATAAGCAATCTATAACACAAAATTTTTGATAAGAATGAAGTCATTCAATGTAGATGGGAAGTTTAATGTCCCCCAATGTATTCTTGGTTTCTCCGCTGAATCCCACAAGAACTGAGGATCTTGGGACAATATCTGATTCAGGGATGTTCATTTTCTTGAGGACATCAAGCTGAATGATGTTCACCAAGCTTCCTCCATCGATTAGGATCCTGCGAACAAAATGGTTAGAAATGAACAAAGTAATGACAAGACCATCATGATGAGGATCCTGAACATCAACACGATCATCCTCATCAAAAGTTATGACTTTCTCCTGCGTGACAGTAGAGGTCCGGATGGGTCTATCTCCATTATCCATCTTGGTTTCCTTGGCATGTCTCTTGGCTGCTGAAAAGGAAGTACCACAAATGTCTGATCCACCAGATATGAAGTTTATAACTTGTGCATCTGCCGGAGGAGCAGGAGCTCTTTCTGGAATCTTTTCAGGATCCTGGATCCTTGACTTCTTTCTTCCCAAAAGCTCCTTCAAGTGCCCCTTGCTTAACAAGTAACCGATTTCTTTTCTAAGTGCAATACATTCTTCAGTGAGATGTCCGAAATCCTCATGATATGCACACCATTTGGACTTGTCTTTTGTTATGGCTGGTTTATCACTTTTCCTTAGCCACCTAGCTTTCTCACCTAAATTCTGCATTGCAAGAATTAGTTCATTGTGATCAACAGAAAAACAATATTCAGAAATGGGAGGATAATCCTCATCATCCTCTTCCTGTTCTACTGCATGCACGTTCTGGTTGTCAGACTTGTTGTAAGACTTGGACTTGTTGTTCCGGAAGTAGGATCCTTGCTTTTCCTGCTTCGAGGATCCTGCCAGTCTTTCCTGGATCCTTTTATCATCCTCTAGTCGGATGAACCTAAGGGCCCTGGTTCTTACTTCATCAAGATTCCTGCATGGGGTCATGACAAGATCATCATAGAATAATGAATCCCTAAGCAAACCCATTTTAAAGGCTTCCACAGCCGTAGCTATATCCAGATTAGGAATGTCCAAGGATCCTTTACTAAACTTAGTGATATAATCCCTAAGTGATTCATTTTGACCCTATGTTACCCTATATAGATCACTAGTTAAACGTTCAAATTTTCTACTACATGAGAATTGACTATTAAACAGATTAACTAGATTAGCAAATGAAGTAATAGAGTAAGGGGGAAGACTTAGCAGCCATTTAAGAGCTGATCCTGTGAGTGTGGATCCGAAACCTTTGCATAGACATGCTTCTTTTAACCTCTCTGGGATGGGGTTGATCTCCATCCTTTCTCTATATTGAGCTACATGTTCTTCTGGATCAGTGGAACCATCGTACAGCTTCATAGTTGGTATTTGGAACCTTTTGGGTATCTCAGCATCACAAATAGGTGGTGCAAAACGAGATATCCTGTGGCTCCCATCTGCAATTTCAGGAATGGGCTTAACCACCCCTAGAACGCTAGATATCATATCCTTTAGCTTCTGTAATTCTCTAGCCATAGCTTGATTGATACCTGTATCCTGCATAAAGCCATGGTTAGTGTTATAAGAATTATTCAAAGTGTTACCTCCCGGAGGATTCAAGTTTGGAATTCCAGATGTGAATCCATATTGACGAGATTCTGGTATGACTGAAGGACCAGAAGAAGCAACGGTCTACATTGGAATTAAGTCTCCTTGATGGACATCTGAACTTCCAGGTTGCACACCCCTTAAGAATCCTTGATCCTAAAAGATGTTGGATCCTTGGTGTGCTGTGACTGGGAGTCTTGGAGGATAATCCATGGATCCGTAAACCTGAGATGAGGATCCTTGAACCTGAAAGGAGGATCCTTGAGCCTGAGAGGATCCTTGAACCTGAGAGGATCCTTGAACCTGAGAGGATCCTTGAACCTGAGAGGATCCTTGAACTGTGTGCGTCCCCATATATCCTCCTGAGCTTACGAAGGATCCCTGATGCTGGAAAGAGGATCCCGAAGGCTGAAAACAGGATCCTGAAGGCTGGAAGTGAGACCCTAAAGCCTGACTCATAGTTGTCGATCCATAACGCCTTCCCAATGGTCCACTCTGGTACTAGATGTCCGGAGCTGCAGATTGCAGGGCAGTTATAGCTGGAGTGTCAAAATCCAGTGACCTTGGTATCAGAGGTGTAACAACCCTCAATAAAACCGACACCCTCATAATATTTCCGACACCTCAGTATATTTTAAAAATGTCCCATTATGTCTTTAAATACACCCCGTATGTGAAAACCGAGCCCGAAATACATTAAATAGTATTTAAAATAAATAAAATTGAAATTTTGAGTTGAGGCGGGCCGCGTAGACCCACCCCAACACTCACGCGGGCGGTATCAAGGCTGAAACTTGATTCCGGTGGAATTTTAAGTTAAGGCGGGCAACGTAAGCTCACCTTAACACTTACGCGGGCCGCGTGAGATCAACAACGCAGAGACACCAGAGGCCGACACGTGTCGACATCGTGGCGAGTCTAGGTGATGACCCGGATCACCTAGATCCTACTCGGGCTAGTACGCGGGCCACGTAAGCCCCGCTTATATTTTACGCGGGCCACGTGAAGACCAGATATCAGCACTATAAATAGATTTCATCGCATTTCAATTCAACTCGTTCATTTTCTTTTCTCAATCTCGAAATCTCTGATATTAGGCATAATATTCAAGTATTATACCCCCTAATTAGAGAGGTTCTGCTCCGTTGTAAGTATTATAACCCCAGTTTCGTAATAGATACGCTGCCCGATTGATTTAGGGTTCCGTAACAACTGTCGTGGTTCTGCCCGACGTAGTTGTTGGAATGCCGTCTCGGGGAGGGTATCATTAATATTTTCAAAGGGTTATGATACTAACCTATATACATTTGTGTAAATTATAGATTATTCCCAGGAAACCCTTACGCGAAGTCTAAGATAGCAATGTGAGTTTATCCTCTTTTTGTTAACCTTTTTGTAATATTTTACAAAACCTTAATTGTTTTACAATGTGATTAAGCGGTGATTGAGTCTTTGTAGTTCTTCGATTACTGCCGGTATGTTGGGGTTTTGTATACAAAATTTACTACTGCGAGTAGTAAGTCGGGATGATAGTACGTTACCATTGGACAACGAGTTAGCCAATGTGTAATATGACCCACAAGTCAGGATTGACAGTACTGAATGAGTAATTGTGTAGAAATAAACAATGTGATCGCTCTCAATACTGTTTTAATTGATAAAATGTTTCTTGATTAAACTGGGATTCACTCACCAGTATTTCCGACTGACAAATGTTTTTAAAATGCGTTTTAGGTAACACAATGTGACAACCAATTAGTAAAAAGCCAGCTGGAGAGCACTGAAGGCTTGGGAAAAATGTGGCTATAAAAGTTACCTAAAAGACGATGTTTTAAATTCAATAAAATAGGGTTTATCCCTATAAACGTATTGTAATAAGAAACTTGGGTTTTGCCCATGTTATTATTAATATTAAATATGGTGGTTTTACTCTGATAAATATTTCCTAACTACGGTCTTGATGTAATTTCCGCTGCCAAATTAACCAACTGATACCACCGAAACTCTGAGTTCGCGTCCGCCCGTTCCCGGGACAGATAAGGGATCGGGGGTTGCGACAGAAGGTGGTATCAGAGCCTAGCCACTGGTCTAAGCCAAAGAAGTGTTCTGCTGACACTTAAATTCTAAATTTTGTGTTAGGAAATAAATTACGGAATTATGTGCATAACTGTATTTATTTGTTATGTGTTATTTGACTATTTGTTAGTTTACAATATGAGTGATCAAGGACCCTCAGACATGTGTCGTCAGTTGTCTGATTCACCTAGGAGTGAAGGTACCTCTTCACAGCCTGCCCTTTCTGGGTATTCTGCTGATCAGGAAGAAGGAATGTTTGCCTTTAAAGCTCAGTCAGAAGAGCCATTCCCTCATAAGAAACGAGGATGGTTTAGTAAGGAAGCCTTTGCGCGTAGGAAAAGAATGCGAAATTTGCAACAGCAAAGAATTCTAGCAGCCGCTAAGCGAAAGACAAATGCCCATACACAGGATATGCTTAATAGAAGCCTAGCCAATTTCCATATCCTAGCTACAATTGCTGCTGACCCAAGTCTGGAACAACTAGTAGCCCCACAACCACTAATCCCAGACCAACCCATGGAGATAGAAAACCCTGAAAACCAAGTGGAGATGCATGACTTCAACCTAGAGGAAATCCCTAGGGTACAAGCACCAAACCCCCTAGACCCAAATTACGACCCCTGGTGGGACGATAATAGGGACTTTGTGCAACGTTACCCGATACATGAAGACACACCCATACAGAACATAGGAGCTTATCCAGGTATGGACCCTTTAGATCCCTATTACCATGATAACTACATTAGGGAGATCTTAGAAGATCCTTACCGATTTCAGGCACTTTCACCCCCATATCAGGAACCCGCACCCCAGATTCCGAACCCAATCCTAGAACCTGCACCCCCAATGAGTGCAGAAAACGTGCAAGAACTTAGGACATTTGGTGAGGAAATTTTAGAAAGCAGTGAGAGAATGCGACAGGTGGGAGAGCGTCTCGTATGGAAATACGATGAGCGCAATATGGATTTTTGGATAAATTCATATCCATAGATGTGATGGAGGAGACGGTAATAATAATATAATATAATAAAATAAAAATAAAAATAAAATAAAATATGTGTACGGATGCCTATTACTATTAGTGTGATTCTATTTCTGTTGGTATTGTAATTTTTATTTCAGTACTAGTGTGTAATAGATGCATAATAGTATATGGAAATAGAGTAAAAGTCGCAATGATCGACGTTTTTGGCTAGATTGCGTGTCATGTGATTAACTATATTAAATATTATCTTGTGATATTAATATGGTTAAATGTTTAAAATTCAGATGGCCGATGAAGGAAATCTGAATAATGATAACCAGAGTAACATTAACGTGGTTAATGAGAATCCAAGCATCAATAACAATGGAAACCAAATGGATAATAGTGCTGTTCAACATATAGTGGCACAAGGAATCATAGATGCAATGCCATTTATTATTCAAACTATTCAAGAAGCGAATAATAAAAGTAAGCATAGCAGTAAGCGACCCATCGAACCCGAAAACAGCGTAAACAATAGACCCGTACTTCAAATGTCCATTCCCAAAAGGAGAAGAACCGTGTCTTACGGTTGTTCTTATAAAGAATTCTGGTCTTGTAAACCAATGGAATTCTCCGGCAACGAAGGGGCCATTGCAACTCTACGCTGGATAGAGAAGACTGAGGCAGTCTTAAGAATAAGCAAGTGTGCTGAAGAAGATAAGATATTGTTTGCCTCAAATCTGTTTAAGAATTCAGCACTAGAATGGTGGAACACTATCCTCCAATCAAGAGGAAGTGATAAAACTTACAATATAGAATGGGAAGAATTTAAGGATAAGGTAGAAAGGAAATTCTGCCCATCTAATGAGAAGGAACAGATAGCAAACAAATTCTTAAACCTTAGGATGAATGGTGTGGATAGTAAGGGATGCACTAAAATATTCTTCGAATATGCTAGAATAGTGCCAACTCTTGCTTCACCTGAACCAGTGTTAGTCTCCCGTTATATCTGGGGATTAATTGGGGAGATTAGACACGTAGTCAAGGCAGCTAGACCTCAAACTATAGAAGAAGCTGTAGAACTAGCAAATACCTTGACATATGAATTAGTCCGTACCCGAGAAGAAGATCAAAGAAGGAATCTAACCCAGAAGCTCACACAAGAATTTCGTTCTGGAAATTTTAATCGTGGGAAAAATATAGGTTCTACCTCTACACCTTACTGTAAGAATTGCAAAAGAAAGCATTCAGGAAGATGCTCCATATATTGTAACTTTTGCAAAATATCGGGACACAAGGAAGAAAACTACAGGAAGAAAGCTAACAACAGGATATGTTACAACTCCGGAGAACAAGGTCATATCAAGCCTAATTGCCCAAAATTAGCTCCAGCTACAAACAACAAGAATACTCAAAATGCTAGAGCATTTGTTCTGACTGCAGATGAAGCCAAGATGATTCCAGTTGTCATAGCTGGTACATTTTTAGTTAATGATGTTTTTGCTAAAGTATTATTTGACTCTGGTGCAAACCAAAGTTTTATTAATACATCATTTTGCAAATTTCTAAATCAGTCATTAACTAAACTACCACAAGAATGCTTAGTAGAGACAGCTAATGGAGAAACTGTTAGTATTTCTGAAATCTTGCAGGGAGCAAGCATAGAAATTTTAAATCAGAAATTTATTGCAAACCTTTATCCCATGAATCTGGCAAGATTTGATGTTGTTTTAGGAATGGATTGGTTAATAGCCAATAAAGCCAGTATTTTATGTGATCAAAAGTCAATTCAAGTAAATTCACCAAAAGGTAAAACGATCACAATTAAAGGAGATAAATCATCTAGAACCACAAAATTTATCTCTGTGATGAAAACTGCAAGTTACATAAGAAAAGGATCATTAGTGTATTTGATTTCCATAATCACTAACACTAAAAGAAAGGATTTAAAAGATATTCCAGTAGTATCTCAGTTTTCAGATATATTTCCAGAAGAATTGCCAGGACAACCTCCAGATAGGAAAGTTGAATTCAGAATCCATTTAATACCAGGAACAGCACCAATTGCCAAAGCACCTTATCGTTTGGCACCTGCAGAAATGCAAGAATTGAAGAAACAATTAGACGAATTGTTAGAGAAAGGATTTATACAACCTAGTTCGTCGCCATGGGGAGCGCCGATACTGTTTGTTAAAAAGAAGGACGGATCAATGCGTATGTGCATTGACTACCGTGAATTAAACAAGGTCACGATTAAGAACCGGTACCCATTACCAAGAATTGATGATCTGTTTGATCAACTGCAAGGAGCTCGATTTTTCTCTAAAATCGATTTAAGGTCAGGATATCATCAACTAAAGGTACAGGAAGAGGACATACCTAAGACCGCATTCAGAACAAGGTATGGCCATTATGAATTTACTGTCATGCCATTTGGTTTAACCAATGCCCCAGCCACATTTATGGACATGATGAACCGAATATGTAAGCCATATTTGGATAAATTCATAATTGTTTTCATAGATGATATTCTCATTTATTCTAAGAATAAGGAAGATCATGCAAAGCATTTGCACGCACTTTTAAGTTTATTAAGAAAGGAAAAGCTTTATGCTAAATTTTCCAAGTGTGAATTTTGGTTAGAACAGTTACAGTTTCTTGGACACCTAGTCAACCATGAAGGAATTCATGTGGATCCCACAAAAATCGAGGCGATTACTAAATGGAAAACCCCTGAATCACCAACCGAAGTTAGAAGTTTCTTAGGATTAGCTGGTTATTATAGAAGATTTATTCAAGATTTTTCTAGAATAGCCATTCCTTTAACTAAACTAACCTGTAAATCTGTTAAGTTTAAATGGGGATTAAAACAAGAAGAAACATTTAGAATCCTTAAGCAAAGATTAACCCATACACCCATATTAGCATTACCAGAAGGATCTGAAGACATTGTAGTCTATTGTGACGCTTCCAAATTAGGTTATTGATGTGTATTAATGCAACGTCAAAAGGTTATAGCTTACGCATCTATACAACTTAAGAATCATGAAGATAATTATTCAACCCATGACTTAGAATTAGGAGCTATAATTTTTGCTCTTAAGATTTGGAGACACTACTTATATGGTAGTAAGTTTACTGTATTCACTGATCATAAGAGTTTAAAGTATGTTTTCAAGCAAAAGGAATTGAATATGAGACAAAGACACTGGATGGAGATGCTTAGTGATTATGATTGTGATATCCAGTATCATGAAGGAAAAGCAAATGTAGTGGCAGATGCTTTAAGCCGAAAGTATCATGAAAAGCCAAAAAGGGTACGTTCTCTTAAATTAAATCTGCAAGTAGATTTAAATGACCAAATAAGAGAAGCACAAGAATCAGTAATCAAGGATGATGCTGAAAAATTGAAAGGTATGATTAAAGAGTTAGAGCAAGAAACAGATGGAATTTGGAGATTCCATAAAAAGAGAATATGGATACCTAAATTAGGAAACCTACGTCATCGTATATTAGAAGAAGCCCATAAATCCAAATATACGATGCACCCAGGAAATGATAAAATGTACCAGGATTTAAGGAAAAATTTCTGGTGGATGGGAATGAAAAAGGACACAACAGCCTACGTTTCTAAATGTTTAACTTGTTCACAAGTCAAAGCTGAACACCAGAAACCCTCAGGATTTCTACAACAATTAGAAATGCCAGTGTGGAAATGGGAATTAATAACAATGGATTTTGTTACTAAATTACCCAAAACAAAGAAAGGCAATGATACAATCTGGGTAATTGTAGATAGGCTAACCAAGTCAGCTCATTTTCTACCAATGAAAGAAACTTTCAGTATGGAACAGTTAGCTAAGTTATATGTAAATGAAAATGTTTCTCTACATGGCATTCCTTTATCAATTGTTTCTGATAGAGATAGCCGATTTACCTCTCATTTTTGGTCAAGTTTCCAAAAGGCAATGGGAACCAAGTTAAAATTGAGCACAGCTTATCATCCTCAAACGGATGGACAAAGCGAAACGACAATTCAAACAATGAAGGACATGCTTAGAGCTTGTGTAATTAATTTCGGAGGTAATTGGGACGATCACTTACCTTTAATAGAATTTTCTTATAATAACAGTTATCACACAAGTATCAATGCTGCACCATTCGAAGCACTTTATGGACGAAAGTGTCGAACCCCAGTCTGTTGGGCAGAAATTGGGGAAAAGCAACTATTTGGACCTGAGATAGTGCAAGAAACAACCGACAAGATCATTCAAGTCAAGAAACGACTGAAAGCAGCACGTGATCGACATAAGAGCTATGCTGATAACCGACGCAAACCCTTGGAATTTCAAGTAGGAAATAAAGTATTGTTGAAAGTCTCTCCTTGGAAAGGAGTAGTAAGATTCATCAAACGGGGAAAGCTAAGTCCCAGGTATATTGGACCTTTTGAGATTATTAGAAGAATATGACCTGTAGCCTATCAGCTACAACTGCCAGAGGAAATGGCAGGAATACATGATGTGTTTCATGTATCTAATCTCAAGAAATGCTTAGCTGATGAATCGCTAATAGTACCTCTTAAGGATATAGAGGTAAATGAACAACTCAAGTTTGTAGAAAGACCTCTACAGATTGAAGACAGGAAAGTCAAGAATCTCAAGCATAAGAGACTAGTTCTGGTCAAAGTAAAGTGGGACTCCAAAAGAGGACCTGAGTACACATGGGAGATTGAATCTGAAATGCAAAAGAGATATCCGCACTTGTTCCAGTAGATCTCGAGGACGAGCTCTAAAACAAGGTGGGGAGAATGTAAGAACCCTCAATAAAACCGACACCCTTATAATATTTCCGACACCTCAGTATATTTTAAAAATGTCCCATTATGTCTTTAAATACACCCCGTATGTGAAAACCAAGCCCGAAATACATTAAATAGTATTTAAAATAAATAAAATTGAAATTTTGAGTTGAGGCGGGCCGCGTAGACCCTCCCCAACACTCACGCGGGCAGTATCAAGGCTGAAACTTGATTCCGGTGGAATTTTAAGTTAAGGAGGGCCGCGTAAGCTCACCTTAACACTTACGCGGGCCGCGTGAGATCAACAACGCAGAGACACCAGAGGCCGACACGTGTCGACATCATGGCGAGTCTAGGCGATGACCCGGATCACCTAAACCTTACCCGGGCTAGTACGCGGGCCGCGTAAGCCCCGCTTATCTTTTACGCGGGCCACGTGAAGACCAGATATCAACACTATAAATAGATTTCATCGGATTTCAATTCAACTCGTTCATTTTCTTTTCTCAATCTCGAAATCTCTGATATTAGGCATAATATTCGAGTATTATACCCCCTAATTAGCGAGGTTCTGCTCTGTTGTAAGTATTATAACCCTAGTTTCGTAATAGATACGCTGCCCGATTGATTTAGGGTTCCGTAACAACTATCGTGGTTCTGCCCGACGTAGTTGTTGGAATGCCGTCTCGGGGAGGGTATCATTAATATTTTCAAAGGGTTATGATACTAACCTATATACATTTGTGTAAATTATAGATTATTCCCAGGAAACCCTTACGCGAAGTCAAAGATAGCAATGTGAGTTTATCCTCTTTTTGTTAACCTTTTTGTAATATTTTACAAAACCTTAATTGTTTTACAATGTAATTAAGCGGTGATTGAGTCTTTGTAGTTCTTCAATTACTGCCGGTATGTTGGGGTTTTGTATACAAATTTTACTACTGCGAGTAGTAAGTCGGGATGACAGTACGTTACCATTGGACAACGAGTTAGCCAATGTGTAATATGACCCACAAGTCAGGATTGACAGTACTGAATGAGTAATTGTGTAGAAATAAACAATGTGATCGCTCTCAATACTGTTTTAATTGATAAAATGTTTCTTGATTAAACTGGGATTCACTCACCAGTATTTCCCACTGACAAATGTTTTTAAAACGCGTTTCAGGTAACACAATGTGACAACCAATTAGTAAAAAGCCAGCTGGAGAGCACTGAAGGCTTGGGAAAAATGTGGCTATAAAAGTTACCTAAAAGACGATGTTTTAAATTCAATAAAATAGGGTTTATTCCTATAAACGTATTGTAATAAGAAACTTGGGTTTTGCCCATGTTATTATTAATATTAAATATGGTGGTTTTACTCTGATAAATATTTCCTAACTACGGTCCTGATGTAATTTCCGCTGCCAAATTAACCAACTGATACCAACGAAACTCTGAGTTCGGGTCCGCCCGTTCCCGGGACAGATAAGGGATCGGGGGTTGCGACAAGAGGAGAGTGATCCTCCCCTGATTTCTTCTGTTTCTTGATGTCACCAATCTCCCGAAGGATCCTTTCGTTGGTTTTATCCTGCTCTTGTATGTGATCCCTCATCTGCAAAATCAAAGTAAAAAGATCACTGTTAGTAGGATTAGAAGAAACATCAGATGTTGGTGGTTTTGGGAAAATGGGGCTTTGTCTCTTTGCAGCATTTTCAGCATTCTTCTGGGATTCAAAATGTGGTGGAGGCAAAGGTGGGACGCCCTGTGAAGAAGTGACTGCCGGCATGGAACTTGAAGTGTTCTTTGCTGAAGAAGCCATATGGTTGAAGATAATGAACCGAAATGAACACAATGAACGAATTTTTTTCAGAAATGAAGCACCAATTGCCCCACGGTGGGCGCCAAACTGTTTTGGTAAAAAATCAGGCTAGGATAATGTAACCAAATCTTTGTTGTGAGGAATGATGCTTGAAACAATGAACAAATGTATGAATAAACTTGCAAATGAAATAAACAAGTGACACAAGGATTTATACGAGGAAAAAGCCCTTGATCAAGAGTTGATCTCCGGCATAAAAAACCTCAAGTGATGGAAACTACCGATCACCAACTATAATTAAACAAATGATCTTTACAACTCGGGATGATAACAAGCTTGTTACAAGGATCACTAGAGTGCAATATGTATGAAATCGCCAAATGAACTGTTGAGAGCTTGCGAGAGTGTGAGTGTTAGCTAACTTAGCCAATTGTTCTAATTCAAGCTTGTTATCCCCTTTTAAAATTAGAAATAATTAGATAACTGACTATCCGCTAAATGTGCAAGCTTCCCACGATCTCCATAACGTTCAGAAAGGCTATGCACGTGTGGAATATTTAAGCATATTCCCCTGGAATATCGGCAAGACTTGGTCCATGCGTATACTCCTGCAAAACAAGCTCACATACAATGAAGACAACCATTAGTACAAGGATAACAATGAGGATCCTGGATTCTGATGCTGCAACACCTTCTGAGGATCCTTAATTCAAACAGAATTGAGGATCCGTGATCCTGGCAGTACTTGAGGATCCGTGATCCTTAGGATTGGAAAATCCTCCCCTAACAGTACTTTCATGCGAACTAATGATAGCACAAGTGTGACAAAGTATAAAAGGTTAGACTTTTAGAGGTCAACAAAGGAATGAAATGTTAGTTCAGACTTAATATTATTCAGTAACGTACATACGTGTGTACAGTAAGTAATGCGCGAGGTGACATGAATGAAATGATTTGGAATGTAATCTATGAGTATACATAGTAGCATGTAACGGTAACAAACGTAGAATGATTTTTAACTCCCGAGTTAAGTATAAATAAGTAAGTATGACATAGTAGTTTGGTTCCGGTAGCAATACTACAAGCGAATGTTTACGATATACTTGTGATCACATCCTAACTCCTTATGTGGCTATGGAAGTAATTAGGAAGAATAATAATAATGGAATGTTGTAATAAGTATTTGTGTGATGAAGGTAAGAGTGGCATGTCCAACATGATTTATGAATAAAAGCATACATAATCGAGTCGCTATGATCAATGAATGCATGGAAGTATTATGCTTGATTTAAGAAAGAAGGGATAAAATATACGATTATATTATTCATGAATAAAGCATTTTTTTTTATAAGGCACGAGTGAATTCATGCCATGGTATGCATTTTGAATGAAACGTATGAATAAACATGTAGTGATGATCATCACTAGGGAACTAACATGAGGAAAGAATTCGAAATTTAAAGGAAAACATTCTAGGAGTGTGTTCTAAGTGTGCTAAATAGAGAGACTAATAGTACGGTAAGTAAAGGTGACTACTGTCTCATGGAAATGAGCAAGGTTTCGGGGACGAAACCTCTTTTAAGAGGGGTAGACTTGTAACACCCCAAAGTCGTTATATGTATATATGTTAAAATAAGTATTTATAAATGTAATTGTTGTTAGAATGGTAACTAGGATTATGAACCTAGTTAGAGTGTAAGTAGGATTTTAACCTAAAGAATAGATTTTGGCCATAAAAAATATAAACATCCAAACATGAGGGGCTAAAATGGAATGAATGGAAAGATAAATTATAAAAACAAAATTTAAAACCCAAAAAACACACTAGGGGCGTGTGTGGGTTCGACCAGATAAGAAGAAAAGAAAGGGGAACCCTTCTCAAACCCTAAATCAACAAATTGAAAGGCTAACGGGGGCTATAATTCGTGCATGAATCAAGATAAGCAATCATCCATACTTGTCTAACATAATGTAAGTTGAATTTCATAATTTGGTGATTTTTGTAGAAAGTGGGTTGCAACCAATCCAAGAGTTCATGTGAAATTAGTATGATTATGAGTTAGAATCGTATGTAGAACAAGAATTATGCTTGAATTTGGTTATCTTGATGATTAAAAAAGAAAAACCCACTTGTAAGTAGTAGCATGATGAAGTATGATGATCATGAAGGTGCTAAAAATAGGTGTAATGTTAATGTATGAACTTGTATATGAAAGAGTATTGGTAGATAATTGATGTAGGATGATCATTATGTGAATTTGATTGATTATGATAATCCATGTTATGAAATAGGAAGAATGTGCATATACTACTTGTACATTATGCTTAGGAAGTAGTACGCACACCAAGTGTTTGATGAAATGTCTAGGTGAAGTTAGAATGTGAGATTTTTAGAAAAAAATTTGATGAAACTAAATCTGTCCAGAAAGTTACAGCCGATTAACCGGGTCAAATCTAGTAAAAAAAACTGATGTTTATTGAGTTTGTGATGAACTTCCAGGAATAACCTTTCAAACCCAACTGGAATTGCATTTTTTCGACAAAAAATGAACGATTTATGAATTTTTCCGTATCGAAGGTTCAGGCAGCGTTTTCTGGCAGAATTTGCAGCCCATTACGAATGTCATAACTCAATTTAGGAATGGAGTTATGATCCCAAATTTTTACTGTAGGTAGCTTCAGGAGGTTATAAAAATCTCCAACTGGAATTATGTCAATCGGTTGAACGAGGATTTTTAAATGAATTTTTTCGTGGGCTGCAGTCAGAAAGTGACGAATCTGATTGCTGCTTAGTAAATGATTTTTTATAAATTTTTGGTAGAGAGTTAGACTCTAAAAATTTAACACAAGGATAAACCCTCCGGGGGGCACGTCACATAAAAAGATCATAATTTTTGCAAGCTCGTAAGTACCGTAAACGGACGTCCCAAAACAGCTTATTTTCAATGAATTGAGCTAGGCATGTTAGTGAATGAATTGACTAATGAAAATCAAATGTGGAATATGAATTTGATATGATTGTTAATATATACAATCTTATATGCTAACAAGAATGTGGATGCAATGATATGAAAGTATAGGGATCATGTCAAGATGGATGGAAGCACGAAAGGCTAACGGGTCAGGAGGATACAAGGAAGCGAACGTAAATACGGACGCGTAAGGTAAGTTAATTCCGGACTTACCCTTTAGTTTTATTATGTATTGTTGTATGGTAATTATTGTGTGTTATGTAAGAATGTATAAATCAATGGTAGTACTAAGGTAAGTTTTAGTGGAAATGAGTCAAAAGTGGTTAAGAAAGCGTTTCCATCAAGTATGGGTAAGAAAGGAAATTACTAGTTGATATCGTGCTTAAAGATGAAATAAGTGGTTATACATGTAGGTATGAGCTGATTGATGAAAGTAATCGGAACTCATAGGAGAGTATGTCTATGAACACATAAGTGTGGAGAATTATGTGTATGTGATTTACATGTATTAGACGTGTGTGTTTAGGACTTGGATGTTATGTTGTGTAAGATGTAAATTGTAGGTATGTGTACGAATAGAAAGGTATGTATGCATTAATTGGAATTTAATTATATGCATGAACGAATGAGACTTGTTTATGTGTATACGTGGACTTATTCATATGAATGAAAACTAATGATGCTAACCGTTTTTCTATAGAGAATGAAATGGAAGTGCAGGTATACTAAAAATGGAAGTTGAAGGCTTGACAATGAAATCCAACGATGGTGTTCGAATGGATGGACGAATGGATTAACATAAGCGAAAGCATGAGACGTTGACGCCTAATTATGCGTGTTTAAAACTTACGTAAGATGTCACTAGTTACTAACGATGTGATTGTATGTGGTGTCTGCAGGTTGTACATGATTATAGGTTCTCATCACGGAGTGTAAGCGGTCGAAGATCGAGTCAAGACATGGATTGTACGCATGTGTGTAGTCACGTAATTTAATATCAGTGTGTCCGGTTTTATTCAATTTATAGAAAGGTCTAATGTATTTAATGTAACATAATGATTTAATGTATTTCCAAGTATGTTGGAATGAATATAATGAAAGAAAATTTTAAGTTCGTATTTCTGCTGCGTCATTTGGTTAAAACGTGTTAGGGTCTTACACCTCTTCACCCTTCATTAACAACACCACAACTCACTACCGTTGCCACCACCCACCACTATTGTCATCTGTCGCCGTCACCCACCTTCGCCGCCACCCGCCACCGCCGTCACCCGCAACCGTCGTTGCCGCCACCCACCTCCATCCCCGCCACCGCCATCGCCATTGCCACCTCCGATCACCGCCACCATCGCCGCTGCCACCTCCGATCGCCGCTACCGTCGCCACCCACCTCCGTCATCGCTATCAACCACCACCACCAACCGCCACCGCCACCGCCACCACCGCTACCACCTGCTACCACCGTCGCCACCGCTACCATCTCTGACCACCGCCGCCACCCACCTTCACCGTCACCCACCAACACCACCGTTGTCACCAACCGTCGCCGTCTCCGCCCACCACCACCGCCGCCGCTACAACTGCCACCTATCACCACCCACCATCGCCGCCCATCATTGACCACGACCATCCGATTTTATTCCTTCTTCTTTTCTCGCATACCAAACAACAAAAAGTAATGGTTCATTCCATTCCCACATGGTAACCAAACAAGACATGGAATGATAATAATCAATTCCATTACCTCCTCCATTTCATTACTTCGTCCATTCCATTCCTCCGTCCATTCTATTACCCCAAACAAACAGACCTTTATAGTTTTAGAAGGTGGGATTCACAATGTCATTAGGTCAAATATCTTTTGACAAAGGATCTTCTAGTTATTCTTCTTATTTGTTGGTCAAATTACATCTTGATGGCAGGTTTTTTTAAGTATTTTAGAGATGAGATAAAACTAGAAAACAAATTTCAAGTAGTTATGGTGAGAACTGAGAACATATATGCGAGAAATAATTGTTACAAAATAAGCTTTGTATCCATGGTCTAACCATGACATCAATCGTATAACTAGGGGTGTAAACGAGCCGAGCCGAGCCCGAGCTCGACCAGGCTCGAGCTCAGCTCGTTGGGTTTCTATGAAGCTCGAGCTCGAGCTCGGCTCGGTTCGACCCTACTTCTTTGAGCTCGAGCTCGGCTCGCGAGTAAAACCCAGAGCTCGAGCTCGGCTCGAACTATTTTGAGAACAACCTTAAACGAGCTAAAAGCTCGGCTCAAGCTCACTTCAACATCGCTTAAACAAGCCAAAGCTCGGCTCGAGCTCGGCTCATCAATGTTATCATCATTATTAATATATTATATATAAAAAAATAAAAATCTTGTTTGGGCTCGTTTAGGCTCGCGAGCCTAAACAAGCTTTGTATTTCAGGCTCGAGCTCGGGCTCGATAACAAAACTAGCTCTATTTCAGGCTCGAGCTCGGGCTCGTTAAGGCTCGGCTCATTCGAGCTTTTAATCGAGCCGATCACGAGTAGCTCTCGAGCCTCTGGGCTTGTTTACACCCCTACGTATAACCACTTCGTTTTAAATCTTTCACACAACATCCTTTATTCTAGCACTTTAACTCAAGTTGTAAAAATAATCAAATAAACTTTTCATAACAAATGAGGCATCACCTTTTCAACATTATTTGATTATTTTTAATGTCTAACTCATATACGACTTTAACCTCAATAACTTAGGAAGGAACAAACCTAGCTTTCGTAATTCTGATGTGTTATAATGATATAGATTTAATTAAACCTTAGGTTTGTAACAAAAAAATAAATAATAATAAATCCGCGGCCAAAACCCTTTGAAATCTCGATGCTTCTCCTTGCTCTGCACTTGATACACTCTCTCTCTCTCTCTTATATAGATAGATAGATAGATCTGTAAAATTATAATATTCCCCATTTTCAACAACAGATCTGCAAACTCTTTCTCAACCACTATGGGTGCATACAGAGCAGACGATGATTACGATTACTTGTTCAAACTAGTTCTCATCGGTGATTCCGGTGTCGGCAAATCCAATCTCCTCTCCAGGTTCACCCGAAACGAGTTCAGTCTCGAGTCTAAGTCAACCATCGGCGTCGAATTCGCCACTCGCAGCATTAAAGTCGATGAAAAGGTTGTCAAGGCCCAGATTTGGGACACTGCTGGCCAGGAACGGTACACTCCTTAAATCTCTACTTCATTTCCAATCCTTTTATGTTTAATGTCTGCATTTATGTTGGATATTGAGTTTTGTGGTTAATTTGATTTGAGATCTAGGGTTATAGATAAGAAGAATTGTTGTACTAGTACCAGATCTGGAATGTGCAACACCATTGCATTGCATTGTTGTTGCTGTTTGTAAATTGTATATCCCAATGCTTGCTAACCCTAACATTTTAAAAAAGTGACATTTTCAAGGAGATCTACAGCTTAAATAAGAGTTGATATCAGATTTACCATATTTTGTTTTTTTGACAAGAAGAGATCAATCCCTCAGGAGATAGATAGATTTGCACATTTATGATTTGAAGTCATCTGGAATGTTGATTTATTCAATTGCTAGTAGTATTTTATATTTAAGATCATTTTGGTGTGTGTGCTAAACCTTATATATTACATACACAAATCTATATGTGAATAATGTTGCATACACAGATCTATACACGGTCTAAGTAGTTAATGCGGTAAAAAATCGGATATCATGCAGAATTTATATATATTGCAATCTAACACTAACGATTAAGTATACTCTACTACCATTAACAAATTAACCTTTTGCAACTTGCAAAATACAAACAATTATAGCAAGTAGGAACTGATTAACACTTGAAACACTAACGTTTAACACTATCATTTAACAAATAAGACTTAAAACACTAATATCAGCAATAAGAAGAAAGACGAATGGTAGAACTAAGAAGAAAAGTAATGATATCGGGAAAATCTGTGATATATTGGTCAAACATCGGCCCAATATCGGTCAATATTGCTGATAATATCGGTACCGGTATTTTGCACACTAGAGGACCGATAACCGATATATCAAATATATCGGCGATATTAACTACATAGTACGGGATACGGTGTCGTGCACGACTGCACGTGCATCACATTGGTTTAAGTTACTCTTAGTCTCACATCTCATGGCTAATCGTGTGATTTTTGTTTCTGAGTTCTGACACGGTCATATAGTTGACATCGTTATTTTTGGAATTTAAATAATTGACATCGAATCTTCTAAATGTATGGCGGTATATGGTCCAGTTTATGTATGTTCTATGTAATATGTCCTCTCTCAACGAACTTTTTGGTTGCAGTTGTATAGAAAATAGACCTTTTTGCTGGTGCAATGGCCGTATAGGGATTGTCATATGTATATTGTCGTGAATCTTACTAGGGTTTTAATTATTTTTTAAGGCTTTTAGGTTGAAATTAAGCTATGATAAATCCAGCATGGTTGAAACAACGATAAATGATGTTTTAAGTAGGGTGCGGTTACAAGTTAGATTCAAACAAAGGAACACATGCTGACCTAAATGCACACACGGCATGAATTAGCTGTTAGAAATGATTCTGTTTATGTATGCCTTTTCTTAAAGTTTTTCAAAACTTAACATTTTCGTGTTTTCTTGTTAAAGATACCGTGCAATCACAAGTGCATACTACCGAGGTGCAGTTGGGGCATTGCTTGTCTACGATGTAACACGTCATGTGACCTTTGAAAATGTGGAAAGGTGGCTAAAGGAGCTTCGTGACCACACAGATTCCAACATCGTCATGATGCTTGTAGGAAACAAATCCGATTTACGTCACTTACGCGCTGTAACCTCCGAAGATGCCAAAACCTTTGCTGAAAAAGAAAACATGTATTTCATGGAAACATCCGCACTTGAATCATCAAATGTTGAAAACGCTTTCACCGAAGTTCTTACTCAAATCCATCAGGTTGTTAGCCGAAAGGCTCTTGATGCCGGAGATGATCAGGCTGCTTTGCCAAAGGGACAGACAATTAACGTTGGCAGTAAGGATGATGTGTCAGCATTGAAGAAAGTTGGCTGCTGCTCTACTTAACGGCTATACTCCCTGTAAGTTTTAACTAATTATTACGTGAACATCTAGTACAAATCACAGTTTAAGCCCGTTTAGCTTAAACTAAATGCGGTTACAAGGACATTTCTGGAACGACACAATTGAGCAACATCATAGTTTAGTTGAGTGTGGAATGTGGTTTTGGCATTCCAAATGTATCAAAGATTCTATTGCTATTCATGTATTGACTTTGATAGTATTGTTAATTGTCGGCTGGCATCTGTGAAGTGTGAACAAAGGGAATATTTAGGAATTTCTCAATATCAATCTTTTACTGATGGTTGTATGATTTGTCATTGTTATAATAAGTATTGTTTTTGCTTGTGTTACTATATATTCGTATCCGCAATCTTATCATTCATTGTTCTTTAAATTTTTAGTGATATACTTAATCAAATTTTAGTCAGAGCTCAAAAAACACACCCCGGTAAATGTTAAACCACAGTTTTGAATTTGTTTTTATAAATTTTTGTATTAATAGATGTGAAAAATTGTTGTTGATACATATGAAGTGTTGTGACCGATGGATACAATCGAACATAGACCAAAGTACGGGGCTGTTTGGTAGCCTCTTAATGACCATTTAGATGTTACCTTTTAATGGTTTAAAACATTTGAATGAATAAGAGGTAACCTCAAGTCTGAATGGTTAAGAGCCTAAGAGGTAACCTCTGAATGGTAAATCATCACATGTCACATTCTTCTACCTTCTCATTGGTAAAATTCTTAATGGTTCCATTAAGAGGTAGCCTCTTAATGACCATTCAGAGGCTACCAAAGCCTATCCCAAATCCATGGTTCTTTATAAATTTGCTTCACTTGCTCTGCTGATATCTGCGATTCAGAAGAGTCTCAAAATATGAGAAACTGTCGACACTGGATAAGCTTGACATCCTCGTTTTGCACACGGATGCTCTTACGTGTTAGGTACACCAACTTTTACGTTAGACGAAATTCGTAAGCATTAGGTGTAAACTTATTTAATTATGCTTTTTAGCAGGTTGGCAAGCCTACATTGACTAATATTTGGAATGGTTGTCACACTTGGAGTCTATTTCCCATGTGGTCAAATAAAAATTAGTTCTTTTCTGGGGTTTAAAGTTGGAAACAGGCCGGCGTGATTGGTGTTCTGGCCCAATTGCGGTCTAACTTATAATATTGATTTACACATGACATGGGTACTTCTTCCCCATGATATATATATGCAACCATATGCTATATAGTATATATTACATGATCAATGATGAAGCCTAAAGTCATCATGGTTCCTTACCCAGCACAAGGCCATGTAACACCAATGCTTAACCTGGCCTCCGCCTTGACCCACCTCGGTCTTTCTCCAGTGGTGGTAACGCCCGAGTTCATTCACCACACGATTGCTCAAAAAACCCATATCACTTGCATGCCCATCCCTGATGGTTTGGATGAAGATTTGCCACGTGATTTCTTTGCTATTGAGTTTGCAATGGAGAATAACATGCCGGTGCATTTGGACCGCCTGGTTCACAAACTTAATGGTGGCGAGGATGGTGATGGAGTTGCATTCATGATTGTGGACTTGCTGGCGTCATGGGCATTCAAAGTTGGCGATGACTGTGGTGTGCCGGTTGTTGGATACTGGCCGGTTATGTTTGCTGCTTACCAGCTTATTGCTGCCATCCCGGAAATGCTCTCTCTCGGCATCATCTCTGAAACTGGTAAACTATACAAACAAATTTATACGTGATACATAAGTAAATGATTGTGGGGGAATTGGCCTCTAATAATCCCACCTAGACCTTATTGGCTATTAATAATCTCATCTCAAAATATTCCCTCTACCAGTCCCACCTTTCACCTATTTTTCCTACAATGGTCCTCCATTAAAAAGACTTAACGGAGTTAAGCTTTTTTCCAAATTACAAACAGATTTTTTAGGGTTTTTGATCAGAACGATGATACAAGTCCATTGATGTAAAACTTACATCGAAATGGTGCTCCAAGTGACTTGATTTTTGTTAATTGGAAATTTAAACACCCGAATTGAAGCGTCGTTTTCATCGTTTGGAGCACCGTTTCGAGGCAAGTTTTACATCAATGAACTCGTGTCGTCGTTCTAATCAAAAGCCCTAAAAAATCGGTTTGTAATTTAGAAAAAAGCTTAACTCCGTTAAGTTTTTTTAACGGGGGACCATTGTAGGAAAAATAGGTGAAATGTGAGACTGGTGGGGGGAATATTCTGATGTGAGATTATTAATGACCAATAAGGTCTAGATGAGATTATTACAAGCCAATTTCCTATGATTGTGTCACTTGTCATAATTCTGTGAGCCCAAAACTCTTTTATTTCGTTTTCTTATTTCATTCATTCGTAATCTATTTCTTAGTTTAAAAAAGGCAATATTAACTTATGTGAAATATAATATTGCTTTATTACTTATAGGTACTTACTAATATGTAATTTCATTCATGTCGTATCTTATATCAAAATATCATATTATAATTCCTAAATCTTCATAACTCACTATTTAATGTTTACTTTGTTCAGCCCGTGTGTAATACATGAGTTTCTATCCTAATAACTCAATGTATAAATATAAAGTATTTTCCACATTTGTTCTTCGGATATTTAGCGAACTTGTTTCGAAAACACGTAGGTATCCCACAAAATGAAGGCCCGGTATACTTGGGATATGATCAACCTCCTTTAAGCACACAAGATCTTCCATGGCTTATTGGAAGTTTAGCTTCAAGAAGATCCAGATTTCGGTTTTGGACAAGGACATTGGCCCGAACAAGAACCCTTTCGCAAGTCCTTGTAAATAGCTTCCCTGAGGAACATCGCGTCGACACCAACTTACAAAATTACCAATCTAAACAACACCCAAATATAACTCCAATTGGACCAATGATTCAACACACCAAACATGAAAACCTTCGTTTTTCAGAAGACGATAAAAGTTGTTTGGATTGGCTAGACCAACAAAGCGAAAAGTCCGTTGTGTACATCTCATTTGGTACTTGGGTTAGCCCAATTAGTAAGACCAAAGTGAGAAACCTAGCCATGGCTTTGGAATCATCCAAACATTCATTTATATGGGTCCTTGGTTCAAAATGGCGCGACGGGCTCCCACAAGGGTATGTTGAGAGAATGTTGGATCGCGGAAGAGTGGTTTCATGGGCCCCGCAAAGTGAAGTGCTACGACATAAAGCCGTTGGGTGTTATCTAACGCATTGTGGGTGGAACTCCACTATTGAAGCTATACAAAGCAAGGTGAAACTATTGTGCTACCCAATTGCCGGTGATCAGTTTGTTAACTGTGACTACATTGTAAAGATTTGGCGAATCGGGATTGTGTTGGAGGATTTTGGAGAAGAAGATGTTCATAGAAGTTTGAAAAGGGTGATGGAGGATATAGAGATGGAAGAAAGACTAGTTAAGATGAATGAAAGGATGTATGGGATGGAAACCAGTTTAAGGGTATACTCTAATTTGACAAAATTTGTGGATGATTATGTTATGGTAGAGTAAACTACACCCAATGTAGGGCTGGCAATAGATATCTGTATAAGACGCGATTAGACCTGTTTACTAAAAAGTACACAACGTGATTTTTTACTTTTCAAAAAATAAATATAATTATGAGGTTAGGATATATCATTTCTTCTTCTTGGTACATAAAACGTAAAACTGTGTTATAAACATGAGATACAAAGTAGCTAAACGAGTTGTATTCATGTTTAATACTTGTGTTATACGCGTTGTTAAAGACCTGTTAAACCCGATAAGACACGATTTGCCTGCCCTAACCCAAGGTCTCAAGAAAGAAAGCTAAAATGCATGTTATTTTGTTCATTTAAGAAATTAAGATTGAGTGAAATTATATACTTTATAAATATTGAGTTAAGTTATTCTACAAACGCTCCTAAAAATAAAAAAAGTGTAAGAAGGCATTATATAGTGACAAATATCCAAGAACCTAAAACCTAAACCCACTACACCACCACCCAAAACCTAAACACCCCCCTCCCCCTCATGCAAAAAAATAAATAAATTAAAAAAAAACCAAAACCCACACCCCCACTACCACCTAAAAACCTAAACCCCCACCCCTACCCACCTATTTTTTTTTTGGTAGGTGGGGGGTTTAGATTTTGGGTGGTGATGGGTGTTTAGTTTTTTTGTATACTTAAATTATTTTTAGAAGCCTTTACACTTTTTATTTTTAGAAGCCTTTGTATTTGATTTAAACCTATAAATATATTATTATGAGTATTATTATTGGGTCCATTTATAAAAAAACAAGTGGGTTTGTTTGTGCATTGACACCCAATGACAGCTAAATAGGCCCACGAAGTTTTATTTTATTTAATTTATAAATTACATGTGTTTTAATAACTCAATTTATTTATTAAAATTTATAAAGTAATCCATAAGCTTTATATTCACACATGCACACACATTAAGGTACGTCTTATTTTTTTTTTGTTTGTTTGTTAAATTTCAGTTTTGTAATATTCAAATACAATTTAGAGCTAAATTGTTTTCTTTTTTCTGTTTTGCTGCTCGTTGTGTAGCACTAATCATACTTTTTCAATAGTTTAGTTATTTCTATCTAACCGAACATAATTATAAATAGACACTAGGATGAAACCTCTAACAAATATACCATACTAGTTTAAGAACCCGCAAACTTCGCGGGTTGGTAAAAGAAAATATCTTCATTATCACCATTGATATAAATATTATGATTTTATACACGTTAAAACACAAAGAAATATATTAGAGTACAACAACAAATTGACATTGCTCCATATTTCCATGCTCAATTTCTTGTGGAGTGTTTGCATGAGTCCCATCACCTCTAAGATCAGTGGTGGTGTTGTGAGATGAATTTTCAGGTTGTCTGCTTGCTTGACCACGAACAATGGTTGCTAGCCTAGACCAAAACCCTTCCCTATTTAAATATAAGATGCATGCCCCAATCAAAAGATGAAAGTCACAAGAAAAAGCATATATCCTGATATGTGTTGACCTGTAAACAAAGTTACCCACTTCGACCCGTTACCCAACCCGTCTGACCCGCCAATTTTGCCAAAACGTACCTGAGACCAGAGATTGTGGCGTTGTCTTAGTTGGACTAACTTAATTGCTGCCACTGTGGAAGCCTCTCTTCATCCACAGGCCTTTCATTTCTTAAGAGTCGGCCTCTCGGTAACGACTGGCATGATGAAAGCAAATGTCAACACCTGATTATCTTAGAACAAAAACTTGCTAATTGTAATTTAACAAAATGGCAATATAGTGGTTGTTTGGAATTAGAATATTACTATAAATTGGCACGAAGTAAATAGGTTCATAAAGACATACCAATTTTATAGTAAAATATTAGACACCAAAGAGAGACATGAGTGTAGATGACGATGTATAAAACAAAATACAGAAGCACATAATTTTTGGACAACTAATTATGTAAGTCATTGATAAATAAAAGACTATAAAAGTGAATTAATAGTAAAAAGGCATAGCATTATATACACACTACTGGAAATGTGTTTACCTGCGAAACGTGTTGATCACTCTGATACATGTAAAGAGTTATAACCTAAGGCTGCCAAAAAAACAAAGAAAACATTAATATCATATTAGCATAAGTATTCATAGAGGCTAGCCTTCCTACACCTATTATACTTTTAGATTAAAAATATAAGTTTGTGTGTTGTGGATGCCTACTGCTTATGTTATCCGATGCTAGATGTACCAAAAGGCCTTGTATTTTGAGTTTTCAAACTTAGCATAACTGCAAATACATCTTATTCACAAATATAACACAAGTACATAATCAAATTTCAGAAATCATATTGATTTTCAAAGGATTGACAAAGCATACAATCTATATACAAAATGAAATATACCTGCAAGTCGTTCATCTTCAAAGTCGTTTTGTGTATTGGTGAAGTGTACCATCCTCATTTCGAAGCTCGGTTGGAGTCGATTTCCCATCTGCAAATCATATCAAATCCACCTCACCAATATTACATACTCAGCTATTATATAAAATGTAATATTGTATTAGCTATGTAACACAACAGGCCATCTCAGCACATTACACAGGTTGCCAAGACACGTTTTCTATAAAATTTAGAACATTGTCTACAAATTGAAACTTTGGTTACACCTTTTTGAAACATGTTTTAAGCACCTAGGTGGAATAAAGGTGAAACATGATTACTATTAAGTGAATGCTGACCTAACTGAAATGAACTTCTACGGAATTTGAAATGGAAGAAAAATGCTAACCTCGTGAGTCCAACATAAACAGTTGTGTGTTGAACATTATTTTTGGAAGCATCTTTATCGTCGTTTGCTGACCATGTTCTGCACATGCAATCCAATATAAAAATGGAAGTATTAATAATAACATCCATATGATATTTTAAAAAGAGTAAAAATGGATATTTAGTTGTAATAAGCTAACTTGATATTCTATTTATCGAATAGACAATACTATTACTATCTACCATCTGTTTGTCAACTGATCCAACACCTTTGCTGCCCAGTTGGATTGAATTTTCCTACTTCTGATCCAATTTCCTACACTATAAACTCAAACCAGATTACGAAACATGAAAATCCAAGATATTCATCTTAATAAAAGAAGTAATATATAAAAAAAATCTTCAATAAAGAAGAAAAATCTAATGTCTAATCATTCACATCACTAATTGCACAATGGGAATCATGTTAATGAAATAGAAAAACGAATTCTACTTAGTATCTTAAAAGGTAGGGTGGGCATAAAGGACTTTTCAGTCCAACATGTATTTCGCTTACTTGTTGGTTCCCAAAATGAAACAAATCCAAATCTCCTAGAGCGCATTGTCTTCTGGTCCCATAACCCTTGCATGACCTACCAACATCCAAAAATATAATTAGCCAAAACATTATATTTTCATTTGCGTTTTCATCATATTTAATTAGCGAAACTATAACTCTAGTTGAATAGCCTGTTTTGTTTATAGTAATTTACAAATTAATCTATGTATAATGTATGACAGAACAAATATTAGAGTTTTAACCAATATTACCAGCTCAGACTTTGAAGCTTCCAAAATAATCTTCACAAGGCTTAGAACCATGGTTGTTCAAGACAAAGAAGAGTACCTTGTAAAAATTAATGTAATCAAAAGAGCAACCAATCTATACATATATACATATACATATGCACAAACAAATACATAAAAAAAACAACATTAAAACGGAATGCCAGTAGTTCATGAGCAACGAAAAATACAAATAAAAACTCATATGGCCACCTAACACATTATAAAACATGAAAGTTTTTTGTTGAAACCTAACCATATGTTATCCACATAATACTGTTTCACATCAAAATGCATAAATAAAAGTATCCCCAAAGTATGCAAAGATAGATATACACAGATCCAAATATTAACAAATGATTATAATGTTGTAAATAATAACTCCAATTAATTGTCGGTTCACATATTTAGGATGAACAAAATACTGGTGAAAGGCAAAACAATAAATTCATGAATATATATTTAAACCTAATTGAGGTAACCCATTGTCATGTTAAAAAAAAATCTTAAAACTGGCAAAAAAAAAAAAACTTCACTCTAGACCATTAAACGTAGTAACATATGTGACTATTACCAACCAAAAGTCAAAAATAAAAAATTGATGAAGAACTTTCCTAAAAGACTCTAACAAAATAGGGATTTTTAAACAACAAACACAATTAGGGTTTATAATCTTTAAAATAAACAACAAAATACGGATTTTCGAACAACAAATAGATGAAACCGAAGAACAAATAAACAAATCTCATCTAGCAAATACAAATCCACGATTCATTAAACAAAGGAATCTCGGATTGAAAGATCAAGTAAACATACCTGGGAATATCACTGGTGAACATGAGAAACATATCTCATTTTTGGATTTGTAAGACTGAATTGCCGATTTGCTAGGAAGAACTTGTTGTAGTATTAGGGTTTGTGAATGTGGCTGATGAAAGAAAATGGGAGAGAATTAGGGTTAATGTGTGGGATAAAAGAAAAAGGAAAGTGTGTGTGAGAAGAAAGAGGGCCGCGTGAAAGAAAAGAGGAGAAATGTATTCCCGCTCAAACTTCTATTATCTTGCCTAAACATGACATGACATGTGGCTAAGATGTATTCTTTTAGTATAGTAGATAGATATGTACTTTCAACAAAACTACTTGATTTACTAGGTTACTTGTGCACCCTCTAGTACCCCATGTGGTTTCGTAGGCTACTTCGGTAACACCGTAGCAGATGATTCGGTTAGTCATTTGGGTACTTCATGGCTACTGGAAACCGATTGTGATGTAGGGGTGTTGATGAGATGGTTATCCCTTATTGGTTGGTGCCATTTGAGTACTTCTCTATGGACCCTTACCAATTTGAGTACTTTTTCATGAATTTTTTCTTTAAAAAAATGAGTTGGTTGCGCCTCATTGAGTCATTGGTTATATTAACAAAAAATAATATAAATAATAGACTCGTTTAGGCTCACGAGCTCAATAAGTGAAGCTAGGGCTCGGCTCATTTACTAGACAACTTTAAATAAGAGGTAAATGTTATTAAATATTAATAAAAAGTAATATTACACTAAGGCTCGGCAAATCTGACGAGATTCACATGCGAGGCTCAAGCTCGATAAAGCTCGACTCGTTTTGAGCTTTTTCTCGAGTGCTAGGTTAGTGCAATTTGGGTAGGGGTGTAAACAAGCCTAGAGGCTCGAGAGCTACTCGTTATCGGCTCGGTTAAAAGCTCGAAAGAGCCGAGCTTTAACGAGCCCGAGCTCGAGCCTGAAATACAGCTCGTTTAGTTATCGAGCCCGAGCTCGAGCCTGAAATACAAAGCTCAATTAGGCTCGCGAGCCTAAACGAGCCCAAACAAAAAGTTATTTATTTTATGTATAATATATAATAATGATTGATAACATTGGCGAGCCGAGCTTTGGATTGTTTAAGCGATACTGAAGCGAGCTCGAGCCGAGTTTTTAGCTCGTCTGAGGTTGTTCTTAAAATAGCTCGAGCCAAGTCGAGCCGAGCTCGAGCTTTAGGTTTTACTCGCGAGCCGAGCTTGAGCTCAAATAAGTAGACTCGAACCGAGCCGAGCTCGAGCTCGAGCTTCATAAAAACATGACGAGCCGAGCTCGAGCCTGGGCTCGTTTACACCCCTAAATTTGGGTAATTTGAATACTTTAAGACTATCAGTATCAGGTGTTGCACAGTTTACACTCTCCGCCGATCCAATTAAAAAAATCCAGTAAAATGGCCGCCGTTAGGTCGTTTCTCCGATCAACTACCGTCCGTAGCGCCGCCGCCAAACTCTCCTCGGCCGCCAAAACCCCCAGTTTTCGCGTTTCAGCCCCCAAACCTCTTCCTCATCGCATGTTCAGGTATAACAAAACCGCACACACACACACCTGTACATCACAAGCTTCCTTTTTCATTAATTAATGGGTAATTTTGAAGGTGTCCAGTTGAATTGAGCGCCTGTTTGCAAACGGTGCAACCGTTTTATTCCGTCACTGCATCGGCTTTCGTGACTTCATCATCGTTCGTTCCATCTTGCCGCAGTTACGGTTGCCTCCCTGAAGGTAATTAATTTTATGATAATGTGGAATTTGGATATAAGTGTTTGATGAAATTGAAGATAAATGCAAGTATGTTTTATTGAATATTAATTTTTAAGAAGTGATTGGGAGCCCTTAGGTTATTGATTTTAAAGCCTGCATCCATACAAGTTTGCTCATTTTAGCAACATTGATGTATTGTCTACTAAATACTAAGTAGTTAATGAGGTAAAAAATCGGATATTGGGACCCATGTTTGAGATATCGGATATCGTGGTGGGATATCGGTAATTTCAATGTCATGCTGAATTTATACATATAGCAATTTAACACTAATAATTCGGTATACTTTCCTACCATTAACAAATTAACCTTTTGCAACTTGCAAAACACTAACAATTGTAGCAAGTAGGAACCGACTAAGACTTGAAACACTAACAACTAACAATTAAGACTTAAAACACTAATAGCAGAAATAAGAAGAAAGACGGACGGTAGAACTAATAAGAGAGGAACTGATATCGGGAAAATCGGTGATATATCGGTCAATATCGCCGATATTATCGGTACTAGTATTCTGACCGATATTTTGCACCGATATCTCACCAGGGACCGATAACCGATTTATCATTGATATATCGGGATATTAACTACATTGATCGACTGTAGTCTTTTATGCAAGTATCAAACACGTTGAAGTTGATTGTCACTTGATTAGACTTTTAAGACCGTGTTGTGGGGGAAAACTGAGCCCTCCATCTACATTTCGGAACACATTAGGACATAATCAATTTTATTCGTAGTAAGTTGGGCATATATTCGCTCCAACTTGATAAGGAGTGTTAAGAGATTTGTATAGTTGTCTTACTACTGTGAATAGTTGTTGCAACAAATTCATAGTTATCGTTTTAATTAGTATCCTAGTATAGTCATCTTTACTTTATTGTTTATTGTTCAATAGAAGAGACATGTCTAAATATTCCACATCTCTTGTTACAAAACATATGGGTTGTGACTTGAAAATATTTAGGAAAAGTATTGAGTATTGACCACTTTTTCAGGATTGTAAACCCACATTGTAACATTTTTATTTCTGTCCGTGTAGATTATCTTGATGGTAGAATAGATATGCCTATAACTTAAGATGGATTGGGAGCGTGTGAAGAAGTTGAGTGGATGATTGACTATAGTGAAATCAATTAGAAGTTAATTAATGAAGAATAGTCAATAGTGTCAAAGTCATGAGATGGAGTAGCGTTTGGTTTGGTTTAAAAAGGAGAAGTTTTGGTGTTTAGATATTTGGAAATAGAGGAATTCACATATGGACAAAATTTGGACGGGTTCGTATAAAACAATGATGATCTTTATTCACATTGTGGATCTATTGTTTCATGGAATATTAATTACATAACTAGAAGTGAAGACTTGGTGTTGTTCCCAATCCAAAGCCTGTAGGCTTTCTATCCGATAGTCATAGCATAACTCAAGAGGACACACAATTGTTCTAAGTCTCATTATCTCTATTTCTTAAGTGTAGAAACATTACTTAGGCAATCAAATGATCTGATGTGTTCAATGTTCACACGTAGGCTAGTGATCACTACTGTTTGCAACGACAGTGGATATACTTTTCGGATATGTATGATTTTGCTTTATCTACAAAAAATGGATACACTCTGTTGATGGAACATATTCAACATGTGTTAATGGAGTATGGAAATTTTTTGCTTGTTTAACGTGTTGGTGAAAGGCGTTGTAGAACATGTGATCTACACCGGCACGGTAAGATTTGAACATAAGTAGAGGAAAGATTTTGAAAACGTAATGGAGCTTAGCTGTATCATTTAGAACATGATATACTCTCATTGATACGACTAAGCTCCATTACATTTTCCGAATTTTTGTTCTATTTTTTCCAAATCTCACTAGTCCTGCTGTTACTAGGTAAACAATTGCCATATTGTTATGTTTTTCCATCGCCTTAAGAAGAACAACCTGTCTTGGACATGCTCCAATCTCCATTAACAAATCGTATATCTTTCTTAATAGACAAATCAATGAGAGTAGCATGCCTTTAACAACATACCGAGATGATCTAATGTGCCACCAGTATCAGGGCTATCTTTTTTATTGTTACTTAAGATGGCAGCCCAACATATTCTCAGGCCTAAAGTGAATCTAAAAATTGGGCCTTTTAAATAATAACAATAAGAAAATGTGACTTTTTATTTTCTTTTATGCAAACAATTCATAATTAATTTTTTGTTGTGTGTCTTTTTTAGTTGATAAAAATTTCAATGTCTATAATCTCTTTTGTGACATTATTGGAAACTTAATCATGTACTTAATGTATGATTGCTTTTAAAATACTTAGTTATGAATAAATCTAAACATCTATATATACTTAGCATGTATATATTCTTTTGCTTCAATTGTTAAATATATCTCACAATCTGCTACTTGACTTTATATAGGTTCATGAGGATATCATTCTTCAGTTAGCCTGCAGGCTGCAACAACTAGAATCCGAAGGAGCACAAGGATGTAGTGGATTTGTTATTTTGAAGATGTATTTATTTTAAACCAATTGTTTAAATAACATCTCAATCTGATGTATGATTTTTACTAATCGGTTTTTAACTTTTTATACATAAATCAAACCGGTTGCCAAAAATGACTGTAACAGGCAACAAGATATGCTCGGTTGCCATGGCGAGATATATTCGGTTGTCATGGTTTGAAAGATAAAACGATTCATTTTATTATATAAGCTATATTGCATTTTACATAGGATACAAAATAGTCACTACTAATATCTCTAGTCTACTTTAACACTTTCAACCAAAGTCAACGTCGTCTTCACCTGCTGTTGACCTTTCTCCTCAACTTCCTCTGTCCATGTCAACTGTTGTCTATACCATCGAAAGATCACCAAACATATGAACGCTGCACACAAACCACACCCAATTGGCGCCATTCGTTTTCTAATTTCAAATCATTTATCGTTTACAAATAAGAAAATTTACCTGCAAAAATGCGGGTTTTAATTGAAGTCAGATTCCAAAAGGCTGTGACAGCTGATCCTGCAACTATTTTCTTATGAGAGCAACCTCCCCATGCTTCCATTATCCTTGCTTTCATGTTTTCACCTGTTTCATTTAGACTATAAATGTTTTTGTTTTTTTTTAAACATCATCTAGATTCAAATAGCTTCTATTAATTCATCATCTCACCTTTCTTGCATATTTGGACCGAGTACAGCGAATACAGTTTTGGGCCCGTGAAGCCAATAAAGAACCCTAAAAGATGCACACACGAACCGTAAGCTTCCACCAATGATAAACCACATCGGGTCGAAAACCAAAACCCATGTCTAAATTTATCTTACCAAGTGCACAAAGCCTCTTAAATGTTACGATATGCCCATATTCATATCCAATAAGCAACCATGGTGCCACCTGAAAACACACACCATATGTTTATAGCAATGCAAAGGGTAAACTGAGGTGAAATAGTTAACATGGATTTGAATTTACTTTAAGGGTCATAGATGGTTCCCCTGAAAACAGCTCTCCTGCTTTCGAAATCACAAAATTTACCGCAGGAAGTACAACTCTAGCGGCTCTCAAAACGTCTTCTTCTTTAAGCTTAACTTCTCTATTGGTTCTAATACCATTTCTGCAAGTTTGTGATCCCACAACAAGTTAAACAAGGACCCAAAATGGGCAATAACATTACAATATTTCGACAAACAATCTGTCTGTCTGACCTTTGAGCAACCATATTGGAGAAGAATGAAACACCCAAACACAAAAGACCCACTTGAGAGATTAAAGAAAGCATGCTGAAAACAAAGATCAAACCCACTTAAATAACATTGGTGCACAGACAGAGGTAATGACAATTTAGTAAAAACAAAAACTTGGACTTACCTAAAGCTAACACCTGTTGTAAAACAAGATGATATGAAACAAAGAGAACCAAAACCAAACCAAAGTGTTGATTTTGCTACATCATTCCACATTATCAGATCATTAACAACCAATCCGATTCGATCAAGATCACACCCATAAACATCATTATTTCCTTCTGCAAGTGCAAACCACAACACCATAAACATGAATAAAGAATTACCGAAAAAGAATTAAAAACCGAACGAAAACCGCAACAGATTCGATGAGTTCTTACTTGGGGATGGAACAGAAGATGGAACAGAAGAGCAAGAAGCAAGTTTCTCCTTCTTAGATCTCCCACTTTGTCTCCTTTTCTTAACCTTATTGTTATTCACAACAACCAAATCATCAACATAAACAAAATCTTTATCTCTATCGTCACGAATCTCTTGCTCGAGTCGCCTCCTGGACCGTCTACTGTTTCTAGGCGAACCCACATTCGCATACCGATTCTTGCACCGCCTACGAGCCAAATGCGGGTCAGATACCTCTTCGGATATTATATCGATGATTCGGGGTTTTGATCGTTTAGTAGGGGAAGGAGAGAGAGTGTTGGTGGGGGAGTATGAGACTAGATCAAGAGAGAGAGTTGGTAATGGTTCTTGAGTACTGGTTCGAGCCAGGCGGGATGCCGATTTGGTTCGGGTTCGAGGTTCTGATCGATGTGGTGAATGTGAATCCATTGATTAGTTGAATAGTTGAAGAGGGAAGGTTTTGGGTATAAAAGGGTTGCAGGTAGCCGTTGGGAGAAATTTGTTTGTGAGAAAAAGGGTGGGGAAGAATATGATGGGGTTTTGGAGTTTGTGCTGCTGGATGTGTTAACGGTAAGAAGCCTTTTTGACAAAAGGTGACCGACAGATTTTGGGTTTGAGCGTAGTGGGTAAATGTGTCTTCGTATGTAAATTATTATAAGGCACGTACACTTAACTTCTTAACACACCTTTAATATGGTACCAAGTGTGTGATCTATTCTGATCATAAAAGCCTTCAACACTTGTTCAATCCGAAGGATCTGAACATGAGACAGCGTCGATGAATGGAGACACTGAATGATTATGATTGTGAAATCCGGTACCATCCAGGCAAGGCGAATGTGGTCGCCGACGCATTGAGCAGAAAGGAAAGGGTTAAGCCCATTAGAATCAATGCCAAAAGCATTGAATTGAAGAACAACTTAAATGAAAGATTGTTAGCCGCTCAGAAGGAAGCCGTATTAGAAGCTAACTATCTGAATAAAAAGTTGGGAGTAACTGCTGAGCAGTTATCATATGGCAAGGATGGAATTCTAAGATTAAATGGACGAATATGGGTTCCAATCTATGGAGGACTTCGGGATGTGATCCTTCAAGAAGCCCATAGTTCCAAGTATGCAGTTCATCCTGGAAGTGATAAGATGTACCAGGATTTAAAGGCAAATTAATGGTGGATAGGTTTGAAGCAATCTATAGCCACTTATGTGGCCAAATGTCTGACATGCGCTCAGGTTAAAGCCGAGCACCAGAAGCCGTCAGGTTTGCTACAACAGCCTGAACTTTCCACCTAGAAGTGGGAAATGGTGACTATGGATTTTATTACCAAGTTACCTAAGACAAAGCGAGGAAATGATACTATTTGGGTTATAGTGGATAGATTGACTAAGTCAGCCCACTTCTTACCTATTAAGGAAACACACAGCTCAGGTAAGCTAGCTCAGCTGTACGTGGACGGGATTGTATCTCTCCACGGAGTGCCAGTGTCTATTATCTCTGATAGGGATACGAGATATACATCGCATTTCTGGAAAAGCTTTCAGCAGTCCCTAGGCACTCGATTAAACTCCAGCACTGCATATCATCCTCAGACGGATGGTCAAAGTGAGCGTACTATACAAACGCTTGAAGATATGTTAAGGGCTTGTGTTATTGATTTAGGTGGAAGTTGGGATGATCATCTTTCATTGATTGAATTTTCGTATAATAATAGCTATCATTCCAGCATTCAAGCTGCACCTTTCGAAGCCTTGTATGGAAGGAAATGCAGGACGCCCGTTTGTTGGGCAGAAGTTGGAGATGTCCAACTAACAGGACCTGATATAGTCCTGGAGACGACATATAAGATTGTGCAAATACGTGATCGTCTCAAAGCTGCCAGGGATAGGCAGAAAAGCTACGCAGATAAAAGGCGTAAACCTCTAAAATTTGAGATAGGTGACAAGGTTCTACTTAAAGTATCACCCTGAAAAGGGGTGATGCGTTTTGGCAAGAAAGGCAAGTTAAGCCCACGATACATAGGACCATTCGAGATCATCGAATGTGTCGGAACTGTGGCTTACAAGTTAAACCTGCCTGAAGAGCTCAGTGGAATTCATAATGTGTTTCACATCTGCAATCTGAAGAAATGTCTAGCTGATGAATCACTAGTCATGCCACATACGGATGTACATATAGATGAAAGCTTAAAGTTTGTTGAAAAACCTTTGTCGATCGAGGATCGACAGGTTAAGAAGCTTCGAAAGAAGCACGTGCCGATTGTGAAGGTTAAATGGGATGCCCGTAGAGGTCCCGAGTACACGTGGGAGGTTGAGTCCACGATGAAGCAGAAGTACCCTCATTTATTTCAGTAAATCTCGAGGTCGAGATTTCTTTTAAGGGGGTGATGATGTAACACCTCGTAAAATCACGACCAGTACTATAAAGACACGTGTCATGGAAGGTAAACGTGTTATAAACCCGGATCAAGTTGAAAGATGTATGGTAGGATTAAAAGTGTCAACATGTTAATTAATACCTTTGAGTGACCTATTTATTAATCCCAAACCTTAATATGTTTTATAAACATCTGATTTATATTCAAATCCGGTTATTTCTGATAGTGCATAATTCAAATTGCATAAGAAATGGATCCTATATGTTCTTATGGCATTTTCCATTAAAAAACCTTCATCAATAAAGTCCAAGAATATGTAAGTGCATGGCAACACTTTCAAGAGCATGCAAGTCTGATTATATGGCCCACTCTGCTGAGAAAGACCTGAGATTCGAAGCTATAAAGATTGCATGGTCAAAACTTAAAAGTTTACAAGTTTTTATCTTCTGGTCAACGGATGCGGACCGTATGGGCTTAGGCTTACGGTCCGCAAGGACTGTAACTGGGCAATTCAGCTCAAGGTTGGTTGCGGACCGCATCAGTTTGGACTTACGGTCCGTAAGAGGTGGATACGGACCGCAAGGGTTTTTGCTTACGGTCCGTAAGGCTGTCGCTGGCAGTAAAAATGGACAGTTGCCTGTTGCAGCAGGTTACACCGACTCACATGCATGGTTTTCGAAATTCAGGAGCTTGGCCAGTGGTTTTTCATGCATAGAGACACCTGAGATCATCAGGGAACACTTGTAGACTAATGTGGAATGATCTTGGAAGATTAAAAATCTATATAAAGAGCTTCATGTTGCAACATTTCACTTGCTCATTTCAACTCACTTCAAGACCTTCTCTGGAGCTTTCTGATCTTCTCACAAGTTCCCCTAGGTTCCAAAATCGTGCTTAGGACCATTGTAAGTGTCCTTAACCTCCTAATTTCAGTTTTAATTAGTTTAATGACCAAAAGTCAAACTTATCGTAATTAAGCTTTGACTTAGTGATTAATCACTAATGGTCCAGTCATTTTTCGAATTGAAAGTGGCTATGAGTTGGTAATTATGTGGGTAATAAACCCTTAAAAGGGCACCCTCTGATTTCCACTCTAACTAGGTCAATTGTCGGGTCTAACTTTATTATAAAAAGTCAACAGAAAGCTATTTTCCAAATAAACTCATAATTAGCAATGTAGAAGCTATGAAACCTGTTTTAACACTTATATAACTTGGTAATTAATGTAAGAACATGTCCAAGCATGTTCAACCCGACAATTATGAGATTAGGCTCGGTTCGGAACCGAAAGTCGCAAAAGTAGACTCTTGCTTTGACTTTCAGTTCTGACCCGATTTAGCTCATTTTAGAAATGCCTTAGAGTTCCTTTAGGACCAGGTTATAGGTTAGTATAACTCTCTGAGGTTATACAACTTAGGTCCTAATTAATCCGATTCATTTGCATGTTTCCGTTAATTGCTTAAATGTTGACCATTATGCCCTTTTGACCTTAAAACGAGATTTTTGAAAATGTGAAAGGAAAAAAACCTTTGTTACTGATTTATAAACATGTCCTAAAAATTTGACATCAGTTTGAGGTCTAAATTAGGAGTTATGCTCAATAGCGTAATTTGAAAGCTTTTTATTAATTAAACGACATAATTAGCATAAAGCCTATTTAAACCCCCTCAAGGTCTCAAGTTCGAGTCTTGGTGATAGGGGTTTCTCATTGAGGGGTTTAAATTGGGGATCTATTGTGCGAGGGGGCTCTCTAGCGCGGACCCGGTTAAGACAACGTATGCTAGACCTCCCGACATTCGCGAATAATTCACACCTTTCAAAAAAAAAAAAAAAACCCAAGTTTTGACACCAAACCTTTTACCCACTGATGTAATATAATATTTTGGGATTTTTGAAGATTTTTATTTATTTTTAAACTGAGCATAACATAGGGTTCTTGCTTTGATTCGGTAATTGTCGGTTTTACCCTTTTTGCTAATAAAATGAGTTTTACATAACATTTTGATACCAAACTTTTTGCTACTGATTTTATATGATAAATAAAATATTTTGAACTTTATAAACTGACCAGAAACTCAGATTTCCTTATATAACCCGAAAATCGCTTAAAACCGACTTTTACGCATTTTAAACGCATAGTATGGGTTAAAACTATTTTTGGCATATAAAACTAAATACATACTGATGTTTTAAGTAAATTTATATATTTTAACAGTAAGAAAAAGTTTTGAACTCAGATTTCCAGTTGGTATCTTTAAAGCCTATGTGAAATGACCAAAATGCCCCTACGGTGCATAGTTTGGTTATAAATAATAAATTTCACATATATGCAATATTTTACTGATATAACCTGCTAAAATAAATATTATTTACTGATTAATTTAGACCAGAACCTCAGACTAATGTTTAACCTCTTTTAAAACCTTCAAAATAACCAAAATACCCTTAAGGGGCTTAATTTGACTTTAAATCCATTTTGGGCATAATGGAAGGTATCCTACTGATATCATAACATATTTTAAGCATATTAACTTAGGAAACCTGTTTATGACTCATTTGGTTACCCGTTATGCATTTATCGCGTTCTGTACGGTTTATGTAACTAGTTTGCATAAATTAATCGAAACGGGTCAAACCTTATCATTTTCACTTCAAAATCCAGAATGTGTTTAGTTTAACCATATTATACAAGTCTTCATACTTGTTGGTTCTAAACCACATTCTAATCCAGTCTTCACTTAATCTTGCGTTTTGAACCGTATACCTTTCTTTAAAACTAACCGGTCTAAGTTTAAACTTAAGTAAGACCCGTTAGGAATCTAATAGGTTAATTAAAACCTTCGTTCCAGATTTAGGAGACCCGTAAAAGATACTTGCACTTACTGATTTGTACGGCTGAGATAAAATTATATTTTAGCTCAGGTAAATACTTTTAACTTATTTTCCCTTATACGAGCTTGGGGTACGGTATATAAAATACCGCTTGGTCGGGTATTGAATTTTTAATCGTATGAAGGTTAATTTATTGAGATAACTCGTTTAATCTGTTTTGTTTATTCTAAGCCTTTGGGGGGTTAATGACCATGTCCTGGATATCCTCGGCTCATTCTGAAATGGCCACGACTTAAGCACGGGGTGTAGGCATACACCCGCCGGTGCGTATGTAAAATAATATACCCACCTGTTCGAGAATAACTCGCCGTGGGATATATAATGTGGTGTGTCTATTAATCTTTAACCCGGTTATCAGCCCGGGCTATTGAACGTATAATAAACATGTAATTCTTTAACACGTTTATTTTTAAATAATTATCCCAATTTATAAAAGATATTTTGTGCCTTGTGCATTCAAATCAATTTTCTTAAACATTTTCAAAATGAGTCGGTTAATTGTATTTACCAGTGAAAACTGACGTATTTTCCAAAAAGGTTAAGTGCAGGTACTAATCGGAATAGGCTGGCTACTCCTAGCATCAATAAAGAGTCTTGCAAGCTTAGATGTTTATAAATCTGCTGAACAATGTTTCTTTTAACTTTGATCCGCCTGTGGATCCTTTACAACCGTTTTTTTTTTTTGTAATAAATGATATTACCTTCTTTCGGTTTGTAATGATTTTATCTTTCGACTTCCACTGTGTATATAAACTGTGATAAATTGTCTATGATGATATCAACTACGTCACGATACTCCCCACCGGGCCCACCGGTAATACGTGGAAATATCGGGGTGTGACAGGTTGGTATCAGAGCCAACATTGAGTGAATTAAACACTAGCCTTTTGTGTTTAATCTCAATGACACAGTTGCACATTATTCGACTTCCGAGTCTAGGCAAAGAACCTAGGACAAATCCAAATTCATTTTATTTTGTCCTTTATTGTTTTTCCTTTGTTGTTTCTTTTGTTTATTTTGACAGGATCAACAAAAAGATGCCGCCAAAGTTCCGAAGAGGAGGACGAGGCAAGGGGCCATTCAACGCCCCCAACGATCATGAGGCCGGACCTTCACATCGGCGAACTCCATCAGCCACTATGAGCACAACTCCTCAAGAGGTTTGGAGGACGTATTTGGAGCCCGCGAGGTGATCTGGCTCGCTAAGTTCATCACCTTCTTACCACCATTCCTTTGGGCCGCAATCAGAGAACGAGCCCGAAGACTCACACCATTCCTTCTTACCGTTGCAGCGGTCAACCTCACATCGGGCCTTCCAGGACCCGACACCTTATTTTCAGAGCCGGTTCAACCCGACAAACCAGATTGAAGAACCAATGGGTCATAACCCATTGGGCCCTGAAGACCATTTCCCTGAAGCTCAGGGAATGGATATGGATGATGACCCAGATCCTGCCGAACCACTATCTGGGACGCCTATTCACCCCATCGAGATTTCAGATGAGTCGTCTTTTCATGGATCACCTTATCGTGGTCCCGACAGCTATGAGGCAAGGTTTGCCCAATACGACTGGGTGTTTACTCCTTCCTACAACCCGCCTCAGTAGCAGCAGCAACAGTATCCCTCTGAGGATTCACGTTTTGTAGCGGTTACGCCACCGCCACCGCTTGAGCAGCAACTGCCTCCGGAGCCACCGAGCCGAAGAAGATCAGCTGCACGGATGTCCGTGCGAGGAGGGGATTTTCATTTCAGCACCCCTCAGCATTCAAGTGGCAGTCACTACCCGCCACTACATGAAAACCCACAAATGGATGGGCCTTCAAACCCCGTTTCCGAGGTGGACTCTGCGCCAGTCGCACCACCACCAGTGGGTTATGATAATGTTGATACATATTTTGTGGATACGGCTCGGCTCGGTTCAACTCGGCTACGAAGTGAAGGCCGTAGTCAAGACAACCTCCTATCTTGACTCGGTATGATAGTGACTTCGTAACGTTCGATGTAAATGCAACTGCGTGTGTGCAGTTTGCATATTAGATTACATTTATGTATTTAGGTGTTATTGGTTTATGTTGTCTATTAGTTGTTTGGCCCATCATGTCAAGCCCAGGCCCAACATGAATAGGACGAAATCCCCCAGGCCCAACATTTGGACGAAATCCCTTTTGGTGAAAACCAAATGGGATGAAAACCAAATAGGACGAAATCACCTGATTTCGTCCATATCTTGGATTTCGTTCATGTGTTTTCATGGGCAACTGGTTTTCGTCACTGTGGTACTATATAAACCCAGACACAAGACAGAACACACACACGAGAGAAGTCTGAATAGATTTCACTGAGCGAACACATTGTAACACACACTGAGAGTTTACAGAGACCATTTGTAAACACTGCATTGTAACCGTTTTCTAGCATTAATACATTGAGTGTTAATCGTTGAATATCGTGTCTTACGTGTTCGTAACTTGGTTTAACTTACCCGTTTGGATTCCGCACTTTCGGGTTTGTCGGAAAACAGGGAATAGAGGTTACTCGATCCTCCGGGTGGACCTACAATTGGTATCAGAGCATTGGCTCGATTCCTTGTTAAAACCAAGTTGTTTTTCTTGTGTTTTTGAAAGATTTTTAAGTGTTTTTATGAATTTTAAAGTTTGAAGTTCATATATTTCTGGAAAAACAGTTTGAGAATCGTGAAAAACCTTGTTGTTTTGCTTATTAATTCATACAAAACCTTGTTATTATCTTATGCATACATGTTAGTTTAAGGTTTTTATTGAAGTTCTTTGCAAAACTCGTGTTCGGAAAATTATTCCGGTGAAATTATTGTCGGAATCTTCAAGTAGTTCATCTGATCTTCAACGTGTTCTTGGTTTATCCAAACTGTTCTTGAATTATATATGGTTTTGATCTGAATTGTGCTTGAATTATAAGTGTTGTTGCATATTATATTGTTGTTTGACATTTGTGACACACAAATGATGATAGTTGAAAATAGAACTCTGAGATAAAGTAAGGTGTTTGAGTGTTTGACAAAAGTAACTATTGTGTCAGATTTAGATAAGATTTCATTTTTGTTGAAAAATATCTACCCTGATTTCGTAAACCATATTAAAAAAAAAAAACCTTGTCAAGGAAATCACTTTCACACTAGTCAACATCACAATTCAACGAAATCACCTCTTCACTTCTCCAAAATCCACGAAATCACTTCTTCACTTTCACCCTTAGCCGAAATCACTTATCATCCTTATAGCCGAAATCACCTATCTCATCTAGAAGTTCCTGGCCGAAAACACAACTGGGCCGAAATCAACTTCTGGGCCTTTCATTCTGTTTGGGCCGAAAACACTTTGCTGAAATCAGCTTATCACCGAAAACTCCCTGGCCGAAATCACACCTAAACCGAATTCAGCTCCTTGCCGAAATCAGTTCTGAACTGAAATTACTTGTCACCGAAATCACTGATTTCGTCCTTCATACTTTACTTGGAATCTTTTTAACAGGAGATTTTTATTTCTTTGTTAACTGTTTGTTTAAGTGATTTAAGCAGGTACAATTGTTCTAACATCAAACATGAGTTGTACTAGTCCTTGGGATTGGAGTACGGATCCACAACCAGATCTAAAACAAATGTCGATGGCCGAATATATGAGGAGGACCATACCTCAACAACAACAGTCAATAAGTTCAAGTCAATGGGCAATGGTGTCGAATCAAAATCAGAGCATTCAAAATATTTTGCTTAGTGAGAATGAGACGGGTAGCAACAATCGCCCGCTAAAGTTAAATTACATGAACGACTATCCATCATGGAAGGGTCGTTTCCATAATTACGTTCAAGGGCAAAACACAAAATTATGGACGTGTTTCATCTCTGCATTTAGTGAAGCTCTTGAAGAAGCAGGATCAAATGCGACAACTTTCAATAATATGCAAGAAGCCGACAAAAAGGCATATGATCTGGAGAAGAAGGCGTATGCTATTCTCACTCAAGCACTTCACAGAGACATCTTTCATCAATTCTCATATTGTAAGACAACGAAAGGATTATGGGATGCATTGGTAGCGAGAGGAGAAGGAAATGCAGCTACTAGAAAGATACGCCATGATTTATTGAAGAAAGAGTTTGAATCATTTCATTTCTTGGAGAATGAAACTCTAAATGATATGACTTCTCGTTTTTATCATTTGATTAGTGAAATGACTTCTTATAGTGTTGCTGCAACTCATCCGGAAATGGTTGCACGATTTGCTGATGCTCTACCTCCTAAGTGGAGTCCATTCATTGAGCTTCTAAAGCATACGGGCGCTCTGGATGCAGCCAATGTCAGTCTTTATGAATTCATTCAGAAGTTGGAGCAAAAGAACGACGAGGAAATTCGGAAAGCTAAAAGGATTGCATCTGCACCTCCTCAAAACACAGAAATGTATTTACCTGGTTTTGGTCCTTCAGCTAGTTCTAGTTCAGTTCAGCAACCGAAGCTTCAAACGGCGTTTGTATCCAATACAAACTCTTCTCCGTTTCCACAGCAACCACAGTGGGATCAAAGTGCTTATCTTTCACAATCCATACCCCAACCTCAAGCCCAACCACAACAACAACAAGCGCATTATACCAACAATCCTTCACCCCAACACACCAACAATGTCAGAGTTGATACTTCCAATCTTTCAAAAGTCAGTGTAGAAGTTGCAAAGGAACATTTGGAACTTCTCAACACAATGTTCAGTTCATACTGTGGATTGGTAGCAGGTCAAATTGGAAACATCAATATGACCAATGAAGATTATTAGCAGATAGACCGTGATGAAATGGAGTTAATGGATATCAAGTGGGCGTTTGCAAGTGCTGTTAGAAGGGCAAAGGATTTCATGACTCGAACTGGAAGAACTTCGTTGGAAGGCAAAAATGATACGAAGTACGGGTTCAATAAAGATGCGGTTACATGTTACAATTGTGGCGAAAAGGGTCACTTCAAACGTGAGTGCACCTTACCAAGCAGACAAGGCAACCAGAATCCATTCAGAAATCAGACAAGTACTTCCAATGCCAATCAAGATAACCGTGGAAAAGGGATAGTAGCTGTGAACAACACCACCAACCAGAACCAGTCTGGACCTTCAAACACCAATCGAGCATTGACCGTTCAAGCTGATGAAGGGTGCGATTGGTCTATACAATTGGGAGATAACGATCAAAGAGGTGGAACTGCATGCTTTGCAAAAATCATCAATCACATCAAGCATGTTCACAAGGAAAAGTTTTCTGAAAGTGATGATAGCTCGGGTTTTAGTGGGAGTTCAGATGAAGAAAGCTCGAATGCGGGAGATTATAATTCTGAAGATGGATCTTTCTCTTCTCAGACTGCCTTCATGGCTAATGTCACAGCCTCTTCGAGTCAGGTAAATTCTGAAACTCCTAGCATATGTAGTGATTGTGCTGATATGAAACATGAATGTGATAGAGTGAAACTTGAATGTGATACGATTCATAGTCACAATCAGAGTTTAGTTGTTGAACTGTCAAAGTGCAAGGAGGCAAACATGGCCTTAGCTCGCAATGAAAAGGAATTTAAAACAGTTATTGAAACCCAAAAGAAAAGTGTTTCCGAATTAACAAAAACTGTTTTCAACAAACAAATTGGTATTAATAACTACATTAATATCATTGAGGAAACCAAGAAAGATCTAGCCACGGCTAAATGTGAACATGAGGCGATCAAGCTCAAATTGGAGAGTTACTAAAACTCCCGATATGTGCTTGATCACATCATTGACGTTCAGAAACTAAAGGGAAACGTTAAAGGCATTGGTTATAGGAAATGTCCACCCCCTTTGAGACACGACTATACCAAGTCGCCCGATGAAGAGGATATGCCTCGGTATGAACCCAGTGTGCCTCTTGATTATGAGGAAGTTACTACTGGCCTAGGGTTCAAACCGGACAATTCATCGGAGTGCTCATCTGATCGGAAAGAAAAGTCATCATGTGCTTCAAATCAAAGTTCTCCAACCATTGAGGACTATGATTCGTCGGATGATGAATCAGATGTGAATGACCAGGATGAATCACTTGATAAGAAGAAGGGAATAGAAATTCCAATTGAGAATCATATTCTTTGTGATCCTCCTATTCCTGCTGTGCAACAAGTTGCCAAACAAGTGATTAATCCTGTCAAGGAAGTAAAAGAATCTGTGTCTACCGTTAAGAGTAATAACGTGTTGTACACTTTGTTTGGTGATTCTAAAATCTATTCAGATCTTGATTTTCCAATTAAAAATGTCAATCCATCTTCGATTGAAAAAGTTTTTGAAGATAATACAAGCAAATTTTTGGGAAAGACGATCCCTGGAGTTGTTGTGACTCAATGTGATCCCATTCCAAAATCCGAAGTCAGAAAACAATTTGAAAATCAAAAATCACCAACAAAGCAACAACCTATTGCTTTTAAGGGTAAACAACAACAACAACGAGCTCCAAAGCCTAAGGCTAAGGTTGAATCAAAAGGAGCTCGTTACAAGAAGAAGGCAAAAGACGTTAAATTTGTGGCCTCCAAAGGTACTGATAAAGTGGAGACTTTTGAAAATAAATCAAATACCGATTTTGTACAAAAAGTCAACATTTTGAAACGTAATAGTGATAACAATTACACCCAACACACAAACGGGTGTGAAGCTAGTACCTCTGGGTCTACAACTTCTACGTCAGGTCGTCGATCAGAATCTCCTTATTTTGTTGAAAGGAGATCATGCTTTAAATGCGGGGAGTTTGGCCACATTATCAGAAATTGCACAAACTCTCCGAAACCAAATTTTGTAGAAAGAGCCCCTTCTGAACAAGGTCACCAACAACGTCGTCCTGTGTCACCAAAAACTGACAAATGCACTGTTAAAGAACAGGAAACAAAACAACGACGTCAAAATGTGAAGGTGATCGAAAAGGCTTTAAAACTGGAATCTGTTAAAAGGGAACCAAGTTCATCACAACCGTTAACACCAAAAATTGTTAATAATGCACAATCTGGTAAACGAAAACAGTATTGGAAACCTAAAACGGGTGAAGGTTCAGGGGGAGGCGTGAAATTTCCAAATCATCAAGAGATTGAAATTACATTTCTTGATTCTCACGGTCAACCCAAGTCTATTAAGGCTTGGGTCCCCCTCTCCAACTAATCTCTGAGTGAGTGTGCAGGATGTTCCAGGAGGAACTTTCGATAGTCATAAGATTATTGTTAGTGGAATGTTCATGCACAAGTTCGGCGACAAAAGAAATTGTTGCCTTTGATGGAGAGAAAAGGAAAAGAAGACAGAATTGTCTGTCGAAAGAGATTGAAAGCTTCGACAAATTGAAAATCATTCCAAGAGTTTGATTGTTCAAGGCTTTGATCGGGTCCCCAGGATAGATTCAATCAAAATGTACGCACCTGCAGCACGTCTGAAGATCAAAAGCAACAAGATGCACGTGCAGTGTACATTTCTTCGCGGTGTGATTGAAGAAAATGTGTTTGTTGAACAAACCAACCGGGTGTGCGGATGCCTTGGCGTGGATTGAACAACCGCACACTACTTCTGAAAGAGAAAGACAAAGACCTTTGCTGGTACAATGTGGAAGACCAGCCGGAACCAAAGGTTTCCGATCTTGTTGCTGTCAAGAGACTTCTCAGTAGTTACAAAGAATCGACTTTGAAGTCCACACCGTGTGGATATCCAGTTTGGGAGAGCACTCAGATTCCTTGCTATGCACGAAGCAGTTGCAGGATACGGTTTTAAATTTCTAATCTCTCCTATACTTGTCGATATTTAAGCTGCTTTATAAATTGTTATCCTCTCGTAGCACTCTTTGGCCTAACACGTTGAACTCGAATATCACCTCACACGTGATTGTTTCAATATGAAACTCGTCAATGTTGTCATGGTCCGCACCGCTTACCGACGTGCCAACTCATTTTTCCAAAATTCGATAAATCATTTCTGATTAAATTAATTTTGGTAAACGACATTGAGGTAAAACATGAGTTAACTGACATCGGAAAATCGTTTTTGTAAATATCTTTGTTTTTTTTAAATTTATCTTAGTTTGTTGATTTTAGGGGGAGTAAATCCAAATTTGAAAAATTCAAAAACATCGAAAAATTTCAAAACCCAAAAACATTGAAAAATTTCAAAACCCAAAAACATTGGAAAAACAAAAATGAGTTTCCTGGCGAGCAAAAGAGAAAATGATAGTAAATCAGTGGTCTGTCTAAACCTCTTCGAACTGAAATGCAAAATGAAAAATGTTAAGCAGCTCTATATAAGATGTATCGGTAGGCTCACAATCATCTTAAAGTGTGCAGGGTGATATAAACCTTAATCGACTGAAGACCAGGTGGGAACAGCACATTGGCATATGGTCTTAGTACCGAAATTTCGTTTGAGAGATTGCCGAGGTTCTGAGATATTCGGTCTTTATGCTGTTTATCATCTGGGTATCATGGTTGTTTCTTTTACCGAAATATAACGGAGACAAAGTCTAGATCTTCCATGATACTATACATACGTGTACATATTGCATTCGACCTCAATAAGTGATCAACAATCACATGTCCAAACAAAATAAGTGATAATATATCACAGATTCTTTGCGGGAGTCAAGTTCGTCTCTCTGCTGTACGAAAGTACTGACCTGTTCACGGACTTGCTCCTGTGCCCTCATGCATATGAAAATCAAGTTCCTCATCAATAAGTGATTCTATCACATAGGGCTTGTTTTCAATTAAATAAGTGAGTTTCTCACATCTTTTATACGGTCAAACATATGATAAACGGTATACTCACCGGTAAGATGAACTCTCGTGCATACCTTGATATGGGAATGTGTCGTGTGTGGATGAACACCGGTCGGTAAGTATAAATCATACCTTAACGTATCCCCTAAACATGATTACATCTGATAAGTTGAGCTTAAGTGGACAACAATACCGATAATTGTTATAGGATGTTTATCTAATTGTTGACTAATAGAACAAAAAGAGCGTTTTGACATGACCGTACACTGATATGATTCTCTTACCCTCGAAACTCGCAAAAAAAAATGTCTGTAAATATTTGTTTACTGCTTTCAGTTTCTGCATCTTTGTATATATTTATTTATTGCTTTCCGTCCTTACATTTGAAAAATGAAAAACTCCAAAAAGATTTTAGGTGTTTTTTAATCTAAACTTTATAAAAAGCCAAAAAGATTTTGCTTCTAGTTTATTTTTGATTGACCGGTGTTGGAACTCGAGTCTATCCTACCCAAAATCCTGATTGTAAGTCGGAAAACAATTGCACCTTCATAAACAGTCGAAGTTAACAAGTTTTGAAAGTTAAAGGATTAAAATTGATCATTTTCTAAAACTTTCAAACTATTGTCGGTCGGTGTTTAAATGAGATTTAATCTCATATGTGTCTTTTGTTTAATTTGTCTATATTCCAAGCGGTTGTTCTCATTGTGTGTTTAGCTTTCTTGTATGTGCAGATGTGACATCGGAATCAGCTAAAGGCGAAGAGAACGTGTCAGATGACAAGCCGTAAAGTGAAGACACGACATGGAGGCACTCAAATGATAAAGATGATCGAGTTGCCGCTGACCCTTCATCAACACCACAAGGATCTGAAAAATTAACGATCGAAAGATTCACGAGCATAACTCAATGGAGAGTTTATTTTAAGGGGGAGTTTATTAACACACTTCTTAAATGAAAAGGGAGTTTGTTGATACCCTTCTACTTACAACGCGTGAAGACTTTGAAGATCCTTTCCGAGAATGGATGCACCATCAAGAGATGGAGAACGAGATTACGAACCTCGCGAGCAGCATCCAAGGGGGAGTTTGTTGATACATATTTTGTGGATACGGCTCGGCTCGGTTCAACTCGGCTACGAAGTGAAGGCCATAGTCAAGACAACCTCCTGTCTTGACTTGGTATGATAGTGACTTCGTAACGTTCGATGTAAATGCAACTGCGTGTGTGCAGTTTGCATATTAGATTACATTTATGTATTTAGGTGTTATTGGTTTATGTTGTCTATTAGTTGTTTGGCCCATCATGTCAAGCCCAGGCCCAACATGAATAGGACGAAATCCCCCAGGCCCAACATTTGGACGAAATCCCTTTTGGTGAAAACCAAATGGGATGAAAACCAAATGAATGAAAACCAAATAGGATGAAATCACCTGATTTCGTCCATATCTTGGATTTCGTTCATGTGTTTTCATGGGCAACTGGTTTTCGTCACTGTGGTACTATATAAACCCAGACACAAGACAGAACACACACACGAGAGAAGTCTGAATAGATTTCACTGAGCGAACACATTGTAACACACACTGAGAGTTTACAGAGACCATTTGTAAACTCCGCATTGTAACCGTTTTCTAGCATTAATACATTGAGTGTTAATCGTTGAATATTGTGTCTTACGTGTTCGTAACTTGGTTTAACTTACCCGTTTGGATTCCGCACTTTCGGGTTTGTCGGAAAACAGGGAATAGAGGTTACTCGATCCTCCGGGTGGACCTACAGATAACCCAATTCCTACCTACGCCGGTACAGCGCCGTATAACCCCTTTGAACAGCCTGCCTACCCGGG